>CM062806.1:539064380-539694919 GCA_031772625.1 Pinus tabuliformis
TAATAATAATAATAAAATAGATCTATATTATATCCTATTACTAATTAAAGTTCTTATCCTTAAATTTAAATCCAAGTTAAAAGAATATTTATTAAATCTATTATTATTAAAATTGTTCTTCTCATAAAGTCCATTATTTTTATTATGAAGAGATTTATTAAAATTAGAGGTGTTATTGTTATTCATACTATTGATACTCTTAATGTTAAAATTCATATTATTCAAGTGATTATGAAACCTAGAAGAAGGTGTTCCACTAAAACCACAAAGGCCAATGGACTCAAAGCGATAGAGGGAATAGGATTTTGAAGAGAGGGAGCTCGAATGAAGAGGGTCAGGGATAACGGAATTTGGTGATGAAAGGGAGTTGGAATGTAGAGGCTGAGCGATAACGGAAGAGCAAGAAGGGTCCGAGATGGGAGAGTGAGGGGAGGGTGACAAACTCGAAGAGGGGGGAAGGGTTTCTTACTGCGTTGTTGCCAACAGATCCGAAACATGGTCCAAAACACGGGACGAGGGGAATCGAGAGGAGGGTGGGGAGCACAGGGTGTCACGCCCCTACACTTGTGGTAGTCTTTCAACCGCTTATAGCAAGGCGCAGCACCACTGAACACTTTCTTTTCACTAATACTTATGTTCATGGACTATGCCTTAACATTCGATACTTAGTTTTATTTTTCTTCACCAAGTATTATTATTAGCCTTTATACTAATGAACACCCATACACATTCATTAGCCACAACAATTATAAATATACAACACAATTGCAACATTATAAAGGGAGGGGCAACTCCCTGAATATGAGTCTTGCTCGAATTCAATATATTTTCAATTTTTCATAAACTACAAGTATACCTTGGAAACCCCAAGTTTTATACTTAGCCAAAATTCCAACTTTGTGTCTTGCCAATGAGTTGCCCACCTCATGGATGCCTTACACGGTGGTCACTCTTACATTCCACACTTAGCCAAATTTTCCAACAGGCAATACCACTGTTCAGCCTCACACGAAACTCCAACCGTGGGTGGGCATCTTCGTTTCACCCCTACCCAAGTTCACCGTCTAGCCTTTGCACTATCAGGCGAGTGCCTTCGTTCACCCTCCACCCGAGTTCGCCAATCAACCAGCGGGCGCCTTCATGCAACCCTCCACCCCCGCTCTTAACCGACGAGCAGGCGCCTTCGTGCACCCTCCACCTGTGTCACAACTGACGAGTGGGTGAGCCTTAGTGCATACCTCCACTTGTGTTGTCAACTGAACCATTCAACCTTGTGCAACTCGTGCAGTCTGCCTGGCGGGCGAGCGCATGTGCCTCCGTGCAACTTGCACCTCAAGCCTGCTCCTCCACACTCAAAGCTGCACCTTGAGCTTGTCCCTTGACTCATCTGAATGCTTGTTGATCGATTTGCTTGAGAGTTTTTGCTCCCCAACTGTGCCATCCATATATATGGCTAGTGGGCGAGTCGTGCCACCCGGCCAACTCGTCCAGCTTTGTTGGTCGACCCGCCTATCACCTGGGATCACCCACCAACCTTCATCGACGTCGCAAGTTTATGAGGTCGGCCTGTGGGTGACTCGCCAGCTTGTCCCCACGATATAAACTTGCGCAGCCAAGACTCTACACGCACATTAGCACATGCTCGCTCGTCTGCCTTAGCCGCAGCTTACTTCTTCGCACCGGATGTGCGTCCTACCCATCGCATGGACCGCAACTCCTTACATCCTCCCCCACCTAAAGTCATTGTTGTCCTCGACAATAAGACATCTCGGTAACCATCCTGCCACAATATCATCATCTCATCAAGATAATCATATCATCCTTGGTCCATGATATCAACCATTCCATACACTACAAACATCCCTGCAATATATGTAAAACAACTGTCTCCATCATGTGTCGTCCCATTCTATGAATTGTCATCAAATACTCCAACATAATGCCAACATCTCTCTGCACACTTCCGTACCTCATGATTCGAATTAGTCGGGTGATCAGTCCAACAGTCACACCCAAACCATAAGAATGCACATCCTTATGCTTACACCAATCTTTCTTAGACTCTGCCACATCTTGGACTCACCAAGAATCTCTCCCATGCTCAGGTCCATGGAAACTCCATCCCATCTGCAACATGTCATGATGTTAATGCCAAACCATTCCTGCAACATCTATCATACCTGCTCAACTTGTTTTAAGGACTCATTGCCATGAGCAGCTGACAATGAGCCCGATCTTCTATGTCATCTGAGAAGATGTAGAGGGAGTAGAGCCTGAAGACTCACCCTCACTAATAAGCTTAATCCATCTATGAGGATCCTCTATCTCCATCCTCTACAGATATGCCACCTGATCCTCCTCATGGACATTCAGTCTCACATAAACATCCTTGTCATCATCATCCTCGACCTCCTTTAGCCTTCTTGACAAAACCAAGATACTATCAGATAGTGAACTGATAACCAATGACTGCTCGATAAGCTTTTCCTCAGCAGTAGACAACCGCTTACATACATCATCCAATCACTTCTCATCCTCCATCTACATCACTACTAGTTTAAAATCAGGCCTTGTCACACCAATGGTTGGAACACCAATGGGTACATCTTCCCTTCGATCGTAAATGTACAACTTCTTCAAATCTGGAACAATCATAGCATCATATTGTTTCAAGAACTCCATCCCCAGCATAGCCTCATAGTCATCAATCCCCACTATAGTGAATTCGACTTTCCCTGTCCACTCACCTAGTGTTGTGTCCACCCTTTCAGCTACACCAAGTACAGAATCAGGTGGAGAATTCACCGTCTTCATTTGTGCCTTCGCCGGTACAAATTTCAGCCTAATCCTTCTCACAACATCTTCACTCATGAAGTTATGAGTAGCTCCACTATCTACCATAGTGAGTACCTCCATACCTCCAATCTTCATCTGAACATACTCCAAACTGTTCCTTTTAGGATCTCTCTGAGAGACCACTTCTGTAGCAGCAGCAACTCCAAGAATCTACATCATCCCCACAAAAGGTTCTTCTTTCTTCATATTAGATTGTGCAATAGCAGCCACTTTCGGTCTAGAAGGGCAATTCTTCAACGTATGTGGTTCAGCACAAATACAACACTTCAATGGTTTCTTCATCTTTGTCTTCTCATCCAATTTTGAAGCATCATATTTCTTCTTCTCTTTCGGTTTATCGAACTTCTTCTTTTTCTCATCAGAAGCTTCGTCATAATGCTCCACCATTCGATCCACAGTAGCAAAAGCTTCTTCAAGCATCTTTATTTTCTGCCTCTTCACTTCATTGGGTGCCTAAGGTTTCAATCCAATAATGAAGTTGAACACCTTGTCCGTCTCCACCATGTTAGGAAGTTCCAGAACCACACTTGCAAACTCCCGCTGATATGTCTATAGGTTCCCTGTCTACTTAGTAAATTTAATCTTCATCCTTGCTTCCCACGATACATCCTGAGGACTGAAATGAGCCTCCAAAGCTTTCTTCATATCATCTTAAGAAGTAATGTCATCAACACTACCATTAGCAATCTGATCCATTCTCCTTCTCCACCACATCTTAGCATTCTTCATCAAGAATTGAGCAGCCACTTTCACCTTTGTCTCATCATCGGATAGACCCAAGAATTCCAAGTATTGCTCCATATCCCAGAGAAAGTTACCAAGAGTCTTCGCACTTCTTGTACCATCATAAGGTTCTGGTTCCTTGAGTTTCACATTAGACACTCCTCCACCTGAGTTATGTCTTACGACCTTCTCCAACACGGCGATCTCATCTCTTGCATCGTCAAGAGATTTCTGCAAGTTCAAGATCTCTGCTAGACCTTGATCCCTCACTTCTCCAATCTCCTTGACTTCATATTCAAGTTGTGTACAATTAAGATCAGTTTACTCGTGTCGAGTCTGGAGTTCATCGAGCTCTTCCCTCATCTACACATTAGCCTCTAGTTCCTTCGTGACGAGAGTCATCTTTGTAGTCCAGTAAGATTCCAATTCCTCCATTCTCTCTGGTATCCTTTCTATGAAAGCCTCAGTCTCACTATGTCTAGATTCACTCGATACATCATGAGTTTCACCCGCCATCTCTGATTCCTCTTTCCTTCTTTGTGATCTAGTATAGATCATCCACCAGCTTCACTAGTTCCCTGCAAACCGAACCAGTTCTTGTTTCACTTGTATGTGAAACCAACTTCCTTCACCTGCAAGTACCTGTTTCCACTGTCGCTTCGTCACGAGCAACCCTGATCTCGATCACCAGCTTCAACCGTCAGCTCTGATACCAACTGCACTTTATAGTGTAGTTTTGTAGTAGCTTCAACCTTCAATGCCCAAATCAGTTGCTTTGATACCAATTGTCATGCCCCTACACCTGCAGTAGTCTTTCAACTGCTTATAGCGAGGTCTGACACCACTGAACACTTTCTTTTCACCAATAATTACATTCATGGACTACGCCCTAACATTCGATACTTACTTTTATTTTTCTTCACCAAGTATAATTATTAGCCTTTATACTAATGAACACCGATACACATTCATTATCCACAACAATTATAAATATACAACACAATTGCAACAATATAAAGGGAGGGGAAACTCCCTGAATATTAGTCTTGCCCAAATTCAATATATTTTCAATCTTTCATAAAATACAAGTATACCTTGGAAACCCCAAGTTTTATACTTAGCCAAAATTCCGACTTCGTGTCTTGCCAATGAGTTGCCTACCTTGTGCATGCCTTGCACGGTGGTCACTCTTGCATTCCACACTTAGCCAAAATTTCCAACCGACAACACCTCTGTGCAGCCTCACACGAAACTCCAATTGCGGGCGAGCGTCTTCATTTCACCCCTACCTGAGTTCACTGTCTCGCCTTCGCACTATTGGACGGGCTCCTTCGTTCACCCTCCACTTGAGTTCGCCAATCGATGGGCGGGCACCTTCGCGCAGCCCTCCACCCATGTACACAATGGACAAGCAGCGGGCACCTTCGTGCCGCCCTCCACCCGCGCTCTTAACCTACGGGTGGGCACCTCCGTGCACCTTCCACCTGTGTCACAACCGAAGGGCGGGTGCACCTTCATCCGGCCCTCCACCCGTGCTGTCAACGGAACCGTTCACCCTTTTGCAGCTCATGCAGTCTGCCTAGCGGGCGGGCACATGTGCCTCCGTGCGACCTGCGCCTCAAGCCTGCTCCTCCACACTCAAACCTGCACCTTCGGACCTCGAGCTCATCCCTTGACTCGTCTGAATGCTTGTTGATTGATTTTCTTCATCGTTTTGCTCCCCAACTGCGCCATCCATATATATGGCGGGTGGGCGAGTTGTGCCACCCGGCCGACTCATCCAACTCGTCCGGCCGACGCCCTCCATACTCGCAAACTCATCAAGCTTTTTTGGTTGGCCCACCTATCACCCGGGACCACCCACCAACCTTCGCCCACATCACAAGTTTATGAGGTCGGCCCGTGAGTGACTCGCCAACATGTCCCCACGGTATAAACTCGCCCAGCCAAGACTCTCCACACGCATTATCACATGCTCACTCTTTTGCCTTAGCTGTAGCTTGCCTCTTCGCACCGGATGTGCATCCTGCCCATTGCATGGACTGTACGTCTGTACATCCTCCTCCACCTGAAGTCATTGTCGTCCTAGACAATAAGCCATCTTGGTAACCATCTTGCCACCAAGATCATCATCTCATTAAGATAATCATCTCATCCTCGGTCCATGATATTAGCCAGTCCATACACTACAAACATCCCTGCAACATATGTAAAACAACTTTCTCCATCATGTGTCATCCCATTCTGTGAACTGTCATCAGATACTCCAACATAATGACAACTTCTCTCTGCACACTTCCCGACCTCATGAGTCGAACTAGTCGGTGATCAGTCCAACTGTCACGCTCAAACCATAAGAATGCACATCCTTATGCCTACACCAGTCTTTCCTAGACTCTGCCACATCTTGGACTGACCAAGAATCTCTGCCATGCTCAGGTCCATGGAAGCTCCATCCCATGTACAACATGTCATGATGCTAATGCCAAACCATTCCTATACCATCTATCATACCTGCTCAACTTGTTTTAAGGACTCACTGCCATGAGCAGCTAACAATGAGCCCCATCTTCTATGTCATCTAAGAAGATGTAGAGGGAGTAGAGCCTGAAGGCTCACCCTCACTAATAAGCTCAATCCATCTATGAGGATCCTCTATCCCCATCCTCTGCAGATATACCACCCGATCCTCCTCATGGACATTCGGTCTCACATAAACATCCTCATCATCATCATCCTCGACCTCCTCTGGCCTTCTTGACAAATCCAAGATACTATCAGTAAGCTTTGCCTCAGCAATAGACAACTGGTTACATACATCATCCAATCACTTTTCATCCTCCATCTGCATCACTGCTAGTTTACAATCTGGCCTTGTCACAGCAATGGTTGGAACACCAATGGATACATCTTCCCTTCCATCGTAAATGTACAACTTCTTCAAATGTGGAACAACCATAGCATCATATTGTTTCAAGAATTCCATCCCCAGCACAGCCTCATAGTCATCAATCAACACTATAGTGACGTTGACCTTCCCAGTCCACTCACCTAGTGTTGTGTCCACCCTTTCAGCTACACCAAGTATAGAATCAGGAGGAGAATTCACCGTCTTCATTTGTGCCTTCACCGGTGCAAATTTCAGCCTAATCCTTCTCGCAACATCTTCACTCATGAAGTTATGAGTAGCTCCACTATCTACCATAGTGAGTACCTCCATACCTCCAATCTTCATCTGAACATACTCCAAACTGTTCCTTTCAGGATCTCTCCGAGAGACCACTTTTGTAGCAGTAGCAGCTCAAGGAATCTACATCATCCCCACAAAAGGTTCTTCTTTCTTCGTATTATATTGTGCAATAGCGGCCACTTTCGGTCTAGAAGGGAAATTCTTCACCGTATGTGGTTCAACACAAATCCAACACTTCAATGGTTTCTTTGTCTTCGTCTTATCATCCGATTTCGAAGCATTATGTTTCTTCTTCACTTTCGGGTTATCGAACTTCTTCTTTTTCTCATCAGAAGCTTCGTCATAATGCTCCACCAATCGATCCATAGCAGCAAAAGCTTCTTCAAGCATCTTTATTTTCTGCCTCTTCACTTCATTGCAGTGCTCAAGGTTTCAATCCAATAATGAAGTTGAACACCTTGTCCCTCTCTTCCATGTCAGGAAGTTCTAGAACCACACTTGCAAACTCCCGCTGATATGTCTGTAGGTTCCCTGTCTACTTAATAAATTTAATCTTCATCCTTGCTTCCCACATTTCATCCTGAGGACTGAAATGAGCCTCCAAAGCTTTCTTCATATCATCCCAAGAAGTAATGTCATCAGCACTATCATTAGCAATCTGATCCACTCTCATTCTCCACCATAGCTTGGCATCCTTCGTCAAGAATTAAGCAGCTACTTTCATCTTTGTATCATCATCGGATAGACCCAATCATTCCAAGTATTGCTCCATATCCCAAAGAAAGTTACCAAGAGTCTTCGCACTTCTTGTACCATCATAAGATTCTGGTTCATTGACTTTCACATGAGACACTCCTCCACCTGAGTTATGTCTCATGACCTTCTTCAACACCACGATCTCATCTCTTGCATCGTCAAGAGATTTATGCAAGTTTAAGATCCCTACCACACCTCGATCCCTCGCTTCTCCAATCTCCTTGACTTCATATTCAAGTTGTGTACACTTATGATCAGTGTACTCATGTCGAGTCCAGAGTTCATCGAGCTCTTCCCTCATCTACACATTAGCCTCTAGTTCCTTCGTGACGAGAGTCATCTTTGTAGTCCAGTAAGATTCCAATTCCTCCATTCTCTCTAGTATCCTTTCTATGAAAGCCTCAGTCGCATTGTGGCTAGATTCACCTGATACAACATGAGTTTCACCTGCCATCTCTGCTTCCTCTTTCCTTCTTTGCGATCTAGTATAGACCATCCACCAGCTTCACCAGTTCCCTGCAAACCAAACCAGTTCTTGTTTCACTTGTATGTGAAACCAACTTCCTTCACCTGCAAGTACCTATTTCCATTGTCACTTCGTCACGAGCAACCCTGCTCTCGATCACCACCTTCAACCATGAGATTTGATACCAACTGCACTTTATAGTGTAGTTGTGTAGCAGCTTCAACCTTCAATGCCCGAATCAGCTGCTATGATACCAACTGTCACGCCACTACACCTGTGGTAGTCTTTCAACGGCTTACAGCGAGGTGTGGCACCACCGAACACTTTCTTTTCACCAATACTTATGTTCATGGACTACGCCTTAACATTCGATACTTAGTTTTATTTTTCTTCACCAAGTATTATTATTAGCCTTGATACTAATGAACACATATACACATTCATTATCCACATCGATTATAAATATACAACACAATTGCAACAATATAAAGGGAGGGGCAACTCCCTGAATATGAGTCTTTCCCGAATTCAATATATTTTCAATCTTTCATAAAATACAAGTATACCTTGGAAACCCTAAGTTTTATACTTAGCCAAAATTCCAACTGCGTGTCTTGCCAACGAGTTTCCCACCTCGTGCATGCTTTGCGTGGTGGTTACTCTTACATTCCACACTTAGCCAAATTTTCCAACCGGCAACACCTCCGTGCAGCCTCACACAAAACTCCAACTGCGGGCGGGCGTCTTTATTTCACCCCTACCCAAGTTCACCGTCTTGCCTTCGCACTATCGGGAGGGCGTCTTCGTTCACCCTCCACACGAGTTCACCAACCGACGGGCAGGCGCCTTCGTGCAACAGTCCACTCGTGCACACAACCAACTGGCGAGCGGGCACCTTCGTGCAACCCTCCATTCGCGCTCTTAACCGACGAATGGGTGCCTTGGTGCACCCTCCACCCGTGTCACAACCGACGGGCGAGCGTACCTTCGTGCGACCCTCCACTCGTGCTGTCAACCAAACCGTTCAACCTCGTGCAGTTTGCCCTGCAGGTGGGCACATGTGCCTCCGTGTGACTTGCACCTCAAGCTTGCTCCTCCACGCTCAAACTTGCACCTTTGCACCTCGAGCTCGTCCTTTGACTCGTCTGAATGCTTGTTGATTGATTTGCTTGATCGTTTTTGCTCCCCAACGGTGCCATCCATATATATGGCGGGTGGGCGAGTCGTGCCACCCGGCCGACTTGTCCAACTCGTCCGGCCGATGCCCTCCATACTTGCAAACTCATCCAGCTTTGTTGGTCGGCCTGCCTATCACCCGGGACCACTCACCAACCTTCACCCACATGGAAAATTTATGAGGTCGGCCCGTGGGTGACTCGCCAACTCATCCCCATGGTATAAACTCGCCCAGCCAAGACTCTCCACGTGCATTATCACATGCTCGCCCGTTTGCCTTAGTCGTAGCTCGCCTCTTCGCACCTGATGTGCGTCCTGCCTGTCGCACGGACCGCAAGTCCTTACACAAGGGGTCGAGGGGAAGGATTGAAAAGGGACAAGAGTCGATTTCGAGGGAGGAAGGCCGGTTAACCGCGGATGCAACAGCAGGTCCATCTAACAGCGGATCATAGAAATCTCCACTGGTTAGAATGCTCTTATCAATGCCAGATACCGCCCTACCGATTTCTGATTCCAAGGAATTTTCAATGAGAGATCCACGGACAGAGAAGTTTGCTACTGGGGATGAGGGAGAGATGAAATATGTTGGAGCTTCTGACAAGTTCTAAAGAAATAAATAAATTAGGAAAGTTTGAGATCATTATTCACTAGGATTTCACTGACATTGTTTTAGCAAGAAAGTGTTGTTGCACAGTTGCATAGATGTACCACTTTGTAGACATTATTCTAATATATAAACAACTCAGGAACAATACGTATCTAAAATCAAAGTGTTCTCGCTGTTCACAAATCACCCAAAGTTTGTATTTTTTCCATGAGCTTAAGTAGATTGCAGATTCTTCGAATATTTGGGAATTGGACGGACATAGGCGTAGTCAAAAAATTGATAGTGCCCATGTCTATCTGATTCCCAAATCTTTGGAGAATCTGCGGTTGACTTAAAAATACCCGTATTTTTGTAATTGTATTGGAAATGATCAACGTATTTTCCAAAGTCAAAATCTCATAAGTCCGCATTTTCCTTTTTAGATCTAATATTTGACATCATGCTTATGGCATGAAATTCTTCAATGGCAAAATCTATATCTATATCTATCTATACTATGTCTCTCCGCAGATCAACAATTTTATGATTTACACGAGAGCAAGTTAAACTTTTCTTGATAAAAAAAGCTCCGTTCTGAAATTCTCAAATATCTCCCTTCCTTCCTAAATTCATTAAAAGTAAGTGGAAAGAAGGAAACCTGCTATCTCATGATTGTTAAAACACCAATTAAGATTTCAACATGAAATTTAGAGAGTAGATCCTCTATTTAAATTATTAACTGAATTGAGCAAGCAAGTGCGATAGTAATAAGATTTCCATGAAAACTCCCAAAGTTGAAATTCCCCGCAAATAATGTGGCAAAGTTTCCCCTCATAGCAGCAAATCAAGAAACTGTCCCCTTCTTGCCTTTTTTTTTCTTTCGAAAACTGCTTCAAAGTCATGCTTATTATTTGTTTAAATATATTTTATCTACTCATTTATACCACTAAATACTTTATACCACTAAATACTATTTTGAATTATTTTGTTAATGTTTTTTTATATTTATATATGTGTTTATTTTGAAATAAGATTTTCAGAATTTTAATTTGAATTTATTTTAATATTTTCTTATATTTATATATGTATTTATTTTGAAATAATATTTTAAGAATTTTATTTAATTATTAATTAGATGGTACAGATTTAATATTCATAAAATATTATAAAATATTTTGAATAATAGTCTTAAATTAATAGTTTATATTTATTTATAAAGTATTTATGATTTTTTTTGTTTTTTAATCAAATTAAGTAATTAAAAATCTGTCATAATAAACCATGGTATTATAACAAAACTTATTTACAAGTTAAAAATTTCCATAATAATGTGATTACTAATATGATTATAATATAAATTTTATTAGAAATTTTAATATATATATATATATATATATATATATATATATATATATATATATATATATATATATATATATATATATATACTTAACTCATATATTAATATTTTTTAATAATAATGATAATAATTTAAAAAAAATAGAAAATTTAACTTACTATTTTTAAAATTTGATAAAGTGTGATAATTAGATAAGTGTTTTGAGATATATTGACCTAATAATTTAATTTAAACTATATGAAACACTCATTAATGAGTTAAATGTCTTTTAACTTTTAACTAAAAACTTTGTTTATTGTATGTTTTAGTGATCATATAACATTTCTTTTACTATGAATTAGAATTTCTCCAAAATAGGTAACTTCCAGTACACTAGATATAATATTTTATAGATGTCACTATGGGCTAGATACAACATATTTTTGGGAAACTTAATCTAGTTAACTGAAAAACAAACATATTTCAAAAGACTTAAACGCACACAACTGTAAAACAAATCATTTACCATTGATAAATTACATTTTTATGGTTTAAATTATAATTTTTAATATATAAATGAATTCTATAGGCTCTTAAAACCACATATTATACTTCTGAAGCGAAAAGATCTCTATCCAATTTTAATCAAAATTGTTTTAGAAGATTATACCAAACAGTTAAAACTACATTATTTGACACGGTGTTTAAGCTGACATCGTTAATCGTGAATAGCAAAATAAGGTTCTCGCCTCGACTGGTCGAACGGTACGTAAGAAGTTGGCGGCGACGACGCGACGACACGAATTTATTATTACAGAATTCAGAGAAGCAGAAACGATTACTCAAGAAGGATATTGCAGATGTGTCGTATACGTTTAAGAATCAATAATAAATTATTTGCTGAATTACGTGATAATCTGAAAAGAAATACGATTTGTTTCCACATATGATCCAGATGCAATATCCGCCTGTTAAATGTGTGAAAATCCTGCAATTTTTAGAAATTTTAAATTATAAGATGATATGAATGGACACTGATTCAATGAACAACTTGAAATAACAAGAGTGTAAACGTGCAAAATGGTAATATTAAATAAATTAATTGGATTAAATGGTAATAAAAAACGAGTTAGGTTTAGTAAACGTGGATATTTAAGAATGTTGGGAAATTAACTAGGATATTAAATTTTAAAGATAATCATTGCACGTGTAATTGTAGATTTGAGTTATCAATTTGTGTTTCCTGATAAGAGTTATTGATGTTGTTTTGTTGATAGTAGTTAGTGATGTTGTTTTATTATTGGTTTAATAATTGAGTTAGTATTAGTTTTCTTATTTTTAGAATATGGTAGTTGTTCATTTTTTTAAAAAATATTAATTTGTTTTTAAATAAAAAATAAAAATATTATAAAAAAATATTTATATGGATAAATTACATTTTGTTAAAAAAATAAGTATTATTGTTATATTTTTAATTGAAAATGATAAGTTGATATTGGTTCAGTCTAATTGATAGAAGAAATGACTTTTTCAGCTGGAATTTTTAATACAACTTTGAGCAAGATTGTGATTTGTGATTTGTGTTGTTTAAAATACATTTTGAATGCATAAATGTATTTAGCACTCTAAAAATCTGGTAGATTCTCAAATTAAATCACTTAAGCTTAGGGGTTTTATAACTAATCCATAACAGCGAATTTTTAGCTAAATAAAGTGAAAAAATTTCAAAAAAAAACCTACCTTAAATATGTTTAAATAATTTTTTTATTGGCGAAATAAATTCAGCTCAATCAAAAATCAATTATAAAAGATAAAAATAAAAACTAGAAATCTTAAGTTATCAAAAATCAATTATAAAAGATAAAAATAAAAACTATAAATCTTAAAACTTAATAGTTATAAATGCTGAATTTCAAATGATTAATAGTTATAAATGCTGAATTTCAAATAATTCTACCATATTTTTACAAAATTATATTTATGGCTTAAATTTATAATTAAAAAAATCTGTACTAAATTTTTAGCAAAATAAAGTAGAAAAAACAACCATAAAAAGGCATTGCGCCTACTAGTTAAACTTGAGGAGATTCGCCGCTTTGAGAAAATACCATAACTAGAGCTTGAGATAAAGATTGGCATGTGTTACTGTGGATAAGATGAACTGACAACGATTATATTGATGCGATTGACAGAGTCAAACCTGCTGCTATCTGAAACTATTTGTCCAATCACATGAGAGAGATGGCACGCCAAATTTTCTGGCAACCTTTAACGAGGATTGTCGGGAATTTCTGGTTATTCCAAACAAAATACAGTGGAAAAATCCTCTGTTTCCACTGTTGAGAATTTTCTGATAAATTCCGAAACA
Organism: Pinus tabuliformis; assembly: GCA_031772625.1. Classification (NCBI taxonomy): domain Eukaryota; kingdom Viridiplantae; phylum Streptophyta; class Pinopsida; order Pinales; family Pinaceae; genus Pinus; species Pinus tabuliformis. The sequence continues at coordinate 539,077,841 of CM062806.1, forward strand.
ACAAAAATATGAACAGAGAGCAATACTCTGTTTTCTGATAATTCAAAAACACAAGAACAGAGCATAAAATAATACTCTACTTTGCCTCAGGATCAAAAACTGATCAAAATAATACTCTGTCTTTGACACAGAAAAATACTTTGTTTTTAACTCAGAAAAACAGAAAAATTCGTTCTTTGGAATCGGTGTTGCAGCAACACAGTTTTTTTTCAGTTGTTGTAACTTGTGTTGCAGCAACACTGTTCGTGGTGTTGCAGCAACGTAAATTTTTCAGTTGCTATTCGTGGTGTTGCAGCGACGTAAATTTTTGACGTCAAGTATTTTTCGACTTACGGTGTAACAGCAAGAGGAAATTTTTGACAAAATAACTTTTGGTGTAACAGCAACGCACAGAAAGAAATTTCTATTTATGAAAATAAACCAACATATAAAACTAAGTCTTCCTCACGTAGAGGGATCTTCACAAAATATTATGCTAAAGAGCATCTTCCTCTTGACAGAGGGATTACAACAGGAACGCTTCAGTTCCACAAAACAACTATCTCAGAAAATTTCAGCACTGCTGTGCAATACAAAAAAAAACTCTCTTGTTCTACACTGCTGTGTGTTACAAAAGGACTTACAATCTATTTCCTCTTCTATTTTCTACTTCTGTTTCTGTTTCTATTTATAGTGCGGGAAAGGGTCTTCACCGCTTTAACTTGCTGATAAAGTTTCTGTTGCTCATGATTAACAGATTTGATCTTTTGTTGTATTTCTTGAGTCGGTGGTGATGAAATCTATGGCTAATAAATGCTGCTACGGCTCGAGACTGGTTCTTTTCTCTTTCATTCGTTCTACTCATTAATATGGTTGTTGAGAAGTAATGATGTAGTGTTGTATCTGATCTTCTTCCTTCTGGAAACACAAAAATAATTAAAGAGTGAAAAGATGGTAATGGCGGTGACATAAAAGATCGGGAGAAAATGTGAGGCACCGGATCACGACAAATAATAAAGTAGCTGCTGTTGTTCTGTTCACTGCAGTTGAAATTATAATTTCAACAAGGATGAGAAATATGTAATCGTACGTCCCTAGGTTTGAACAATTCCTAATATTTCGTTGAAGCCAGGAATTTGCAGTCAATTTAGGATCGGAAAATCACAGAATTCTTATGCTTATGCGACCATGTCAAATCTTCCAAATTCAAAATCAAACGTGCGTGTTTCTGCAAATTATCATATCCACACAACACCACTTTCTAATCTATGTTATATATACCCACATGATCTGTGTATACATATCTACTTGCACATAAAGTTGCGAATCTCTCTACTACGTAAAACTGCTGAAGCTAAGCCTTGGTTAGCCCCCCTGGTCTTCACTTGATCACGACATTACAATTCAGAAATTGTTAGAATGCTATATCAGATGATGCACCCGTATAGGTTGAGGGTAATTCCTTCATGTTTGAAAACTTCAAGCTTCGATGGTACTCTTCTGCATCAAGAATTCCGGGCACCAAAACCAATCAAAATCAATTCGAGTGGGATTCATCACACCGGACTACTTGCCGATATGTGGCAAGACATCCAAGGAGCAAACTTGTGGAATGGGTTATTAAATCCAATCAATCCACTTTTGAAAGCGGAGATACTTAGATATGGTGATTTCGCACAGTTAAGCTATGATGCATTCGATAGTAAAGTTTGCATGAGTTCTTATGGTGGGTGTAAATACAACCCTGATGAAATACTTTATAGTAATTATAACGTGGCCGGTAATTGGCAAGCTTACTGTTGGAATATTAATTCCAACTACACGGCAGTTTTCGAACGAAACCGCCCCGATCTCCCCGCACCACCATTCGCAGAAGGCGGTATCCGTAGCAGGGGCCCCGACACAATCAAATGGCGCCACGCGTCCCGTGTACAAACAAGAAACCGCTTGCTCCCCGGACGCTAAGGGTCGATTCGTTTGCCCGTGACGTTGTGTGAATTGCGTCGGATCAGCGCAGCGGACCCAGATCCGAGTCAACCTGCGCGGATGTTAACGACAGTCTCCATGCAGCGCCGTACCAGCAGATGTGGCAACCAACTCAGCAGTCGTGGCAGCGTCAGGCGTCAAGTCAGAACTTTGCGTGGAGTATAAGGCATTGTGTTTGACCGCCGAAGGAAGTTAATGAATTTAATGGTTGATCGTAGGAAGTTGGTTGATGCCTTAATTTTGTTACGGCACATAAGTTTTTTTTTATATATGCATTTTATATGTTTTTCAATACAATGTAGTATTGAGGCTGTGTGTGTGATGTGTAAAAAAAAGGGAAAACATGTATTGAGTCCGCGCGCTGAGGTTAAACAGAGAGCAGGGGAAAAGAATATGGTGTAGTGACTGCGCGTGTGGTAGTTTTAGGGTGTCTGCGCGTTGAATTTTTTTTGTAGTTTTTGTATTGTGCCTTCGCACGATGTATGGGTGTGCGGTAGTTTTATGCATTGTTATATATGCTGTGGTGTAAAGACTATGTGCCGTAGTTTTTATGGGTATGGTGGCTGCGCACGGTGGTGCGTTGTATTTTTTTTATAGAACATGTATTGAACGCACAGCAGTGCGAGATATAGAACAGGGGATGTAATGCTTTTGTTCCCCATTGTAAAACTGAAGTTTATGTAATTCCCACAGCAGTGGAAGACCAGAAGTGAGAGAGAGACAGAGTTTCTCCAGTGAATCCCTCTCTGCGCAGAGGATGAAGTTTGTAACAGTTTTGTTTTTTTTAATCAATAGATATGTTTTATGCTGTGTAATGGACTGTTATGAGTCATTTTGTTTTTAACAGCTTCACTGTGCAAAGGTCCTGGAAGAAATGAAACAGAGCATTGGCTCTGTGGTATTTGTTTGTGTGGTTTTGGTATTTTCCCATTTAAAAATACCCAACAGTGGTATCAGAGCTAGTCCAGGCTCTTTGAAGACTCAAATAAGCTGAAGGAAGGTGTTGTTGCAGCAGTCAAACCTCTCCAGCAGTGTGAAGCCACAGCCAAAAGAGTTAAGGTATTTTTCAAAGCTTTCCTTTCTATTACTGTTAAGAGAACAGTCAGTGATTTAAAAGAAAACACAGTCAAGTATTTAAAGCCTAGATAAGAATGGCAAGGTCAAAGAAGAAAGCCTCCAGGCCTGTTAAAAATGTGTCTCCCTCCTCTATTAAAATAGAAGACAATTTATTTGAATACATTTTGTTTGAAACCCCAAAGTTTGATGGAAACTTTGATGTATGGGAAATAAAGATGAGGGCTTTCCTAATGTCTAAGGGGATTGAAGTCTGGGAATCAGTGATTGATGATAGCAAGATGGATAAAGAATCCATGGAGTATGATGCACAAGCAGCAAAGACTATCTTGAATGGACTCCCTGATTCTGTGAAGAGGAATCTAGGAAAATATACATCAGTAAAGGATATATGGGACAGACTGCATGACCTTCATGCAAAGGGAGCACTGACTATGACAATGAGTCAAGAAGAAAGTTTTGAACCCATCATAGAAGCTGAAAATGAGAAGCTTGACCTCATCAAACTTCAAGTAAGAGAAATGGATGAAGAGCTTGCCAAGCTTAAGAAGGAGCTTGACCAATGCAAGAGGAAACATCATGAAGAAGTCATATCCATGACAAATCAGCTGAATGGAGCAAAGAAGCAAGCAGATGTCTTGACAAGTCAACTTGAACAAAGACACAAGAGAGTGAATAAGCTTGTGGAAGAGATTGGACAGTACAAGGAAGAGGTCTCCTCCCTTAAGTCTGAACTACAAGAAGCCAGGAAGCAGGCACAAGGAGCTGAAAAGAAAATGAAGAGCAGTCAAGCAAAAGATGAAGAAATCTCCAAAATGAAGTCTGATATTATCTCCTTCAAAATAGTAGCAGCTGAAGCTACTCGTAGCAAGGAAGAAACTGAGGGACAACTAGCAAAGAGAAATAATGTATGTGAAAAGTTGGAAGAGGAGATTGTCCTCCTCAGGAAGAAGGTTGAAGGGATGAACAAGATCATGAAGAGCTCTCAAGCTTTGGATGACATGCTTAGCTATCATAGATCTCCATCTGATAAATCAGGACTTGGGTATGTAGGTGAACCCTCAAACAAGGATGAGGATGCTTTAAGCAAAGGAGATGTGAAGAAGCCAGAAAGAGATGGTGATGCTCCTAGTTCCAGCAAAGGCAAGGAGAAAAATGAAGGCTGCAATAGAAGAAATCTTGCTCCAAGCAGAAAACCAGCTCCAAGAAGAAATGTAGCTGATGTTAAAGAGGCAAGAGGCAATGGTGATCATCAAAGGATCTCAAGGCAGCAAGGCTTCAGAAGTGCATCAAGAAAACCTCCATCTCCCAGGTACCAAAGTTCATTTTTTGGTTGTCGTTATGCATGTTCAAACTTTGGTCATATGGCAAAAGACTGTAGAGCATTTCATAAAGATAAATGTTGTGGTCTCCGAAAATCTGCAACAAACAATTTTAGAAGAAATCATGAAATGTTATTCATGAACAATGTTGAATGCTTAAAGTGTCATAACATTGGGCATATGGCACGTGACTGTAACTTAATATGGGCTCCTATGCAAGCTAGACCCACACAAAAGAAGAATGTTACACAAGTATGGAGAAGAAAGGTAATACAGTGTGAAAGTCCCTTGAACTCCCCAACTGATCTAAATTTATTTTGAGAAGAGTCTGCCAAAAGAAGACAAGCACACATTAAAGGGGAGCTAGTAATTTTTTTTATTGATGAACTGTATTAACAGTCACTCATTGATGAAGACCTTTTATAAGGGAAGGACATGAAGTTAAATCTGCTATAACAGCAGAAAAGAAATGGGGGCAGCGCTCAAATGTAAAGAGCAGCAGCGCAAGAAGAAAAGTATGCAGAGCATGGAGACCCTCACAGCAGTGGGAAGACAACATAAAACAACAGCTTGAATTTTTTTTTATGGAGTACATGCATTGAAATGCATAGCAATGGAAGGTAGTTTCCTTCTATGTAATGTGAGAGAATATACTCACAGCAGAATGAGTGTAATGCACAGCAGATGAAATGTTTTGTATTGGGAATGAAAATGCAAAGCAATGAGAAGAAAATGAGAAGAAGGCAAAACGCAACAGAACATAAATGCCCAGTGGCTGAGAATGCAATGAAATTTTTCACACAGCAGTGAAAAATGTAATTTTTTTTGTATGCAATGCAACATGCATAGAAATTCATAAAGAAAAACAGGGACAACAGATTTTTAATGCACATGGGTGAATGATAATGTGTGGCAGCAGAAAAATGAAAGGAATTGCACAGTAGTGCATTGTGTAAAAAAATGAAACTGAAGATTGTTTGAAGCAAGGGTGTAAAAAGTAACAGCCCGTGTTATTTTTTGTGTGGAGAATGAAGTGCCAAGAGTATGGGCACAGCAGCATGATGAAACAAAAGGCAGCCATAGTGCAAATTGCAGAGGCAACGCAGCAGCAAATAAAAACCCAGCGATGATAGTCTATGGTTATGGGTATGGACAGCAGTGAATATGAAAAATGCAGTAGCAAGAAGTTATGGACAGCAGCATGATGGCAAGAAGGAGAAACACACAGCAATGCAAATAAGAAAATGCAGCAGCATAAAGTTTTGTTGAAGAAATGAGATGTAATGGACAGCAGCACATGCAAAAGAAATTTTCCTTACAGCGGTAAAGGTAAATGTAATGAATTTGTTGTTCATTGAATTGAAATGCAACATATGCAACATCAGTGAGTGTAAGAAATGTTTACACACTGCAGTGTAAATTTGTAAGTTGAGACAGTGTAATTGTTCCAGAAAAGACAGAGTATTTTGTCTTTGAAAAGTGCACAAGCAGTGCAAGTGTAGACACAGCAGTGTGGGGTAGACACAGTAAAGAAGATGGCACAACAGTGCAGCCGAGAATATGCATCAGCATAAAAGAACATTGTAATGAGTTTGCACACACAGCAGTGCAATGATTGTTTGTTTTGGAGCTGCATTTGAAGCAGTCATTTGGTGAATCCATCTGTTAAGAGGAAGATGTTTTTATAACAGATGAATCCCTCTATCATGAGGAAGGTTCTCTTCAGCACATTGTAATGGTGAATCCCTCTGTCATGAGGAAGGTGCTCTTCAGCACATTGAAATGGTGAATCCATCTGTCAAGAGGAAGGTGCTCTTAAGCACAGTGACATGGTGAATCCCTCTGTCATGAGGAAGGTGCTCTTAAGCACAGTTTCAGGTGAATCCCTCTATTAAGAGGAAGACAAATTTGTTTGTTTGTGAACTGCATCAGAAGTAGTTGGTGAATCCCTCTATTTGAGGAAGATATCTTTGTAACAGCAGTACTGAGGAATCCCTCTATGTGAGGAAGTGCTTGGGTATGTCCTAATGCCCAGCAGTTGAAATTAAAGGGGAGTGTTGGAATATTAATTCTAACTGCATGGCAGTTTTCGAACGAAACCGCCTTGGTCTCCCCGCACCACCATTTGCAGAAGGTGGTATCCGTAGCAGGGGCCCCGACACAATCAAATGGCGCCACGCGCCCCGTGTACAAACAAGAAACCGCTTGCTCCCCGGACGCTAAGGGTCGATTCGTTTGCCCGTGACGTTGTGCGAATTGCGTCGGATCAACGCAGCAGACCCAGATCCGAGTCAACCTGTGCGGATGTTAACGACAGTCTCCATGCAGCGCCGTACCAGCAGATGTGGCAGCCAACTCAGCAGTCGTGGCAGCGTCAGGCGTCAAGTCAGAACTTTGCATGGAGTATAAGGCATTGTGTTTGACCGCCGAAGGAAGTTAATGAATTTAATGGTTGATCGTAGGAAGTTGGTTGATGCCTTAATTTTGTTACGACACATAAGTTTTTTTTTATATATGCATTTTATATGTTTTTCGATACAATGTAGTATTGAGGCTGCGTGTGTGATATGTAAAAAAAAGGGAAAACATGTATTGAGCCCGCGCGCTGAGGTTAAACAGAGAGCAGGGGAAAAGAATATGGTGTAGTGACTGCGCGTGTGGTAGTTTTAGGGTGTCTGCGCGTTGAATTTTTTTTGGTAGTTTTTGTACTGTGCCTTCGCACGATGTATGGGTGTGCGGTAGTTTTATGCATTTTTATATATGCTGTGGTGTAAAGACTATGTGCAGTAGTTTTTATGGGTATGGTGGCTGCGCACGGTGGTGCGTTGTATTTTTTTTATAGAACATGTATTGAACGCACAACAGTGCGAGATATAGAACAGGGGATGTAATGCTTTTGTTGCCCATTGTAAAATTGAAGTTTATGTAATTCCCACAGCAGTGGAAGACCAGAAGTGAGAGAGAGACAAAGTTTCTCCAGTGAATCCCTCTCTGCGCAGAGGATGAAGTTTGTAACATTTTTGTTTTTTTTAATCAATAGATATCTTTTATGCTGTGTAATGGACTGTTATGAGTCATTTTGTTTTTAATAGCTTCGCTGTGCAAAGGTCCTGGAAGAAATGAAACAAAGCATTGGCTCTGTGGTATTTGTTTGTGTGGTTTTGGTATTTTCCCATTTAAAAATACCCAACACTTACTACGGGTATCGCGTCACCAAGTATTTGTATAGTGAGACTGATATTATATTGGGGAGGCAGACAGAGCAATCTATTTGGATTGGCTTTACTGCGGTCTGCACAGATGCTCAACAAATACGAAGAGCGGGCCGGAGAGATATTATAATAGCGTGGAGAGGAACCCAAACATCTCAAGAATGGATACAAGATCTCACAGATGTTTTAGTTCCTGCTCGATTATCAACTACTAATGGTCTCAACGAAAAGGGCGTCCGAGTAGAGAAGGGATTTCTAAATTGTTATAATTCTACAGGAGAAACTGCTCGTTCAGAAGTTACAAGACTCTTAGATAAATACAAGGACGAGGCCTTGAGTGTTACTTTAACTGGGCACAGTTTAGGAGCTGCTCTCGCAACCTTATGCTCATATGATGTTAAACAAATTCTGAACTTACATTCACCGGCACGCCCTATATCTATTACTGTGTTTGCATTCGCCTCTCCACGCGTAGGGAATAGAACCTTCGCCCAAAGAATGGAAGAACTTGGCGTTAAGTTGCTTCGTTTGGTGAATAAGAACGACATTGTTCCCAAATTTCCTGGACTTATTGTGAATGAGAGTTCATGGGGATGGTTCAGAAAATTGTTGAATTGGCTTCCCTGGGCATATTTTCATGTGGGGGTTGAAGTTATTTTGGACAACAATAACTCCCCCTTTCTGAAACATACCTGCAATCTTGTTAACGCTCACAATATAGAGGTGTATCTTCACCTGATCGACGGTTATGTAGGAGAGGGTAAACCTTTCATATCTTCTGGAAGAGACCCTACTCTTGTCAATAAGAGCTGCGACTTACTGATCGAAAACCTTGGCATTCGTCCTCATTGGTTCCAGCAGCAACAGGAAGATGGAATTTGTAAGGCTGAATATGGCTACTCTAGTATTCACGAAACCCCATGAAGAAATTGTATCGGGCTGTTTCCATGATGTATATGCCCTTTGTTAGCTGTATCTGTCATAGAATGAGGTTGTCAGCCAATCAGTGATCTGTTAGCGAAAGAGTGGTTAGTTGATCATCCAATCCAATGCATTCCAATCATATGTGATCATAAAATAGATAATGCAAATCCAAAGCATTCCATTGTTATTAGGGCACATGAATATGTTGGATGACCATAATAGTATCTATTATTTTATCATCATCAATTGAAACGGCTTTGTGGATGCTAAGGCTGTGGGGGCAAACAATATGCACTCACGAACAGAGTAATCAATGCTTGTTATATGATAAACGTAAGGCTGCACCGTAATAATAATTAATAGAGAAAATAGTTACGTTGTTGTAATTTTTTCCTTAGTTTAGGATTAGTTTCTATAATTATGGGGTTTGGGTGCAACTTCCTATTTCCTAGTATTGTATTTATTGATGTAATCTTTGATTGATTGATGAATAGAGTGGACGAGAGTGATCTCTCAAGTTTTGTGAGTGTAGTCTCCAGGTGCAGGCCACACCTGAGAGCTGCATCTCTTTCTTTTCAATTCTGTTCACATTTTATCTTGGTATCAGAGCTCAAATTGAGTGAGCCTGATCTTTTGTCACCTGTGAGGCTGAAGTGCCTGTAGTAGCTTGTTCACATTTTATCTACAATATGTATTTTAACGTAGTGTAATACATGTTATATAAGTTTGGGATATACTCTAGGAAGTATTTAGACCTACATGTCATTATATTGATTGATTGTTAGGTTTTACATTATGTAGGGACAATTATAGTTTAAAACTATGAATATTGTGTGTTCGGTATTTAAATATGTATTAATAAATAAAGGATGTTAATCTCATTTAATAAAAAATTATCTAAATTTTAAACAAAATCATTTTCCAGTAAAGTGGAAAAAATATTTATTAATAAATAAAGGAAATTAATTTAATTTAATACAAAAATATTCAAATTTTAACCAAAATCATTTTCTATTACAATTAAAGGACGATATTTAATTATTAAATCTGAATTAAATAATTAGGAATAAAGTAAAATTTACAAATTAATGAAAATATTAGAAATATTATAACATCAAGATTTAAGAAGGAATTCTGATAAAAAATTAAAGGATGAAAGATGATTAAAATATTATCAAAAAGTGATTAACCTTGATTTATAAAACCAGAAATATTTATTTATTTTGACTAGCATAAGTAAGACTATCGACATTGTTAAAATAACAATTGATTTTCAAAAGCTTCATAATCAATGTAGACATTATACAATTTCCGAAGTACCATGGATTGGAAAAATTGGTATCTTTATAGCACTGAGAAGGATGAAGATGAAAACTAAATTTTTCTTTAAATGTCTTCCAAAAGCCCATATTAGACCTCAATCTTAAAATATTTGTCATAATATCAACCTTCATAACCTTCTAATCCATTAAAACTATGATGATCATCTCAATAATCCTATAAATTAAATGTAAACTCAAAGAATATTAACCATCATCATTATTATCATTACCATCAACAATTATACTTTTTTTTTATAAGCTTGGCAAGACTACATCTTCAACATGTCCAATATATCAGGCGAATCTGGGGGAAATTGAACTGGTGACTTCACATCAAGGAGTGTCTTAACTCATGACACAATCACCGTCTATCCAAAACCCCATGGACTTTCCGTTATCAACAATTATACTTAAAAAAATGACCATCATACTAATTAACTAACTTATCCATTAATTTTAACTTTTTGTATAAAAATTTCACCGGGTCCAAAAGATAATCTCTTTTTTATTCTTCCTACTAAATAAAAATGTTTTTAAGATATACCCTTTATAGGGATAAATCCTATTAATAACTAGAATTCGAAATACATACAATATTCTAAAAGTAAATAAATATTCTAAAAGTAAATAAACTTAAAAAAATGAGAAATCACTATTCCTTAAATTTTCATTAACATTGTATACATCTATAACAAGGAAATGTTGCTACTCAATTTCTATATGCTTATCAATTGTTAAACCAACTGATAATACCACTTCTTAAACCATATTCAAATACATAAAAGGGTCACTAACCATATTCTTTAGTTGTATGCATTTCTTCCTCAACCCTAGCATTTATAATCAAAATGGTTTCGCTGAACCTAAGTCATCATCCTATGTTGGTATTTTTGTTGTTGTGCTATAAATGACCATCCGAACTCAAAATCTACGGAGCCCTCCTTTTCCTTTTTAGTTCTAGTACTGCATCATGAACAACTCCCTTCATACTTGTCGCTCTAGTTCACTGTAACAAAATTCCTTAATAGATAACAAAAAATGGTGTGTTCTCTCCACATGGCAACAATTCCACGACTTAGATGAAAGCAGGTAGAAGTTGTCCAGAGCATAGAATCTTCGTCCTGGCTTCTAAGTGATCTCTATTCTTTCCTGAATTCACTAAAATTGGTGAGATGTGGGAAACCCGCTACCCATACTTGTTAAAATACCAAATGAGATTTCAACGTGAAGCTCACATAACCTAGATCTTCTATCTAAACCATTAAGTGAATTGAGCAAGCAAGTGCGATAGTAATAGGACCTCCAAGATAACAGCCAAAGTTTAAACTGGCCCTTTAAACAAAAAAAGACCCCCGTGTAGCTTTTATTGTTTATGAATACGGCTTGAAATCATCGTTCTTGATTAGTTGGATATAAATTATTTATTATTTTTTTATTATTTTATTTATTAATTTTTATTGATATTATATTTAGAAAAGAAAAAAATTGTTATTATTTATTATATATATTTATATGTTTATTCTGAAGGTTTTTAGAATTTTAGTGTAATTATCCATAATTGTTAAATAAATGGTAGGATTTAATATCTATATAATATTTTGGTAATTGTTAACCATTATAATTATGATATTTTATTAAATTGGTTATTTAAAAAAATGTAATCATAAACTATAGTATTGTAACAAAGCCTATTTACAAGTTAAAAATCTCTATAACAAAATAGTAGTGAATTTGCATCATAAAATACATATATAAATTAATAATAATAATAATTTTAAATTAAAGTTATAATTTAATTATTTTTTAAGAATTTATTTAACCTTAAAAATGTGAGATGTATTACAAGTGCTTAATGTATATAGACACAATTATTTATTTATATGGTTGAGTTAATTTAAATTATATCAAAAGATGATTAGTGGATTAATTTATTTGCACGTCTTTTAGCTCTTTTGGTCTCCACCACTACACAAGATACAACATTTCATAGATACTACTAGCTGGACAATTATAACATGCTTTAAGATACTTGAACCCACACAATTGGCAAAACAAATTGTTCACCAAACCAGTTAAACAAACATCATTAGTAATAAAACCAACACAATCGCATTACCAACAAGCACAGTAGTAACTATTAGATGTATAAGAGTTATTAAACATCTAAGAGAAATTTAATATTAATTGTTATATAATTATAATAATTAGGTTTTATAATATTAAGTTTAAAATATAAGATTTTAATATTGAGTATTAATATTAGGGTTTTAGTATTGGGTTTTAGTGATGACGATGATGATGATAGTGGTTAATGTCCACCGAGATCAAATTGGTCTATCGGACCTATAATTTTCTTATTTTTTAATTGTTTGGCTCCTTGTCTTTCTTGTCTTTCTTGGCGAGATTGGTCTTGTAGCTTCCTTTTTGTTCTCTACGGTCTTCCAGCTTCCTTTATCTTGCATCTCCTTTATCTCTTTTGGTTCTTGGGACATTGGTGTCTTAACTTTGCGATTTATTGTGTTCATCCTTTTGAAGATAGTCGGAGAAGAAGTTTGGTGTGGGAGATCCGATTTGCTGTTAAATGAAGATTTATTTTGTGGGGCATTCGAATCCTGATAACTGTTGATGCTTGAGGGGTTGTAGAGTTCACTTTTTTGTTGTTGGGCAGGGCTTTCTCCCTGCTTGTCTTGAGAGTTGTTTCTTTCTTTCCCGATTTCTTGTGATTCAGAGTTTTCTCTAGAGTATTCCTCTTTGATGAGAGTGTACTGTTCTTTTTGTGCTCCTTCCCACCATGTAGATCTGTGGTGGTTTTTTCTAGTAGAATTTTTCTGGGAGGCTTTTGGGAAATTTTTGGCTAGATGGTCTGTCTCAAAGCAAGATCGACATCGGAAGAGGACACTTTCATAATCGAGTCACACATAGTCTTTACTTGTTAGGTTTATTTCAACTGGGAATCCGGCATTGAAGTCCATTTCCACACAAATGCGCGCATAGGTGGTTCTGGCATATTCCTCTGTTTCTGGGCATCTACAGTAAAATTTCCCAATTGCATTTCCAATGGCTTTTAGCAATGAGAGATTCGAGAGATGCAAGGATGGGCTTGGCAATCTCACCCAAACTGGTGCTGACGTTATGACTGCTGTTAAGGGATCGAATGATGGGTTCCATGGCTTTATGAATAGGCTTGAGTTTTCCAAAACCAAGGGCTAGAATCTAGAATACATTATCTACTTTCATGATTTTCAAAATCTACTATAAAGAAACCCCTAGCATAAAGTTAGATATTAATTTCATCAAAAATGACAGGCTTCCATACCTCTGAAATCCAATTGTGGAGAGCTGTCAGTCGCAGCCAAAAACCATTGGACCGACGGATTATGGCACTTTTAGAAAACTTCAAAGCCTGATCAAGTGAGGCCTGGACCACCTGGACAGTGGGAGCTGAAGCTTCACTGACGATATGAGCATGTGCTTGCCCCCTCTAGAAGTGAACGGAACTGAGCCAGCAGCTATTTTCACGAAGCTCGGAGGCATATTTTACTTGCCCGTAAAACCCAGCCGCAGAGAAATAAGACAGAAGATTAGATCTAGATCTACGCACAGAAGATTGAATGGAAGATTAGATCTAGAACCCAGCTTCAGATAAATAAGGCAGAAAATTAGATCTAGATCTAGATCTTATGGCTATTTTCATGGTAAGTAGACATAAATAAAAAATTCAAGAAAATGAATAAATTTCAATTAAAATTATAACCATAATTTTTTTTTGTTATTTAATAAATTATTTAAATACTATTCTTAATATTATTAATAAAATGATTAAACTTTAATATTAACATCAAATTATTAGATGTATTAATATTAAGTTTAAATTTATTAATATTAACTTTGATTTTATTATTAAAATTAAACCAAAACATTATACTATAAAATATAAACTTAAAATCAATATTATTAAATTTAATATTAAAAAAATATTAAAGGTAAGAGTAAGAAACCTAAACATAATATTAATATAACGTAAAACCTAACATTGAAATGTGAAACTTGGTCAGAAATCATTACTGAATTCCCTAAATCGTAGAGATTATAGGAGTCTTCCTGCTTGAAAATAATATGGGTAAGTTATCTTTGAATAAATCAATATACACACCAAACAAGGGAACTATAGGGAGAGGATGTTAGTATCTTAATAGTACAACAAACAGTAAATATTCCCAAGAACTATAGATAGAGGTTGTTACTATCTTAATAGTATTGGAGAAATCTGTGTGCCATCATTCATTACTTGTAATACCATTCTTGCTTTCTTGAGGCTGTTAGTATCTTAATATTATTGGAGAAATTTGTGTGTCATCATTTTTTACTTGTAATACCACTCTTACTTTTTTTAGGTTGGGCTGTTATATAAAAGTGATTATATTTAATATTAATACTAATAATTGATTAGAAGTAGGACTCTAACATTGCATGTTTTATTACGTGAATATATGTGTTTGTTTTTAATGAGATGAAAAAAAATATTTTGAATAATAGAATTAATTATACGTTTTAAGAAATTCGTATTATAGATCTTATTATTTGTGTAAAGTGTTATTTTAATTTATATGTAGGTTATCTAGTGGGTTAGTCTTATTACTAATCTAAAGCAGTATGAAATGTTAAAGACATCTATAAAAATAGATGACTAAGTAGCTATCCAAACTATTGTAAGAATAATTGGTTCACGTCGTTTTACAGTGTCGCCGCACACCGCCATGACGCTTCAAATTCCAAACAGTCACCGTCGCCTGATCACATCGCCTCGTCTCGTCAGATTTGAAAGGCAAAAACTGATTAGAATGTGAAGAGGCAGCACTCCCTAGAAAATTACTTGTTTAATTGATGTAACCGACTTAATTTATGCTGTAAATAGAAGGATCATCGAGAGGCATGCATCATCCAGTCTCGGATTTCCTTCTTGTTTGTGTAATTCAGCAGCTGTAGTTGAGAAGTTCTTGGTCTGCTCTATTTCTTTCATCTGGTATCCTAGCTTAGGCTAAGAGAAATATTGAATATGTTCCTGTATGAGGTCGACATTTCTGCCATTCCAAGGGTGTCGTTCTTTGAAGAGTGTTGTTGTATTATTTTACTTGGAGATTCACATTCTCTTATAGTTTCTTTTTATCTGTTTTCTCACCTTCACTAAACATCTACTTGGAAGACAGAGCAGTTCGGTGGAACAGTTCAGGTGAGCGTTCGGTCACATTAAGAGATTAGCCGGACACCTTTTTGATCCATTAGATCAGAAGGAATCAATATGTGGCTATGACAAGTCTCGTTTCTAAAGGGACCAGAGCAATTCGTTGAAGGTCAAACATGCAAAGGTGATGTGGGTAATTCTTTTCTCAAATCCCTTTGTAAGTTTGAGAGGGAGTATTGTTTCAAGTCATATTGAAAACATGCTTTATCCTTGTGAAGTTTGTTTTTTTTTAATGATTCATATGTTGTATAAATAAAAGGTTTATTAAGGGAGTATAAATGTTTTAAAGACATAAGAGGTTGTTTTAAACTATTTGGAAGGGTATTGGGAAGTCATGTCCATCATTTTTAAAAGTAACTGAAAATAACATAGTGTAAAAGTTCTTTTAAATTTTATCTCAAGATTTCAATTATTTGTGACATATTTATACTACTCAGTCAATTCTTATTTTAACTATGAAAAGTTAAAAGTTATGATTCTTGGTTTATTTGAATGAGAACATTGTTGGGTTATCATGATCTTTGGGGATTTGTTACTCATGGGTATCCAAAGTCTATCAATGAGGTAGCTGAGATGGTTCTTACAAATATTGAATGAACGTTGTTAACCGAGAACAGAAAGAAGGACAATACACCTCTTGGCCTTATTCAACAAGTCTTAGATGATGTGTTACTTTCAAATGTCTCAAATGTAGATTTGTCAAAGAAGGCATGCGACACTCTTGAAACATGTTATGAGGGTGTAGAAAAACTAAAGAATGTCAAGTTGCAGAATTTGAGAAGGTATTTCGAGAATCTGAAAATGAAAGACAATGAAACTGTGGATGATTTTATGACTCAATTCATGAGTGTTGTTAATCAATTGAGACAATATGGCGAACACCTCTCAAACAACAGAGTGATCAAGAAAGGCCTTCGAAGTTTGCCAAATAAATTTGAAGTGATTGTTGTATCCATAGAAGAGTTCAAGGACACAAGTCAAATGAAAATTGAAGAGTTGACTGGTTCGTTTATTTCACATGAATCGAGGATGTCAAGATATGATGATAGCATGTTGGAGAATGCCTTCAAAATTAAACTACAATTTAATAGAGGAAAATGCAGAGGAAGATTGAGTAATAGAGGAAGAGGAGGCAGACTAGCTGATCAAAGGCATCCGTGAGATAATTCTGATCATGAAAAGAAATCTCATCAATGTCTTTCTAATTTAAGGGGGAGTAATAATATAACGTGGCATCGAGGAAATCAAGGGTATGATATGTCTTAAGTTGAATGTTATTATTGCAAAAGATATGCCCATTTTTCTACTAACTTATTGAAGAGGCAGATAGATGTTGGTAAGAAATCTACACACATCTCAGAAGAATTTGACGATAACCAGAAGCAAGTGTTTATGACTTGTAACATGACACCAGAATGTTGAATGATATTTGGTTTTTAGATAGCGGCTGCAACAATCACATGACTAGAAACAAATATTTGCTTTCCAATATAGACACTGGTATTCAGTCTGAAGTCATGTCGGGTAACGATATTAAGGTATGAATTAAAGGTAAAGGAGAGGTTGTTGTTTATATTAGAGATGGTTATAGAAGAAAAATTGATGATGTGTATTACGTACCTAGCTTAAAATTCAATTTGTTGAGCGTTGGACAACTCATAGAGAAAAGGTATAGAGTGTTATTCAAGAATAATGTTTGTACTATCATTGACAAATATCCAATCAAGTAGCTGATAGAAAGAGTAGAAATGACAAAGAATAGGATGTTTCTTCTTATAATGAGAAATGAATTGTCTCCCTCCTTGAATTCTTAAAAAACTAATAATTTCAACGAATCATTGTTATTGAATTTACGATATGGTCATTTATATTTTGGTGGTCTAGATTTGTTTCAAAACAAAAAAATTGTGAAAGGGTTACCCAGTATTCAATAACCAATTTTTAACTTTTAACTTTTATTGAAGACTACAATCGAGAAACATGGGTTTATCTTCTGAAACATAAATCTAAAGCATTTTATGTATTTAAAAGATTTGAAGCTATGGTTATAAAAAAAGTGGAAAGCATAATAAAATTTTGAGATCAGATAGAGGTGGTGAAGATATGTTAACATATTTCATTGAGTTTTGTCAATTGCATGGAATCAAGAGGCAGTTTACTGCATGTTATACTCCACAGCAAAATGGAATAGTTGAAAGGAAAAATTGAACTATTATGAATATGGCTCGAGGTATGTTGAAGGAAAACCATCTACCAAATGAACGTTGGGGAGAAGCATAAGCTTGTGTTGTTTATATTCTTAACATAAGTGTGAATAAGAGCATAAAGGACCGAGTTCCCAAAGAAGCCACAAATGGTAAGAGTTGTCATATATCTCATTTAAGAATTTTTGGATGTGTGGCTTATGCACATGTTCCTAAAGAATTGAGAAAGAAGTTATATGATAGAAGTGAGAAATGTATCTTTATTGGATACAGTAAGGAATCTAAAGCATATAGACTCTATAATCCCATCACCAAGAAATATATTATCAATAGAGATGTTGAATTCAAGGAAGAAGAAGCTTGGGATGGAATCATAGATAAATATGTTGCAGAGGGAGTCGTATTATCTCATGGAGATGATAATGAATATGAGACAGAAGTACAAGGTGGACAATCGATTCAATATACACCTATTGCAAGCACTTCAACAAGTCAATCACCAAGAGTTAGTCAATTAGAACTCAGAACATCGAGAAATCAAGAACATGGCAAACCATGAGTTTATGGTGGACAACAAACAACAACATCTTAGGTGAGTAATGAATCTAATCCTAAAATAGCTACATTAAAGAATAGAATCCAAGGTCATAATACTACAAGTCTAAAGGAATTGTATGACTTAAATGATGAAATAGATCAAGTTTCAAATTTTGCATTACTTAGATATGATACAGTAAATTTTAATGAAGTTGTGAAAGAAAAAGTTTGGATAAAAGCCATGGCTGAATAAATTAATGCTATAAAAAGGAATAATATTTGGGAACTTTTAGATTTTCCTAAAGGTAAAAATACTATAGGTGTTAAATCGAATTATAAAACTAAATTGAATGCTAAAGGTGAAATTGAAAAACATAAAGCAATACATGTAGCTTGGCAGTTCAGTGAACAACCTGGTATTGGTTATAATGAAACATTTGCACTTGTAGCTAGACTTGACAAAATAAGGATGGTATTAGCTATTGTTGCACAAAATAAATGGAAAATATATCAAATGGATGTTAAGTATGCATTTTTAAATGGGTTTTTGGAAGAAGAGGTTTATGTGAAACAACCCCATGGATATGAAATTGATTATCAAGAAGATAAAGTTTACAAATTAAATAAATCATTATATTGATTGAAACAAGAACCGCGAGTATGGTATAGTAGAATTGATGAATATTAGGAGTCCAAGTGAGCCATCTTTGTATTCAAAAGTAAACGAGGAAGGTAAAATTTTGATTGTGTGCCTATACGTTGATGATTTTTTTTTCACTGGAGATCTCTCAATAGATGATTTTAAGACAAGGATGAAAACATAATTTGATATGACTGATTTAGGCCTAATGAAATATTTTCTTGGTATTGAAGTAAATCAATATGAAGATGGTATTTTCATTTGTCAATCCATGTATGCAAACGATATATTGAAAAGGTTTAGGATGCAAAAATGTTAGCCAATTGTAACCCCAATTGAAATTGGTACAAAAATTAGTAAGGATGATCAAGGTTCAGATATTTATCCAACCTTTTTTAAACAATTGGTTGGAAGTCTTATCTATTTGACTACAACAAGGCCCAATATAACGTTTGTTGTAAGTTTAATTTGCAGATTCATGGAGTCTCTGAAGAGTACCCATTAGCTAGTTATAAAAAAGATTTTAAGATATGTTGCTAGAACAAGAAATTATTGTATCTTGTATACATATTTTTAGATTTTAAACTAACTCGATATACAGATAATGATTTTGTAGGAAATATTGATGATAGAAAGAGCACATCTGGGTATGTATTCAGTTTTGTTTCAGGTGCAGTTTCATGGGCCTAAGTGAAGCAATACATTGTGACTCTATCATCAGCTGAAGCAGAGTATGTTGCAGCCACAACAACAACATGTCAAACTGTGTGGATGAGAAGAATTTTGAAATATTTGTTGCATGAATAGAAAGAACGACTCAGATTTTCTATGACAAAAAATATGCTATTGCATTATCAATAAATCATGTTTTCCATAAGAAGAGTAAACATATTGATACGAGGTATCATTTCATTCGAGAATTAGTAAGAAATAATGAAATATATATGGAGTTTTACAGATAAGAAGACTAGTTTGTAGACATATTTATGAAACCCTTGGGAAAAGAATTGTTTGAAACTCACAAGGAAAACATAGGGGTATGTATGATGTAACGCCATTTTGATGTAATAGAAAAGTTTTGTTCTTTTATTTTTTGTGAAATAATTAAGGGGGAGAATGTAAGAATAACTATTTCACACTGTCTTCCTCCATCACTACACACCGCCATTATGCTTCAAACTCCAAAAAATCACTGCCACCTGATCACACTACCTCAGCTCGTCGGATTTGAAAGTGCAACAACGATTCAAATGTGAAGGGGAAGCACTGCCTAGAAAATTATTTGTTTAAATGAATTAACCGACTTAATTTTTTCTATAAATAGAAGGATCAGCCAGAGGGAAACATGATCCACTCTAGCTTTATTACTTGTTTGTGTAATTCGATAGTTGTAGCTGTGATTTACTAAGTTCTTAGTTTGTTCTATTTCTTTCATCTATGAAATATAATATAACATTGAATAGCTTTACTGTAATTACAATCATGAAACTCCTAGTAATTACAAACACAAGGAAAACCCAAAAGTAAATTGCTATATACAAAAAAAAAATTAAACAAGAAAATGAACCTAGTAGATGTATTCGCTATTAGCACAAAAAAGCACTAAGAAATTTTATATCAGGGAAAAGAAATTGAAAACATTTCTAACCAAAAAACTAATAGGTTAAGTGTCCTCTCAACTAGTAAATAGTATAGAATCATTAGTAATTGTAGTTCTATCCACAACCTGGTGCTAATACTCATAAGTGCCATCGAAAGTGACATCATTCTTATGGCTACTTGAATTCATAGGATTGCGCCTAAATATAGATTGGAAAGATGAATCTCATTTTCCCCATAATCAAACGAATGTAGAAAAAATATAATCCGCATAACAAAGCTCACCGGCTTAGCTTGTATAAAATACATCAACCATGGAAAGAACATATGAAAATATAAGAATTAAGAAGGATAAAGATATGATTGATAGTTTAATGATATATATGTTTATTGAGGCATCGTCACATAATTAGTATGATATCTCAAATAGTTCTCTCTTTTTACCCTGAATTCACAATACCATACCTAATTCTCTTAAATTTGTGAGTTATATCATCAACATAGCAATGTTAGTTGTATAAACTACAATAGCCAACAGATGGAATATTTCTCTAGTCTAATTAGTCTAATTATAAATTGTAGAGATTAGTGAAGAGAGATATGTTCATTTTATATCCTTTAAGGAACTAAGTAGCTTACATCCTCATAGCATTTGAAATATGGCCTATAATGGGTTAAAAACCTTTTAAAATCGATGGCCAATCTCCTCTAATAGCTAGTGCATGGCTTGTAGCACCTCCAGTGCTTCATCAAAAAGGATCAGCACCAACGGGATATTTTAAGAGCTATCAGCTTTAGCATTTAAAGTTGTTAAAGTTGAAGAGTTTGCTCCTCATGAAGACCATACATTGAATTGAATGACTGTACATCGAGCCACATTGTGTTTTGAAATGATCCATTGCCTTAGAGGAAGTAGAAAATAATGGAGAATATGTATTATTGGAGAGAGCTTGTTTCACAGTTGTGTGTGTGTCCTAGATTAGGATTAGTTCCTATTTTATAGGAGAGAATTCTAATCTCCCTATAGTTATGTAAACTTACATATTTGTGATTTTATAATTAATTGAATATAATGGTTTTACTTGGGTAGTCTCCAAGTGCAGCTTGCTCACTTGTGAGCTGCTAGTTTCAGTATATAAGTTTCATCTTTGGTTTTTAATATGGTATCAGAGCTAGTGAGACAAGGTGGCTAAAGTGAGTGCTTTTGTGGAGAGTTGAGAGCCTTGGTGGCTGGAGAGCCTTAGTGGGAGTGTGGAGCCTTTGTGGCTGAATTGAGAGCAGAGTTAAGAGTCTTGGTGGCTAAATAACTAAGATCCCTAGTGGCGAGAGAGAGGCACTCTCAAGAGAGCCTCAGTGGCAAAGGAACTGTTGCGAAATTCATTATTGTTTTCCTCTATAGATGCATCTCAGTGCATTTTTATTCCAACATTTATGTACTGGTCAACAAAGGGAATACTGCAACATTTTCCCCTTAATCCCATGCTTATCGAGTTTCCTTACATGAATCACATCCATTGCGGTTCAAAAGCGCAGACACGATACCCTAATCTCGCGCTGGTCATGGTGAGTTGGGAAATCATGGTGGATCATTGGCATATTGGTGTGGTGGTGAGTTGGATGTTGGATCTTTAGCTTATATTAGGGTTTGTGTAGATTGTGGTGATCGCTTTGGCTGTAACAGTCGCCTACCCTCGTGCCATCGCCATTCGTGGAGAGTGCTGAAACACATCATCACTGAAACAATAGTGTGATGTGGATCTACGTTAGGGCAGCAATGGTGCCTAGTTGGTGCCTATTCATGCTTCTGAGGATCGAAAAGCGTGGTGATTCATGGCGAGCTCATAGATCAAAATCTTTGAAACTCGAGATCGATTGGTGGATTTTGACTATAAAAAATTATTGGAGACCACAGAGAGGATTGTTGTGAGATCCTTTGTTTTTTGGTACGTCTTTTGTGTTTCCTCCACACAGAGCAAAGAGTGCAAGTTCTGACAAGACCTTGATCAATCCTCTATGCTGACAGTTGAGATCACATGCCTGTGGTGCTGTGTTGATGTCAAATTCTAATTTCTGTGAGGCATATCAGAAGCTTGCCCTTCCAATTATTTCTCCTTTATCACTCTGAATGTTTTTCTCGCTGCTGCTATTCACACCTTCCCTGAGATTTCATGGTTTGTGTATTTTGGTGTTGTAAGTTTGCTCCGGTTTTGGATGGTACCCTACTTCGGTTTTGGTGTTTTCTTTTTTATGAAGCTAACTTCGATGCATTAGAGGTCAAGATCGATCCAATACTCATTTGATGTAGTTTTTTTTGGGTGCACATTATTTTGGTGGTGCTTTGATGTGTTGAGGTGGAGAACATCATTCCTCCAATCGCTCCTTTGGTACATTTTTTTTGCTTTTTTCTTAATATTGAGATCATCGGTGTTTGTGTAGATTTGATGGTGACCAAATCGATTGTTGGAGATTGAAGATCCTGAAGTAAATCCATATATCGCTCATATCACAATGAAAAATCACATGGAAAAAGTGTATCTGAATGAGAGAAATAAGCTCAATGGGTCGAATTACAACAATTGGATGTTCAAATTACAGACACTGCTAAAGGGTTCAAGTGCGTGGGAAATTGCAAATGGGGATGAAGTTAAGCTGACTACAGCTGAAGGTGGAACAACTACATCAATTCAATATTGGGAGAAGAGGGAAAACAAAGTGTAGGTGTTCTTGAAGATGTTAGTAAAAGAAAACATCATCCATCATGTCAAAGAGTGCAAAAATGCCAATGATATTTGGGTGACAATGAAGGATCTGTATGAGATAAAGAATACAAATAACCTTTTGTTTCTGAAGAGTAAGATTCTCTCCATCACAATGGAGGAGAATGAATCTGTTGTTGCATTCATCTCTTGGATGAAAGTGTTGAGAGTCAAGTTGGGCAACATAGGAGAGAAAGTGTCCGACACTGATCTCGTCTCAATTACGTTAAATGGTATGACTGATGATTCCCATATGTTTATTATAGGGATAACAATGAGGGAGAAATCTTCCACCTTCGAAGAGATGACAGGGATATTGATGCAAGAATAAGAGAGGCAGATGAATCTAAAGCCTCAAAATGCAGATCTCGCATTGATAGTGAAGAAAATCCTTTCATAGGAAAACTAGGAGTAGGACATAAAAGCGGTGGTAAAAACCAGAAAAAAGCCATTCTAAAGTATGTCATCAGCTAGAAATGATTCAAGAATCAAGTGTTTTTACTGTGGTAAAACTAGTCACATTTCTAGAAATTGTTATAGAAAGAAGAGTTATGAAGGTAGACATAGACATAAGAAGCATGCAAGGCACTTTTCTGACGAAAATCATAAGCATGACCTCAAATTGTTTATGTCTAACTCTTCTCTCTCCACTGTGACTAATGAGGTTGAAACTTGTTTTGTCGAATATGGAGCATCCACATGATAGGTAATATGCATTGGTTTGAAAGTTTTAAAGAGAAAAGCAGTGGTGCTAACATCTACCTAGGTGATGACAAAGCATACGAGATTAAAGGGTATGGATATATTCATGTGATATTGCTTGATGGTAATATCAAGCACATCTAGAATGTCATGTATGTACAAGACAATAAAAATAATTTGATATTTGTCTCCATGATTGCATATGAGAACTTGAAGGTAGAACTTTTCAAAACCTATTGTGTCATAAAGGATTTGCAAGATCATGAAAAGTCAGTGGCATCTGGAATACGAGTTGAAGTCTCATATATGTTGAATGTTACAAGCATGCGACATCATGATTTAACTTCAACAACGATGACAACAGAGAATATTTTCCATCAAAGATTCAGACACATCAAACTTCATGACTTATTGCTACTACAAAAACAAGGTATGGTTAATGGAATTCCTATTTTAAAAAATGCACATGTTGATTGTGAAGGATGTGCACTTGGAAAAATGCACAGGGATGAATATCCCTCAAATATAAATAGAAGAAAGAGAGATATACTCGAACTTGTGCACACTGATATATGTGGACAGATGTAGACAAGGTCCTTAGGAGGAGCTTACTATTTTTTGTTATTTTTTTATGATTGTACAATATATACTTGGGTATATTTTCTCGGAAAGAAAATTCGTACTTTTGAATCTTTTAAATAATTTAGAAGTATGATTAAAAAGTAGACATGGAAGGTAATCAAAACTCTGTGCTCAAATCTAGGGGGAGAATACAGGCTTTGAAACTTCATCAAATATTGCAGGGATCATGGAATAATTCAACAGGTTACAGTACCACACACTCTGCAACAGAACGAGGTTGTAGAGAGAAAGAACAGAGCTCTGGTGGAGTGTGCATGCAACATGTTGAAAGTTTAGAACCTATCTAATGGTTTTTGGGAAGAAACTATTAATAATGCAGTCTATTTAAAGAATAGGATTCCAACTAAGAGTCTTGATCTCAACACTCCATTTGATGTTTTATATGGTTTTAAGCATGCAGTTAATCATTTAAAAGTATTTAGTTCGAAATCTTTTGCACATATTCCTAAGGACGATAGGAAGAAATCAAATGGTAAGGCCATAAAATACGTATTTGTAGGGTATTATTCTGAGTTCAAAGTATATAACTTATTTAACCATCTACTAATAAGGTATTTGCGAGTAGAGATGTTATATTCCATGAACAGGTTGATGAAGTGAGCATAGACAAAAGCTATGAGGAGTGGCACATTCCATTACTGATTGATGATAGCAATGATGAAGCTAAAGACAACCATGTGCAGCAGCAACAGTAAAAAGAATAATCCAGTGATGTGGGTATAGTGAGAAATCCAAGTCCACTCAAGAGTGATTAGGACAGATTTGAGGCAAGTCTGCTATGAAGGAGATCAGGAAGGCAGACTCACTTACCAGTAAGGTATAACGACTATGCTCTTATGACCGGTATTTTAAATGTTGTTGAGCCCATAAATTATAATGGAGAAAGTCAGTATGATGAATGGAGGTCAGCTATGAAAGAAGAATATGAGTTAATAATTAGAAACACAACCTCCAACTTAGTTGAACTGCCAGAAGGGGAAAATCCCATAGGTTGTAAATTGTTATATAAACCTAATTACAAATCATATGGTAGTGTATAAAAATATAAAGCTAGGTTGGTGGCTAAAGGGTACTCAAATAAAGGAGGGATTGATTATGAGGAGACCTTTGCTCCTATAGCTAAGATAAATACTATTAGAATGTTAATAGCTTTGGCTACAAAGCATCATTAGAGTCTACACCAGCTAGATGTGAAATCTTCTTTTTTAAATAGGGAACTGAAGGAAGAGATATATTTCAGACAAACTTAAGGATTTACTAAAGAGGGCATTGTATAGATTGAAACAGTCAGCCAGATCTTGGTATGAAAAGATAGACTCTTTCTTCTTGCAAAATGGTTATCAGTGAAGTAAGAATGACCCAAATCTGTGTACTTTTTTTGATTCAAAGTGGCATACTGTGTTGATTTCTTTATATGTTCATGACCTGATTGTCACTGGAAATGCTGATGAATTGATTAAAGAAATCAAAGTGGAGATGTCACGGGTTTTCGAAATGAAGGACCTTGGACATTTACATTATTGCTTGGGTCTTGAAGTCTGGAGGGATTCTGGCTAGAATTTTCGCAGTCAAGGAAAGTATGTCAGGGGATTATTGAAGAAATTCAGAATGCGTTAGTGCAAAGTTGCCTCATTACCTATATAGTAGAATGTTAAACTTCAGAATGGTGATGGCTCTAAAGAGCTGGAGGATACAATGTACATACATCTAGTTGGAAGTCTGATTTATTTGACTATAACTACACTTGACTTAGCTTTTTCATTCAGGGTGTTGAGTCAGTTTATGTGAAAACCTCTTGAGAATCATTGGGTGACAACAAAAGGTGTCTTAAGTTATTTTCAAGGAACCTTAAACTTTGACATTAAATATACTGATTCTTTTGATGTTAAACTGACAGGTTATTCAAATTCAGACAGCGCTGGAAATCTGGATGATAGAAGATCCATAACAGGTTATTGTTTCAGTATTAGGTCTGGGGTCATTTCTTGGAGCAGAAAGAAGAAAAGTATTGTATCTTTATCTTCACCAAAATAAGAGTATCAAGTTGTATGTGCATCCACTTGCAAATAAATCTAGTTGAGGAGACTTCTTCATGATGTAGGAGAAGAACAAAAAGTTGTTACAGTGATAAAATGCGATAACCAAAGTTCAATCAAGTTGGAAAATAACTTAGTTATTCATAAAAACAGAAAACATATTAATACTTAGTTTCACTTTGTTAAAGAAAAGGTTGAGTCTAAAGAAATTTTTATTGGATATTGTAATACCTATGAGAAAGCACCAGATATATTCACCAATCCCTCTAGGGAGGATTAAATTTTAATTGTTTAGGTAGATGTTAGGTGTGCAAGTGAACTCTTTCTCCATTAAGGGGGAGGGTTGGAAATAATGGTGAATAGGTATTATTGGAGAGAGTTAGTTTCACAGTTTTGTGTGTGTCCTACTTTAAGATTAGTTCCTATTTTGTAGGAGGCAGTTCTAATCTTCCTAAAATTATGTAAACTTATATATTTGTGATCGTATGATTAATTGAATATAGCAGTTCTGCTTGGGCAGTCTCCAGGTGCACCTTGCTGAGCTGCTAGTTTCAGTATATAAGTTTCATCCTGAGCTGCTAGTTTCAGTATATAAGTTTCATCTTCCATTTTTAACAGGAAAAATAGACCATCCATCATCTTTCCTTTTTTTAACAGGAAAAATAGACCATCCATCACCTGTCCTTGACATCTATGTAAAACATTAATAATGGTATATTGAAATAAAAAAAACACCACTTTAATAATTAAATTAAAATGTAATATGCAAAATATCAATCTCAATTGAATCTCATAGCCCTATATTGATATGACGAAAAGAATATTCACTTAAAAATAGATATTGTCCATCCATTAAATATGCCTATCAACTTAATTAAACTTAACCTACAAAATGTTGATCTAATAGAATCTCATCCCTCATATTGATGTGAGACTAAGAATATTCACTTAAACGTAAATTTTGTCCATCCATTAAAAACAAATTGAAAAATCTATCAGGCTTACTGTTATGAAATAGCTATCTGTATCAATGTAATTACCATTTTTCATTATTTAAATTATAATTTATAGGATATAAATTAATTTGATTTTTAAAAGCTCAAGCATCTTATAATCTCAAACCTGCAATCCTAACGGATGTCTATCAAATTTTAATCAAAATTGCTCTAAGAAAAGATACCAAACGGTTAAACTACATCATTTGACAGGGCATAATATAATCTGAAACCTGGAATCCGAACGGATCTCTATCAAATTTTAATCAAATTTGTTTAAAACAAATATACCAAACCGTCAAACTAAGTTATTTGACACGGTGTTTTTATTGCTTTCGAAAATTATCGAGATCGTTAATCGTGAATGACAAAATAAAGCTCTTACATCGAATGGTACGTAAGAAGTTGGCGGCGACCACGAGACCATACAAACTTATTATTACAGAATTTTGAGAAACAGAAAAACTACTCAGGAAGGATGTTACAGGTGTGTTCTACACGTGTAAGAATTACGATTTGTTACCACATTTGGTCAAGAAGCATCCTCCTGTTAAAGGTGTGAAAATTCCACATCTTTTTAGCTTCTTTTAAGAATTTTAAGTTATAAGATGAATCGATATGACACCCCATTTAATTTTTAAAAAGAGCTGTGCAAAATGCAATACTACACAAATTTATGGGATGAAAAGATCACCTAAAAAGAGTTAGTTTTTGTAACAAAATATGCTGCGAATGCATATGAACATCACAATATTGATGAATATAGAAACATTTAAGATATTAAATAATAAAATATAATCATTGAATGGGTAATGAAAGAATTGAGTGATTGAATTTTGCACATATTAAATGGTCGTTGTTATTTTTTTTACAATATTAACATATTTATTTAGTAATAAAAATAATAGTATTATAAAAAAAATTATATTTGAAAATTTCAATTTTAAGAAAATAAAATAATTAATATTGTTGAGAATTTCTAGAATTTTGTGCATTTTGTTTGAAGAGTTTTGGTGAATACTTTATTCATCTTAAGTACTTATTCACATGACATTCTATTGTGTAGAAATTACAATAATACCTTCAAGTTATGGTCTAATAAAAGGTTTAGAAAATAGATATTTCAATAATATTGAAAAATAAATATTTGTTGTCCCTAGTGTCCCACCTTATTAGAAACTAATAACTAGTACAACTATGATTGGTAAGTATCCATATGCATCAACCTATAATAAGTATCAAAACACATACTTCATTATATATCTCAAGTTGTGAAAATTTAAAAATATTAAGATTTAGCTCAATTATAACTTTATTTATTATTATTATTATTATTGATAAAATGAATGAATATATATGTTAGACATATATACATTTAAAAAAAAAAAAAAAAAAATTGACCATGGATATTCACTCTCACTTTATTATGAAGATTATTGATATGTAAATATGATTTGTTACAATACCATAACTTATCAATACGGTATGTCCAAAAAATCATAACTAATTTCATATGATAATTGTTCATATAACATTTTCCTTTCGATTAATGAATTTTATTTCAATTAATGAATTTAAATGAAAGGGAAGAAAGAAATACCTACTATGAAAATAATTCTCAACCTTTGATTTGTCTTTACTACTAAGTATATTCTTGAAAATTTAATGGAGGATAAATCCCTACCATCAATGTAATAATTATTGATAATTAAATTACAATTTTAAAAACCCAATTCCTAAAAGATGAAGGATATCTTGATCTATACAAATTGTTTCATCTAACATATTAATGTAAATTTTAAACATTACTCATCATAATATAATATTTATTTAGCAATGTTTTCTTTTACGAAACCTATATCAAATTTGTCCCTACCTACACTAACTTAGAACAATATATTTAGAGTTTAAAAATGATGGGACTAAACTTTTGTTATGAGACTTTAATGTTAGAAATGAAAGTAGTCAGTCTATTCTTTTAACCAATGATTTGAAACCTAGTCTTCTATAATTAAATGAGGCCCTTGTTTTAGTTAACATATAAACAACAAAGTTAATTAAGATTTACAATTTTCATGATCTAAAAATCTAACCAATGATTTGAAACCTAGTCTTTTATAGTTAAATGAGGCCCTTGTTTTAGTTAACCTATAAACAACAAAGTTAATTAAGCTTTACCATTGTCATGATCTAAAAGTTTGCAATGGACTAGTGAAGTGGCCAATATCCAACCAAATCACATATATTCATGGGCTACAAACAAGACATATATGTGATATATGATATCCTTGTCTATAACCATCTAGTAAATTTTAACCTTTTAAATAAAAAAGTCTCTTCATTTTATGAAAAAAACCATTAAATAAAAGTATAACAAAAGGTAATTTCCTTAAAAAAAAATTTACAATTATTTTTAAGGATTTAAATATGAAATACATATCCTATGTTATATGAACACTATTGAAAACCTCATTGATGAATTTACAACAACGCTTTGTACTTTTATTAACAAGTTATGAGTGGAGTTGTGATGTGAAAAGAGAAGTGAAAAGACCAACCCTTGATAGGTGTTGAAATTGTTAAATTGTTAGAAAAGTTAGTAGGGATGTTTTTAGAAGGTCATTAAAATTTCATATCATAAATAGTTATAAAACTAATTAAATGGCTAATTAATTTTTGTATAAATGCAAAGAGAAAAAAACTCATTAGAAATTTGGAATGTAAATTATTAAAAAAAACTAAGAAAATAATATGATTCTCTCAAAGAATGGAACTCATACTTTAAAAACATTTATAAATTCCTAACACCATGGAGAAAACTATATAAAGCATTGTTGTAAGGGATAAAAGGCTTACAAAAGAGAAAGCTAAGGACATCAAATTCTACCAATATTAAACTTTTAAATTCAAAGGCTCATTGCACACTCGATATACATAATATTTCCAATTTAGTAGCCAAACAATATTTCCCTAAACCTTGGATACAAATCCTCAGAGTACTTATTTTTCAAATTGGAGATAAAAACATTCCCTCTAAGTGCAACAACATTAGTATTAGCCTAATTTTACCAAAGCTATGTGGAATTAATTTTTAAAATAAGATTAGTGTATGAATATAAATCCATGGAAAAAAAAAAGCCAAGGAAAAATTAAGAAGTTGGAATTCAAGTATGGAACACCTTGTTACATATAGGATCATTATGAAGAGGTGTTGTTATGATAAAATTGATGCCTTTTATTGTTTCATTGAATTTAGAAAATGATTTTACACAATGTTCATGATGAAACTTTGGGATATGTTAGAAGAGACGAAAGTCCCTTTCAAGTTGAGAGTTTTTGCAGTAAGGTTGTGTGAAAAAATTATTTCCAAGCTTAGGAACATAAAAAAAAATTGCAATATATGAGTTAATAGAGGTTGACCCCTCTTCCCTACCTTTTGTAGTATATTCATTAATAGTTTACCTAATAATGTTTTGAGGAAATCGATTGTGTCAACACATTTATGTCTGTATAATCATCATCCTTATTATTTAGAATTTTATTATGGCAAGAAGTCTTTAAGATCATGACAAGCAACTACAAATCCCAAATGATTTTTACTCTAGTATGGTTCTACTTTTTCACACTAACAAAACAATAATTATGATAATTAAATTGAAAAGGACGAATTATGATGCACTCATATAGGAAAACAACAACTTGGTTTTATTTTGCATACATATTTTTAAATACATATTTATCACAAGCTCAAATGTACCACAAAATTAAGAAAATAATAAATTAAGGGTAGAAATCTTATCATGTTTTGAAAACAATTGTAAGCTAGTTGAAATTTCAATATGATTTAAGATGAAAATCCCCTTTCGTTTCTTAGATGGATATGAAATTTAGGTATGTGATATCTATATAGAAACATGGATAAAAATAAAGAAGAATTAAGAGGATTTTATAACTAAAATGCCAAAATTAAAGGAAATAAACCTGGTCCTAGGTAATGTACAAGAACAAATAATTCACATGGAAGACAAGAGGCTTCCAAATGTTTCTTCAAACTCTAGACAAAACCACCTATGACTAGAGCCGGATGAAATGCAACTATTAAATCTTGGTTAATCCATTAGGAATAATGGGAGATCTACAAAGTAATGAGAACATTAGAAATATTATAACATCAAAATTTAAGAAAAAATTGTGATGTGATAAAGAATTAAAGGATAAAAGAAAATTAAGGTACTATAAAGAAGTGGTTAACCTTGATCTATAAAATCAAAAGTATCTCCTTATTTTGATTAGTGTAAATAAGAGTAATGGTATTATTAAAATAAAAGTATACTCTCACAAGCTCCATAGGGAACCAGGGATTATACAATTTCTAAAGTACTATGGGTTGGAAAAATATATCATCTTTGTTACACTAAGTATGTTGAAGAGGAAAAAATACTCTCTTTAAATGTATTCGAAATTCTCAGATTAAATCCTAATTTCAGAATATTTATCACAATATCAACCTTCATAGCCTTTTAATCCATTAAAATTATGGTGATCCTTAAAAAGTTACCTGAATACTTTTTGAACATATAAAATATAATTAATCATATAAACTAAATCTAACCTAAATAAGAATTAGTCATCATCATTATTATCATTATTATTAACGAGCATTATAATAAAAAAACTAGCCATCATCTTACCAAAAAAACTTATTAATTTACTAGTTTTACATTATTCTTTCTTATATAAATATTAACGCATTCAAAATAAACATAGGTATATCTATTAATAGTTGACTTTGAAATACATAGAAAGTTCTAAACAAATAAAGAAATCAGGAAATTTTGAGATCATTACTCACTAAGTTTTCAGTGACATTGTCTTAGCAAGAAAACGTTGTTGCACAGTTTCTCCATCTACTTATCAATTGTTAACCTGACAGTTTCTTCCCCAACCTCAGTGTCTATAACCAAAGTGGTCTCCCTGTTCCTCAAATCATTGCATGTTTGTATTTTTGTAGTTGTGTTGGCAATGATCAACGTATTCTCCAATGTCAAAATCTCATAAGTCCTCATTTTCCTTTTTAGATCTAATAGTTGACATCATGCATTTCCCTTCATGTTTGTAGCTCTAATTTATCGTAACGAAATTTTTATATATATAGATATTCTCTGCGTGCCAATAATTCCATGATTTAGATTGGAGCAAGTTAAACTTTTCTAGATCAAAGAAGCTCCGTTATGGATTCTCAATGATCTCCCGTCCTTCCTCAATTCACTAAAATAAGTGGAAAGGAGGAAACCTGCTCTCTTATACTTGTTAAAAGATTTCAACCTGAAACTTACACAAAATAGATTCCGTATCTAAATCATTAACTGAATTGAGAAAGCAAGTGCAATAGCAATAAGATTTCCGAGAAAACTCCCAAAGTTCAAACTCCTCTGAAATAAATGGAATGATTAGTTCGTTCCCTGAGATGGATGTTCTATTTATTAATTTTGTTTAGTTCGTTCCCTTAGATGGATGTTATATTTATTAATTTTTTTTAATAAAATATTTTTAATAATATTTATAATGTTAATATTTATTTATAAAATATATATGAATTTTTTTAATTAAATTGATTAATTAAAAAATGTTATAATAATTTATATTATTATAATAAAATTTATTTACAAAATAGAGATTTCTCTAATAATAATGTAATATGGATTATTCTAAAAATCTTATTACATATTTTAACATTATACATATTTGAATCATATGTTAATACTTTTTATAAAAATCTTATTACATATTTTAACATTATACATATTTGAATCATATGTTAATACTTTTTATAATTAATAATAAGTAGTAGTTACATTTAAATTATGGATTATTCTAAAAATCTTATTACATATTTTAACATTATACATATTTGAATCATATGTTAATACTTTTTATAATTAATAATAAGTAGTAGTTACATTTAAATTAAGGTTTATGAGTTTTTTAACATTGATAATGTGTGATCATTAGATAGATGTTTTGAAGAATAAAAATACAAAGATTAAATTTTTATATGCCTGACCTACTTTAAACTATATGAAATAATGATTAGTGCGTTTAATGTCTTTTAACCTATTTTTTTAAGTATTTTAAGTATACCTTATAGAATCATTTTGATTCTTAAAAATTTGCTATTTTATGTTTTAAGGATGATATAATTTTTTTTAACAAAAATGAAAATTCCTTTAGCTAACTTCCTTCTATTAACCAGATACAACATTTTATAGATGTCACCATCTTGTCAAATACAACATATTTAGGGATACTTGAACCAACAAAACTAAAAAACAAACACATTTCAAACACTTAAACCCACCCAACTGAAAAACAATTTTTTTATATAACACTCAGCCTAAAATCCTTTGATTTAATAATAATATAATACAATTATTAATAAATTGCTCCTGCGACCCCATATTACACCTAGCCTGCAATCGTAAATCGTGAATAGAAAAATAAGGTCCTAGCCTCGACTGGTACGTAAGAAGTTGGCGGCGGCGGTGACGCGACGAATCGAATTTATTATTACATAATTGAGAGAAACAGAAACACTTGCTCAAGAAGGATGTTGCAGATGTGTCCTACACGGGTTAATAATAAATTATTTTGTTAATTACATGATAACCTGAAAAGAAATACGATTTGTTTCGAGATATGGTCCAGATGCATCCACCTGTTAAATATGTGAAAATCATGCAATTTTTAGATATTTTAAATTATAAGATGATTTCAATGGACACTGATTCAATGAAAAACTGTGCAATAATAAGAGTATAAACGTGCAAAATGTTAATATTAAATAAATTAATTGGATTAAATGATCATCGAAAAAGAGTTAGATTCTGTAGTGAAATATGCTGCAAATGCATTTGAACATTAGGGAAATTTAAGATATTAAATTCTAAAGATAATCATTGAATGTGTAATTGGAGATTTGAGTTATTAATTTGCGCTTTTCGATAGCAGTTAGTGATGCTGTTTGGTTAATAACTTTTAGTGATGCTGTTTCGTTATTAGTAGATAATTGAGTTATAATTAGTTTTTTATTCTTTAAAAAAAATGGTAGATTTGATTTATAATAAGCTATAATTCGGAGGAGAAAGGGAAAAACACAATCCCCAAACACCTAATCATGGGGATTTGGTGATCATTTGTAAATAATGTAAATAATAAATAATGGAAAAGGAAGATTTATTGGGAGGTGAAACTCAAGAGTCACTCCCTTAGGTATATAATTATGAACAATTTAAATGAATAAAGACAGTTGATTTGAGGAGCTACCTCTTGTCTTGACAAAACACAACTTGCCACCATGGCAAGTCTCTCTATAGAAGCTCTACAAAATGCGAGAAACCTTCAAAATATTATGCTCTCTTTTTCAAAGAATAGTGGCTGCAATTTCAAATAAATACTCTAACACAATATGGTTCTATTCCTTTTCAATATTATAGGCAGTTTATTGAGTTTTGTAAACAAATTAGTATGGAGGACAGGACAAATTTAGTTGACATATCTGAATTTCTAGTATCCCAATTCTAGATTGGGAGACATGTAGCTCATGGCTTTAGCATCTTAGCTAGCTCTTGAAGAGACAAGGGTTGAGGAGGAGAAAAAAGTAATGACAAAAGAGGAGAAGGAACCCTTGTACATCACAACAGAGCTAGTGAGCCCTAAGGTTATCATTAACAATCATTTTCTCATCTCCTATGATGTTACTTTAGCACCCAAATATATTGCAAACCAGGAGAAATCCATTCTACACTTTAAAGATACCTTTAGACTAACTGGAACATAATGTCTACAAGTTTTCCAGAGCAGATGACATGCCTCACCCCATAGTCTACAAGTCGGAGAATATCACTCTCTAGAAAGGCTAAGAATTGCCTTGGAGAAAACACCATTGTACAAGAGAGTCATGCAAAGGATGAATATTAATTGGATAGGACTAAAACTCAATCCAGCCTTGTTTCTATGCTTACAGGAAGGAAGGAACCAAACGAAAAAGCAGCAGGAATGGAATAAGATAGAGATAAATGCATGGTTTTACCCACAAGAAGGCACACCATCTGCGGTGCCTTGTGATGTCAAAAAGGCCACCAGGGCCATGAAGGAGCTTCATGTGGATGACTGAGTTTCTCAAAGGATGAGAAACACCTTCAACAAGGGGGTTCATGATGATGCCGATCAATAGGTATATTTTTAAGATCATTATGCCATCCTCCAGCCTTAAAACTATCCTTCTCTCACATTAATTCACATTTTTTGTTATATTATGCTTAGTAAGAAGAGTAAAATGTGTTTATCATAGTATGTGGCATAATGTGGTTTAATTGCAAGAAAATGAACCATTTTTGAGGTATTTACTATGCAAAGGCTCAATAGAGACAACCAAGAGAAAATCTAGGGGGTTTGTCCACCTCCTTAACTCCATAAATTCGTTTGGAATCATAACATCCTCTCTCATAGATTTGAAATCATTGGTAGCCAAGTCACTCCAAGTGCATGTGAAGCTCAAGAAGGACAAGATCCACTATTTTTGAGATCAAGGAGGCAATCACTACTATTTTCAAGGGAGCTGCTATCAGTCGCCCTTTTATTTAAATAAACAAGATCTAAAGCTCATTAGGATTCGAATTTTTGACTCAACTAGGTGTAACTATTGAGCTCAGATCTTGACATTGTCATTTTTTTGAACTTTTATGTGATGTATGAGACTTTTACTTTATGATAATGGGAAGTTGGTTATTAAGATGCATCTAAGTTAGTTTCAGAGGGTGGAGATGCCAGAGGATTAGTTCCCTCTTGCGTGCTTGTGTTTTGTTCTTGGTTCCAAGCATTTCATAGATTTTGATTTCAGTAGAGGTTAATATATAAAACCCTATGATTAGAATCTTATTTATCACCTCTCTTGTGGGAGAATGGTTGCAAGGATTCACAACCTCATTCAAAAAGTATTTTGTTTATGATTTCTTGGAAATAGATGAAAGCTACTTTCCTTTCTCCATATTTTATTTTTGTAGCTTAGAAGTTAGTTCAGTGATCTAAGTAGTGTTAGAGCATAAAATATATGTCATTTAAATTCAACTCATATTTTCCATCATAGTTCTTATCACTATGTTAATGACCAATGAATGTATGTATGTGGCTAATTGCAAGCTTGTGTTAATATGTAGGGAAGGGAACCTATTTCACCTCCATCTTGGAATTCTCCATCTCTCAATCCTATCTCTAAAACTTCATTTCCAGAGTCACTCTATATAGTAAATGTAGAACATTGTGGGCATTCATCCTAATGCAAGGCAGACCTGTGAGGCCCTTGGTTTGGCCAGAAGGCTTCCTCAACCTTATTTCACTCTCCCTAACCTTGATACACCTATTCATGCCTTCACAACCTAATCTCCACCCTAAAAAGACCCTAAAAACCCCTCCTGTAGCATTACAAGTCCTCATGTAGCATTACAGGACCTCCTGTAACAACCTCTTGTAGCATGCCTATAGCACCATTTCCCTTAACATCCCTTGCTCCCCACTTAAACCTTACCTCAATTAGGATGAATAATGACCCCAAGCTATGATTTGATGATCAAGAGAAGCTCCTAAATCACTCCAACCATTCGTTTTCCACACTATAAAAACCAAGTACAATTAGTCTTTTAATTACATGCAAGATATAAGTTAGATTTCCAATTTCCAAAGAAAGTTTGATGTAGATAGATGATACAATAAATTACACTACTAAAGTTGATGAATGATGCAAGGTAGAGTAGCTTTCCTTTTGTAAGTATATTAGTTTTATTTCTCCTTCATGAAATGATAGTTAGCATCTACCAATTGAACAAATGGCAATTTTACTTTCCTAGTTAGGTTCAGTTTTCAATTTTACTTTCATCAACAAGTTTTTACTCTATACAAGTAGGAGGAATGGTGTTTGAACAACGTAATCTAATGTCTTAGTTTAGGGTGGAATGAGTAGAATCCAATATACTATGCATATATCACTGTCACATCTAAGTTTGTACGAATCCTTGGTTGATTAATTGAGTTGAGGAGCCCTTGGGAGTTGCAACACTCTTGGTGCAATACCAAGGCTCACTAATTGGAACCAAGGTTATAGTTCATCCCAAAAAATTTATATCCTGGTCCAATGGTTGAGGTGTAAGGATTATGTCCCCGAGGAAAAGTGCCCCTAGAGAACAAAGGGCCCCCATAGGCTTGAATTCCCATATGTTTATACCCAACATTAGGGAATGTACCTCCTTGTGTAGAAGCACTAGCATAAGAATGAGAAGTCATAGGAATAGAAGTTTTAATGGGGATGGTGCCCCCAACTATACTATCCCCCTTAGATAAAAAGGAAGCTCTAGAGAAAGGCATCCCTCCAAACATAGAACATGACCCAAGTTGAGATGTACTTCCATAAAAAAACTTTCCCCCAACGTGTCTAGAGGAAATGGATGACACTCCCATCATGTTTCCTAACATGAAGATACTCATACCCAAGTTAGGAATCATAGGTTGAAATGAACTAGGAGTAAATATCTGAGCTCCCATAGATTGACTAAAGATTGTCCCTACTGCAAATGCTAAGTTAGGAAAAGGAAATAACACAAATAAATATGGAAAACTTGATGAGGTCACATATGTGATTGGTGGAATACCCCAAGCAAGATTAAGACATGTAGAAGGATGTACAGACCCTGCTACACTGAGCGGTGGTAATGATGAGTACATGGAGACAATGACTACTACTTCATAAGGTAAAGTGGTGATTTTCCCCTCCATTGAAGAAGAAATATTTTCACTGGCAATGAAAGGAACTTGTACATAATAAGGTTCACTACTATCACATCTCAACTACACTAAAACTAGGTCAAGAGGGTTAGTCATAGGTGGATTAAAATATGGTAAGGGACTTTCGTTGACTAACACAATTGTGACAGAATCAATATCCCTAAGATTAAGGTTTTCCACCCCTCCTGGGACTTCGGTATCATTTGAGTCCTATAATGTGGAAGTTATCATACATCTACATGTTGGTGGAACCTCCTCTTCAGTAGAAATGCCTAACATTCTACAAGAATGATGGTTACTTCATTCAACCAAGGTGAATATAAATTTACTAACCAATGAAGTTAGTAATGTTGGAAAATCAAGATACTTGTAGATTATAGATGATTTTCCTTAACTTGATAATTACTTTTGATATTAATTAGCATTTTATTACTTCTTTTAGTTCCCTTTCATAAAGAAATTTCCAAAAAAATTAAGATCACAAAGAGACAAAGTATAAAAGATATAGGCCCCAAGCCAAGGGAAAACGTAGAAAGAAAGCTTGTCTTCTTATAGAAAATTCTTACAATGGGACTTCCAAGAACAAAATACCAAAGCGTAAGATTATCCCAAGCACCAAGTAAGACCAGTAACAAGATCTATTTCCAATGAACTAGTTCTTCTAATATCTGCAAGAGTCACCCCAACTACAATCAAGAATTTGGTCCCTACAACCTTGTACTGCAACTTCGCACTGTAATTTTTTCCTGCAATTTTAGCAGTGTAATTTTGATATAAACCTTAGGAGACCTCACTCGTGTGGAAATAAAATATATTTGCCCCATATACCTTTCTTCTTTAACTTCTTCTTCTTTCTCCTTGTTGTCTTTGCTCTTCGCTCTTCCTTATTCTTTGCTATTGCAGATCAAACATGCTTGAGTGTGTGTTTCAAATGAGTTGAATTCCCTCTTATTTATAGCCTTCTTGAGGGGTTGAAT
The DNA here is from genome assembly GCA_031772625.1 of Pinus tabuliformis. NCBI lineage: Eukaryota > Viridiplantae > Streptophyta > Pinopsida > Pinales > Pinaceae > Pinus > Pinus tabuliformis. The sequence continues at coordinate 539,116,823 of CM062806.1, forward strand.
GGCCCTCCCTTAGGCCACATTTACCTGCATTGGGTTGACTTGGTATTGGAGGAATAAATGGTTTTTCTTGTCTCAAAGTATATATTTTTTTCATTACAATGTGTCCAAATGGGACTATAATACATGACGTAAATTTTTCTTTGTCCTAGAAAGACCTAGAAGCATAAAGAACGTGCTTTTGACCTACAATTGAGAATGAAACCCATGATTTAAATAAAACAGAGTTATTTTTCTTTCTTTTTCAAAATATACAATGTGATGTTTACAAAAGGTCATTATGAAGATCAAACCTAGTTATAATTTCCAACACTCCGTCTTAACTAGGGATTTATTCATAATCCCATCATGAAGTACAAGGAATCTCAAAATTTAGGCATTCTTGGAAGAATATTCAGATTGATAAGGAAACTTTCAATCATATATATATCATAAGCAACATTGTCATTAAAGGCCTTAACTAGACAAGCTCATCTCCATTCGGGAGAATTATGTAGGGAGGATTTACATGAGCTTCCACACTACCTCTAAGGAACACACTCCATCCATATGTTCATCGGGTATGTCCTTTTAGGACTATTCTTATTTTGGATTTCTAATCTTGAATCCTCAAAGAATTTCCATCCTCTTTGACTACTCTTATCGTAGATGCCCTACCTCATCCTCAAAGAGTATCGATCTACAAATTATCTCTTGGATTCTACAATCCGTAATAATTTTTGATCAAATGCTTATACAATCTTCCAAAATCCATTCTTTCCTTATCGCCTTCACTAATACTTATGATTTTTAGTCCTAGTCTAGTGCATGAAACATAAAGATAAGAACTATCCAACATCACTCCTCAACTAGGGAAGAGATATCTACCATACCAGAGGATATCTATTATGTATGTGGCTAATTGCAAGCTTGTGTTAATATGTAGGGAAGGGAACCTATTTCACCTCCATCTTGGAATTCTCCATCTCTCAATCCTATCTCTAAAACTTCATTTCCATAGTCACTCTATATAGTAAATGTAGAACATTGTGGGCATTCATCCTAATGCAAGACAGACCTGTGAGGCCCTTGGTTTGGCCAGGAGGCTTCCTCAACCTTATTTCACTCTCCCTAACCTTGATACACCTATTCATGCCTTCACAACTTAATCTCCACCCTAAAAAGACCCTAAAAACCCCTCCTGTAGCATTACAAGTCCTCATGTAGCATTACAGGACCTCCTGTAGCAACCTCTTGTAGCATGCCTGTAGCACCATTTCCCTTAACATCCCTTGCTCCCCACTTAAACCTTACCTCAATTAGGATGAATAATGACCCCAAGCTATGATTTGATGATCAAGAGAAGCTCCTAAACCACTCCAACCATTTGTTTTCCACACTATAAAAACCAAGTCCAATTAGTCTTTTAATTACATGCAAGATATAAGTTAGATTTCCAATTTCCAAAGAAAGTTTGATGTAGATAGATGATACAATAAATTACGCTACTAAAGTTGATGAATGATGCAAGGTAGAGTAGCTTTCCTTTTGTAAGTAGATTAGTTTTATTTCTCCTTCATGAAATGATAGTTAACATCTACCAATTGAACAAATGGCAATTTTACTTTCCTAGTTAGGTTCAGTTTTCAATTTTACTTTCATCAACAAGTTTTTACTCTATACAAGTAGGAGGAATGGTGTTTGAACAACGTAATCTAATGTCTTAGTTTAGGGTGGCATGAGTAGAATCCAATATACTATGCATATATCACTGTCACATCTAAGTTTGTACGAATCCTTGGTTGATTAATTGAGTTGAGGAGCCCTTGGGAGTTGCAACACTCTTGGTGCAATACCAAGGCTCACTAATTGGAACCAAGGTTATATTTCATCCCAAAAAATTTATATCCTGGTCCCATTGTTGAGGTGTAAGGATTATGTCCCCGAGGAAAAGTGCCCCTAGAGAACAAAGGACCCCCATAGGCTTGAATTCCCATATGTTTATACCCAACATTAGGGAATGTACCTCCTTGTGTAGAAGCACTAGCATAAGAATGATAAGTCATAGGAATACAAGTTTTAATGGGGATGGTGCCCCCAACTATACTATCCCCCTTAGATAAAAAGGAAGCTCTAGAGAAAGGCATCCCTCCAAACATAGAACATGACCCAAGTTGAGATGTACTTCCATAAAAAAACTTTCCCCCAACGTGTCTAGAGGAAATGGATGACACTCCCATCATGTTTCCTAACATGAAGATACTCATACCCAAGTTAGGAATCATAGGTTGAAATGAACTAGGAGTAAATATTTGAGCTCCCATAGATTGACTAAAGATTGTCCCTACTGCAAATGCTAAGTTAGGAAAAGGAAATAACACAAATAAATATGGAAAAATTGATGAGGTCACATATGTGATTGGTGGAATACCCCAAGCAAGATTAAGACATGTAGAAGGATGTACAGACCCTGCTACACTGAGTGGTGGTAATGATGAGTACATGGAGACAATGACTACTATTTCATAAGGTAAAGTGGTGATTTTCCCCTCCATTGAAGAATAAATATTTTCACTGGCAATGAAAGGAACTTGTACATAATAAGGTTCACTACTATCACATCTCAACTACACTAAAACTAGGTCAAGAGGGTTAGTCAGAGGTGGATTAAAATATGGTAAGGGACTTTCACTGACTAACACAATTGTGACAGAATCAATATCCCTAAGATTAAGGTTTTCCACCCCTCCTGGGACTTCGGTATCGTTTGAGTCTTATAATGTGGAAGTTATCATACATCTACATGTTGGTGGAACCTCCTCTTCAGTAGAAATGCCTAACATTCTACAAGAATGATGGTTACTTCATTCAACCAAGGTGAATATAAATTTACTAACCAATGAAGTTAGTAATGTTGGAAAATCAAGATACTTGTATATTATAGATGATTTTCCTTAACTTGATAATTACTTTTGATATTAATTAGCATTTTATTACTTCTTTTAGTTCCCTTTCATAAAGAAATTTCCAAAAAAATTAAGATCACAAAGAGACAAAGTATAAAAGATATAGGCCCCAAGCCAAGGGAAAACGTAGAAAGAAAGCTTGTCTTCTTATAGAAAATTCTTACAATGGGACTTCCAAGAACAAAATACCAAAGCGTAAGATTATCCCAAGCACCAAGTAAGACCAGTAACAAGATCTATTTCCAATGAACTAGTTCTTCTAATATCTGCAAGAGTCACCCCAACTACAATCAAGAATTTGGTCCCTACAACCTTGTACTGCAACTTCGCACTGTAATTTTTTCCTGCAATTTTAGCAGTGTAATTTTGATATAAACCTTAGGAGACCTCACTCGTGTGGAAATAAAATATATTTGCCCAATATACCTTTCTTCTTTAACTTCTTCTTCTTTCTCCTTGTTGTCTTTGCTCTTCGCTCTTCCTTATTCTTTGCTATTGCAGATCAAACATGCTTGAGTGTGTGTTTCAAATGAGTTGAATTCCCTCTTATTTATAGCTTTCTTGAGGGGTTGAATGGCCCTCCTTTAGGCCACATTTACCTGCATTGGGTTGACTTGGTATTGGAGGAATAAATGGTTTTTCTTGTCTCAAAGTATATATTTTTTTCATTACAATGTGTCCAAATGGGACTATAATACATGACGTAAATTTTTCTTTGTCCTAGAAAGACCTAGAAGCATAAAGAACGTGCTTTTGACCTACAATTGAGAATGAAACCCATGATTTAAATAAAACAGAGTTATTTTTCTTTCTTTTTCAAAATATACAATGTGATGTTTACAAAAGGTCATTATGAAGATCAAACCTAGTTATAATTTCCAACACTCCGTCTTAACTAGGGATTTATTCATAATCCCATCATGAAGTACAAGGAATCTCAAAATTTAGGCATTCTTGGAAGAATATTCAGATTGATAAGGAAACTTTCAATCATATATATATCATAAGCAACATTGTCATTAAAGGCCTTAACTAGACAAGCTCATCTCCATTTGGGAGAATTATGTAGGGAGGATTTACATGAGCTTCCACACTACCTCTAAGGAACACACTCCATCCATATGTTCATCGGGTATGTCCTTTTAGGACTATTCTTATCTTGGATTTCTAATCTTGAATCCTCAAAGAATTTCCATCCTCTTTGACTACTCTTATCGTAGATGCCCTACCTCATCCTCAAAGAGTATCGATCTACAAATTATCTCTTGGATTCTACAATCCGTAATAATTTATGATCAAATGCTTATACAATCTTCCAAAATCCATTCTTTCCTTATCGCCTTCACTAATACTTATGATTTTTAGTCCTAGTCTAGTGCATGAAACATAAAGATAAGAACTATACAACATCACTCCTCAATTAGGGAAGACATATCTACCATACCAAGTTTTTCTCTAAAATACTCAACCTTCTTGTTTGGTAGTACTTTAGTCAGAATATTTTCTACCTATTGATCTGTAGTTATATAATGAATCTCCATGAACCCATATCGTACAAATATTATGATGTAATGGTACTTGTTATTTATATGCTTTGTCCTAGCATGAAACACTAGGTCTTCTATTAATACTGTCTAACTTTCATTATGGTAATGCATGTGTGTAGGGCTAAGAGTTCCTTTAAATAAGTATGATAATAACTTTTTGAGCCAAACAACTTCCATGCAGATAACACTTGCAAAAACATACTCATCTTGAGCACTAATCAAATCAATTATATCATGCTTTTTTCTCATCCATGAGACGATGGAAGACACTAGGCTGAAACATCCACCTATTATGAATTTTCCATGTGTCTCAATGCCACCCAAATCAAGATCAGTGTATCCCATAAGCTATATTTCATTACCATTATACCAAAGGCAGTGATGCATGGTTCCATTCAGGCATCTAAAAATGTTCTTATCTACTATCCAATGGTCATGCTTTGGATCCATCTAAACTTGACTAAGAAAATTTACTTCAAAGAAAATGTTTTGTCTTGTGTTTACCAAATACATCAAGGGCCTAATCAATTGCTTGTATCAAATAGGGTCCACCTTATTATAATCTAAACTACTCAACTTATTTATATTGGAGATAATAGGAGTCATCACAGGCTTGCTATCCATCATTTCAAATTTCTAAAGAATTTTGATCACATATTTCCCTTAACCAATATATATTTCACCTGTCTTCTACCAAAATTCTACTCCCAAGTACTAATGCATAATCTCGAGATCCTTCATATCAAACTCGGTTGTTAATTTCTTCTTGCATTCCTAGATTCAATGATCTACACTTATAACAAGTATATCATCCACATACAATACTATGTTTCCTTGTTAACCTTGGACCACCCTGATGTATAGGTTAGGATCTGCATAACTCTCGGTAAAACTAAGTCTCAATAGCTATGCATACATTCTTACATACCAAGCTATAGGTTATTTCTTTAATCCATTTAGAGCTTTCTTCAATCTGTAGACATGAGTCTCCCATTCATTTATTTCAAATCCTTGAGGATGCTCAATGTAATCCTCTTCATTAATAATTTAGAAATGTTGTCTTAACTTCCATTTCATGGATGTTCCATCCCATAGTAGCAACCAAAGAAACAAGTGATTAGTTGTTGTATATCTAGTTGTACGAGAAAAGGTTTCTTCGTAATCAATACCTTTTTTTCTGTGAGAAGCCTCTTGCTACAAACATGGGCCTTTGTATTTATCAATGCTCCCATCCACAACATGATTTATCTTATATATCCATTTTGAAGTGACTATTAATTTTTCACTTGGCCTAGGAATGATTTCCCATATATCATTGTTCATAATTGACTAGTAGTTTTCTTGCATTGCATTTCTCCACTCTTGATGTTTAGTTGAATTTTCATAGGACGAAGGTTTAGCTTCATTTAACTTCATCATATATGCTACATATCCAAAATACCTTTTTGTCTCTTACCTTCTCTAAAGGACCCCTTTGTTGTGTGTCCTTATTCCTGTAGAGTAGTTCTCAACCAAGCATACCTCTTTCGCATTTCAAGAATAATTCCTTGCTACACATAATCATTAGGACCTTCAACATCTTCATGAGTTGATATCAAATGTTTACCATCAATGTCCCTTGAGATATCCTCAAAGATAGGTATCTCTCGTTCATTATAATTGACTAGAACATCCTTTGATTTATTGTAAGCTATACTTTCATCAAAGATGACATCTCTTCTTACTTCGATCCAATGATACTCCTTGATATAGATTTTTTAATATTCTGATGAAGAATTATACCCAACAAATATGCACTTCGTACTGGTAGGATCGAACTTCTTTCTTTTATCCTTTGGTACATGAATATAAATAGGACATCCAAATATTCAAATATGATCCACATTTGGATTATTTCTTATAAATTCTTCTTCTATAGTCATGTTGTGAAGAATATTATGAGGACTTTGGTTCTGCAAGATCAAATATCCAAAAATCCAGGGAATGGCAAAACAATTTCTATCTGGGAGGATAGAATAATGGGGAAGAACCCCATAAATCAACAACAAAATTTAAGGGGACTTCAGAGATGGATGGAAGAGCAAAGTTTTAACACTCTTTATTCCATTTCGGATTGGGATCAGAATAACTAGGTAAGATGGAAAAAGCTGGCTACACCACCAAGACTAAAAAGTCAGTGGGAAATTTTAAAAGTCCATCTAGCAGGGGCTGCGCCCATCAACATAGAAGAGCAGGATGACTTTGTTTGGGACCCAAATGGAGGGGATTACATAGTGAAATCAGGGTACAACTTCCTCCAAAAACTTCACAATCAAAATGACTGGAGTCCTTGGAAGGCAGCTTGGAATTCAGAGAGTCTGCCCAAAATTAAATTCTTCACCTGGACCCTCCTCAAAGGGAAAATTCTTACCTCTGAAAATTAAAAAAAAAAGGAATACAAGGGCCCTCAAAATGTGTCATGTGTCAAAAGGAGGAAGAAACAATTCAACACCTCTTCATTAACTGTATGGTGGCGAGAGAGTGCTGGAAACAGGCAACAAGTCCTTTGGAAATAAACATAAATCCAACAATTCAGTTGACAACTCTTCATAAAAACTGGGACAAAAGCTACCCATATACAAAGAAAAACAGGCAACAATAGATAGGATATGGAAATATTTCCCTTCAATCCTGTGTTGGAAAATTTGGTTAGCCCGAAACAAATGCATTTTCAAAGAACAAAAGCCAAATCTAGGCAAGATCCTAGCAAAAATTTGGAGCCAAGTTGCAGAGATAATAAGCACAAATGGAATCTCAAAAATGGACTAGAACGAGTTACAACAAGAAGAGAAAGACTGGTACAGCAAAGCAATGTTAGAAAACAAAGCAAAAGTAGCAGCTATAGCCAAAAATAAAGAATTTCACACAAATAAGAATTGGAAATTAAGATTGGAGGATAAAGAATTTGCAGAATGGATAAAATAATAGAAGAGACACATTCTCTTTTTTGATGGAGCTGCAAAAAATAACCCAAGTAAAGGAGGGGAAGGAGGAGTTATACTAGATCCAAATGGGAAAAAAAATAATAACCTATGAATGGAGCCTTGGAAAAATGACAAACAACAGGGCTGAAGCATATAGCCTTCTCCTAGGCACAAGGCTTTTAAACTAAAAGGCAATCAAGGACCCTATAATAATAGGGGACTTGGCTATCATAATAGCAGCACTGGATGCCAAAAGGGACTTCAAAAGCATAGCCATCAACAAAATCTACCAAAGGATCAGAACAAGCTTTGAAAGCTTGGGAAAAAAACCATAAAGCATGTCTTGAGAAACCAAAATAAGGATGCTGATAGCCATGCCAACAAAGCAATTGACAGACCAGTTGGGGTTGTCAAAGAGAATAATGAAGATTATGAAGAAAGTATACCATGACCCTCACACCCAGTATGAGGATCGAGAAAAAAGATATAGATCGGAAGAATAACACAAGAAATTTACAGGGGGGAAAATAAAAAAGAAGAATCAAAACATCAACTCAAGATGGAGATTGCATGAGGAAAATAGATAATATATGTCAGCAGAGGTTCCCAACTGTAATCAGCCTTGCTTAGAGCACATGACTCTCATAATCCCAAAAAGCTACACTTTATGTTGAAACAAGATTCCAATTGTCCTCCTCTCCTAGGGGAAATCAGCATTAATCATGTCAACCATGAATGCCTGGACCGTAATGGTAATGCAAGTAGCAATTAGGTCTCCAAGTTCACCTGCGCAAGCTCCCAGGCAATCCAAGACAGTAAGGAAATCATCAGCAGCAAGTTTCTCCTCAACAGAGACCAATACATTAGGACCAGAAACCATTAAACATCGAAGAATTGCCGCAAAGAAAGCATGAGGAGGTAGATGAAAAACCCTCGCACATGAACCGTTAGATCCAAAAACCAATGGATAAGGAATGACATTAGAAGTATCGGGAGAGGAACTCGACGGAGGCAGTTCAAGGGTCATCGGGTGCTAACTTGCATGAGTTTCGGTCAAAGAGAAAAGGCAGGAATACGTAGGAGTGGTATATCGAGAGGTGAATAAGCGGTAAGTGGTTTTAGGAGCGAACCCCCCGATTCCACTCACTGTTGGACACATACCAAGCAGGTGGGGTGAGAATACCGCTTTATTGGGCGGGTATTCTCTGCACGATTTGTCCACCAGAAATCCATGCTCGTTGTTGGATCTTTTGCGTGTGGATTGATGGTTGTGGTAAGTCATGCAGGTTGAATACTCGACGTTTGGTGGTGTCCGTTAGATTTGACGGAGGAAATCTACAGTGGAGATTGAGCCTAATAAAGGTAAGTTTTGATAATCATGCCAAGGTTGTGGAAAAGTGGAATTTGAGTCCCGTGAGCTTGTATTTTTGTCTGCCTTCTCAAAAGTTAAGTGCGGGTTTTTGGTTAAGTCCGCTTTTTCAAAGTTAAGTGCGAGTTTGGTCTCTTCGCGAGGCTTAAGGTGTTCAAGTCACATTTTGTATTTTTTTGAAGTTTAAAAGAAATAGGGTTGTTAAAGTAGCTGTGGGGACAGTGCTCCCTGTTGCGCTCTACTTTGATCCAGCCCTCCTTTGATTGTACAAGGAACTAGTTTCCTTTCTCCTTTTTTTTGCAATATATAAAAAGTAACCGACTGTGTTGAAAAAAAATAAATAGTATTGGAGAAATTTGTGTGCCATCATTCTTTACTTGTAATACCACTCTTACTTTCTTTAGGTTGGGTTGTTATATAAAAGTGATTATATTTAATATTAATACTAATAATTGATTAGAATTAAGACTCTAACTTTGCATATTTTATTATGTGAATATATGTGTTTGTTTTTAATGAGATTGAAAAATATATTTTTAATTATAGGTTTTAAGAAATTTGTATTGTAGATCTTATTATTTATGTAAATTGTTATCTTAATTTATATGTAGGTTATCTAGTTGGTTAGTCCTATTAATAATCTAAAGCAGTCATTTTATAGTGTCATCGTACACTGCCATGACACTTCAAATTACAAACAGTCACCGTCACCTAATCACATCGCCTCATCTCGTTAGATTTGAAAGGAAAAAACTGATTAGAATGTGAAGGGGCAACACTCCCTAGAGAATTATTTGTTTAATTGATGTAACCGACTTAATTTATGCTATAAATAAAACGATCATCGAGAGGCAGGCATCATCCACTCTTGGATTTCCTGCTTGTTTGTGTAATTAAGCAGTTGTAGTTGCAATTTACTGAGTTCTTGGTTTGTTCTAGTTCTTTCATTTGGTATCCTAGCTTAGGCTAACAAAAATATTGAATATGTTCCTGTGTGAGGTCAACATTTTTGCCATTCCAAGGGTGTCGTTCATTGAAGAGTGTTGTTGTATTATTTTACTTGGAGATTCACATCCTCTTATAGTTTCCTTTTATTTGTTTTGTCACCTTCACTAAACATCTACTTTGAAGACAGAGGAGTTTGGTGGAAGAGATCAAGTGAGAATTCAGTCACATTAAGAGATTCACCAAACACCTTTTTGATCCATTAGATGAGAAGGAATCAATATGTGGCTGTGACAAGTCTCATTTCAAAAGGGACAAGAACAAATTGTTGAAGGTCAAACATGCAAAGGTGACGTGGGGAATTTTTTTCTCAAATCCCTTTGTAAGTTTGAGAGGGAGTATTGTTTCAAGTCATATTGAAAACATGCTTTGTCATTATGAAGTTTGTTTTTTTTAAATTATTCATATGTTGTATAAATAAAAGGTTTATTAAGGGAGTATAAATGTATTAAAGACATGAGGGTGTTTTAAACTATTTGGAAGTCATCTCCATCATTTTGTAGTCTTTCCTTTAAAAGGAACTGAAAGTAATATAGTGTAAAAGTTTTTTTTAATTTTATCTTAAGATTTCAATTATTTGTGACAGATTTATACTAATTAGTCAATTCATATTTTAACTATGAAAAGCTATGGTTCCTGGTTTATTTGAATGAGAACAGTGTTGCATTATCATGATCTTTGGGGATTTGTTACTCATGGGTATCCAAAGTTTGTCAATGAGGTAGCTGAGATGGTTCTTACAAATGTTGAATGAATGTTGAGAAAAAAAAGAAGGACAATACACCTCTTGGCCTTATTCAACAAAGCTTAGATGATGTGTTACTTTCAAAAGTCTCAAATGCAGAATCTTCAAAGAAGGCATGCGACACTCATGAAACATGTTATGAGGGTGTAGAAAAAGTAAAGAATGTCAAGTTGCAGAATTTGGGAAGATATTTTGAGAATATGAAAATGAAAGACAGTGAAACTGTGGATGCTTTTATGACTCAATTCATGAGTGTTGTTAATCAATTGAGACAATATGGAGAACACCTCTCAAACAAGAGAGTGATTGAGAAAGACCTTCAAAGTTTTGCCAAAAAAATTTGAAGTGGTTGTTGTATCCAGAGAAGAGTTCAAGAACACAAGTCAAATGCAAATTGAAGAGTTGCCTGGTTCGTTGATTTCACATGAATCGAAGATGTCAAGATATGATGATAGCACGTTGGAGAATGCCTTCAAAATTAAACTACAATTTAATAGAGGAAGACGCAGAGGAAGATTGAGTAATAGAGGAAGAGGAGGCAGACATGTTGATCAAAGGCATCCGCGAGATAGTTATGATCATGAAGACAAATCTCATCAATGTCCTTCTAATTTAAGGGGGATTAATAATATAACCTAGCATCGAGGAAATCAAGGGTATGATATGTCTTAAGTTCAATGTTATTATTGCAAAAGATATGCCCATTTTTCTACTAACTTATTGAAGAGGCAGATAGATGTTGGTAAGAAATCTGCACACATCTTAGAAGAATTTGACGATAATCAAAAGCAAGTATTTATGACTTGTAATGAGACTCCAAAATGTTCGAATGATATTTGGTTTTTAGATAGCGATTGCAATGATCACATGACTAGAAACAAATATTTGTTTTCCAATATAGACACCAATATTCAATCTGAAGTCATGTTAGGTAATGATATTAAGGTATGCATTAAAGGTAAAGGAGTGATTTTTGTTTATACTAGAGATGGTTATAGAAGAAAAATTGATGATGTGTATTATGTACCTAGCTTAAAATCCAATGTGTTGAGCATTGGACAACTCATAGAGAAAATGTATAGAGTGTTATTGAAGAATAATGTTTTTACTCTCATTAACAAATATCCAATCAGGTTGCTAATAGAAAGAGTAGAAATGACAAAGAATAGGATGTTTCTTCCTATAATGAGAAATGAATTGTCTCCCTCCTTGAATGCTTATAAAACTAATAATTTTGACGAATCATTGTTATGGAATTTAAGATATGGTCATTTATAGTTTGGTGGTCTAGATTTATTGCAGAACCAAAAAATGGTAAAAGGGTTACCCAGTATTCAACAACCAATGAGGTTGTGTGAAATTTGTATACTTGCAAAGCATTATAGTTGTATCAGGAGTTTCGTATAGGGTGAAATCTCCATTGGAGATTGTTCACACATATTTATGTGGATCAATTCAAACACCTTATTTGGCTAGTAATGTTTAATTTTTAATTTTTATTGAAGACAACAATAAAAAACATGGGTTTATCTTCTGAAACATAAATCTGAAGCATTTTATGTATTTAAAAGATTTCAAGCTATGGTTGAAAAAGAAAGTGGAAAGCATATTAAAATTTTGAGATCAGTTAGAGGTGGTGAATATATGTTAACATATTTCATTGAGTTTTGTCAATTGCATGGAATCAAGAGGCAGTTTATTGCATGTTATACTCCACAGCAAAATGGAATAGTTGAAAGGAAAAATAGAACTATTATGAATATGGCTCGAGGTATGTTGAAGGAAAACCATCTACCAAATGAATGTTGGGGAGAGGCAGTAGCTTGTGTTGTTTATATTCTTAACAGAAGTCTGACTAAGAGTGTAAAGGACCAAGTTCCCAAAGAATCCTCAAATGTTAAGAGTTTCCATATATCTCATTTAAGAATTTTTGGATGCGTTGCTTATGCACATGTTCCTAAAGAATTGAGAAAGAAGTTATATGATAGAAGTTAGAAATGTATATTTATTGGATATAGTAAGGAATATAAAGCATATAGACTCTATAATCCCATCACCAAGAAATATATTATCAATAGAGATGTTGAATTCAAGGAAGAAGAAGCTTGGGATGGACGTATAGATAAATATGTTGCAGAGGGAGTCGTAGTATCTCATGGAGATGATAATGAACATGAGACAGAAGTACAAGGTGGACAATTGATTCAATATACACCTATTGCAAGCACTTCAACAAGTCAATCACCAAGAGCTAGTCAATTAGAACTCAGAACATCCAGAAATCGAGAATGTGGCGAACCATGAGGTTATGGTGGACAACAAACAACAACATCTTAGGTGAGTAATGAATCTAATCCTACAATAGCTACATTAAAGAATAGAATCAGAGGTCATAAGACTAAAAGTCTAAAGGAATTGTATGAGCAAAATGATGAAATAGATCAAGTTTCAAATTTTGCATTACTTAGATATGATACAATAAATTTTAATGAAGTTGTGAAAGAAAAAGTTTGGATAAAAGCCATGGCTGAATAAATTGATGCTATAAAAAAGAATAATATTTGGGAACTTGTAGATTTTCCTGAAGGTAAAAATACTATAGGTGTTAAATCGATTTATAAAATTAAATTGAATAGTAAAGGTAAAATTGAAAAACATAAAGCAATACATGTAGCTCAGCGGTTCAGTCAACAACCTCGTATTGGTTATAATGAAACTTTTTCACTTGTAGTTAGACTTGACACAACAAAAATGGTATTGGCTATTGCTGCACAAAATAAATGGAAAATATAGATGGACATTAAGTATGCATTTTTAAATGGCTTTTTAGAAGAGGAGGCTTATGTGAAACAACCTTGTGGATATGAAATTGATTATCAAGAAGATAAAGTTTACAGTTTAAATAAATCATTATATGCATTGAAACAAGCACCGCCATATGGTATAGTAGAATTAAGAATATCAGGAGTCCAAGTGAGCCATATTTGTATACAAAAGTAAATGAGGAAGATAAAATTTTCATGGTGTACCTGTATGTTGATGATTTTGTTTTCACTAGAGCTCTCTCAATAGATGATTTTAAGGCAAGCATGAAAACGTAATTTGATATGACTGATTTAGGCTGAATGAAATATTTTCTTAGTATTGAAGTAAATCAATATGAAGATGGTAATTTCATTTGTCAATCCATGTATGCAAACGATATATTGAAAAGGTTTAGGATGGAAAACTGTCAGCCAATTGTAACCCCAATTGAAATTGGTACAAAAATCGGTAAGGATGATCAAGGTTCAAATATTGATCCAACCTTTTCTAAACAATTGGTTGGAAGTCTTATCTATTTGACTGCAACAAGGCCCGATATAATGTTTGTTGTAAGTTTAATTTGTAGATTCATGGAGTCTCCGAAGGGTGCCCATTAACTAGTTGGAAAAAAAGATTTTAAAATATGTTGCTAGAACAAGAAATTATGGTATCTTGTATACATATTATTTAGATTTTAAACTGACTCGATGTACAGATAATGATTTTGTAGGAAATATGGATGATAGAAAGAGCACATCTGGATATTTATTCAATTTTGGTTCACGTGCAGTTTCATGGGCATAAGTGAAGCAATCCATTGTGACTCTATTATTAGAGAGTATGTTGCAGCCACAATAACAACATGTAAAACTATGTGGATGAGAAGAATTTTGAGATAGTTGTTGCATTAATAGAAAGAACTACTCAGATTTTGTGACAAAAAATCTGTTATTGCATTATCAATAAATCATGTTTTCCATAAGAAAAGTAAACATATTGATATGAGGTATCATTCCACTCGAGAATTAGTAAGAAATAATGAAATATATATGGAGTTTTGCAGATAAGAAGACCAGTTTGCAGACATATTTACTAAACACTTGGTAAAAGAATTGTTTGAAACTACAAAGAAAACATAGGGTATGTATGACGTAACCACATTTTGATGTAATAGAAAAGCTTTGTTCTTTTATTTTTTTTTTGTGGAATAATTAAAGGGGGAACGTAGGAATAATTATTTCACACTATCTTCCTCCATCACTGCACATCGCCATGATGCTTCAAACTCCAAAAAATCACCGCCGCCTGATCACACCACCTCAACTCGTCGGATTTGAAAGTGCAACAACGATTCAAATGCGAAGGGGAAGCACTGCCTAGAAAATTATTTGTTTAAATGACGTAACCGACTTAATTTTTTTTATAAATAGAAGGATCAGCCAGAGGGAAACATGATCCACTCTCGGCTTTATTTCTTGTTTGTGTAATTCAACAGTTGTAGCTGCGATTTACTAAGTTCTTAGCCCGTTCTATTTCTTTCAACGATGAAATATAATATAACATTGAATAACTTTACTGTTAAGTACAATCATGAAACTCCCAGTAATTATAAACACAAGGCAAACCCAAAAGTAAATTGCTATATACAAAAAAAATCTAAACAAAAAAATGAACGTAGTAGATGTATTAGCTGTTAGCACAGAAAAACACTAAGAAATTTTATATCACGGAAAAAAAAATTGAAAACATTTCTAACCAAAAAACTAATAGGTTAAGCGTCCTTTCAACTAGTAAATAGTATAGAACCATTAGTAATTGTAGTTTTATCCACAACCTGGTGCTAATACTCATAAGCGCCACCGAAAGTGGCATCATTCTTATGGCTACTTGAATTCAAGGGATTGCGCTTAAATATAGATTGGAAAGACGAATCTCATTTTTCCCATAATCAAACGAATGTAGAAAAAATTTAATCCGCATAACAAAGCTCACCGACTTAGCTTGTATAAAACACATCAACCATGGAAGGAACATCTGAAAATATAAGAATTAAGAAGGATAAAGATATGACTGATAGTTTAATGATATATATGTTTATTGAGGCATCGTCACATAATTAGTAGGATATCTCAAATAGTTCTCTTCTTTTACCCAGAATTCACAATACCATACCTAATTCTCTTAACTTTGTGAGTTATATCATCAACCTAGCAATGTTAGTTGTATAAACTACAATAGCCAGCAGATGGAAGATTTCCCTCGTCTAATTAGTCTAATTATAAATTGTAGAGATTAGTGAAGAGAGATATGTTCATTTTATATCCTTGAAGGAACCAAGTAGCTTACATCCTCATGGCATTTGAAATATGGCCTATACTATGTTAAAATCCTTTTAAAATCAGTGGCCAATCTCCTGTAATAGCCAGTGCATGGCTTGTAGCACCTTCAGTTCTTCATAAAAAAGGATCTGCACCAATGAGATATTTTAAGACCTATTAGCTTTAGCACTTCAAGATGTTAAAGTTGAAGAGTTTGCTCTTCATGAAGACCACACATTGAATTGAATGAATGTATATCAAGCCACATTGTGTGTTCAAATGATCCATTGCCTTAGAGGAAGTTGAAAATAATGGAGAATATGTATTATTGGAGAGAGCTTGTTTCACAGTTGTGTGTATCCTAGATTAGGATTAGTTCCTATTTTATAGGAGACATTTCTAATCTCCCTAAAATTATGTAAAGTTATATATTTGTGATTTTATGATTAATTCAATATAGCGGTTCTACTTGGGTAGTCTCCAAGTGCAGCTTGCTCACTTCTGAGCTACTAGTTTCAATATATAAGTTTCATCTTCGATTTTTAATATGGTATCAATGCTAGTGAGTCTTGGTGGCTATTAAGTGCTTTGGTGGCAGAGTTGAGAGCCTTGGTGGCTGGAGATCCTTAGTGGGAGTGTGTAGCCTTTGTCGCTATCCTAGATTAGGATTAGTTCCTATTTTATAGGAGACATTTCTAATCTCCCTAAAATTATGTAAAGTTATATATTTGTGATTTTATGATTAATTCAATATAGCGGTTCTACTTGGGTAGTCTCCAAGTGCAGCTTGCTCACTTCTGAGCTACTAGTTTCAATATATAAGTTTCATCTTCGATTTTTAATATGGTATCAATGCTAGTGAGTCTTGGTGGCTATTAAGTGCTTTGGTGGCAGAGTTGAGAGCCTTGGTGGCTGGAGATCCTTAGTGGGAGTGTGTAGCCTTTGTCGCTGAATTGAGAGTGGAGTGGAGTTAAGAGTCTTGGTGGCTAAATAACTAAGATCCTTAGTGTGTTGAAATATTAATTTCAACCTGCCGTACAGTTGCATTAAACGGCAACCGAAAACCACTTCAGAAAACAATTGTCCCTTATCGCACTGCCTTTTGTCAAAGGCTATTTTCCCCTGGAGGCATCCGACACAATCAACTCCAGCCATGCGTCCTGTGTACGAACCAAATACTGCCCATCTCCCGGACATTAAAGTTCGTTTGGGTTGTGTGGCTGTAGGATCTGAAAAGCGTCCGATTTGGTCAACCCGCTCCAACCTGCCAGAACGTTATTTTTACTTTTACCGCCGGTTTCATTTAATGTATTTAATGAAGTGTCATAGTTTTAGGTGAAGACTTTAAGTTTTTCATACGGCATGTATTTTTTTTTGTTTTTTTGTTAACCCATATAATGTGTGAGCATTGACCTTTTTAATTGTAATTGCAAGGTTGAAGATTTGTAACAAAAAAAAAGGAACGCGTATGTATATGCAATTTCTTTTTGTTATGTGTTGACTATTGTGTGATGCAAGGCATATAACGCACAGCAGTGCGAAACATAAACGAAGGGGGTTGAAATGTAATTTTTTATGTATTGCTCAAACGAAGGGGAGCAAGAGCGAATGAAGAATGACTGTGTGAATTTTATTTTTGAGATTGAAAAGTTATGTAAGAAATTTTTACAGCATATGTAAGAATTTCATTTTTACAGTTGTAAATATAAAAACCCCTTTTTACAGCAGTAAATGTGTATGAAGATTTTACACAGCAGTGTAAAAATCATTTGTAAAAGAGGCAGAGCTTTTTTTTGGTGAAGTTTTGGTGAATCCCTCTAAGAGAGAGGAAGAAAATTGTATTAGGCAGTTTATAAATTAATACAAGTTTATTTTGGCTAAGAAACTCTGCTTTGCTCATAATTTTTTTTTGGGCTTCCGTGTGCAAAAGATCCTGTGGAAGAAACAGAGTATTTCCTATGTTCAATATTTGTTTGGAATTATCAGAAATTTCCAACAATGGTATCAGAGCAGATCCAAACTCTTTGAATGTGATAAAGAAGCTGAAGGAAGGTTCCTTTTGTTGCAGCAGTAAATCCTCTCCAGCAAAGTGAAGTCTCAGGCAAAAGAATCCAGGTATTCCTCAAAGTTTTTTGTTACTGCTGAAGAAACAGTCAGTGTTTTTTTTAAATATACAGTCAAGGATTTAGAGGCATAGCTGAGAATGCAAGGAATGGCTAGCACAAGCATTAGCATGGGTATGTTTAATACTCAGCTTCCACAGTTTAATGGAAAAAACTATGATTACTGGGCAATAACCATGAGAGCCCTGTTTGTCTCACGAGATCTATGGGAACTTGTTGAATATGGGTTTGAAGAACCAGCAGATGAAAATCAATTTAACAGCTTAACTCAGGGAGAGAAGGATCTATTGAAGAGCAATAGGAAGAAGGATTCAAAAGCCCTTGTATTTTTGTATCAAGCAGTAGACCAGAGTGTGTTTCCAAGGATAGCAGCAGCTAAGACATCGAAAGAAGCATGGAAAACTCTCAAGACAGCCTATCAAGGCATGGAGAAAGTGAAGAAAACAAAACTACAATTGCTGAGGAAAGATTTTGAGAATCTGAACATGAAGGAGTCAGACAACATTGACTCATTCTTCACACATGTAATTGGTCTGGTCACACAGATAAGGACTCATGGAGAGACTCTTGAAGAAAGGAGGATTGTGGAGAAAATATTGAGAGTCCTACCCTCAAGGTTCCATGTGATTGTCACCACCATAGAAGAGACAAAGGATCTCTCAAACTTTTCAGTTGATGAGCTACATGCATCACTGATAACACATGAGCAGAGGTTGAGTAGAAATGAAAACTCATCTCTAGAGCAAGCCTTCAAGACCCAGATGTCCTTTGGAAGAGGAAGAGGTCAAGGCAGAGGAAACAAGAGAGGAAGAGGCAGAAGCCAAAACAGAGGTGGAAGGAACAGCCCAGCAAATGCTCAAGGAAGAGGCAGTAATCCAAATCAGAACCAAGGCCAAGGCAGCAGTCAACAAAGAGGACAACATCATGCTCAAGGACAAAGGTATGAAAAATCCAATGTCCAATGTTATTACTGTAAAAAATATGGGCATTATGCAAATGAATGTAGGAAAAAGCAGCATGATATGAGTAATAGACCAAATGCAAATATCACTAGAGAAAATATCAGCCAAGATAATGTGTTTTTAGCTTGTAACATGGCTGAAACAAACAGTGAAGATATATGGTTTTTAGATTCCGACTGTAGTAACCATATGACAGGAAACATAGCCCTCTTTTCTGCTTTAGATCAAAATGTGAAATCACAAGTCACACTAGGAACTGATAGCAAAATTTCTGTTATGGGAAAAGGAGAAGTAAAAATATTTACAAAGAAAGGTGAAAAGAAAACCATAGCAGATGTCTACTATGTCCCTGGAATGAGGTGTAACCTCTTGAGTATTGGACAGCTTGTCCATAAAGGGTACAATGTTTTCTTTGAGAATGATGTATGCACCATCATGGATAGAGCACCCAGCAAAAGATGCATTGTTGAAGTGAAGATGACAAGGAACAGGATGTTCCCTCTCAGAATAAGGGCAGATTTGAAAAACAAAGAAGTAATTGCAGTAGTTACCCAAGAGGCTTTCCAAAGTGTGCCAAAGGATGAAAATTGGTTGTGGCACTTAAGATTTGTACATCTCAAATTTGGAGGTCTTAACTTGTTGAGCAGAAAAGGAATGGTAAGAGGATTACCATTGATAGAGAAACCGGACAGCCTTTGTGAAGGTTGCATATTGGGTAAACAACATAGAGAAAGCTTTCCATCAGGGAAAAGCATAAGGGCAAAGGCACCCTTAGAGATTATCCACTCAGATTTATGTGGACCAATGCAAACTCCATCACTAGCAGGCAGCCAATATTTTCTAACATTTATTGATGATTTTACAAGAAAAACTTGGGTTTATTTCCTTAAGAACAAAAGTGAAGTGTTTGAAAAATTCCGGAATTTCAAAGCACTTGTAGAAAACCAAAGCGGGCTGCATATCAAAGTTTTGAGAACTGATAGAGGAGGTGAGTATATCTCCAAGGAATTTCTATGATTTTGTAGAGAAAATGGAATTCACAAACAATTTACAGCTAGGTACA
The DNA here is from genome assembly GCA_031772625.1 of Pinus tabuliformis. Lineage (NCBI taxonomy): Eukaryota > Viridiplantae > Streptophyta > Pinopsida > Pinales > Pinaceae > Pinus > Pinus tabuliformis. The sequence goes on from CM062806.1 coordinate 539,136,665, forward strand.
ACCCACAGCAAAATGGAGTTGCTGAAAGGAAGAACAGGACCATCATGGATATGGCAAGGAGCATGTTAAAGGCAAAGCATTTGCCAAATGATTATTGGGCTGAAGCTATACATTGTGTAGTGTATATCTTGAATAGGTGTCCTACAAAAGCAGTGATGAACAAAGTGCCGGCAGAAGCATGGAGTGGGAGAAAGCAAGGAGTCACCCACATGAAATTTTTTTGGATGTGTGGCTTATGCACACATTCCAGATCAGCTAAGGAGGAAGTTGGACAGCAAAGGGGAGAAATGTATTTTCATTGGATACAGTGAGGAATCCAAAGCTTGCAGGTTTTATATCCCATCCACCAAGAAGTTTTTTGTCAGCAGAGATGTTCAGTTCATTGAGGAGGAAGCTTGGGATGGAAGCATAGAGAAAACAGTGAATGTTAAAAATTGTTTGTCTCATGATGAAGATGATGAGGAGGTGGCTGAAATACATCCCCAAATAGCAGCGCCAACACAAGGACAGCAAGGAACACCCTTGAGGATAAATGAAAGTGCTTCTCCAAGCACACCACAAGGAGGAAATTCAAGTGCATCTTCAAGCACTTGCACACCAAATGAAAGAGGTAAGAAGTTCAGAAATTTAAGTGACATTTATGATGAAGGTATGAATTCCTTGTTTGCTTTGTATTGTCATGTTGATGACCCTATTCATTTCGAAGATGCAATTAAAGATAAGAAATGGATAGAAGCTATGGATGAGGAGATTAATGCCATAGAGAGAAACAAGACATGGGATTTGGTTGAGCTACTAAAAGGTAAAGAGGTCATAGGAGTTAAATGGGTTTACAAGACCAAATGTAATGCTGAAGGCAAGATAGAAAGGCACAAAGCAAGGCTGGTAGTCAAGGGATACAAGCAGCAGTATGGGAGAGATTATGAGACTTTCGCACCGGTTGCAAGAATGGAAACCGTGAGAGCAGTGTTGTCCATAGCAGCACAAAACAAGTGGAAAGTTTATCAAATGGATGTGAAGTCAGCATTCCTAAATGGAGTGTTAATGGAAGAGGTTTACATTGAACAGCCTCTAGGCTATGAGAAGAAAGGTGAAGAGCACAAAGTGTGCAGATTGAAGAAAGCTCTTTATGGGCTGAAGCAAGCGCCAAGAGCATGGTACAGTAGGATAGATTCCTATCTATTGGAGAATGGATTTGACAAATGTGAGGGAGAACCCACAGTCTACATCAAAGAAAAAGATGGTAAATTGCTAATTGTTGTATTATATGTTGATGATGTTATTTTTACAGGTAATGATGACTACCTCATTGAACAGTTCAAAACAGTCATGAAAGAGGAATTTGAAATGACTGACATGGGTTTGCTGAGATACTTCTTAGGAATAGAAGTAGATCAAAATGAAAATGGAATTTTCATCTCACAGGCAAAATATGTAAATGAAGTGTTGGGCAGATTTAATATGCAAGAGTGCAAGGCAACAATCACTCCCACAGTAATGGGATTAAAACTCAGCAAAGAGGACAACAGCAAGGATTTTGATCCTAGTTTGTATAAGAGCATAGTTGGCAACCTTATGTATTTAACTGCAACTAGGCCTGACATAATGTTTGCTGTTAGTTTAATTTCCAGATTCATGGAGAGGCCAAAGGAAGCACATTGGCAGGCAGCAAAAAGAATTCTGAGGTATGTTAAAGGTACTAAAAGACTTGGCATTTTATATACTGTCTCAGAATGTTCAAATTTAGTTGGATACACTGATAGTGATTGGGCTGGAAGTGTAGATGATCGGAAAAGCACTTCCGGTTATGTTTTTCACATGGGTTCAGGAGCCATTTCATGGGCTTCTAAGAAGCAGTCCATTGTAGCATTGTCTACAGCAGAGCCAAAATATGTGGCAGCTACAGCAGTAGCATGTAAAGCAGTTTGGATGAGAAGGATGTTGAGGAGCTTAGGCCAAGAGCAGGCAAAAGCAACAATGATTTTTTATGACAATAGCTCAGCTATTGCATTATCCAAGAATTCGATCTTTCATAAGAGAACGAAACACATTGACACAAGATTTCATTACATCAGGGAATTGGTGAGCAATGGATAAATTGTCTTAGAACATTGCAGGACTCAGGAACAGGTTGCAGACATTTTAACCAAGCCATTGGATCAGAAAAGCTTTGAATTTTTGAGGAAATGTTTGTATATGACTGAATGCCCAGTAGTTGAAATTAAAGGGGAGTGTTGAAATATTAATTTCAACCTGCCGTACAGCTGCATTAAACGGCAACCGAAAACCACTTCAGAAAACTATTGTCCCTTATCGCATCGCCTTTTGTCAAAGGCTGTTTTTCCTTGGAGGCATCGGACACAATCAACTCCAGCCATGCGTCCTGTGTACGAACCAAATACTGCCCATCTCCCGGACATTAAAGTTCGTTTGGGTTGTGTGGCTGTAGGATCCGAAAATCGTCTGATTTGGTCAACCCGCTCCAACCTGCCAAAACGTTATTTTTACTTTTACTGTCGGTTTCATTTAATGTATTTAATGAAGTGTCATAGTTTTAGGTGAAGACTTTAAGTTTTTTCATACGACATGTGTTTTTTTTGTTTTTTTTTGTTAAGCCATATAATGTGTGAGCGTTGACCTTTTTAATTGTAATTGCACACGGGAGGAGAAGAAGTTGTGTTCGCAGCAGCGAGGGTTGAAGAACCAGAGGTTTGCACAGCAGTGCAAGGTTGAAGATTTGTAACAAAAGAAAAAGGAACGTGTATGTATATGCAATTTCTTTTTGTTATGTGTTGACTATTGTGTGATGCAAGGCATATGACACACAGCAGTGTGAAACATAAACGAATGGGGTTGAAATGTAATTTTTTATGTATTGCTCAAACGAAGGGGAGCAAGAACGAATGAAGAATGACTGTGTGAATTTTATTTTTGAGATTGAAAAGTTATGTAAGAAATTTTTACAGCATATGTAAGAATTTCATTTTTACAGCTGTAAATGTAAAAACCCCTTTTTACAACAGTAAATGTGTATGAAGCTTTTACACAGCAGTGTAAAAATCATTTGTAAAAGAGGCAGAGCTTTTTTTTGGTGAAGTTTTGGTGAATCCCTCTAAGAGAGAGGAAGAAAATTGTATTAGGTAGTTTATAAATTAATACAAGTTTATTTTGGCTAAGAAACTCTTCTTTGCTCAAAAATTTTTTTTTGGGCTTCCCTGTGCAAAAGATCCTGTGGAAGAAACAGAGTATTTCCTCTGTTCAATATTTGTTTGAAATTATCAAAAATTTCCAACATAGTGGTGGGAGAGAGGCACTATCAAGAGAACTTCAGTGGCGAAGGAACTACTGCAAAATTCATTATTGTTTTCCTCTACAGATCCATCTCAGTGCATTTTTCTTCCAACATTTACGTACTGGTCAACAAAGGGAATAGTGCAACATTTTCCCCTTAATCCCACGCTTATCGAGGTTTCCTTCAACTCACGGTTCAAAAGCGCGGACCGGATACCCTAATCTCGCACTTGTCGTGGTGAGTTGGAAGATCATGGTGGATCATTGGCATACTGGTGTAGTGGTGAGCTGGATGTTGGATCGTTAGCTTATATTAGGGTTTGTGTAGATCGTTGTGCTCGCTTTGGCTGTAAAGGTCACCTACCCTCGTGCCCTTGCCATTCGTGGGGAGTGCTGAAACACATCATCGTTGAAACAATAGTGTGATGTGGATCTACGTTAGGGCAGAATGGTGCCTAGTTGGTGCTTATTCATGCTTCTGCAGATTGGAAAGCGTGGTGATTCGTGGTGAGTTGGTAGATCAAAATATTTAAAGCTCGAGATCAATCGGTGGATTTTGACTATAAAAAATCGTTGGAGACTGCAGAGAGGATTGTTGTGAGATCCTTTGTTTTTTGGTAGTCTGTTGTGTTGCCTCCACACAGAGCAAACAGTGCAAGTTCTGACAAGTGCTTGATCAATCCTCTACGTTGACAGTTGAGATCACATGCCTATGGTGCTATGTTGATGTCAAATTCTAATTTCTGTGAGGCATATCAGAAGCCTGCGCTTCCAATTGTTTCTCCTTCAACGTTTTGAATGTTTTTCTCGTTGCCACTATTCACGCCTTCCCTGATATTTCATGGTTTGTGTATTTTGGTGGTGTAAGTCTGCTTCGATTTTCGATGGTACCCTATTTCGACTTTGGTGTTTTCTTGTTTACGAAGCTGACTTCGATGCATTAGAGGTCAAGATCGATCCAATGCTCGTTTGATGTGGTTTTCATTTGGCTGCACTTTCTTTTGGTTGTGCTTTGATGTGTTGAGGTCGAGAACATCATTCTTGAGATCGCTCCTTTGGTTTTTTTTTTCTTAAGATTGAGATCCTCAGTGTTTGTGTAGTTTTGATGGTGACCAGATCGATTGTTGGAGATTGAGGATCTTGAAGGAGATCCATAGATCCCTCATATCATGATGAACAATCACATGGAAAAAGCGTATCTGAATGAGAGCAATAAGCACAATGGGTCGAATTACAACAATTGGAAGTTCAAATTGCAGACATTGGTAAAGGGTTCAAGTGGGTGGGAAATTGCAAATGCGGACGAAGTTAAAGGGTTTAAATGAGTGGGAAATTGCAAATGGGGACGAAGTTAAGCTGACTACAGCTGAAGGTGGAACAACGGCAGCAATTCAATATTGGGAGAAGAAGGAAAACAAAGTGCAGTTGTTTTTGAAGATGTCAATGAAAGAAAACATCATCCATCACGCGAAAGAGTGCAAAAATGCCAATGATATTTGGGTGACTTTGAAGGATCTGTATGAGATAAAGAATACAAATCACCTTTTATTTCTGAAGAGGAAAATTCTCTCCATCACAATGGAGAAGAATGAATCTGGGGTTGCCTTCATCTCTTGGATCAAAGTGTTGAGAGAATTTTCCAAAAAACCTACTTTAAGTTTGTTTAAATAATTTTTTATTACTAAAATAAATTCAGCTTAATCAAAAATCCCGAAAGCACCTGAAATCTTAAAACTTGATAACCGTAAATCCTGAATTTCGAATAATTCTACCCTATTTTTACAAAATTATATTTATGGTTTAAATTTATAATTAAGAAAAAAAAAAATCTGTTCTAAATTTTTATCAAAATAAAGTAGAAAAAACAACCATCAAAAAGGCTTAGTGCCTAATAGTTAAACTTGAGGAGATTCACTGATTTGAGAAAATAACATAATTACAGTTTGAGATAAAGATTGGCATGTGTTACTGTGGATAAGATGAACTGGCAACGATTAGATTGATGCGACGGACAAAGTCAAACCTACTGCTATGTGGAAGCGGCAACCAATATTTCCTATGCTATTCGGTATTTAATGCTTCTAAGACAGTACCATACAGTACATATGCCAGGCCAACCAGGAAATCCGACTTCCCCTTTTCCGGTTATGGCCACTTCGTCTGTTGGATGTATGCATGCATGGGTCCATTTCGTACTCGTGGATGGCGGATAATGATGAAAGGGCATGATTAATGCGATGGGAGGGTTTGGTTTAGTTTCAAATTCAAAATTTGAATGTTATTCATAACCATCTCCTGCTTCCCATTTGGTGAACCTATGGACGATGTTTCAAAAGTAACGATCATGGGTATTGCAGGTCACTGCTTTTCAGGGAGGCGGATTTTGCATCGGAGCCAATTTTCATCACGTCATTGCAGACGGGAATTCCTTTTCGCATTTCATGAGCAGTTGGGCAGAGTGTAGCAGAGAAATTTCCATTTCCAAGAGTCCTCACCACATGAGAACAGTCTTTCAGCGGGACAATGGAGATCGCGCAATACCCAACCTTTATTTGAGGGCTGAAGAAGTTGTCACTGATTTGATTAGAGAGGCGCAAATTTTCAGGTTTGTCCTAGATAATTCGCTGCCCTTAAAATATTCAGAAATCAATGCAAGTGCTGGTGATCACTCAGTGGAAAACATTGACATCAGTATTGTCCAGAATTCTGTCGAAGATGAAACAAATCTAGAAATATCAACATTTCATTTCAGCGAAAAAATAATTCAAGGTTTGAAGGAACGATCGGGCTCTTCAACTTCATTTGTAGCAGTTTCCACGCAGTTTTGGAGATGCGTAATGAAAGCTCGACAAGTTCCAGAGAACGAGCCCATTTATTTTAGAGTGCCTATTGACTTCAGAGGGCGGGTAAAACCGCCATTGCCTCCAACATATTTTGGGAACTGCGTATGCAGCGGTATTGTCGGGACTACGGCGAAGCAGTTATTGGCGCAGGATATCATCTTTGTTGCGACTCTCATCCAAGAGCTCGTCTCTTCCTGTGCCGCAGAGTTGCAGACTTCGTCGAATCTCGTCTTGGAAGTGGAAACATAGACCCAATTCTTGGAAATTTATGTAATGATTACATTGTAATGACATTCATGTCTCCGAAATTTCGTGTTTACGAGATAGACCACGGATGGGGAAGGCCACTGAATGTACAGGCTGCTTCCTTGAAAGAAATTGGAAGGATGAAGTTGTTCCCTGGAAGAGAAGGGGGAAAGAGTATTGATGTGTCCACAAAACTCCCTCGCCATCAGATGGAAACTCTAAAACAGTTACTCATGGTCATCCCCGCGATTTATTGATGATGCTTCGTTCTTTATTAGCGTGCACCTCTTCTTTCTCGCTGCACATATGCCATGTTTGCGACTAGTTGATTTGTCATGTGAATAAACAAGAATTTAGGTTGAAGGGAATTGCATCCTGAAATCGGAATTCGACACGTCTGTGCAATTGAATCTAATATTCTGATTGAAATAATATTTAAGCCTTTGTGATGACTACGTTTTCATCTGGTCTTCATCTGGTTGTGATGACTACGTTTTCATCGGGTCCTCATTTGGTTTTGATGATCCACATTTGTGGGTTAGCCAAAAAATTCTCTCATATAATTTTTACCGAAAGACTTTGTTTAATATTTATATATATTAACTTGCTTTTTGTTAACGTATCTTTCCTTTTAGCTTTAATAATTTGTTCTATGCTTCGTTCTTTATTTAGATTTTCCAAGAAGTTGATATCATAATTATTAGATATAATTCAATCTCACAAGACGATTTGGTGGGAGTTATTTTTTCTTTAGTATGGTTAAAGTTGGAATTGGATTATTATCATCAAATGGAGCTTTGGAACAATTTTTGAGGTTGAAATGACCATGGATAAGTGAAACACTAAAGGAATTTGTTCTAGCATATATATCTAGATTACACACGCATAACGTTTTAAGAGCAAGGTCATACTTGATGACTATATGAGGGTGCAAAGGGTCGATAAATATTGTTGTGTAAAAAGTAAAATTTCATAAAAAAAATGTTATAAAAAAATGTCATTTATATTGTTATTGAATTGATTATATCATGAAGGTCTCTATGAATTTAATTGAGGCTTTATGTCAAGAATTTTTTCCTACATTTAAAGTAGACTTCATATAAATATGTTTGGACATATTTATATGAACATACAAAACAATAAAGGAAAACATAAAAGGACCTAAATAAGATACTTAATCAATAAAGCCCCAAGGGATAGCTCAGTTTTTCGAGTTCTCGTTGCTAAGTACCTTGCTTATTATGAGGTCACGGGGTCAAATCTCCTCGACGCCCTTGGGGTTAGGCCTTGCTAGTTTGGCCGATGGGTAGATCCTTTCGGGTTGATCTACCTTGATTTTCCCGTGGATGTAGTGGTCACTCAGTGTCTGTGAACCACCCTTAAAAAAAACATACTTAATCAATATTATAGTTCCATAATACCTATATATGATTTATCTAGATAAAACAAGTTGATGCAACCATTGGACGAATGATGGAAGATGGAAGTGAATGACTCATATAAGGGAAACCCAAGATTATTATATTTTGTAGTTACATATGTCAAATAATTATATATTGATAAAATATTCACTAAACAATTATATATTTTAGTATCGTGACCCATGCTATTGGGATATTAGGAGATCGGGTCTCCCGTGTCATGAGATCTATCGAGTGATGTAGCTGCTAGTAATTTTTCCTCATGCCCTTCAACTCTCTATCATCTATTTCTCCTTAGCATGCTTCATGACATCTAAAATGTTTTTCATCAACCCACTAGAACTAATTCCTAACATTTGAAATTACCTTCATCTCTATTATAGGACATATCGGAATGTTGGCTCACTGGAATATCACAGATCCATGCACCTCAAAAATTTCTCTGGTACATTTCTATCCTAGTATAGATAGAATGTCAATTGATAGATACTCTTTTATATTAGTTAACATTACCAAATATTGAATTTTGGCATATTAAAAATTTAGAGGTTAAACACATTCATGAAACACATTACAAGTTTTCTAATATGAGTTGTCTCAGTAGGCAAACAATTTCAAATCCTGATAGAAAGAAAATATTCCCTTTAACTAAATTTTGTTCCAAGGGATACCGGGATATCGAGTGTCGAGAGATCAGGGTATTAATTATCAGGGATTTCTTAATGCACTACTCTTAACAGAGTCTCATCCCGATCTAATATGTGGAACCTTGCTAATGGAACCTTGAAATATGGGGATTTCAAGAGATTGAGATATCAGGTGATGGGGTGTTCAAGTATCGATTGATCGGGGCTTCAAAGTTTCAAGAGACTAGGAAAAACAACTTTGAATTAAAATAACTGATGTGTTTCTATCCTGAATCTAGCAAAAACGTTATGCAATACACCTACTACTTGTCAATTAACATTTATTTTGGGAGTTGGGTATTGAGTTGTTAGATTTTAAAATTTAAACATTAAACACAATTCAAATGACCCAACCCTATATTTGATCTTATCTGTAGAACCTTGCAACACTGGAAACCTTTGTCTAATCAATGACCTATGCTAGAATGCTCCTTCTACTTAGTTTCTTAAATTGACCTCAATATTACACAATAATGCATAAATTACTTAGAATTCGATCTACAGAGAAATAAATACACATGTGACCATGAGTTGGGAGATAGTCCAATCTTGTAATATCAAAGCATGTGAAGAACAAAGGATCTCACTCAGAATTATACTATGTATTAACTCAAATAAAAACACATCAATCAAAGCGGGGCATACATTACTCAAAGGCATAAATACACTACACACTACACCATTACATATGTACATAGAATTTCTCTGTAATATTTGTCTACCATTAATATCTACTCCTCGTCCTTTTCGAGATTAAATTCACTAGTTTATCTTGACCACTCTCTTGGCCTAATTCAACATAGTTTGGGCCTTTGTTTGTCCTAGCCACACACTTCAATCCATTCTAATCCATTCTGATGTCTTACATAAATAATTAGAATATGAAGCTTCCATATTATAACAAATCTAACAAATCCATAAGCTCTACAACTGATTACTGTAATAACTCTTAACTCTAACCTCTTATGGATCAAATTTATCTTCTAAATGTTATTTATACTCATACGAGGATCACATCTTCTTACAAAGACTTCACCTCATAATGATGAAAGGGCATGATTAATGCAATGGGAGGGTTTGGTTTAGTTTCAAATTCAAAATTTTAATGTTATTCATCACCATCTCCCGCTTCCCATTTGGTCAAAATATCTTTGTTCGCCATAAGGAATGCCTGAAGAACCATGCGGCCTGCATCAGGGACGACGCAAATGATGGTTGCAACAAATTCATGGCCAGCAGTGACTAAAGCACTCTGGAATCCCTCAGGTGCACTCCCAATGCCTGCCACTATAATTTCCACAGGGGAGACAACAGAAATGGAGGAGCCGACCCTCGGTGCTTCCTGCTATTACGGCTGCTACGGTAGCAACCACAATGGCTCCTCCAAGAGGCCTGGCGGTGGGATTCACCTCCCGGTGCCTGCTCTCCATGTGCCCCTGGTGTTGCCCTCCATTCCATTCCATATCCTGCGCTCCCATCCGCAGATGATCATGGTGATCTTTGACATTGGCAGTCAGAACCACGACCACATGATGAGCGTTGTCGATGTTGTAAATGTGTTAAAAAACCTGCACATATGAATCTAGCTAGTAAAGGTTGAACACACAACTTTGCAGAGCAAAAACACTAAAAGAATCGAAAGAACAAAAAGAATGATTTATTTAGAAAATAGGTTACAATGCTCATGATATAGCATTACTGGGTGAAGATCCCAAGGTAATGCACCATAGTGGTGATCAATTAGAGGACTCAACAACAAGTTCCGGAGAGAACTAGCCAGTTGCGGAGTGAAAGTAGGAGCAAATCAGGGAGTAAATCATGCAGAAGAACTAGCCAGTTGCAGAGTGAAAGGAGGAGAAAATCAGGGAGTAAATCATGCAGAAGAACTAACCAGTTGCGGAGTAAAAGGAGGAGAAAATCAGGGAGTAAATCATGCAGAAAGGATCTTGCATGTATTCCCATGCTCTAATTAAGTGTCTGCATGTTCCAGTAATGAAGGTCCTTGGTGTGTAGTACCTCCAGCACCCACTCTGAACACCACTATGGGGAAAAATAGAAAATGGGCCCTGGCAACTAAGGCCACAAGTCACCCAAAATACAGTGAAACTTGTAGTAAAATTGAGGAAAGAGGGAAAACCTTGTGGGAAACCCCCCCCCCCCCCCTGGCCCCCCAAAATACAATGTAATCAAAAGAAAAGAGGAAGAAAAGATAGTTGCTAAGCAACTGTGTCCTTCACTCCAAGACGATTGTGTAGAGAGTGAAACTTCTACTCAGTGAATGTCTTGGTGAAGATGTCTGCAGTCTATTATGCTGAAGGACAGAACTACAAATCAATGATCCAATCATGTACTAAGTCTCTAATGTAGTGCATATGGATCTCTATGTGCTTCGTCTGCTGCCATTATACTGGATCCCTACAAAATTTTAGAGTGCTATGGTTGTCACACCAAATGACAGTGGGCTGGTGGAACTGGACGCCCAACTCAGTGAGGAAGTGTTGTAGCCACAGAGCCTGAATGGTGATGTTGACTACTCCTCTGTACTCGGCCTCAGCTGAAGAGAGAGTAATAGGAGCTTGCTTCTTGCTCAACCAACAAATAGGGCCAAACCCTAGACTGAGTGAATATCTGAAGGTGGACTTGCGATCAATGTTGTCGCCCACCCAACCAAAATCTGTGAAGCCAAGGAGATTCAATGCAGTGCTTGCTACACAGTGAATTCCGAAGGTGATGGTGCCCTGCACATATCGGAGGATGCGCTTGTCAACATTCCAATGTAGCTCATGTGGCTCTTGCATGTATCTGGAAATTGTCCCTACTACATATGAGAGATCTGGTCTAGAGTGGGTGAGGTATAGTAAGCTCCCCACTAGCTGTTGGTAGAGAGTATTGTCAACTAATGGAGTGTCACCTCCATCCTTAAGGCGGACCCTAGACATAAAAGGAGTTGGTGCTGGCTTGCAGTCAGTCATGTGAAATCTCTCGAGGAGATCCCGTGCATACTTAGCTTGAGAGAGTTTGATTCCTGTGGCATCCTGGCTGATCTCAAGACCAAGAAAGAAGTGTAACGGACCCATGTCCATCATCAAGAATGTATCATGCAAGTCCCTCTTGACTGCAACGATGGCTGAAGCCGAGCTGCCCGTGATCAGGAGATCATCCACATACAAAACTAAGATAAGAAGAGAATCATGTGTCCTGAGCATGTAAACATTCGGATCAGACTTACATCTTTCAAAGTTTTGTGATAAGAGAAAAGAATCCATCTTTGCATACCAAGCTCTCGGGGCTTGCTTAAGACCGTAGAGAGACTTCTTCAGTCTGCAGACCAAAGATGAATCCTGAATGAAACCATGTGGCTGCTCAATGTAGATCTCCTCAGATAGGTATCCGTGAAGAAAGGCATTCTTCACATCCTTCTGATGTACTTCCCACCCTTGGGCAGCCGCAATGGCAAGTGCAAGGCATATGGAATCCATCTTGCTACTGGAGCAATGGTCTCATCATAATCAATGCCATGCACTTGATGGAAGCCTTTGGCTACTAGCCTGGCTTTCTGTCTAGTGATTTGCCCATCTGCAGCACTCTTGGTCCTGTAGACCCATTTGCATCGGACAAGTTTCCTTCCTGAAGGAAGGGGGACCAGATCCCAGGTCTGGTTCTCGAGGAGGGAGTTATACTCCTCCTCCATGGTGGACTCCCAAGAGGGATGCCCAGCAACCTCAGCATAAGACTGCGGATTAGAAGACTGAACCAAATGACAATGCCAAGATGGCATTGGTTTAGTGGCAGTGAGGGCAAGAGGAGGCTCAATAAACTTTGAGCTAGTCCTCCGTGAATCAGAATTATCCCCCACAAGACCATTTCTAGCAGCTGGGTGGTCTTGTGCATATATCTCACTTAAGCTCTTTGTTCTCTAATTTATGACAGGGGAATTTGATTCACTGTTGGAAGCCTGATCTGGTCTTGGATGTGGATCATCATATGCATGCACTAGATTTTTATCTGAAGACTTTGTCTCTGCATCTACATGCTCTACCTCGGCATCTGCATGCTCTGTATCTGCATCTGAGTGTACTGAGTCATCATCTCGGACATGAGGTAGATAAAAGGTGTCTGCATGTAGTAATTAAAGTGCATGCGAGAGACTTTCCTCAAATTTGACACTTCTCTCAATGATGAGCTTGTCCGTAGAGGAAATCAGGAGTCGGTATCCCTTCACACCATCAGGGTATCCAACAAAGATGCACTCAATGCTCTGTGGATCAAGAGCTTTCCTCTTTTCAGAGGGGATCCTGGCCCATGCTCGAGAGTCGAAAACACGGAAGTGGGTGACCTCCAGTTTAGTGCTACTCCAAGCCTCAAAGGGGGACCAATCCTTGATAGACCTATGAGGAGATCCGTTCTAGATGTAGTTAGCACAATTAAGTTCTTTAGCCCATAGCTTATGAGGTAGTGACTTAGCATGCAGCATGCAAGAAGCCATCTCTTTGAGAGATCGGTTCTTTCTCTCAGCAACTCCATTCTGCTGCGGAGTGTATGGAACTGTGTACTGCAACTGTATGCCAGACTCAAGGCAAAGGTTCTAAAGTGCTGTGTTAACATATTCACCCCCATTTTCTGTACGGAGAGCTTTGATCTTTCTCTCTGACTGTGTCTCAACTAGTGCTTTGAAATCTTCAAAGTGTGCAAAAACTTCAAATTTTTCCCTGAGAAAATACACCAAAGTATACCGTGAGAAATAATCAATAAATGTAAGCACATACCTTGCTTTGTTGATGGAAGGATGAGGAAAAGGCCACATGAGATTACTATGGTTTAGATCTAGAGGAGAGGATGCTCTGTGAGTCTTGTCGGTGTTAAACTTTTCTCTAGGATGTTTGCCAAGGACACACCCTTCACAAACTCCTTTGGAGAAACTGATATTTGGCAAGCCTTCCACCATCTCATGCTTGCTTAGTTGCTGCATAACCTGTAATTTAAATTAACAAACCTCTTGTGCCAAAGCCTACTACAATCATCAACATGTGTAAGCAATAAGAAGGATTCAGATTCAATAAGTTTAGAAAATTTATATAGTCTAGCTCCATTGTTTACCTCACCGGTTGCAATTTTGGAGCTGCTATGTAGGTCATATATGTTCACTACATCTGGAGTGAATTCCACTCTCTTTCCTGTGCTAAAATGAGTGATCTGATAAACTGAAAGCAGGTTTACCGAAAGTTTTGGAACATGAAGCACATCTTCAAAGCTTCCGTGTAAAATTTCCACTCTACCTTTTCCGGTGACCTCAATAAGTGAGTCATCTCCCATGAGGATGGGAGGTCCTTTGCATGCATCCAAAGAGGAATAGACTTCCTTTGTAGCAACCATATGATGTGATGCACCAGAATCTATAATCCATGCATCAGGGGAAGAGTTAATTGCAACTAAAGCATGAAAATTACTACCTTTCCCCTGTGGTGGATCCTCAGTTTTCTTCTTGGCGCCTTGACGGATGTGGTCCCCAAGGTTGTGCTTTTGAAGGATTTCTGCCATTTGGTCAATTTGTTTCTTCATGCACGAGGATTCTGGATAGAATCCTTGGTGACAATAGGTGCATTTGTCTCCTTTCTTCCCTTTCTCATTTCTGGAGCTGGAGGAGTCATTGAAGGGCTTGGTGTACCCTTCCTTCTTTGGATGGGAATGCGATTTTCCCTTGTCTTTTTGTTGCTGATTTTTCTGATTTGAATCAGATCTGTGATTTTTATTGTGGCTGCCATCATGCAAAACGAGTGCATACACTTTTGGAGGTTTGATTTTCCCCATGCCAATGAGTTTATCTTGCTCAAAAGTGAGGGACTCCATGAACTCTTTGAGAGATGGCATAGTGTAGGATTTACCTATTGCAAGCCTTACTGAATGAAATGTAGACACAAAGGCGGAGTATTCTGGTCCGAGCTTTTACATAATAGAGAAAACTTGGCGACTCTCCTCCTTGGATTTGTCAATTCCACAACCCTTGAGTTGTAGCAATAGATCATTATATTTGGTGAAGAAGTCTTGAATTCTGTCATAGTTTCGTGGATCCAATGAGAGAAGCTCCACTTCGAGCAGATGTCCTTTCATCTCATCCTGTTTCTCGTAGATTTCTTCAACCTTTTTCCAAATCTCATTGGGAGTATTGTAGGCAGATAGATGAAACTACAACTCTGGGGAGATGCACATGCATATTGATCCATGGGCCTCATCCATGCGGTTTAGGTACTTGGATTTCTCTATGGCTGAAGTGGGTTCCACTTCTACAGCCATGGTAATCCTGTACAACCCTTTCTGACGAAGGTACCAAGCCATTTGGTCCTTCCATTCGTGATAGTTGTATGGTGTTAGGATCAATGCTTTGGGAAACTCCATTTTTCTGTCAATCTTCAATCGCCAAGCTGTAATACCTGCAAAATAAAGTACTGGTGTGCCTTTTGTCTAGCAACCAACTTGCTTCGATGCCATTTAAATGTTTTAGAAAACCTGCACAGATGAATCTAGCTAGTAAAGGTTGAGTACACAGCTTTGCAGAGAAAAAACACTAAAAGAATCGAAAGAACAAAAATAATAATTTATTCAGAAAATAGGTTACAATGGTCATGATATATAATTTAAGGGTGAAGATCTCAAGGTAATGTGCCATAGTCGTGATCAATGAGAGGACTCAACACCTATAGCAAGTTCCAGAGAGAACTAGTCAGTTGCAGAGTGGAAGGAGGAGCAAATCAGGGAGTAAATCATGCAGAAAGGATCTTGCATGTAGTCCCATGCTCTAACTAAGTGTCCGCATGTGCCAGTAATGAAGGTCCTAGGTGTGTAGTACCTCCAACAGGTGTTCATGCCATGTACATGGCTGGCCACTCAAACCTAGATGCAGCAAAATGCTGAGGCGCAGCAAGATATATTGCAGCTATTCTACTCATGGCGGGAGTAACTTCTACGATGGCAGTTGTGAATCATATGTGTGGATACACAGTCCCACTCATTCTGCAATACATCAGCGTACTGTAGCACTGCGTACTGTTGTCTATGCCAGAACACAGTCCTAGCAAAACCATGTCTGCACTTCTTTATAATTACAGGCAAAGCATTGCAGCCCAAAACGCCTACTCACTTAGAGATAATGCTCATCAAACAATCGATCTAACAACAAAAATCCAGATGGTAGAAAACATAGCAGAATCGTTGGACTGAGAACTTCATTTTTCCAAATTTGCGATCCCAAGGAATGATTCATGATTACAATTTAGATGATTGAAATAATTTTGTAACATACTATTAGAACTCGTGTCTCTTACCTTTGATCTAATTACAATGTCAATCTCCACGACTCTAGTTTGGGTCAAGCTCCTGATCCTCCCCCTGCATCTTTGGAATCTCCCATCATTAACTTTTATTGGAAATGTAATTGGGAAGTTTTATTGTCGCAACTCATAAATTGAAAATTTCTCTAAGACCACTTATGCTCGAGTATGTGTGGAGATGGATTTTAATAAGGGTTTTCCTACCAAGATGTATAGGTTTAAAAGCTTAATTATGAAAAATGTTTCATTTCGATGTCAAGTGTGTTATGAAATAGGGCATGTAATAAAAAAATACCCCGAGTATTTGCAGAATAATAGAGTCCAGAAAAATAACTGGACGATAAAATGGTGGGAATGAGCTCAGAGTGAACATTATATGATATAAAAGAAGAGAAAGAAGAAAAAGAAAAACTTGGAAGAAGTTATTTTCAAATAAAATTCATTAAGGGAAACAAAAATCAATTAAGAAGAAGTGCATTTCAATGAAGACCCTCTAGATTTAGTGACAACGAAATCCCATAGATAGAAAACTCTTGTGAAAGTTGGATCCCCTTCTGAATCCTCAAGGAATAAAGACGGAAAAGAAATATCATGGGCATATGAGGCAGGTGAGGAAGAACTTAAAGACAACAATGCTCACTCACTGAAGACTGGTTGACCCATCAGATTTAGCAGAAAGCACAGGTTGGACCCAAGTTGGGAAGAAGGGAAAAATGTTTCGCAAAGGAAAATAATAAGCTAGTCAAAATCAAATCAAAAGTAGTGAAAAATGGATTGTAAATGTACTTGGATCTTGGGAGCATTCTGGAAAATTTATAGGTGGAAAGGGAACAATTTTTTTGTATCATGTGGAACTCGCATGATGATTTGGATTGAGCTTCGTGGGTTCCCGGAGTTCACATCTTTGAAATCAAAACTTACCTATATTCATCATTATGCCAACGAAACTATACCATTTTCTATGACAAACAGACCATAGATGCATGGTTATATAACACAATACTCAATCTCAAACCCACAAGGAAAATTGGTAGCTTTGATGAAATGTGACAGTTCTGGGATGGATCCCAACTTTATTTTTTAGTAAAACTCTCATATCCATTTCATTTATTTATACCCTATCACAAATCCATTTTGTATGCTTGACCACATACTTATATTTTTATTTATAAGGTCCTACTTAAGTCCAACTTGTCAAGTTGAAAGTTAAGGTTGATTTTTCCTCTTAAAAATACATTATAGTTAATGGTTTTGACCAAGATACTTGAAAACGTTTCAAGAATGGTTTAGCATAATTTGTAAAACCTTTGAAGTTACGTAAATAGTGACCATATATAATTGCACCAAATATTGGCTAGTTTGGCATTATGAATCTAGTTGAATATGTTTGATCTTTTTAAAGTAATATCAAATGTATACAAATGTGATATTACTTAGTTGAAGTTTATTTTATGGTCAAGTCAAAATTAAAAAATACTAAAACAAAATACAAAACATATATCAACAAAAAATGTTTCTGCACCCACAATAAAAAATTAACAACAAATGAATAATACATGATATTAAAATCATATGTAAAAATAAAAATAAAATGTCATGTGAAGGGAATTTTTAAAAGGAAATTGTCATAAAAAAGTTACTAATGGGTAGGTGTCTATCAATTTTATACCTTGGTTGCAAGAACTTGTTAGACAAGAATGAGATTGATAATTTTTTCACAAGTTCAAAATTGGATGGTGAAAAATGGAAGACAACCATTTAACATATTCCCACTATTCAATCTCAAAGCTCTTTTCCAGTCAAAAAATATATAGCTCTATTGGAATAATTATACCTATTTGTGACATAGCGTATGGTAATTAGTCCTCATTTAAATTGTTTTGATTTCAATTAACTTACACTATTTGGAATTTTTTATAAATTTTACCAAAATATATGTAAAATTTAAATTTCATTTTGGTATTGCTGGAAGCCATGTTGAAAATTATAATTAATTTGTTTATTTTTTATGTTTTCTAAAAATATCTTGTGGCCATTTAAGAATCCATCCCCCAATTGCCATGTAAGCATCCTTGCAATTTCCATGTGGATGTTTCTATTCCCACATGTTGCCATCATACAATTCCATTTCAACTTACCACATAAATGACAGGTGGCACTTTCCTTCCACATGTCATCACTATACAATGCCACGTCAAAAAATACTACACTATCATGTCACATCAACCTGCCATGTCAAAACCTTATTAGGTTTCAACAGTATTGAGAGGGAAGTACAATAAAGGAGGTCCCAACCTTCTGATACTCAACACCCTATACCTCAATTTCCCAACATTTAATATCCAATGGCCCAAAAACTAGATTTCTTAGTGGTCGATATACTATGGCTAGTTGCGAAAATTCTCATTAGTTAATAGGCATATCATGTTACGTTAGCAGCAAGGTTGGTTCGAAGTCCTACTCATCTCTATCACCCAATACCCAACCTCCCCATCACTTGAATTTCGACACACCATCAACATATGATGGGGACTTCTCGATCCATCAATGGACATATTGGAATCTATTAGCATTGGAGGGTTTGTGTAAGGGTTACTCAATGGTGCAGAAGAATTTCCTAAAAGCCAAATATTGACATCTATAAAGTTGAATAAACCTTTACCAAAGGAAATGGGTTATCGTAATTTATATTAGAAGGTTAGGAATGTGTTTATTCAAACCATAATGTGAGCGTTGTTTAAATGTTGGTTTGGTATTTAAGATTACAAGCTAGGATCACTATAGAAGGTGAAGTCTTTGTAAGAAGATGAGATCCTCGTATGAGTATAAATAACATTTAGAAGATAAATTTGATCCATAAGAGGTTAGAGTTAAGAGTTATTACAGTAATCAATTGTAGAGCTTATGGATTTGTTAGATTTGTTATAATATGGAAGATTCATATTCTAATTATTTATGTAAGACATCAAGAATGGATTGAAGTGTGTGGCTAGGACAAACAAAGGCCCAAACTATGTTGAATTAGGCCAAGAGAGTGGTCAAGATAAACCAGTGAATTTAATCTCGAAAAGGACGAGGAGTAGATATTAATGGTAGACAAATATTACAGAGAAATTCTATGTACATATGTAATGATGTAGTGTATTTATGCCTTTGAGTAATGTATGCCCCACTTTGATTGATGTGTTTTTATTTGAGTTAATACATAGTATAATTCTGAGTGAGATCCTTTGTTCTTCACATGCTTTGATATTACAAGATTGGACTATCTCCCAACTCATGGTCACATGTGTATTTATTTCTCTGTAGATCGAATTCTAAGTAATTTATGCATTATTGTGTAATATTGAGGTCGATTTAAGAAACTAAGTAGAAGGAGCATTCTAGCATAGGTCATTGATTAGACAAAGGTTTCCAGTGTTGCAAGGTTCTACAGATAAGATCAAATATAGGGTTGGGTCATTTGAATTGTGTTTAATGTTTAAATTTTAAAATTTGACAACTCAACACCCAACTCCCAAAATGTTAATTGACAAGTAATAGGTGTATTGCATAACGTTTTTGCTAGATTCAGGATAGAAACACATCAGTTATTTTAATTCAAAGTTGTTTTTCCTAGTCTCTTAAAACTCTGAAGCCCCGATCAATCGATACTTGAACACCCCATCACCAGATATCTCAATCTCTTGAAATTCCTATATTTCAAGGTTCCATTAGCAAGGTTCCACATATTATATCAGGATGAGACTCTGTTAAGAGTAGTGCATTAAGAAATCCCTGATAATTAATACCCTGATCTCTCGACACTCGATATCCCGGTATCCCTTGGAACAAAATTTAGTTAAAGGGAATATTTTCTTTCTACCAGGATTTGAAATTGTCTGCCTACTGAGACAACTCTTATTAGAAAATTTGTAATGTGTTTCATGAATGTGTTTAACCTCTAAATTTTTAATATGCCAAAATTCAATATTTGGTAATGTTAACTAATATAAAAGAGTATCTATCAATTGACATTCTATCTATACTATGATAGAAATGTACCAGAGAAATTTTTGAGGTGCATGGATCTGTGATATTCCAATGAGCCAACATTTTGATATGTCCTATAATAGAGATGAAAGTAATTTCAAATGTTAGGAATTAGTTCCAGTGGGTTGATGAAAAACATTTTAGATGTCATGAAGCATGCTAAGGAGAAATAGATGATAGATAGTTGAAGGGCATGAGGAAAAATTACTAACAGCTACATCACCCGATAGATCTCATGACACGGGAGACCCGATCTCCTAATATCCCAATAGCATGGGTCACGATACTAAAATATATAATTGTTTAGTGAATATTTTATCAATATATAATTATTTGACATACGTAACTACAAAATATAATAATCTTGGGTTTCCAAGATATGAGTCATTCACTTCCATCTTCCATCATTGGTCCAATGGTTGCATCAACTTGTTTTATCTAAATAAATCATATGTAGGTATTATGGAACTATAATATTGATTAAGTATGTTTTTTTTAAGGGTGGTTCACAGACATTGAGTGACCACTACATCCACGGGAAAATCCAGGTAGATCAACCCGAAAGGATCTACCCATAGGCCAAACTAGCAAGGCCTAACCCCAAGGGCGTCAGGGAGATTTGACCCCGGGATCTCATAATAAGCGAAGTACTTAGCAATGGGAACTTGAAAAACTGAGCTATCCCTTGGGGCTTTATTGATTAAGTATGTTATTTAAATCCTTTTATGTTTTCCTTTATTGTTTTGTATGTTCATATAAATATGTCCAAACATATTTATATAAAGTCTACTTTAAATAAATATTACTTTTAGTTTTTAATGAAATTTTACTTTTTACACATCAATATAAATTTTTATATTGACGCTCGCACTTTCATATAGTCCTCAAATATGACCTTGCTCTTAAAACGTTATGCGTGTGTAATCTAGATATATATGCAAGAACAAATTCCTGTAGTGTTTCAAATATGACCTTGCTCTTAAAACGTTATGCGTGTGTAATCTAGATATATATGCAAGAACAAATTCCTTTAGTGTTTCACTTATCCATGGTCATTTCAACCTCAAAAATTGTTCCAAAGCTCCATTTGATGATAATAATCCAATTGCAACTTTAACCATCCTAAAGAAAAAATAACTCCCATATTATATCTAATAATTATGATATCAACTTCTTGGAAAATCTAAATAAAGAACGAAGCACAGAACAAATTATTAAAGCTAAAAGGAAAGATACGTTAACGAAAAGCAAGTTAATATATATAAATATTATCTCAATCCAGAATCCTTAGATTCCATTGCAGAGACGTGTCGAATTCCGATTTCAGGATGCAGTTCCCTTCAACCTAAATTCTTGTTTATTCACATGACAAATCAACTAGTCGTAAACATGGCATATGTGCAGCGAGAAAGAAGAGGTGCACACTAATAAAGAACGAAGCATCATCAATAAATCGCGGGGATGACCATGAGTAACTGTTTCAGAGTTTCCATCTGATGGCGAGGGAGTTTTGTGGACACATCAATACTCTTTCTCCCTTCTCTTCCGGGGAACAACTTCATCCTTCCAATTTCTTTCAAGGAAGCAGCCTGTACACTCAGTGGCCTTCCCCATCCGTGGTCTATCTCGTAAACACGAAATTTCGGAGACATGAATGTCATTACAATGTAATCATTACATAAATTTCCAAGAATTGGGTCTATGTTTCCGCTGCCAAGACGAGATTCGACGAAGTCTGCAACTCTGCGACACAGGAAGAGACGAGCTCTTGGATGAGAGTCGCAACAAAGACGATATCCTGCACCAATAACTACTTCGCCGTAGTCCCGACAATACCGCTGCATACGCAGTTCCCAAAATATGTTGGAGGCAATGGCGGTTTTACCCGCCCTCTGAAGTCAATAGGCACTCTAAAATAAACGGGCTCGTTCTCTGGAACTTGTCGAGCTTTCATTACACATCTCCAAAACTGCGCGGAAACTGCTACAAATGAAGTTGAAGCGCCCGATCGTTCCTTCAAACCTTGAATTATTTTTTCGCTGAAATGAAATGTTGATATTTCCAGATTTGTTTCATCTTCGACAGAATTCTGGACAATACTGATGTCAATGTTTTCCACTGAGTGATCACCAACGCTTGCATTGATTTCTGAATATTTTAAGGGCAGCGAATTATCTGGGACAAACCTGAAAATTTGCGCCTCTCTAATCAAATCAGTGACAACTTCTTCAGCCCTCAAATAAAGGTTGGGTATTGCGCGATCTCCATTGTCCCGCTGAAAGACTGTTCTCATGTGGTGAGGACTCTTGGAAATGGAAATTTCTCTGCTACACTCTGCCCAACTGCTCATGAAATGCGAAAAGGAATTCCCGTCCGCAATGACATGATGAAAATTGGCTCCGATGCAAAATCCGCCTCCCTGAAAAGCAGTGACCTGCAATACCCATGATCGTTACTTTTGAAACATCGTCCATAGGTTCACCAAATGGGAAGCAGGAGATGGTTATGAATAACATTCAAATTTTGAATTTGAAACTAAACCAAACCCTCCCATCGCATTAATCATGCCCTTTCATCATTATCCGCCATGTAGGGATACGGAATGGACCCATGCATGCATACATCCAACAGACGAAGTGGCCATAACCGGAAAAGGGGAAGTTGGATTTCCTGGTTGGCCTGGCATATGTACTGTATGGTACTGTCTTAGAAGCATTAAATACCAAATAGCATAGGAAATATTGGTTGCCATGTGAAGCTGGCGATTCCTATTTCCAATCCCATAGGAAATTTATTGCGCCTGACATGCGCCCGAGATAGCCATATATAACACGGCAGTATTTTTTTTCTCTGTACCCATCACCACTGGCGTGTTATATATGGCTATCTCGGGCGCGTGTCAGGGCGCAATAAATTTCCTATGGGATTGGAAATAGGAATCGCCTGTGAAGCTGGCTGCCGCACGTGCGCACGCCGGACTAAACCGAATGATCTCCCATCAAACTATTTGTCCAATCACAGGACAGAGATGGCACGCCAAATTTTCTGGCAACCTTCAACGAGGATGAGAAATATGTAATCGCACGTCCCTAGGTTTTGAACAATTCCTAATATTTCGTCGAAGCCAGGAATTTGTAGTCAATTTAGGATGGGAAAATCACAGAGAATTCTTATGCTTATGCGACCATGTCAAATTTTCCAAATTCAAAATCAAGCGTGCGTGTTTCTGCAAACTATCATATCCACACAGCACCACGCTCTAATCTATGTTATATATAGCCACATGATCTGTGTATACATACCTACTTGCACATAACATTGCAAATCTCTCTAGTATGTAAAACCGCTGAAGCTAAGTCCTCGTTAGCTCCCCTGGCCTTCACTTGATCACGACATCGCAATTCAGAAATCTTAGAACTGTGGTTGAAACTCAGAAATTGTTAGAACGTTATATCAGATGATGCACCCTTATAGGATGAGGGTAATTCCTTCATGTTTGACAACTTCAAGCTTCGATGGTACTCTTCTGCATCAAGAATTCCGGGCACCAAAACCAATCAAAATCAATTTGACTGGGATTCATCAAACCGGACTACTTGCCGATATGTGGCAAGATATCCAAGGAGCAAACTGGTGGAATGGGTTATTAAATCCAATCAATCCACTTTTGAAAGCGGAGATACTTAGATATGGTGATTTTGCACAGTTATGCTATGATGCATTCGATAGTAAACTTTGCATGAGTTATTATGGGGGTGTAAAGACAGCCCTGATGAAATATTTTATAGTAATTATAACGTGGCCGGTAATTGGCAAGCTTTCTACGGGTATCGAGTCACCAAGTTTTTGTATACTGAGGCTGATATTATATTGGGGAGGCAGACAGAGCAATCTGTTTGGATTGGCTTTATTGCGGTCTGCACAGATGCTCAAAAAATACGAAGAGCGGGCCGGAGAGATATTATAATAGCGTGGAGAGGAACCCTATTGGATATTGCTCTGGCACCATATCAGAAACTTGAAGACTCGAGGAATGAGTTTGATCATTACATTACAAACATATACATTTATACATAGAGACAGCCGTAGATGCTACAACGATCTGTCGACTGACATTTATGGTTCAACAACAATGGCTGACTACCGCCGCTTGCTGTCGACTAACATTGATGACCCGCCGACTTCTAGAACCTGCACTTTGAAACATCTGCTGTATTATCTAGAATAATCTAGCTACTGCATTAATAGAGGGTAGTTGGAATTAATACCTTCCAACACTCTCCCTTAATTCCAACCATATGACAAATATACCATAGCACAATATACAAGACACTATACTCTTAATTGTCATGCGTGCTGGTCTAAGTCTCACCTAGGCTTACAACAAAACATTTCATTTTTGATTTCCTGTTAAAGGGTCCATGCTTGTTCATTTGCTGATGCAACTTCATCTCCACTTTTCTTGCCATAAAATAGTGATGGAGCTTCTCCTTTCTTGATTGCGGATTAACATTCTTTGTATTCAATATTGCTGCAGGGTGTTGGGACTTATGCTTGTCCTTAATGCTTGCAATTTCTTCTTTTATTGCTTTTTCTTGGCTGTCAATATCTGCACACTTAAAAACAATGTTAGATTCATAAACAAAACCATATTGACTTTTGTTATTGTGCTATTTGGAAAGAGCTTTGCTTCCTTCATTTTTCTTTGCTGATATAGTTGGTTGATTCATGTCTTCAACCTCTTTTTTCAATTCTGTTGCTGGAGGTAGGCAACTCTTCTCACCAAACAACAACCCATCAATAAGATGCTTTTCATGCATCATATTTAACCACTCATCATGGGATACATAATTGTCATCAAATTTGACTTCATAAATCTCTGCATCACAGGGAGTTTCCTTAATATCACATACTACTTTATTGTCAGCTAAAGAAATACTTTCAACCTTAATCCCAGCTATGATGCTTTCAACACAATCACCTTTAGCAACAATTCCTTCATTAATTTCAGCTTTCTCACTACCCTCCATACTGTATTTCATTTCAAGAACATTCCAAAGTATTTTTGCATTATGCATTTCACGAAATTCATGTAAAATACTAGACAAAATGTTTTCATCTAGAGCTGATATAATGAGAAGTAATGCTATTGCACTTCTACACTTATCATTCAAATTCATAGAAGTTTCTTGGACAAATTTCCATAAATCTATTGAACCAAGCAATCCTTCCATTTTAATTGCCCAAAGCTTAAAATTTTTCCGTGAGAAAATTAGGAAAACTGTCATTAATCGCTTTAATATTGCATCAGTGTTTTCAAATTTTTCGTGTTGATTCATATCTTCATTAGGCTTAAATTCTGGAAACATTTCTAATTCTTTTATAGCTTCTGCCATTTCATGGGTCTTACTCGCAACCGATCAATTCTAGAAAGACTGTATAGATAATGCTCCATCTGCCATTATTCCTGGACCACTAGAAATGTTTGAGATTTAGAGTTCTTTACAAATTTTCTAATCGCCCAGTCACCAAATCCAATGCTTCATCCACCTCACAGTCAGCTCTAATGGCTGGAATGGCGATGGACTTGAGCGCATACTTCGCGAAATTGTCAGCACAACCCATCACATCGAATTCCAATCAGAGTGTTATTTTCCATGCAACAAGGAGCTGGAATTTCAAATGCCCTTCAAGCCTTGGGGTGCCTCTTAGACTGAGAACGTCAAGCTGGAGAATCCAAGCATTTCACAAAATAATAACATTGGCAAAACAATCATGGCATTTTAAAAGCGCCTAACAGCGACCACAATATCAGCCGCACCAAAACTAAAAAAACATCACTCATGAGTATAAAATAGGGCATACCAACGTTTTCATGCATACAGGTGCTGACACAACCACAGACATAGAATCAAGCACCAATACAGATGCAACCACAAGCACACACACAGACACAACCTTTTGATCTTGACTTTACGCAAGGCTAAGTCACTTCCTCAAACTTCTTTCACCACCAGCACGCCGTTCTCCAAGCTCACAGCACACAACTCACCACCAAGCCCTCCTTTGCACGACTTCTTGGCTCGTTCTTACACGCAGGATCTCACTTGATTTCTCAGCAGCACACCCTTTACTCACACACAGGCACCTTTCATGTAGGTTTTCTGCCCTCTCTGCAACTTACCCTCACAGAAGAACCTTTGTCTCGTCGTATCTCACCTGACTGAGCCAACCACTGGCTGAGCACACAGCTCCCAACTATATGAGCACACAGCTCCACCACATGCAGCTCACCTAATTGAGCCAACAACTGGCTTAACAACAACACTTTGACCACAACGATTGGACTAGTCAGTTCGACTAGCCATCTCCACGCTTGTCATTTTCTCCAATTCACACAGACAAACTGTGATCTGTATGAAATTCATGTAGGGGTGGCTTCAATGACCTGCAACTATACTCTGCGCTACAAGCAAGTTCAGATTGAACAACTCATTATGCAAACGCATCTTCCGCTGCCTCTCTACAGCACACGTCTGTCAACTACTGTGTTCTCTGTGATGGCACTTCAGCTCCACCTTCACAGCATCTACAGCTTTTACAGTGGGCTCTCCACAGCTACCCGAGGCATGCCCTTAGCGGCCTCACAACAACTCACAACTCCACAGCGCCTTCGAGCCTCACTCTACTTCGAGCTCCACAACGCCTCTTCACAACACAGCGTCACAGCTCTACAACACTGCAACTAAGCTGAAACCTTCAGCTCTGATACCATATTGGATATTGCTCTGATACCATATCAGAAACTTGAAGACTCAAGGAATGAGCTTGATCATTACATTACAAACATAAAAAATTATACACAGAGACAACCGTAGATGCTACAGCAATCTGCCGACTGACATTTATGGTTCAACAACAATGGCTGACTACCGCCGCTTGATGCCGACTAACATTGATGACCCGCCGACTTCTAGAACCTGCACTTTGAAACATCTGCTGTATTATCTAGAATAATCTAGCTACTGCATTAAGAGAGGGTAGTTGGAATTAATCCCTTCCAACAAACCCAAACATCTCAAGAATGGATACAAGATCTCACAAATTTTTTAGTCCCTGCTTGATTATCAACTACTAATGGTCTCAACGAGAAGGGCGTCCGAGTAGAGAAGGGATTTCTAAATTGTTATAATTCTACAGGAGAAACTGCTCGTTTAGAAGTTATAAAACTCTTAGATAAATAGAAGGACGAGGCCTTGAGTGTTACTTTAACTGGGCACAGTTTAGGAGCTGCTCTCGCAACCTTATGCTCATATGATGTTAAACAAATTCTGAACTTACATTCACCAGCAGGCCCTATACCTGTTACTGTGTTTGCATTCGCCTCTCCACGCGTAGGGAATAGAGCATTCGCCCAAAGAATGGATGAACTTGGCGTTAAGGTGCTACGTTTGGTGAATAAGAACGATATTTTTCCCAAATTTCCTGGACTTGTTGTGAATGAGAGTTCATGGGGATGGTTCAAAAAATTGTTGAATTGGCTTCCCTGGAGATATTTTCATGTGGGGGTCGAAGTTATTTTGGACAACAATAACTCCCCCTTTCTGAAACATACCTGCAATCTTGTTAACGCGCACAATTTAGAGGTGTATCTTCACCTGATCGACGGTTATGTAGGAGAGGGTAAACCTTTCATATCTTCTGGAAGAGACCCTGCTCTTGTCAATAAGAGCTGCGACTCACTGGTCGAAAACCTGGGCATTCGTCCTCACTGGTTCCAGCAGCAACAGGAAGATGGAATTTGCGAGGCTGAATATGTCTACTCTAGTATTCCCGAAACCCCATGAAGAAATTGTATCGGGCTGTTTCCAAGATGTATATGGCCTTTGCTAGCTGTATTTGTCATAGAATGAGGTTCTCAGCCAATCAGTGATCTGTTAGCGAAAAAGTGGTTAGTTGATCATGCAATCCAATGCATTCCAATCATATGTGATCATAACATAGATAATGCAAATCAAAAGCATTCCATTGTTATTAGGGCACATGAATATGTTGGAGGACCATAATAGTATCTATTATTTTATCATCATCCATTGAAACGGCTTGCTAGATGCTAAGGATGTGAGGCAAACAATATGCACTAACGAATAGAGTAATCAATGCTTGTTATATGATAAACGTAAGGCTGCACCGTAAACAATATGTATTTTAACGTAGAGTAATACATGTTATATAAGTTTGGGATATACTCTAGGAAGTATTTAGACTTACATGTAATTATATTGACTGATTGTTAGGTTTTACATTATGTAGCGACAATTATAATTTAAAACTATGAATATTGTGTGTTCGATATTTAAATATGTATTAATAAATAAAGGATGTTAATCTCATTTAATAAAAAATATCTAAATTTTAACCAAAATCATTTTCCAGTAAAGTGGGAAAAATATTTATTAATAAATAAAGGAGATTAATTTAATTTAATAAAAAAATATTTAAATTTTAACCAAAATCATTTTCCACTCAAAAGAAAAAATCTATTACAATTAAAAGGATGATATTTATTTATTAAATCTGAATTAAATAATTACGAATAAAGTAAAATCTACACATTAATGAAAATATTAGAAATACTATAACATCAAAATTTAAGAAGAAATTGTGATCTCATAAAAACAATTAAAGGATGAAAGATAATTAAAATACTATCAAAAAGTGATTAATATTGATTTATAAAACTAAAAATATCTATTTATTTTGACTAGTATAAATAACACTGGCCATTATTAAAATAACAATTGACTTTCAAAAGCTTCATAATGAAAGTAGACATTATACAATTTCCAAAGCACCATGGATTGGAAAAATCCATATCTTTATAGCATTAAGAAGGATGAAGATGAAAACTAATTTTTTCTTTAAATTTCTTCCAAAAGCTCATATTAGACCTCAATTTTAAAATATTTGTCATAATATCAACCTTCATAACCTTCTAGTCCATTAAAACTATGGTGATCATCTAAATAATCCTCTAAATTAAATGTAAACTCAAAGAATATTAACCATCATCATTAGTATCATTACCATCAACAATTATATTTTTTTTTTATAAGCTTCACAGGACTACATCTTCAACATGTGTCCAATATATCACGCGGATCTGGGGCGGATATTGAACTGTTGACTTCACATCAAGGAGTGCCTTAACTTAACTGATCACACAATCACCGTCTATCCAAAACCCCATGGACTTTCCATATCAACAATTATACTTTAAAAAATAAGCATCATACTAATTAACTAACTTATTCATTAATTTTAGATTTATTTTTTACAAAAATTTCACCATGTTCAAAATATAATCTAAATCTTATTAATAACTAGACTTTGAAATACATACAATATTCTAAAAATCACTATTCTTTAAATTTTCACTAACATTGTATAAATCTATAACAAGGAAATGTTGTTACTCAATTTCTCCATGCTTATGAATTGTTAAACCAAGCGATAATACAACTTCTTAAACCATATTCAAATACATAAAAGGCTCACTAACCATATGCTTGAGCTGTATGCATTTCTTCCTCAACCCTAGCATTTATAATCAAAGTGGTTTCGCTGACCCTCAAGTCATCATCCTATGTTGGTATTTTTGTTGTTGTGCTATAAATGACCATCCGAAGTCAAAATCTAGGAAGCCCCCATTTTCCTTTTTAGTTCTAGTACAGCATCATGAACATCTCCCTCCATACTTGTCGCTCTAGTTCATTGTAACAAAATTCCTTAATAGATAAAAAAAAAGGTAGTGTTCTCTCCACATGCCAACAATTGCACGACTTAGATGAAAGCACGTAAAAGCTGTCCAGAGCGCAGAATCTCCGTTCTCGTTTCTAAGTGATCTCTATTCTTTCCTGAATTCACTAAAATTGGTGGGATGTGGGAAACCCGCTATCCCATACTTGTTGAAATACCAAATGAGATTTCAACGTGAAGCTCACATAACCTAGATCCTCTATCTAAACCATTACGTGAATTGAGCAAGCAAGTGCGATAGTAATAGGACCTCCAAAATAACAGCCAAAGTTTAAACTCCCCGAAATAATGTGGCAAAGTTCCTCCTCATAGCTTTAAACAAAAAAACGCCCCCCTTGTCGCTTTTATTGTTTATGAATACGGCTTGAAATCATGGTTCTTGATTAGTGGGATATAAATTATTTATTTATTTTTTTAAATATTTTATTTATTAATTTTTATTGATTTTATAATGAGGAAAAATTATTTTGTTATTATTTATTATATACATTTATATGTTTATTTTGAATGTTTTTATAATTTTAGTGTAATTATCTATAATTGTTAAATAAATGGTAAGATTTAATTTTTATATAATATTCTTAAATATTTTTGGTAGTTGTTAACTATTATAATTATGATATTTTTGTTTTTTTAATAAAATTGATTATTTAAAAAAATGCAATAATAAACTATAGTATTGTAATAAAGCTTATTTAGAAGTTAAAAATCTCCATAACAACATAGTGGTAAATTTCCATCATAAAAAATATATATAAATTAATAATAATAATAATTTCAAATTAAAGTTATAATTTAATTATTTTTTATGATTTTTTTTAACCTTAAAAATGTGAGATGTATTATAAGTGCTTAATGTATATAGACACAATTATTTATTTATATGGTTGAGTTAGTTTAAATTATATCAAAAGATGATGAGTGGATTAATTTATTTGCAATTCTTTTAGCTCTTCTTGTCTCCACTACTACACAAGATACAACATTTCATAGATACCACTCGCTGGACAAATATAACACGCTTTAAGATACTTGAACCCACACAATTAGTGAAATAAATTGTTCACCAAACCATTTAAACGAACATCATTAGTAATAAAACCAGCACAATCGCATTACTAACAAGCACAATAATAATTATTAAATGTCTAAGAGTTGTTAGACGTCTAAGAGAAATTTAATGTTAATTATTTTATAATTATAATAATTATTTAAGTAATAATTAGGTTTTATAATATTAAGTTTAAAATATAAAATTGTAATATTGAGTATTAATATTAGGGTTTTAGTATTGGGTTTTAATATTAAGGTTTCATGATGAATAAGGGTGAGTAAAAGATTCAAAAAAATGAATAAATTTCAAGTAAAAATCATAACCATAATTTTTTTTTGTTATTTAATAAATTATTTAAATAATATTCTTAATATTATTAATAAAATGATTAAACTTTAATATTAACATTAAAATTATTAGATGTATTAATATTAAGATTAAATTTTTTAATATTAACTTTGATTTTAATATTAAAATTAAACCAAAACATTATACTATTAAATATAAACTTAAAACCAATATTATTAAATTTAATATTAAAAAAATATTAAATCTAATGGTAAGAAACCTAAACATAATATTAATACTAATATTGAAATGTGAAACTTGGTCAAAAATCATTACTGAATTCCCTAAATTGTAGAAATTATAGGAGTCTTCCTACTTGAAAATAATATGGGTAAGTTATTTTTGAATAAATCAATATACACACCAAACAAGGGAACTATAGGGAGAGGATGTTAGTATCGTAATAGTATAACAAACAATTAATATTCCCAAGAACTATAGATAGAGGTTGTTGGTATCTTAATAGTATTTGAGAAATATGTGTGCCATCATTCTTTACTTGTAATACCACTCTTACTTTCTTGAGGTTGTTGGTATCTTAATAGTATTGGAGAAATACACTCTGCTGCTGACCTAGCCGCCGCTGCCCCTACTGATCCATCCCTCGACAGCCTCCTGCTGCTAAGGCCAACCAGACCATGTAGCCCTCTGAGGAGGGAGATCCTCACTCTTCCATGCAGCCATGGAATGAGGAAAACGCAGAAGCCTTCACATCTCTGATCGTAAAGAATGGAGCTCCAAGTAACAGGCCATCAATAAATAAATTTGTAAAGAAACTTGAAAGTATCCCAGAGATCTCTCTCCCTCCAGCACTTCCAAGAAGAGCAGCCATCTCTCTGGCAGAATGTGGACTTGTTAGATAGTTCATAGGGTTATGGCCTTCACCCAAATTAGTGCAAAAATGGGTGCAAAGAAACTGGAATGCAACCACACAGGGGAAGATAACAATACGATTATGTGGAAGGGGATACCTCACCTTTCTCTTTGAAATAAAGGAGGATAGAGATCTGATATCTAGAAATGGACCTTACTTCATGGACTCCAGAGGTTTATACCTGAACAGGTGGACGCCAGGCCTTGATCCGGAGATGGATGTTCCAAACGTAGTGCCTGGGTGGGTTAGGCTCCCGCATCTTCCTCTTCACTGCTGGGGAGATGAATCTATAAAGTCTATAGGAAGCACAATGGGTGAATATATTGATAGATGTGATCCAAAATACAAGATGCACGAGTGCACAAGAATATGTGTGGAAGTAGATCTCGAAAAAGGCCTCCGAGAGATAATAAAGATCAAGGTCGACCAATGGACACACATCCAGTAGTTGGACTAAGAGAAAATACAATTTAAATGCAAGGTATGTCACGAGTATGGTCATTTTGCAAATAGGTTTCTTAAAAAAATAGAGCATGAAAATGTAGAAGAGCAAGAACCTACATGGGAACAAGTGAAAAGGAAAAGACCTACCAATAAGCAGTCAACATCGAATATGTATCAGTCGCAAGAAGAAAATGAAACAACCTCTCAGCCTCCAGCGAAGGTTACTCCTCCTAATCACACAACTCTGAATCCTTTTGAGCCATTAGAAGACTCCTTTGATCCACCCTCTCCTAAATCCCGTCCCTCAAACCCTACCTCTTTAGCTCTCATATCCACCCCTAACCCTATATCCTCCCCTCCTCCTCCCTTAGTGGACTGCATTATAACTAGAAACAAAGCCAAAGAAATCCCCCATACCTGGGATCAGTAAAAAAAAGTGGGAAGGAAATCCAATAAAGAAATCATAGATGAGGCAGCAGCGAAAGAAATGGCTCTAGGAACGCAACAGCCAATGGATTCATTCCTTGGGAAACAAATAGGAAGTCATGAAAAAACTCAGCAAAGAGGAAAGGGAGGACCACACCAACACAACAGTAAATAATGATAGTGGTCTCTTGGAATTGTCGTGGCCTTGGCACCTCCTTTAAAGTCAATGCAGCTAGAGGCATTTTAGCCAAGGAACAAACAAACATATATATGATCCAAGAGACCAAACTAAACAAGAAAGAAAATAAAAAAAATGATTCAAAAACTAAAAAATTATGAAGAAGAAGTGTTAGAAGCCACAGGAGCATCAGGAGGAATCAACACCATTTGGGATAAAAGAAAATGGGAATTAATGACCCAAAAAATTAGCAGACACTGGATTCGAATAGAGTTGAGGAATCTAAATACAAAAGAATAGTATAGCATTATAAATGTGTATTCTCCAAATCACTATAGAGAGAAAGAACAATGCTGGAAATCAGTTAAAGAAGAAATAGTAGAGAGACAAAGTGGGCACTTAATCCTGGGAGGAGACTTAAATTTGATAAGGAATATAGAAGAAAAATTTGGCGGAATCTTCCACAACGATCCGTCAAGAGAAGCTCGTGAAGGAATAATAGAAGAATACAAATTAATAGACATTCTGCCAAGCAATGGAAAATACACTTGGAACAACAAAAGAATTGGAAAAAAACAACATAAAAGAAAGGCTGGATAGAATTCTTATTCATGAAAGCATAGCAGCTGCTTACACTCTTGTGAAAAGTAAAATTGTTCACAACTCAGCTTCAGATCACAAGCTGGTGGTGCTAACCTTGGGAAAGTTGGAAAATCAAGGACCCCTTCCCTTTAAATATAATTCAATTTGGGACAGCAAGGAACATTTTGAAAAATAGATAAAGGACAACTGGAAACAAAGTGTCACAGGATCTCCCCAGTATGTTTGGGAAACTAAGCTAAAGAACCTAAGGATGCACTTAAAAAATTGGGCAAAAGAAAATGATCTCTGGGACAAAGCTAGGAAAATTGAATTGCAAAAAAAAATTGATAACCTTTGCAAGGAAAAAGAGAACAAGGAAGAAAGTAAGCAAGATCATATACAAGAAAAGGAAATACATCGGGAAATATATAAGAAAAATAGGCAAGAAGAAGAGGAAAGTAGACTGAAATCAAGATGCCTCTGGTTAAAATTCGAAGACAAAAATACAGCCTTCTTTCATAATACAATGAAAATAAGGAGGTCAAAAAATCAGATTGAACAAATTCAAGTAAATGGTCAAGAAATAAAAGGAGTTGAAGCAGTAAAAAATGCAGCCCATAAACACTCTAAAGAACTCCTCTCAAAAAGTGACAAACAGGCAACTAATGAAGAAACTTTGCAGCATATAAAAAAAATAAGCGACTAGCAAAACAAGGAATTAGACAAAGAAATTACTGAGGAAGAAGTCAGAGAAGCTGTGTGGAATCTCCACCCTAACAAGGCACCAAGTCCAAATGGATTTACAATGGACTTTTACAGACAACATTTGGAAATTATCAAAAAAGACCTGATGAGAATGCTCAAAAATGCTTTCCAAAAAAAAAAGATTAGAGGAAATACAAAATCCTCCTTCCTAGCCCTCATTCCCAAAGAACCCAATCCTACAAGTTTTAACAGATATAGGCCAATCTCCCTTTGCAACTCGTCTTGAGCATCCAAATTTCTTGACGATTACTGATAGGAAGGATAGATTAACTCTATTAAATGTGTTTTTCATATCTAATTTCACAATGATGACTTGCTCTTTCCTTGATACAGTGGAGTGCAGAGCTTCTTGGAATATCATAATATTGTCCAGGATCTGTCTATTAGGCAAAAATCCTCCTTGATTTTCTGAGATTAGATAAGGGAGGAGGGGCTTTATTCTATTGGCTAGGAATTTTGTGATAATTTTATAAGAGTTACACAAGGGGATTGGTCAGAATTGTCTGAAAGTTGAGGGCCTTGCTTCTTTTAGGATAAGAGCAAGGTAAGAAGAATTGGTGAAACCTCCTAACTTCTTTTTCCTAAAAACATTTCTTGTCATTCTTATAAAATATTTTTTGATAATGTGCTGGCAATTGAAACGATAGAATTCAATGGAAAATCCATGAGGGCGAGGCTCTTTATCTAGATGAATGTCCCACACTGTTGATTAAATCTCATTCTCATTGACTTCTTTAGTGAGTTCCAAGTTGTTTCTTCACTTATTTTATTGGGAATATTTTTTATGAAGGTTCCATAATCTGAATTTGCTAATTCTGCAGTTAGAAGCTTTTTAAAGTGGTTTTAAGGTTCCTTTTCAATGCTTCTTGACGTATGGTTTCTTTGTCTTCTTCTACCTTTATATTGTCAGTCTGGTTTATGATTATACAGATGTTTGTGGAATTGTGAAAGAACTGTGTTTTCATCTCTCGCCTTCAACAAGAGGTTGCGAGATTTTAATCTCCATTCCACTTCCTCTACTCGATTCTCTCTATATATTTCCCAATGAAGTTTATTTTTCCGAAATTTACATGATTTTGTTTCGTCCAGATCTTATTTTTTTTCTTGACTTGATTCCATTTTTAAAATAATTTTGCCTTCCTTTTTTAAGTTTCTTTATGGTCATTCTTGGCTCATATTTTCATTTTCTTTCTCAAGGTTTTAAATTTGGTTTCCCAAAAATCTTACCTTTTTCAACAACCCTTGCATGAGGGGAGCTTTGGCATTATGGAGGTAGGTTTACAATTTCTCTACAACTTGAACTAGGGTTAGGGTTTTGAAGTTGGGCACCATGGTGGGATGCGCAAGGGGGAGTGCTGCTCCCTCCTACAGTCAAGTAGTTACGGATAGAAGCAAGGACATGGGAAAGTAGCATTTTAAGAAACCTTTGGAGAAGGCAACATGCGCAAGTAACACGGACACATTGGGAGCAAACAAACCTCATGAACAGCAAGGGGATCACCAATAACCTAGTATGAAAAAGGAGAAAGGGGATAGTAGTCAGAAACCTATTTCTATAAGGACATATGGGGTCTACAAACGTAATTTGAACACCATTCCTCGGGTCATCTTGAGTGACCCTGCACTACAAGCACATAGGGATCATATGATGGAACATGCAATCATCTGCAAATTCATGGGAATATGGCCAACGGAGAGGACGCTTCATGTCTGGATAAGGAGCTACTGGAAGCCAAAGGGGGAAATAAACCTTCATCTGGGATCCAAGGGCTTTTTCACAGTAGTGTTCACAAGCCTAGAGGATAAAGACAGAGTGTTTGAAGAAGGACCATACTTCTACGCTACTGCAGGCCTCTACATGCGGCCATGGATAACGAACTTTGTTTCGGAACGCGAGACATTTTCATCGGTACCAGTATGGATCAGACTATACTCCCTTCCTTTGGATTATTGGTTACCAGAATCACTGAAAATAATAGGCAACAAACTGGGTCATTTTCTAAAGATCTCAGATGTGACTCTGAAAGGTAAAAACACCTCCTTCGCCCAGATATGTGTGGAAATGGACTTATCTGGAGTACTTACGAACATGATAATTTTAGAAGTATATGATGAAGAATGGGTACAGGTAGTGGACTATGAGCACATCCCATTTAGGTGCCACAAATGCCATGAGCATGGGCATCTAGATAGAGACTTCCCTACAAACAACATCAAGAGAAATGTGAAAACCACTGTGGAAAAAAATCCTGAAGGTTTTACCAAGGTTGGGGGCAAAGGGAAAGGCAGAAAGAGGCCGCAAAAGAAGATTAATGAAGAGAAACAACCAAGCCACAATAGCTTTAAGATCATAGAAGAGGAAGAAGGAAACAAAGAAACAAACCAGGAAATGAAGAACATTATCACTGAGAAGGAAAGGGATGACAGCATGGAAGATATCATAGAAAACATAATGGAGATAAATAGGGACCATGAGATGACTCCAAGTGAGGCAGGAACAAAGGACCATGAATTGCAGGAGATTCTAGATAGGGAAAATCTCGATCTAGAGAAATTTCTGGAACAAGGAACAACCAAAGGAGTGGACTCCCTTCCAAAAGAGGAATATGACAGGGTTCAACAGTTCTTCCTATGGAGATCAAAAATGAAGGGAAATGGAGTCAAAATAAATCATTAAAGCCAGGAACATAGAGCGATCAAAATGATGGAGGAGACACAGGCACAATCTCCAAAGAACCTAGGCAGGAAAAGAGGAAGAAAAAGACAGAAGGAGTTTTTGAACGAATGTGGGAAACTATTGATTAACTCAGGTAATATGAAAGAGCTTAGTAGCTACTCCTTTACAAACATTTCTTAATGAAGATCACAACCTGGAATATTAGAGGCATAGGAAGTAGACAGAAACAAAGAAATCTCAGTACTAGAATAAAAGAAGAAAAACCAGATATGGTCTTTATTCAGGAGAGAAAATGTTCCATGGATAAGATTAGAGAAATTCATAATAAATGGCTAATCATGTAAGAGTACCTAGAGGTTAAAGCAAAAAACTTAGTGGGGGGGATTCTCATGCTGTGGGATCCACAAAAATTTGGAATCCTGGATGCTGAGGCATCTAAGAACTATCTTTCTTTGGTTTGTCAACCTTTAGGTGATAAGGAGATATACATGATCAAAAATTTCTATGGACCTCAAAAGCAAGAAGATAAACTCAAGATTCTCACCTGCCTTGAGGAACTAAGAGCAAGACACCCTAATATGTCGTGGATTGTTGCAGGAGATTTCAATATGATAAGATCTCTTACAGAGAAAAATGGAGGTATCAGACAGCTAGGCAGAGACTCCATGGCCTTCCAGAACTTCATAATGAACATGGGGTTAGTGGACACTGGAACAATAAATGGGACCTTCACCTGGAACAACAAAAGGGGAGGAGCTTCACAAGTTGCATCTAGACTAGATAGATTTACTATCTCAGAGGATCTCTTTCTCTTAGGTCCTACCATAACAACTTCTATTCTTCCCTTTGGAGGTTCGGATCATTAGCCTAGACAGCTAGAAGCCACTTTTATGGGTACACCAAGAAGCAGATCTTTTAGGTTTGAGAATTCCTAGCTCTCTCATCCTGAATTCACCAGTAATATTGACAAATGGTGGAGAGAGGATCTAAACATTCAAGGCATTAGAATGTTCCTTCTCCAATAGAAACTTAAACATATCAAATCCAATCTTAAAGGTTGGAACAAAAAGGAATTTGGCAATATCTTCAAATCCAAAAGAGAAGCTGAGCAGAAACTCCAGGAGATCAATTAGATCAACATCACAGAGGGCTTTACAGAGTAATGGAAAAAGCTAGCTGATTCTTTGCAGGAAGATTGGGAAGAATGGTGCTTGCAAGAGGAGATTTTCTGGAGACCGAAGTCAAGGATTCAGTGGATTAAAGAGGGAGAAAGAAACATGAAGTTCTTTCATAAATCCACAATGGATCACAAGGCACACAACAGAATCACAAATCTAAGAGACTCTCAAGGGAGAGAAATAATTTCTTACATAGACATGGAATCTCTCCTTGTACAACATTTCCTTAGTATTGTAGAGGAGCCTCTGGGCGATAGATCCAGGTTCATCAACCATTTCATTCAATATATCCCTCAGTTGGTTACCAGAGAAGATAACCACAATCTTAATAGGCCAGTGTCGGAAGAGGAGGTCAGTGAAGTGATCAATGAAATGCAAAATGGAAAAGCTCCAGGCCCGGATGGGTTCAATGTAGACTTCTTCAAATCATGTTGGAAAATAGTCAAACGGGATATCCTTGAGGTGGTGGAAGACTCAAGAAGATCCAAAAAGGTTTTGAAGGCGTTTAATGCTTCCTTCATAGCTTTGATCCCAAAAAAGGAAAATTCCATGACTCGAGATGGCTTCAAACCCATATCTTTCTATAATGTGGTGTATAAAATTATTTCCAAGGTGATCGCCAATAGACTCAAGCCCCTTTTACCAGCTCTCAACTCAGAGGAGCAAACAGGCTATGTGGAAGGAAGACAAATCCTCAATAATATCATCCAAGCTCATGAGGTGGTACACTCTCTCAAAAGCAACAAACAAGTTGGTATGATCATTCAATTGGACCTAGCGAAAGCTTATGACAAGCTAAGTTGGTCTTACATAAGGGCAGTTCTAAAAGCCTATGGCTTTGACCAAAACTGGATAAGATGGGTTATGGCACTAGTCACCACGACTAGTTTCTCCATCCTGCTTAATGGTGCTCCTTCAAGTCTCTTCACACCCTCCAGAGGTCTCAGACAAGGGGATCCGCTCTCACCCTTCCTCTTTGTTCTCATGATGGAAGGGCTTGGTAGAGCGATTAAAATGGCTAATGTTGAAGGAAGAATCCAGGGTATCAAACCCACCTTGGATGGGGCGACAAACAGACATCAACAATTTGTGGATGACACAATGCTGCAGGGCTTACCTACAATCAGGGAAGCCAAAATAATTAACAAATTTTGAATGAATTTTCTATGGTTGCTGGCATAGAGGTAAGCCTCAAGAAATCAGAAGTTTTTTTCTTTAACACTGACATTGCGATTCAAAGAAATATCACCAGAATTCTTGGGATTCAAAGGAACCATCTACCTTCCAAGTATCTGGGCATACCTCTCACAGATAAACCTCTCAGTAAGTCAGTGTAGGAGCCAATTATAAATAAATTGCAGAAAAGATCCGAAAATGGACATGTAGATCTTTAAACTTGGCGGGGCGCCTTGTGCTCACATAGGTTGTCCTACAGGCCATTCCTATATTTATGTTCTTAACTCTTCCTACTCCTAAAGGAGTTAAGTAGCAGATCAGGAGCATGCAAAGGGACTTTCTGTGGGGAAAAGGAGAAGAGAAAAAGAAATGGGCTTTAGTAGCCTCAGACAAGATCTGCAAACCCAAGAGCCACAGTGGCTTGGGGCTTCATGATCCTGAAACCATCAGCAAGGTTTCTGGAGCTAAACTCCGGTGGAGATGGATCAAGGAATCAACAACTCCTTGGGCTAAGCTTTTGACACAAAAATATGCCAAGAATTGGCAGGAGAAAGATCACATTAGAATGTTAGGGCACATTAAGGGCTCCCACATTTGGAACCTTGCCTGAGAAAATATTTGTATTGTTCAGCAACATAGTTTTCGGGAAATTCGAGCTGGGAACCTAGCATGATTTTTGGAGGAAAAATGGTAGTAGGAACCTAATTTGTATAAGGATTAATTAGGAGCTCTCAAGAATGACACAGACAACAAAGGTCTACTTATGGTAAAAGACTTCTAGGACCAAGAAAGGAACAATGTAAAATGGAGAATTTGGAAGGATCTAGGCCACAGTGAAGAGAGTACTCTGAGGGCCCAGGCAGACTCTCTTACCCAGGATCTAGAGCATAGGAGGATTTTGATATCATCCTTGCCTGACCATCATGAGGATTCTGGTATCATCATGAAGTACTTCACATGTGAGGGTAGGTATTCAAGGCTGTATAAGTACCACATGAAGCTTTTGATGCATTTCATTGGTGTTCAACAAATCAATTTGTCTCTTTATCTATACAAAAGTCTGATTAAAATGACAGAAAAGGTAAAAAGGTTGGGAGAGAATCACCATAATAGTTTGTTTCATCATGGCTTAGTGAAAGTTCAAGTTTTTCATAAGTTAGACAGGAAAATTTGTCTTGAGATCACGTTTCAATTTTAGCTTTTCCTCCATCCTCTTCAACTATGTCTAATGATGAAACAACACCTTCAAGCTCACCAGTGCAACAAGAGGTTTCTTCTTCAAGCAGACGAACCGAGAGGAAAGATAGGGCATTAGTGTTTTAGACATACTCTAGAGGTGATAGGCTTCTTTTTTCTCAAAGGATTGTTGAAAGGGCCAAGCCTGCAGCAGGTGAATAGAGATCTTCCTCATAGCATGAGGAATTCTCTCATCCAAGTACAAATGTGTCAGATATAGAGAAAGGATATGAGGGCAGAATTGAAGATCAGATCATAAGGAATAAGGAGGCTGAGATAAAGAGGTTGGATGGAAAGTTGAAAGAGGTGAATGCTTTTATAGCATTCTTGCAACAAGAGAACATGCAATTGAAAGTGAACCAAATGATCCAAGATAAACAAGCAGATTTTTCAAAGAAGGAAGATGTAAAGGGAAAAGAAGTGGCTAAATTGAAAATGTCAAAAGGTGAAGGAAAGAAAAGCACATCAGGGATACCAAGAACAAGAGCATCCAAGAGAGCCCTTGAGCTACAAAGGCACCAAAAGACTAGATTACTATAGATGACCTAATCACTAGAGAAATCAATGAAGATAGGGTATATTGGCTTGATAAGGTCAATGGAAACCTGGAAAAGCTCCTCAAGAAGGAAAGCAGGGACAATAACTTGCAAAGGAATATGGCTATGCATTACTACACAAAACAAAGTATCTCAAGTCAAAATCAAGCATTTGAAGAAGAAGCTCAAGGAAACCCTAACAAGCCAAAAGGACAAGGAAAAGCTTGATTTACTTGCTAATGCCTTCCTCATGGCATAACACAACATATTATAGCTTCACTTAGAAATTTTGAGAAGATTTGGAGATTTTTTTGTCATTTTCAAAATTTTGATGTTTTTTGTCTGTTTTAAAAACACAGTGGTAGTTATAAGC
Source organism: Pinus tabuliformis (assembly GCA_031772625.1). Classification (NCBI taxonomy): domain Eukaryota; kingdom Viridiplantae; phylum Streptophyta; class Pinopsida; order Pinales; family Pinaceae; genus Pinus; species Pinus tabuliformis. Next base: position 539,178,175 of record CM062806.1, read on the forward strand.
GCAACGCCTTGGCGCTGCACTTTCTCTACAGACGTCCAAATGGAAAAAAGGTTGTATTCTTGGATAGATAATCACCTATACTTATTAGATAACAACGTTTGCAAGCCTGTTAAAAGATAAATTGGGAGAAAAGACCAAAAAACAGGTCAAAAAGTCACTATCTGCCACTATTGTGAAGCAGGCGCCGCGCTTATGGAGACACCTTGGGGGAATCAATTTTTGAAGGCCTTCCCATTGGTCATTTTCAAAAAATCAAGATTTTCTGGAAACTAGATAGGAAATTCTAGTTGAACATTCTCTCATATTTCAAATTTCACTTTAGAAAGGCTTCCAAAATCCTCCTGCAAGATGGCGTTGCACTTATGCTTGAGTGCGCTGCTCTTTTGCCTAAATGCGCTGCACTTTTGCCTGTAGCATTCTTTCTCGGCTTATTTTTGCCAGATCTTGGTTTTATGATGTAATTTCAATATTTTAATGTATTGATGATACATTTATGGAAAAATTAGCATGATAGGTTGTTTTTGTGCTTAAATAGGCCTCATAAAAGAACCACAACTCAAATCAAAGTCTAAGAGAAGAGTTTGATTTTGACCTTCTCACTCTCTCTTGTTGGTTGAGAGATTCTTAGGAATTGTTCCACCACTTAGAAATTCGACCCCTGAAGGTGGGGAAATGGTTTATTCTATTCTATATGTGTCATTGCTCATTCAGAGAGAAGGGTTGGACTTCAGAGGAGAGGACTTATGCTTTCACACAATTAATCAAGGAGAAGTTGCATCTATTTTTCAAGAATACATGTGCAATGAGTTTGTGGTGTTGTTTTCTTTAAATATCAGTTACTTATGAATGAGTCCATCTCTCCTAACATGTTTTTATTTCCTCATGTGATTTTCCTTACAGTTATATAAGAAAAACTCTTTACATTTAAAGCTCTGTTTATGTGGAAAATCATGTTTGTGTATTTCTTCTTCTAAGTTAATGAATTCATGGTAATACATGCTCATTATAACCTTTTAAGATTTCAGACCCTAAACTACATTGACAAAACTCTTAAATCCATCATAAGTCACTGCTTTATTTCTCCTCTTTATGCCTGCTACTGCAACCCTTTGAGCCCTTGACCTAATTTCTCTTTTCTCATCCCTGGTCCATCAAACCAAAAACCCTAAATTTTCAAAAACTCAAATAGAACTATTATATCTAGCCTAAAATCAATTTCTCTTCCAGTCATTGACTATGAAATCCTTAGAGAGATCCCTCTTTGGTTTAGCAAGGCTTGCTGCTGAACTGCAAGTGGTTTCAAGTTAACTCTTTCGATCTCCTCCTCAGCCAACGACATCTTAGAGCATAACATTTTGGTTTCGTTACCATGGAAACGAATGATGAATTGTTCTTGGGATTCATTCTATTAGAGCATTCAAGAAGATAGGTCTTGTAGGAGATATCTTCTAGTATCTAAAGATAGTCTTGTTTTACAAATTTTATCAAGTTTAAGGTGTGAAAATTTTGGCTCCTAAAAGACATACTAGGTCAAATCCTGACCGTAATCCACCTTCTATCGTCGATGACCCAAAAAAATACTTAGAAAACTCAAGTCACCTATTTCTAAAAGTACAACTCGAAAATTAAAAAGTACTTCTTCCTTACCTCAAGATTTATTCACTGTGAAGCACCTTTCTTTTGATATTTAGTTTGAGCTATCTCTTTTTAGGTCAAAATCTGAGCCTTGCATTTATAAAGTAGTACTTAAACCTTTTCAATTTTATTCTCATCTCTTTTGTTCTAAATCCCTCTTTTCTAAAGCTAATCACGAACTGTGGTTGAATTTTGATCAACTCCAAAGTCTAGCTAACCAATTACAAATCACCACTGAAAAAGCTTACATCCAATATCAGCTTGAAAACCTAACTGATGTTTCATCCTCTAGTGTACCTCTGAATACATCAACTACTTTATCTCTTTCTACACCACCTCCATTAGTGTCATCATCTTTACCTCCACAACCCATTGTAGTACCTCTACTACATCTTCCAGTAGTCATGGCACAATTTTCTCCTCACATGTTTTCCTTCTCAAGTTACTGCTCTACCTCAAAACTATGGCCAAAGACTCCCTCTATTTGATGGAAGCCCAGAAATCACAGCCCAGTAGCATATTGATAAATTGGTAGATTTTACCGATCTGGAAGAGATTGATGATGAAGATGCTAAGATGAGAATCATAGCTCAGAGTTTTTCTGGAGATGTGAAGAGATGGTTTTGCAGTCTGGTTGCTAATTATATCAATAACTCTCAGCGGTTGATAGATTTGTTCCTAGCATGATGGCAAGAAAAGATAAATCCACAGTAGATTTTGGCTGAGTACAGTTCAATCAAAATAAATCCAAATGAGACAGTCCAAGAATGCACAACAAGGTTCAATATGGTGTATAATTGCATTCCTAACAGTATGAAACCTCCACCTGATTTAGCACTTCTCCACTATCCTGAAGCCTTCGACCCAGACATGGCATATTAGCTTAGGGAGAGAGACCTTGCAACTCTTGAAGAAATGCAGCGAAATGCAGTAAGTGTTGAAGCTAATATTCTCATCAAGAAATCTAAAACAAAGCCTGAGAGACCTGAGAAGAAAGTTATCTTTAAAGAAGAGCCCTCCTCATCTTCTGATGTAAAGCTTGATACTCTGATTAAAACCATGGAAAGAATGATGGATAGAATGTCTATAATAGATCGACAAGCGTAGCCTTTAGTAAGGAATCTGAACTTTTGAGAAGAGTAGAAACAACAATTCATAAATAAGCAAAAAGAGCAACAAAATGAGGATCCTCAGGGACAAGTAAGAGCTCCATTTTAGCAGAATTACACCGAAGGGCAGGAAGAAGATGAAGAGGAAATTGTAGAAGAAAATAATTTCTTTGAGGAAGATGAGTTTCCTACTTTTCTAATTGAGGAAAATTAGTTTTCTGAAGAGTCTTTTATACCAAGTGATCAGCAGCTTGTACTTGCAAGTGATGATCTATGGGTAGTGCAAACCGATGAATACCAAAGAGGATATCATAATGCTCTCGGTCATTTGCAGAAAAGTACAACTTAAGGAACATAAATGTACCTGTCAGATTGAATCTCAAGAGGGAGAATGCACAGAAAGATACCCAAAGCAAAGAAACAACCCCTCCAAAACAAAATAAAGAAAAGGATATTGTCATACTAAGTCGGGATAAAACTAATGAAGCCTCTACCAGCAATGTGAGGAAGGATAAAGAGGTCCAAAGAGAAATTCATAAGGAGTCTCAAGCTAAAGGCCATATTGAAAAGAAGGACATCACTACAAAAGAGGTAGATAAGCAGTCTAATCTATTTAGTTTAGAGAATGAAATTTTCAAGTTGAAAGTTTCAATTCCTCTAACTGAATTAGTAAAGAATGATAAGTACAAGTTTCAGATTGCTAAAATACTATAGGTAGACCAAATGTCAGACACAGTAAATGTTGCCGATGATGACCCTACAATGCTGTTTGGTCTAGCCTTACAAGGAAGTCTTGAGGATAGTGAAATTCCACCTTTCTATCTTAGCCTCAAACTTCATGACTTCATCCTCCATAATGCCATGCTAGACTCTGGTGCCTCTCATCACCTTATGCCAAAAATTATCATGGAAAAACTAGAACTATGTATCACCTGACATTATCATGACCTCTACTCATTTGATTCGGGAAGAGTGAAATGTCTTGGCTTTATCATAGATTTAGTAGTGTCCCTGGATTGAATTCTGGCCAAGAATATTTTGATGGATATAGTGTTCACTACTATCCCTCCTCAGTTTGGTATGTTGCTTTCACGGTCTTAGGGGGCAAAGCTGAAAGGAACCTTACAACTTGATTTTTCATATGCTATTATTCCAGTATTTGGGCAGCTTAGAAAACTGTATCGGGAGAAGAAGATGAAATTCATGATTAGTAGCAAGGAAAAACAAATAAATCACCCCATCCATGTTGTACATACTGATCTAGACTCTTTCATTTTGTATAGCGATATGAATTTAGTAGATGATGATAGTCAGCTTGTAGAAATTTCAAAAGTTTCGGATGTCATAAGTAGTGTGCAGAAAGTTTTGATTGCTGAAGGAAAAGAAAAGAAAGAAGAGTGTTTGCAGCGAGTAAATTCTCTTGACAAGATTGCTGAGTTAGTGCAAAAAACATAGATCATTGAGACAACAAGTCATCCTCCAAATAATCAAACAGTACAACCTTCAGAAGTTCTTTCTTCAGATGAAGAAAATGTTCTTTTGACCATGGATTTTGATGGCGCATTGGGAAACGAAGGAGCTGGGATTGGTGTGTGGATTCATGGCCCATTGCATCATTCCTGTAAAATTCCATGCAATGTAAGAATGAGTTCATATAAGTTGGCCTTTGACTACTCAAACAATGAGGCGGAATATGAAGCATTGATTGTTGGCCTCAAAATTATGAAAAAGTTGGGAGCAAAGAAAAGTTTTGTTTATGGAAACTCCGAGTTGGTAATAAAACAAGTGAAAGGGGAATACGAGGCCAAGCATCCAAGAATGAGAGCTTATCGTAATTCTCTCTTGGACATCCTAAAAAAAATTTTAGAATATACTTTATCTCTGATTCCTAGATCTCAGAATGTTATAGCTGATTCTCTTTCTACTGCAGCTAGTATGGTGAAGATTCCCATTCACTCCAATCAGAAGTATTCAATTCATGCTAAACATCGGCCAGTTGTTCTTGATAATATGAGATATTGGAAGGTGTTTTGGGATGACAAACAAATCAATAATTTTATGCAGATGGAAGATGAATTCCAAAATTTCCGCATTGATGATGCATCTAATATGAATGATCAAGAAATTGAAGCAACTGAGATTGAAATACTACAACTGAAGGACAATAACATTCCAAGAGGTCTTGTACCTTTGGAAGAGTTGTTTAATCAAGACGATGTTGCCAAAAAGCCCACCATGGTCCCCACAGAGAAAGGTGTCGAAGATGTGAACATTGGTACAACAAACAAGCCTAAAATGGTCAAATCGTCAAACAATCTACCTCCTGAGATGAAAAGTAGGTACATTTCATTGATGGAAGAACTTTCTAATGTATTTTCTTGGGACTATTTATATTTAAAGGTGTATGACAAGAACATCATTCAGCACACTATACTGGTTAAGCCTAATCAAAAGCCATTTCGCTAGAAACTGAGGAGGATAAATCCTAAGTTTCTTCCATCAATTGAAAAAGAGGTAAATAAGCTTTATAAATATGATATTATAGTTCCTATTAGATTTTTTGAATGGATGTCCAATCTAGTGTCAGTGAGAAAGAAGACCGGGGAGATTTGTCTTTCCATTGATTTTAGAAATTTAAACAAAGTATACTTGAAGGAAAATTTCCCCCTACCAAAGATAGATCATATTCGTCAGACGGTAGTTGGGTCTTCCAGGATGTCATTGCTTAATGGATATTCTGGGTACAATTAGATTTTGGTGGAAAAGGATGATTAGCTGAAAACAACCTTCACAACACCATGGTGTACATTCATGTACGCCAAGATGCCATCTGGATTAAAGAATGCAGGAGTGACTTTTCAGCGGGTTATGGATATAGATTTCGCTAATGAAAAGGTTGTATTTCTGGTAATTTATTTAGATGACCATATAGTTTTTTCAAAATCTGATGAAGACCAATTACATCATTTGAGAATTGTCTTTCAGAAATGAAAAAAAATTGGTATATCACTTAATCCAAAGAAGAGTTTATTTGCCACGGAAGAAGGCAAGATGTTGGGACATATTATATCCAAGGATGGCATTCGCATTGATACTGCAAGAGTTCAAGCCATTCAACAATTAAATTTCCCAAAGAATAAAAAATAAATTCAGTCTTTTAATGGGAAAATAATTTTTTTTAGAAGATTCATTCTTAACCTCACTAAACATTTGAGAGAAATGAAAAACATGTTGAAAAAGGACAGTGAGGTAAAATGGTCTCTTGATGCCAAGAAGTCCTTCAATGCAATATAATTTGAATTATCTACTACTCCTACTTTGATTAGTCCCGATTATACTTCAGATTTCATCATATTTTCATTCGCCTCTGAGCATACCTTAGCAGTTGTACTAATGCAAAAGAAAGATCAGAAAATTGAACAACCTATAGCATTTTTCAGCTGAAAAATAAGGGATGCAGCATTGAAATAAAACATAGTTGAGAAGCAAGCTTTGACATTGGTGAAAGCTCTCAAAGATTTTCGAGTTTATATTCTTCATTCTCACACCATTGCTTATGTTCCAACAGCAGCTATAAAAGAAGTTCTTGTGAAGACAGATCCTAAAGGTAGGTAGGGAAAATGGATCACAGCCATGCTAGAACATGATTTGGGGATAAATCCCATAAAGCTCATCAAGGGACAAGGTTTGGCTAAGCTCATGGTTGAATCTAATTTTCATGCATTAGATATGAATCTTATTACTGCCCTTTCAGAGGAAGAAGAAGAAGAATCACAGTTACAAGTGTCTGACATGTTCACTTCATCTCCATGGTACTATGACATTGTTTATGTATTGCAACATTTAAATCCTCCACCAAAAGTGCCCAAAGGTAAAAGTAGATCCTTAAAGTTGGAAAATTCAAAATATTGCATTCTTGATGGTGTTTTGTTTTGGAAGGATCTGGGTGGTGTGTTGCTGAATTGTTTGGTTGAAAATAAAGCAAAGGATGTAATGCAAGATTTCCATAAAGGATATTGTGCCAGTCACCTTTTCAGGAAAACCATGACAAAAAAAATTTGAGAGACGGTTTTTATTGGCCCACTCTTTTTTGTGATGTATATAAAATAGTGATGAGCTGTCCTGAATTTCAGATTTTTCAGGGAAAAAGAAAGCTTTTACCATTACCCTTGCAGCCCATTTCAGTCACAACTCCTTTCCAGCAATGGGGTCTTCATTTTATTGGAAAAATCCATCCTTCATCGTCTGCATAACACAAATCGATCCTGACAGCCACTAACTATTTTACAAAATGGATTGAGGCAATCCAACTAGGCAAGCTACTGATTTTGTTATAATTTAGTTTATTGAATCTATTATCATGTCTAGATTTGGCTGCCCACAAAAGATAATCACCAAAAATTCTTCCACTTTCAAGTCCAGGAAGATGGTGGAATTTTGTGCAAAATATCATATTGTATTGGGGCATTCTACAGCTTATCATCCGCAAGGGAATGCTCTGGCTGAATCTTCTAATAAATCTCTGATCAACATCATCAAGAAAGTTTTAGAACTTAATAAGAAGTACTGTCACAAAAAACTCATCAATGCTTTATGGACAGACAGGGTCAGTACTAAGAAATCCATAGGTATGTCTCCTTTCCATTTGGTGTACGAGGTTGATATTGTTTTTGCTTCATCTCTTCTTATCATGGTCATGAAAATTCTGCAGGAAATTGACAATGAAACAAATGATATGAGCGAAGGATAAATCAGATGATCCATTTACAACAAACTAGGGAGGATGTTTTCCAAAATACTTCTAAACTTCAGGAAAGAATCAAAAAGACCTATGATCGCAAGACAAAAGAAGACAATTTCAATTTAGGTGATGTGGTTCTTCGTTGGGATGCTAGAAATGAAGAAAAAGGAAAACATGGCAAGTTTGAAAACTTATGGAAAGGGCCATATGGAATCTCATCTTTCAGAGGAAATAATTATTTTCTATTGGAGGAGATGAATGGGGAATATTATTTAGGAGGAGCAGTCAATGGTAGGCTTCTCAAGCACTACCATACTTGAAGAAATTTCTTCAAATTTTCACCACCATTGTATATACCTATTTACTTTTTATGTTCAAGTGTCAAGTGGATATCATAGGAGTTTGAAGCCCGAGGAGAAGGCCATAAGGCTTCTTTGATTAGCTACTGGTTTTATTTTTCTTTTAGAGTCATATCATGTCAGATAGACAGTCAGTTTTCAGTTTGAGTCTAGTCTATGGAATTATGGCTCCATTGTCCAATGAATAAGGGTACTTGGTCTATGGTGTTCTTAACACCTCCAAGGAGTTGCCATCCCCAGCTGGAGCCAATGTTAGTGTTTGTTAGTCATGTCAGTCACCGGTGATCAAATGTGCCCTTACATAGTTATTTTTAGGATTTCAAGTCAAATTTTTATAGTTTCAAAGAGTTTTTGAATAAAGAAATTTGGTCACCAGTTAACAAGGTCAGTGTTTACTATTCCTTTCAGTCTCATGGTCAAAGAACACTATCTTTGTCAAGTCAAATTATTGTTAGAAGATTCCCGTAGTCACTATGTTCATAATTCACCTAATAAGCCTATGTTAAGTCACCACTAGGTCAATAGGTTAAACTTCTAAACTTGGTCTTTTTACCATTAAAATTCATTTTATGAGGAATAGTAGAGATCAACTTGGTAATAAAGGTTTTTTAAATCATGCTTTTTATTTCATTTTCTTAAATGAAATACCATCATAAAGATCATGAAGCTGCAAAGTGTCAAGTCCAAGTTATAATTTTTATGGTGGGTCCACTACCATTTGCAAAGGAAAAATCGATTTTCTCAAGTTATAAAAGGCCATCACTCACTCTCATTCACTCTCCATTTTCCCATTTCACTTTCCAACACTCAACTCCATCTAATCAAGGTGATATTGTTAGACAAGGAGACTTTTCTACATCCATAAGTCGATTTCTCCATTAGTGTTGCACAAATAACTTTGTTCTACTACGCAAATGCCAGGCAGCTGCTCCATCATCTCTCCAAGGTTTTGAGATCCCTATAGTGGTTTCCTTTATCATTTTCACATTGTTCTACTACTAATATAGGTTGGTGGTTTATCATAAGGTTCAATCCTCTCTCAATTCTCTCAACTGTGCTTGTTATGCTTCATGTCCATCTCCTAGGGTTTTTTAATACAATCTTCAAGGTTTTCATCATTTTCATGTCAAATTTCTGCTAAAACTTGTATACAACTATTTGTACACCATCATCTATCCTAAACATACCCTCCTAAACACCCTCCATCAAATCTACTCTCATATCTCATCAATTTTACCTAAACCCTAGACATATTACACCTTCTAAACCAAAGGACTGTGTTTTTCTTGTTTGGAAACCCTCCACTTACTCAAATCCTAAATTTCCACTTTCCATGGCTTCCTAACCTCCCTCAGCTTCCCCCTAAATTTTCCTATAAATTTTCCATTTCCCTATCCCTGTCATTTCCCTAAACTCTCTCACAACTATTAAAAACCCTTCTTTTTCCTACAGTCAAAACCCTAGTTTCTATCATAAGAGCTAAGTGTTGAATTGGAATTTGAAACCTATGAACAAAGGACACATAGGGGAGGACATGTCATCAGATATGAACCTACCTCAACCCATGAGGCCTTATCATCTCCCTTCATTATAAAATCATTTTAAGATGTTGGTTGTCTTACATTTTGCTAGAGAATTGAGCAATTGAAGTTTCATGATCAATTGACCAGTGATTTTTCCACCAAACTAAGAAAGGATAGGGTGACCATAGCAGGATTTAAATTCATTGTTTCAAGGCAACCTACCTCCGCAGCTATAGGGATTCCAAACACTGGAGAAATTTGTTTCAAGAGAGAATACCGTGACATTCAAAATTACAAGATGTACCTAAAGCCACCATACAAGGCAACTCCATTATATTATTTTCTATTCAGACATTTTTTAGAAATATATACCCTCTCATGAAAATGATCATGAAGTACTTCACATATGAGGGCAGTTATTCAAGGTTGTATAAGTACCACATGAATCTTTTGATGCATTTCACCAGTGTTCAGTGAATCAATTTGTCTCATTATCTGTACAAAAATCTGATTAAAATGACAGAAAAGGTACAAAATCTAGGAGATAATAACCATAATAGTTTGTTTCATTATCGCTTAGTGAAAGAGCTAGTTTTTCATCAGTTAGCACAGGCAAATCTATCTTATGATCACTTTTCAAGTTCAACATTTCCTCCATCTTCTACAACTATGTCTAGTGATGAAACAACACCTTCAAGCTCACCAGTGTAGCAATAGGTTGCTTCTTCAAGCAGACCAACCAAGAGGAAAGACAGGGAAGAAGTTTTTCAGACATAATCCAGAGGTGATAGGCTTGTCTTTGCTCAAGGGATTATTGAAAGGGTGAAGCCTGCAGCGGGTGAACAGAGAGCTTCCTCACAGCATGATGAATTCTGTCATCCAGGTATAAACGTGTCAGATATGGAGAGAGGATATGAGGGAAGAACTGAAGATCATATCATAAGGAATAAGTAGGTTGAGATAAAGAGGTTGGAAGGAAAGCTGATAGAGGCGAATGCTTTAATAGCATGCTTGTGACAAGAGAACATGCAATTGAAAGTGAACCAAATGATCCAAGATAAACAATCAACTTTTTCAAAGAAGGAAGATTTAAAGGGAAAAGTAGTGGCTAAATTTGAAGTGTCAAAAGGTAATGGAAATCAAAGTACATCAAGGAGGCCAAGAACAAGATCATCCAAGATAGTCCTTGAGCTACAAAGGGGGGTTTCTCTAGCAAAAGAACAGACTACTGTAGATGACCTAATCACTAGAGAAATCAATGAAGATGGTATATTGGCTTGATAAGGTCAATGGACACCTGGAAAAGCTCCTCAAGAAGGAAAGAAGGGACAATAACTTGCAAAGGCATATGGATATGGATTACTACACAAGAAACAAAGTATCCCAAGTCAAAATCAATAATTTGAAGAAGAAGCTCAACGAAACCCTAACAAGCCAAAAGCACAAGGAAAAGCTTGATTTACTTGTTGATGCCTCCATCATGGTAAATTTTAGGGGCGAATTTTAGAGGGGAATTTTTTTTATAAAACACCTATTTCATATATTTAGCCGAAGTTTTATTTAAAAAATAATTATTTTTTTCATTTTAGCCCAAAAAAAGGGGCGATAAACTATGAAAAGAATCCTTTGACCCGATTTGCCTGGTTTGGGAGGTTATATTCCATTACAATTGCCCCATTTTCTTCTTTGCAATGTTAAATTCATTTGCAATCACCCATTTTCTGGTTTGGGAGGTTGTATTTGGTCCCAATAAATAAAAATATAAACAAAGTGGAGGTATGAAAATAAATAAAACCTATTTTTATACTTCCTCTAAAGGTATGGTACATAAATAAAAATATGAATAAACTATAGGTATGGTAAATAAATAAAACCACTTTTTATATTTAGTCCATAACCCTCTTTCTATTTAAGAAGGCTAAAAAAAGACGTTTTATTTAAGTGAATCCTATGGGCCAAATACCATATTTATAAAAGAGGTATGGTAAATTAATAAAAATATAAATAAATGAGAGGTATGGTAAATAAATAAAACAATTTTTTTATATTTACTCCATCAGTCACCTTATATTTACGAACACGCAAGGGTGTAAATAAGTAAAAATATAAATAAAGTGGAGGTATGGTAAATAAATAAAACAGCTTTTTATACTTACTCCAAAGGTATGGTAAATAAATAAAACACTTTTTTAATATTTACTCCATAAGTCACCTTATATTTATGAACATGCAAACATGTAAATAAATAAAAATATAAATAAAGTGGAGGTATGGTAAATAAATAAACCTCTTTTTATACTTACTCCAAAGGTATGGTAAATAAATAAAACCTCTTTTTATATTTAGTCCATAACCCTCTTTCTATTTAAGAAGGCTAAAAAAAGAGGTTTTATTCAAGTGAATCCTATGGGCCAAATACCATATTTATAAAAGAGGTATGGTAAATTAATAAAAATATAAATAAATGAGAGGTATGATAAATAAATAAAACATTTTTTTATATTTACTCCATAAGTCACCTTATATTTAAGAACACTAAAAAAATGTGTTATATTTAGGTGAAGCCTATGGGCCAAATACCATGGGACAAATTATTATTAATACCATGCAAAAAAAACATTATTAACCCTAATATTAGTATTAATAAAAATGAAGATGGCACATGGTATTGTCCCATGGTATTCACGTGCAATGTATCCTATTTAAAGGGGCGAAGCCTATGGGGAAAATACTATGGGCCAAATACCATGGTCCAAATTATATTAATACCATGAAAAAAACATTAGTAACCCTAATATTAGTATTAATAAAAATAAAGATGGCACATGATATTGACCCATGGTATTCATGTGCAATGTAGCCTATGTAAAGGGGGAATTACACCAGCAAAGATCCATCTTTACTCTGGATCTACTAAGCGACGAGAGGGATCAAATATCGTGATATGCAAACTAGAATAGAGTGAAAAATATTTTATCCCTCTTGGGGCTTGGTAGATCAAGAGTAAAAATGGATCTTGTAATTTAATGTCACTTAAACATTTTAACTTGGTTAAAATAAAAAATTAAAACTAAAATAAATTATTAATTTTATTAATTTTTAAAATTACTAATAGTATTTTTTAAGCTCCAGGTTTATGATAACTCGTGGTATTGACCCATGGCAATACCATGATATTCTTGTGAGCATAGACTATTTAAAGGGGAAATTCTATCAGCTTAGATCCATCTTAATTCAGGGTCTACCAATTGCTGAGATGGATAAATAGATTTCATCCCTCTAAGAGTGGTAGATGTGGAGTTAAGATGGATATAGGTTGGTTTTTATGATAAGGAAGATATTAAATAGACTTAGGAAATTATATTGTAAAAAACATCTTAACGTGAATGGCTAAAGATACATTTAGTCACTTAACAAAATTTAGTAAAAAATACCAATATCTCCATTAATATTGGTTTTCCTGATTTAACAAAAAAATTCAAAATAGTGAAATCTTATCACCCTTTCCACATCACCCTAGCAAAAGAGAGATAGTCGCTGCCTAGATTTCCCACCATTTTTCAAACTTTCTCAATATGATATCTTCATGAAAAAGTTAAGGTATTGATGTTGGATTAGTTGTTTGAAAAATATGCAAGTTAAGGTATTGATGTTGGATTAGTTTCTTGAAAAATATGCTGGTTTGTACAACCTCTCATCTTCTCTGTTATTCTTAGTTTGTCGTAATGATTTGTAGGGGTTGGTCCACATAACCATATTGTCCTAAAAGGTGGATATTGTGCACCAAAAAGGAAATTAATCCCCATGTTACAAAGCTGTTAAAAAATGCAAGAGGTATCAAGGTAGTGAATTATGATTGTAAACCTAGCTTTCCTCAGCTTAGGTTTACAATCATTTAGCACACAAGGGACGATATCACACCTAGCTTTAACTCAACTTAGGTTTACAATAATTTAACACACAAGGGAGGGGTGTTACACTTAAAAATGAATAACTATTGCACAAATATCTAAAAATCATGGCATAAATATTCCAACTGCATCAAACAATTATGGAAAAAAAAAATTAAGAAATTATTCACATGACATTCTATTTTGAAAATACTACAATAAGACCTTCAAGTTATGGTCCAATCAAATATTTGCAAGATAAGTTTTTCAATAACATTGAAAAATATATATTTGTTTTTCAATGTTAAACATTATAACTTCCATTTTTCAATGTTGAAGTAATAGTGTCCAATTGGAAAATCAATTGGGCCTAATAACTAACATAGAAACCACTATTAAATGTCCGTATAAATATATAATTTATACATATATACATTTATTCCAACTGCATCAAACAATTATGGAAAAAAAAATTTAGAAGTTATTGACACGACATTCTACTTTGAAAATACTACAATAAGACCTTCAAGTTATGGTCCAATCAAATATTTGCAACATAAGTTTTTCAATGTTAAACATTATAACTTCCATTTTTCAATGTTGAAGTAATAGTGTCCAATTGGAAAATCAATTGGGCCTAATAACTAACATAGAAACCACTGTTAAATGTCCATATAAATATATAATTTATACATATATACATTTAAAAAATCATTCTTGACCATGGAGATTCATTCTCACTTTATTATGAAGGTTATTAATATGTAAATAGGATTTGCTAAAATACCATGGACCAATACCATAGCTTATCAATACCTTATGAACAAAAAATCAAAACTCATTTCATATGATAATCGTGTGTATCACATTTTTGTTTCAATTAATTTATTTTATTTCAATTAATGAATTTAAATAAAAGGGCACTAAAGGGATAACTACTTTGAAAATAGTTATTAGCCTTTGATATGTGTATACTACTAAATATATTCTTGAAAAGATTATAGAGGTTAAATCACTACCATCCATGTAATAATTATTGATAACTAAATTAGAATTCTAGAAGCCCAATTCCTAAATATACATGCCTATTGGCATATGAATATCCCTACCATAAAGGGATTGGAGGGATATCTTATTATATAAAAATCATTTATCCTCACATATTAATGTATATTTTAAACATTAATCAATACCTTATGACCAAAAAATCAAAACTCATTTCATATGATAATCGTGTGTATCACATTTTTGTTTCAATTAATTTATTTTATTTCAATTAATGAATTTAAATAAAAGGGCACTAAAGGGATAACTACTTTGAAAATATTTGTTAGCCTTTGATATGTGTATACTACTAAATATATTCTTGAAAAATTTATAGAGGTTAAATCACTACCATCCATGTAATAATTATTGATAACTAAATTAGAATTCTAGAAGCCCAATTCCTAAATATACATGCCTATTGGCATATGAATATCCCTACCATAAAGGGATTGGAGGCATATCTTATTATATAAGAATCATTTCTCCTCACATATTAATGTATATGTTAAACATTAATCGTGATAATATAATATTTATATAATGTTTTTTTCCATACCTAATAGTTTTACCTTTTGTAAGGAAAGCGGCCTAGATCAAATTTTCCCCTACCTACAATAACTTAGAACAAGATATTTAAAGTTTTAAAATGATGGTGGTAGTCTTTTGTTATGAGACTTTAATGCTAGAAACGGAAGTAATCAATCTATTCATTTAAATAATGATTCTAAACCTACTCCTTTATAGTTAAATGGGGACCTTTTTTTAGTTAACATATAGAAAAGAAAGCTAATAAAGCTTTACAATTGTCATCATCTAGAAGTTTGCAATGGTCTAATGAAGTGGACAAAATCCAACCAAATTACATGTATTCATGGGCTATATAAAAGGCAGATATGTTATATGATATCCCTATCTACAATCAAATAGTAAATTTTAATCTTTTAAATCACAATTATCCTAATGTTCATAATAAATATTTAACACTAACTCTTTATTTCATGAAAAAAAAAACAAAAAAAGGCCAATTAAATAAAATTATAAATTAAGATAATTTCCATCTGAAAGAAAATTACAATTTTTTTAAGGATTTAAAAGTGCAATACATATCGTATATTATAAGAACAATATTTAAAACATCTTTCATGAATTTGCAATAATCCTTTGGACTTATGTTAACAAGTTATATGAGGCATTGTGATGTGAAAAGAGAAATAGAAAAATCAACCCTTGATATGATAATAAGTGTGATATTAAGTGTGAAATTGTTAGAAAAATCATTAGAGATGCCTCTGATGAGTCATTGAAATTTGATATCATAAATAGGTACAAAGCACCAATTAAATTTCTAAGTAATTTTTGTATAAGTAGGAAGAAATCTAAACATTTGTAGCTAGCTAAACTAGATCATTAGAAATTTGGGATGTAAATTATGACAAAAAATAATTAAAATAATATGATTATGTTTAGGAATTGGAACTCATACTTTGAAAACATTTATAAATTCCTAACACCAAGGAGAAAACTCCAAGTTGAGGAAAAAACCTTTCTATAGAAATCATTAATGTAAAGGATAAAAAGATCACAAAAGGGAAATCTAGGGACATCAAATTCCCCAAGATTAAATTTTTAAATTGGAGGGCCCATTCACTCACTCCACATACATAATATTTTCAATTTAGTATCCAAGCAAGGTTTCCCCAAACCTTGGATACAAAGCCTCATTGTACTTATTTTTCAAATTGGCGATAAAAATAATCCCTCTAAGTACAACAACAATATGATTAGTCTAATTTTAGCAAAAGATATGTGAAATTACTTTTTAAATATAATATTAGTGTAAGAATATAAACATTAGAGGAAATTTCATCCTAAAAGTGCCGATGAAATTTTCATGTACATAACATGTAAACCAATCAAAATACCTTAAATCTAAAAAGAGGTACATGTAAATATTTTTGAGGGAAAATAAAAAAATTCTAATTGTATTTTTGACGTATCGTCTTATAGGTTTACTTAAATTTCAAGTGTATGCACTTGTTAGATGTGGAATGAAATTCCACTTCCAGAGAGTACCCATTATGCATACTTCTGAGAACTATCAATGTGGGCCTTCTCAAAAGTATACATGAGGGGTACTCGTTGGATGCAAGTGTCTACAATTGAAATTTGAATAAACCAATAAGTAGATAAGCAAAAAATACAAACGAAAAAAGTGGTTTTCATTTTTCGCTCCAAAATTCATAACTATTATTTTATTAGTTTAACTATTATTTTATTATTTTTCCTTAGAAGGCCACTTTTAGGCTGAAATTTCCTCTAATTTCCATGCAAAAAAACTATAGCCTAGGCCAAAATCAGGGTTATAATTCAAGTATATAACACCTTGTTACACTCAAATCATTATAAAGAGGTGTTGCAATAATAAAGTTGATCCTCTTTGTTGTTTCATTGACTTCAGAAAAGTTTTTGACATAATTCCCATAATGAAGCTTTAGAATAGGTTATAAGAGATGAAAGTTCCTTTCAAGTTGAGAGTTTTTACAGGAAGGTTATATGAGAAAATTATTTCCAAGTTTAGGAACACCAAGGGTTAGTAAAAAGAAATAATTACAATATAGGAGTTAATAGAGGTTGACCCCTATCCCCTACCTTTTGTTGTACATACATTAATAGGTCACCTAATAATGCTTTGAGGAAACAGGTTGCGTCAACAAATCATTGTTTTAGTCATCATCCTTCTTCTTTATATTGTTTATAATGTTCTTTTGGTGAGAAGTCCTTATGATCATAGAAAGAAACCAAGAATCCCAAATTATTTGTACTCTAGTATGGTTTTACTTTTTCAAACTAACAAAAAATATATTATGATAATTAAATTGAAAAGGACCAATTATGATGCACTCATATAGGACAAAAACAAGTTATATTGATTTTGCATAGATATTTTGAAATATATATTTATCATAAACTAAATTAGACTTGCAACATTAAAAAAAGAATAAATTGAGGGTAGAAAGCTTATCATGGTCTTGAAAATAATTATAAACAAGTTGAAATTTCAATATTAGATTTAAGATGAAAATCATCTTTTGTTACCTTATATGGATATGAAATTTAGGGATGCAATATCTCTATAGAATCATGGATTAAAAAAAAGAATCAAAAGGATTTTATAACTTAAACACCAAAATTAAAGGAAATACACCTCTCCTACCCTCCCCGTAAATGACAATATTTCATCAATTAAGGATACAAATATGACAAGGTATCTAATGTACAAGAACAAATAATCCACATACCTTCCAAATGTTTCTTCAAAGTCTAGCCAAAACCAACTATGACTAAAAAGGGATGACATGCAACTACTAAATCTTGGTTAAACCATTACAAATAAAGGAAGATCTACAAAATAATGACAACATTAAAAATATTATAACACCAAAATTTAAGAAGAAATTGGGATGTGATAAAGAATTAAAGGATGAAAGAAAATTAAGATACTATAAAGAGGTGATTAACCTTGATCTATAAAATAAAAAATATCTCCTTATTTTGACTAGTGTAAATAAGAGTATTGACATTATTAGAATAAAAATAGACTCTCACAAGCTCCGTACCCAAACTAGAAATTACACAATTTCTAAAGCACAATGGGTTGGAAAAATATATCATCTTTGTTGCACTATAAAAGTTGAACAGGAAAAAACACTCTCTCTTGAAATGTGTTCCAAATTATCATGTTAGATCTCAATTTCAGAATATTTGTTACAATATCAACCTCATAACCTTTTAATCCATAAAAACTACAGTAATCCTTGAAAATTTACCCTAATACTTTTTGAGCACATAAACAAGAAATATAAATAATCTTATAAACTAAATCTAACTTCAATGAACATTATCCATCATCACTATCATTGTCATTATCCTAAATCAATCATTATAATAGAAAATAACCATCACACACCTAAAGTTACTAATTCACTAATTACATTATTATTTCTTATATAAATATGAACATATTCAAAACAAAACCATCTCTCTCATTCTACCCACTAAAAAAAAATGGTTTTAAGGTATGCCCTTGTATGCATAAATCCTAACATATGTATCTATTAGTAAGTAGACTTTGAAATACATACAAAGTTAGATCTAAGACTTTTGTGATCCATAATGTAGAAGAAAGTCTTTTGGACTAATCACATTGTTATGATTTGGTCGACGTTTCGAACCAACTAATGTGGTTCATCCTTAGGACTAGGTGAGAAATCCATTGACCAGAAGGAATAAATAGTAAGGATGTAACTTTGCTTAGGGTTAACCGTAAAAAACTAGTTGTTAATGATTGCTTAATAGGTAAAGAAATTAATTATTAGGGAGTTAGTGGTAAGGAGAAACTAGTTGTTAAGGAATAAATAGAAATAAAATATTGAGTTATAATATTATCGAATTAATGTAAATTAGTAATTTAATAATAAACTATATCATTTTATTTTTTATAGGTTGACTAATTAGAAAACTAGCTCTTATGAATTAAAAATTATTAAAATCAAGTTTATAATATTTTAGAAAGGGATGATTAAGTTCTTCAAAGAGGAAGCCATGAAAAATAAATCGAATTAGAGTTAAAGGATAGCAAGAAGAAATATAATACTAGAAATTTTATATTGTTACACAAAATAATAATAATAATAAATAAATAAAATACATGAATAATTAAATGATAATAATAATATTAATTAATAAATCAAAATCAAAATAGGGGATCAAGGCAAAAAAACAAAAAAAAACTAAATAAATAAATAAATCAAAATCAAAATAGGGGATGAAGGCAAAATAAATAAATAAAATAAAATAAATCAATCAATAAAAATAGGGGATCAAGGCAGGTAAAAAAAAGGGAGGAGGAGAGGGGAGAAGAAAAGAATAATGAGTTATAATGAGAGAGTTGGAATCCAACTCTTACTCAATTTCCAACCATCATCTCTATTGAGATTATTGGCATTCCTCTCAATCTCAATTGCCTCCCTAAGCTTCATGTGGTGGAAGTGATCTACCTTAGCGATGACTTTGGATTCTTCAATGCAGACATGGTGTTTTGATTTTTCTGCCTGCTCGGCTAAGGCTGATGAGCAAGAGCGGTTGTGTCTAATGTCTACAACATGCTTGTTGATTCTCTGCTTAATAGATCTACCTATTTCTCCAATGTAGGGAATACCATAGGAGCAAGGAACAAGGTAGACCCCTTTCGAGTCCTTAGGATCAACAGGGTCTTTAACAAATATAAGAGAGTTCTTAATGGTCTTGAGAAGTTTGAACGATGAAGCGATATTAATCTTCTTGAGGATACAGGAAATCCTATCTGTGGTTCCTTGGATATATGGGAGATGAACCATAGAGATAAGATCATCATGAGCAGGCTTAACTCTAAAGTATTTGCAGGCTCTATGAAAGGCCTTGAGGCTTTGAGATCTGCTATACTCATTATTTCTAAACACTTCAAGAAGATGGGATTTCTCCTTCTCAAGGTGGCTATCATCAGAGATTCTTAGAGCATGAGTAGCAAGAGTGCTAAGAGCCCTGAATTTCTGAGCTGGGAAATGATGAGAATTGGCATGGAAATACAATTTAGTGTGAGTCTTTTCATGATAGACTTGGTGATAAATGGAACCATCACTTGTGCTCGAAAGGAGAATGTTGAGATAGGGAAGGCAACCATCCATCTTAACTTCCATCGTGAACTTGAAGGAGTCAGATTGGGAATTAAGGTGGTTAAGAAACAGGTCAAGCTTCTCCTGACCATGAGGCCAGATGAAATAGGTATCATCAACAAGCCTTTTCCATTTTTTAGTACGAAATTGAGTAGTGGCTAAGGCCTTGGTATCAACATCTTCCATAAACAAGTTTGTGACACTAGGGGAAAGAGAGGAGCCCATCGCAACGCCACAAGTTTGCTCACAAAAATAACCTTGGAAGCTAAAGAAGGTCGAGGTGAGGCAGAGGCCGACTAACCTAGCAGTGCCTTTCTCAATGATGTGATTTATGATATCAATGGCTTCTTAGATGGGAATTTTTTTTGTATAAGGAGACAACGTCAAAACTAACCGGCAAATCAACCAGTTCTAATTTGATACCTCTCCACTCTTGAAGAAAGGAGGCAGAGCCTTTAAAAAAAGAATCAGTGCGCCAACAAGAGGCTTAAGCTTCGAAGCTAAGAATTTAGCAATAAGATAGGTGGGTCCGCCTATTATGTTGACAATAGGCCTTAGGGGGTTCCCGGATTTATGAATCTTCGAGAGACCATAGATCCTCGAGAAGAGGGGATTTATTTCAAAGAGCTTACGGAAAAGAGGACTAAGGGATAGGTTCGACTTAATAGTAGTGACTACATCCTTTGAGACAGAATTAATGGGATTCTGCTTAAGCTTAATGTAATTCCCACTGTTATATAGATGATCTAACATTTTGTGGAAATAATCTGACTTATTAAGAATGACAACAACCCCACCTTTGTCTGCTCTAAGGACAACAATGTCAGGGTCATCTCTTATGGATTTAAGGGCAAGAAACTCAACCTTGTTGAGCTTTTTCCTAGGGGGTTTAGCCTTCCTGAGAACAACAACGCAATCTTGCCTAATAATTTCCTTAACATTATATAGAAGGTCCTTAATACCATACTGAATGCTACAAATAATGTCATCAGTAGGAATCTTATTCACGGCAAGGGAAAAATTGAGACATTTATTAAGAAGACTGAAGAATGAAAGATATTGCTCGAAAGATTAATCACATTCTTAAAACGTAAAAGAGAGATATTATTATTATTTTTATTATTATCATTAGTATTTTTATCATTGTCGTCGTCATCGTCATTGTGGTCATTGTCATCATTATCATCATCATCAAAGTTATTATTATTATTCTTATTATTGTCTAAATCTAAAACAGATTTATTATTACTAATAATATTATTATTATTAAAATCCAAAAAAAAAATTATTATTATTATAAAATAGATCTATATTATTTCTATTACTAATTAAGTTCTTATTCTTAAATTTAATCAAGTTAAAAGAATATTTATTAAATCTATTGTTATTAAAATTATTCTTTTCCTAAAGTCCATTATTTTTCTTATGAAGAGATTTATTAAAATTAGAGGTGCTATTGTTATTAATACTATTGATACTATCAATGTTAAAATTCGTATTATTCAAGCGCTTATCAAACCTAGGAGCTCCATTAGAACCACAGAGGCCAACGGACTCAAAGCGAGAGAGGGAATCGGATTTTGAAGAGAGGGAGCTAGAATGGAGAGGGTGAGCGATAACGGAATTTGGAGATGAAAGGGAGCTGGAACGTGGAGGGTGAGCGATAACGGAAGAGAAAGAAGGGTTCGGGATGGAAGGATGAAGGGAGGGTGAAAAACTCAAAATGGGCGGAAGGGTTTCTGACTACATTGTTGCCAACGGATCCGAAACAGGGGACGAGGGGAATCGAGAGGAGGGTGCAGAGCCCAGGGTGTTAGGACCTGCGGTCCGTGCGACGGGCAGGGCGACTCCACCGTGTGAAGGACATTCGAAATATGAAACGAAATGAGCCAAAAAATGAGTTTATAAGGTGTTGGACAAGTTGGGCGGGCCGACCCTCCTCTTGGGCGAGAAAACACATGCTGAACGAGTCAGCTTGGGCGTTTGGTATCGGTCGGCCAGGTGACATAACCCGCCACCCACCGGTATATATTGGAGGGCGTTTGGAGGCAAACGACCATCATTCGATCACACGAGTTCGAACAAGGAGTTCTGCAGTGCATGGATGAGCCCGCACGACGGGCGGAACTCGGGTGTAAAACTCATTCGAGAAAGTCGTTCGAGAAGTTGTTCGAGGAAGTCGTTCGAGAATTCGTTCGAAAGGTCATTCGAGAATTCATTCAAAAGGTCATTCGAGAAAGTCGTTCGAAAATTCGTTCGAGGAAGTCGTTCAAGAATTCGTTCAAAAGGTCGTTCGAGAAAGTCGTTCGAGAATTCGTTCGAAAGGTCATTCG
Source organism: Pinus tabuliformis (assembly GCA_031772625.1). NCBI lineage: Eukaryota > Viridiplantae > Streptophyta > Pinopsida > Pinales > Pinaceae > Pinus > Pinus tabuliformis. The sequence continues at coordinate 539,200,523 of CM062806.1, forward strand.
AAAAGTCATTCGAGAAGTCTTTTAGGAAAGTCGTTCGGGCACATCTCGAGCGAGGTCATTCGGGCGACCCGAGCGAGGTCGTGTGGTGACCCAGGTGAGGTCGCTCGGGCGACCCAGGTGAAGTCATGTGGCAACCCGGGTGAGGTCGTTCGGGCGAACCGAGTGAAGTCGTGTGGTGAGTCGGGTGAACGAGTTGGGTGAACAGGTGGACGTGTGGATGGGCGGACGGGTGAGGGCGCGCCATGCACGCCGAAACGAAGAATCATGCAGACGGGCGACCGGGTAAGGGCACGCTGTGCACGACGAAACGGTGGAAACGGTGAAGTGTTGAGATTGTGAACGGAGGTGTGACTCGTGCGGAGGCGCCTGTGTGTGGCGACTTGGTTACGACGAGGCGCGCCCAAGTTGGGCAAACAACATGATCGTGCGACGAGGTGAACAAAGGGTTGGTGAGTCGTGCGGTGACCGTGCGGAGGCACCGACGAGCTGGGCAACTGAGTTTGCCAAAGTTGAAAATTGGCTAAGTGTAAATTTGGGGTTTCCCAAGATTTAACTTGTAAAGCTTTGTAACATTGAATATTGTATAATATATTGATTCGGGCAGACTCATATTGCAGGGAGTTGCCCCTCCCTTTATACTATTGTGCATTTCTATTGTATAATGTTGTTATGTGAATGTTATGGGCTTTCACTTGTATAAAGGAACACATTAATAATACTTGGTTGCGAAACACAAACTAAGTAGGATAAGTGGAATGTTAGGCATAGTCTACAATCGTAAGTATTGGTGAAAAGAAAACGATTGGTAGTGCCGCACCTCACTATAAGCGGTTGAAAGACTACCGCAGGTGTAGGGGCGTGACAGGTGGTATCAGAGCTAGTGCCGGGGAGCTGGTGCTGGTGTTGAAGCGTTGAAGCTGATACACACCTGCACTTCGTGACAGGTGGTATCAGAGCTAGTGTTGGGGAGCTGGTGCTGGTGTTGAAGCGTTGAAGCTGATACACACCTGCACTTCGTGACAGGTGGTATCATAGCTAGCTGATGACCGGGTTGACGATGAAGTGCTGATCCCACTGCACTATCGTGACAGTTGGTATCAGAGCTGGTGAACTGAATCAAGGAGCTGATGCTACGAAGACCGAAGACTTGAAAGGAAGTTCAAGCTTTGCAGGTAACAGGTGGAACATCAGGGTGATTCAAGTGAATGGTGAAACACGTTTAGCAGAGGAGAAGCTTTGTGCTTGGGCCAAGCTGAACAACAAGGCATGGCATGTTTGGAAGAATGCGAAGGGAAGCTCTTTCTTACCTTATAAAGGTTGAAGCAGTTGAAAGAAGAGAATCCCCGGATTCGAAAGGAACTTAAAGTCTTGGAAAAGAATGTTGAAGACGAACTTCTTCAACTTGGTCGGACAATGGAGCAAGATGAAGTTGCAGATTGTGCTGACAAGGAAGAGGAAGCCGTGATGATTGAGGATGTTGCAGACGTGACAATGATGGAGGATGAACTTGAGATTGATCAAGTTGGACGAGGATCGTGCAATTTGCAGACATGGATGGATGAGCACACTCCTATGGAGGAGCTTCATGATGATGATGAAGTAAGTATTGGTACTTATGTTTCACTTGAGCATTTTGTAGATGGATCGTATGCAGGGAAGGGCAAAATTAGTTTGCCGATGCTAGGGAGGATCTTACCATGGACGACTATGATGAGACCTTATATGGAGAAGCAAGGATTGTTGACTGTTGCAGGACTTGTTGGGGTTGTTTGTGACCTTATGGTAGAAGGTACAAAGGCCCGTGACAAGGGAGGAACATGATGATCGTTACGAAGGATGGGTCATGCTTTAGCCACATGGAGAATTGGCTAAGTGCCCGGCATGACTCATGGACAGATTGGAGGGCACACACTTGGGTATGATGATGATGCTTGGGTGGACTTCTCATGGCCGAGACCAAGAGAAAGTCTTGGTGGAACCTTTAGTGGGGGAGCTATGATGGAAGGGACTCGTGATGTGATGATGATATGGTTGGGTGACCGAGTTCACTAGACCAAAGATTGCGGCTTGGATGAGGATGACCGTTTGTTGTGATGGGTCTACTTGGTTGGACTACATGGGCAACTTAGTCATGGAAATCAGGTTGGAAACATGGAGCATGGCAGTATTATGCAGGGGCATTATGCAGGAGCACTTGTAGAGATGTCACTTATGGGCATCCAATGAGGAGTGCCAAGGCAGGGATGTTGTGCAGGTGGATTTTCTGGTGTGACATGGAGACTTATTATTTATGAGTCGATGGAGAGGTTGTGCACTAATGTACAACAAGGCCATGGACTTGGATGGAGTTGTGAGAAGACGATGGAGCATTCCTACTACATGGAGAGCTGAGGCATCTTGCAGAGACCTTTGGGCCGAGACTTGTATGCTTGCTAAGATGTTGGTTGGAGATGACTTATGGAGCTCATGATGACATGAGGTTGTGACTTTTAGGGACTTCATATATGGTGGACTTGGAGGATCTGATGCATTGAGGAGCTGAGGTCAGAGACTTTGATGCAAGATGGGGTGCATACTTTCAAGTACATGTATGGGAATGGCTTGAAAGAGTGACTTGATGTGGAGGATCGATATGAGACACTTTGGAGTGATGGAGTTACAACGATGATGATGCCTTGGTGGCAACACTTGGGCATGGGTTGAGCCAAGACTTAACCACTTTTGGCACATGGGAGCTGATTGATCTGTGATCATGGGCAGCACATGGATAGATGAGACAGGTGTATACTTGTTTCTATGGCAGACTTGAGGGATGGCACATACAGATATGATGGAGGTTGCTTCATGGACCTAGATGTGGCACATCGAGAGTCGAAGTTTGATGAGATGGTCTCTTCATATTGAGGAGGCACACATATGGATGATGATGTGGGAGTAGATGTGGCTGATTTCATGCAGCACATTAGTACTAGACATCATGGACAGCATGTTGCAGATGAGATGAGGACTACTTCATGGACCTGAGCATGGCTTATACTTATATGGAGATGGATTCTTGATCGAGTTGAGGATGTGAAAGGATGTTCTGAGAAACGACTGATGGTGGCATGAGGATGTTCACTGTCATGGTTTGAGCATGACAGTTGGACTGATCACCCGACTAGTTCAAACATGGGGTCCGGAAGTGTACAGAGATGTGTTAGCATTTGTTGGAGTATCATGGTAGTAATTCACACCAGGACGACACATGATGGGGTCGACACGAGATGTTGCAGTGGCCATGTAGCTTGAGATGGAGGGACCAACCTTCCACGACGGGGAGCAGCATGTGGAGATTGTGACAGGGTAGTCGATGGTCATGGATTGAGATGATTTCCGATGTATGACATACTGATGGGGTATGGTGATCTTGGTGACAAATGGTTGCCGGGATGACATATTGTCGAGGACGACAATGACTTCCAGTGGGGGAGGATGTTAGGACCTACGGTCCGTGCGACGGGCAGGGCGACTCCACCGTGCGAAGGACATTTGAAATATGAAACAAAACGAGCCAAGAAACAATTTTATAAAGTGTTGGATGAGTTGGGCAGGCTGACCCTCCTCTTGGGCGAGACAACACATGTTGAATGAGTCGGCTTGGGCATTTGGTGTGGGTCGGCCGGGTGACATAAACTGCCACCCGCCTGTATATATTGGAGGGTGTTTGGAGACAAACAACCATCATTTGATCACACGAGTTCGAACAAGGAGTTCTGTAGTGCATGGATTAGCCTGCATGATGGGTGGAACTCGGGTGTAAAACTCGTTCGAGAAGTCGTTCGAGAATTCGTTCGAAAGGTCGTTCGAGAATTCATTCGAAAGGTCATTCGAGAAAGTCGTTTGAAAAGTCGTTCGAGAATTCGTTCGAAAGGTCATTCAAGGAAGTCGTTCGAGAATTCGTTCGAAAGGTCATTCGAAAAGTTGTTCGAGAAGTCGTTCAGGCAGAACTCGGGCGAGGTCGTTCGGGCGACCTGGGCGAGGTCGTGTGGCGACGCGGGTGAGGTTGTTCGAGCGACCCGGGTGAAGTCATGTGGCGACTCGGATGAGGTCATTCGGGAGAACCAGGTGAAGTCGTGTGGCGACTCGAGTGAACAAGTTGGGTGAACGGGTGGACGTGCGGACGGGTGGCCAGGCGAGGGCGCGCTGTGCACGCTGAAATGAAGAATCGTGTGGATGGGCGACCGGGTGACGGTGCGCCATGCACAACGAAATGGTGGAAACAGTGAAGTGTTGAGATTTTGAATGAAGGTGTGACTCGTGCAGAGGCGCCCATGTGTGGTGACTTGGTTACGATGAGGCGGGCCTAAGTTGTGGAAACAACACGATCGTGCGACGAGGTGAACAAAGGGTTGGTGAGTCGTGTGGCGACCATGCGGAGGCGCCGACGAGCTAGGCAACCGAGTTTGCCGAAGTTGAAAATTGGCTAAGTGTAAATTTGGGGTTTCCCAAGATTTAACTTGTAAAGCTTTATAACATTGAAGATTTTATAATATATTGATTCAGGCAGACTCATATTGCAGGGAGTTGCCCCTCCCTTTATACCGTTGTGCATTTCTATTGTATAATGTTGTTATGTGAATGTTATGGGCTTTCACTTGTATAAAGGAACACATTAATAATACTTGGTTGCGAAACACAAACTAAGTAGGATAAGTGGAATGTTAGGCGTAGTCTACAATCGTAAGTATTGGTGAAAAGAAAATGATTGGTAGTGCTGCACCTCACTATAAGCGGTTGAAAGACTACCGCAGGTGTAGGGGCATGACACAGGGGGTCGAGGGGAAAGATTGAAGAGGAACCAGAATCGATTTCGAGGGTGGAAGGCCGGTTAACCGTGGATGCAACAGCAGGTCCATCTAACAGTGGATTAGAGAAATCTCCACTGGTTAGAATGCTCTTATCAACGCCAGATACCACCCTACCGATTCGTGATTCCAAGGAATTTTCAATGAGAGATCCACAGACGGAGAAGTTTGCTACTGGGGATGAGGGAGAGATGAAATCTTATGGAGCTTCTGACAAAGTTCTAAACAAATAAATAAATTAGGAAAGTTTGAGATCGTTATTCACTAAGATTTCACTGACATTTTTTTAGCAAGAAAGTGTTGCACAGTTTCTCCATCTAAATATCAATGTTAACCTAAGTGATAGATGTACCACTTTGCAAACATTATTCTAATATAGAAACAACTCAGGAACAATACGTTTGAGTTCTATCCATTTCTTCCTCAACCACAGTATCCATAATCAAAGTGGTCTCCCTGTTCGCAAATCACCCGAAGTTTGTATTTTTGTAGTTGTACTGGAAATGATCAACGTATTTTCCAAAGTCAAAATCTCATAAGTCCGGATTTTCCTTTTTAGATGTAGTATTTGACATCAATGCATCTCCCTTCATGCTCGTGGCATGAAATTCTTCAATGGCAAAATCTATATCTATATCTATCTATATTTATCTTTATCTTTATCTATATCTATCTATATTATGTTCTAGGTCAACAATTTTATGATTTAGATGAGAGAAAGTTAAAGTTTTCTAGATCAAAGAAGCTCCGTTCTGAAATTCTCAAATATCTCCCTTCCCTCCTAAATTCACTAAAAATAAGTGGAAAGAAGGAAACCTGCTATCTCATGATTGTTAAAATACCAATTAAGATTTCAACATGAAATTCACAGAGAGTAGATCCTCTCTTTAAATCATTAACTGAATTTAGCAAGCAAGTGCGATAGTAATAAGATTTCCATGAAAACTCCCAAAGTTGAAACTCCCCACAAATAATGTGGCAAAGTTTCTCCTCATAGCAGCAAATCAAGAAACTGTCCCCTTCTTGCTTTTTTTTTTTTTCGGAAATTGCTTCAAAATCATGTTTATTATTTGTTTAAATGTATTTTATCTATTCATTTATATAACTAAATAGTATTTTGAATTATTTTGTTAATGTTTTTTTATATTTATATATATGTTTATTTTGAAATATTTTGTTAATGTTTTTTTATATTTATATATATGTTTATTTTGAAATAAGATTTTTAGAATTTTAATTTGAATTTTTTTTAATGTTTTTTTATATTTATATATGTGTTTATTTTGAAATAATATTTTTAGAATTTTATTAAGATTTTAATTTTTTTTTTTTAATTTTTTTTTTTTGTATATGTGTTTATTTTGAAACAATACCTTTAGAATTTTATTTAATTATTAATTAGATGGTACAGATTTAATATTCATGAAATATTATAAAATATTTTGAATAATAGTCTTAAATTAATAGTTAATATATATTATAAAGTATTTATGAATTTTTTTGTCCTCTTAATCAAATTAATTAATTAAAAATCTGTCATAATAAACTATGGTATTATAGCAAAACTTATTTACAACTTGTGATGACAAATATGATTATAATAAAAAACTTATTACAAATTTTAAAAAATATATATATACTTAACTCATATATTAATTTTTTTTAATAATAATAATAATTTTAAAAAAATTATAGTAAAATTAACTTACCATGTTTTAAATTTGATAAAGTGGGATAATGAGATAAGTGTTTCTAGATATATTGATATAATAATTTAATTTATATGGCTGATCTACTATATTATTTGACACGTGTTTAAGCTGCCAAGACTGTTCCGTTATCGTTTTTATTGCGTTCTAAAATTATTGACATCGTTAATCGTGAATAGCAAAATAAGATTCTCGCCTCGAATGGTCGAACGGTACGTAAGAAATTGGCAGCGACGACGCGGCGACACAAATTTATTATTACAGAATTCAGAGAAGCAGAAACAATTACTCAAGAAGGATGTTGCAGATGTGTCGTACACGTTTAAGAATCAATAATAAATTATTTGCTGAATTACGTGATAATCTGAAAAGAAATACGATTTGTTTCCACATATGATCCAGATGCAATATCCGCCTGTTAAATGTGTGAAAATCCTGCAATTTTTAGAAATTTTAAATTATAAGATGATTCGAATGTACACTGATTCAATGAACAACTGTGAAATAACAAGAGTGTAAAGGTGCAAAATGGTAATATTAAATAAATTAATTGGATTAAATGGTAATCGAAAATGGGTTAGGTTTAGTAAACGTGGATATTTAAGAATATTGGGAAATTAATTAGGATATTAAATTTTAACGATAATCATTGCACGTGTAATTGGAGATTTGAGTTATCAATTTGTCTTTCTTGACAGCAGTTATATATGTTGTTTTGTTTATAGTAGTTAGTGATGTTGTTTTATTATTGGTTTAATAATTGAGTCTTATTTTTAGAATATGGTAGTTGTTAATTTTTTTAAAAAATATTAATTTGTTTTTAAATAAAAAATAAAAATATTATAAAAATTTATGTATATAGATAAATTACATTTGGTTAAAAAAATAAGTATTATTGTTATATTTTTAATTGAAAATAATAAATTGATAGTGATTTAGTCTAATTAATAGAAGAAATGATTTTTTTGGCTGGAATTTTTAATACAACTTTAAGATTTGAGTTATCAATTTGCGTTTCTTGATAGCAGTTATATATGTTGTTTTTTTTTTATAGTAGTTAGTGATGTTGTTTTATTATTGGTTTAATAATTGAGTCTTATTTTTAGAATATGGTAGTTGTTAATTTTTTTAAAAAATATTAATTTGTTTTTAAATAAAAAATAAAAATATTATAAAAATTTATGTATATGGATAAATTACATTTTGTTAAAAAAAAAGTATTATTGTTATATTTTTAATTGAAAATAATAAATTGATAGTGATTTAGTCTAATTAATAGAAGAAATGACTTTCTTTGCCAGAATTTTTAATACAACTTTAAGATTTGAGTTATCAATTTGCATTTCTTGATAGCAGTTATATATGTTGTTTTTTTTTACAGTAGTTAGTGATGTTGTTTTATTATTGGTTTAATAATTGAGTTTTATTTTTAGAATATGGTAGTTGTTAATTTTTTTAAAAAATATTAATTTGTTTTTAAATAAAAAATAAAAACATTATAAAAATTTATGTATATGGATAAATTACATTTTGTTAAAAAAATAAGTATTATTGTTATATTTTTAATTGAAAATAATAAATTGATATTGGTTTAGTCTAATTAATAGAAGAAATGACTTTCTTCGCTGAAATTTTTAATACAACTTTAACCAAGATTGTGATTTGTGATTTGTGTTGTTTAAAATACATTTTGAATGCATAAATGTATTTAGCACTCTAAAAATCTAATAAATTCTCAAATTAGACCACTTAAGCTTAGGGGTTGTATAACTAATCCATAACAGCGAATTTTTAGCTAAATAAACTGAGAAAATTTTCCAAAAAACCTACTTTAAATATATTTAAATAATTTTTTATTGCATAAATAAATTTAGCTCCATCAAAATTCCGTTATAAAAAATAAAAATAAAAACTACACATCTTAAAACTTAATAGTTATAAACGCTGTATTTCAAATAATTCTACCATATTTTTACAAAATTATATTTATGGCTTAAATTTATAATTAAAAAAATCTGTACTAAATTTTTAGCAAAATAAAGTAGAAAAAACAACCATAAAAAGGCATTGCGCTGAGAAAATAACATAATTACAGCTTGAGATAAAGATTGGCATGTGTTACTGTGGATAAGATGAACTGACAACGATTAGATTGATGCGATTGACAGAGTCAAACCTGCTGCTATCTGAAACTATTTGTCCAATCACATGAGAGAGATGGCACGCCAAATTTTCTGGTAACCTTCAACGAGGATGAGAAATATGTAATCGTACATCCCTAGGTTTGAACAATTCCTAATATTTCCTTGAAGCCAGGAATTTGCAGTCAATTTAGGATCGGAAAATCACAGAGAATTCTTATGCTTATGCGACCATGTCAAATTTTCCAAATTCAAAATCAAACGTGCATGTTTATGCAAGTTCTATGTTATATATACCCACATGATCTGTGTATACATACCTACTTGCACATAAAATTTCAAATCTCTCTAGTACGTAAAACTGCCGAAGCTAAGCCCTGGTTAGCCCCCCTGGTCTTCACTTGATCACGACATTGCAATTCAGAAATCTTAGAACTGCGGTCGTGATTCAGAAATTGTTAGAATGCTATATCAGATGATGCACCCGTATAGGACGAGGGTAATTCCTTCATGTTTGACAACTCCAAGCTTCGCTGGTACTCTTCTGCATCAAGAATTCCTGGCACCAAAACCAATCAAAATCAATTCGAGTGGGATTCATCACACCGGACTACTTGCCGATATGTGGCAAGATATCCAAGGAGCAAACTGGTGGAACGGGTTATTAAATCCAATCAATCCACTTTTGAAAGCGGAGGTACTTAGATATGGTGATTTCGCACAGTTATGCTATGATGCATTCGATAGTAAAATTTGCATGAGTTCTTATGGTGGGTGTAAATACAGCCCTGATGAAATATTTTATAGTAATTGTAACGTGGCCGGTAATTGGCAAGCTTACTACGGGTATCGAGTCACCAAGTATTTATATACTGAGAATGATATTATATTGGGGAGGCAGACAGAGCAATCTATTTGGATTGGCTTTATTGCTGTCTGCACAGATGCTCAACAAATACGAAGAGCGGGCCGGAGAGATATTATAATAGCGTGGAGAGGAACCCAAACATGTCAAGAATGGATACAAGATCTTACAGATTTTTTAGTTCCTATTCGATTATCAACTACTAATGGTCTCAACGAGAAGGGCGTCCGAGTAGAGAAGGGATTTCTAAATTGTTATAATTCTACAGGAGAAACTGCTCGTTCAGAAGTTATAAGACTCTTAGATAAATACAAGGACGAGGCCTTGAGTGTTACTTAAACTGGGCACAGTTTAGGAGCTGCTCTCGCAACCTTATGCTCATATGATGTTAAACAAATTCTGAACTTACATTCACCAGCACGCCCTATACCTGTTACTGTGTTTGCATTCGCCTCTCCACGCGTAGGGAATAGGGCCTTCGCCCAAAGAATGGAAGAACTTGGCGTTAAGGTGCTTCGTTTGGTGAATAAGAACGATATTGTTCCCAAATTTCCTGGACTTGTTCTGAATGAGAGTTCATGGGGATGGTTCAGAAAATTGTTGAATTGGCTTCCCTGGACATATTTTCATGTGGGGGTCGAAGTTATTTTGGACAACAATAACTCCCCCTTTCTGAAACATACCTGCAATCTTGTTAACGCGCACAATTTAGAGGTGTATCTTCACCTGATCGACGGTTATGTAGGAGAGGGTAAACCTTTCATATCTTCTGGAAGAGACCCTGCTCTTGTCAATAAGAGCTGCGACTTACTGATCGAAAACCTTGGCATTCGTCCTCATTGGTTCCAGCAGCAACAGGAAGATGGAATTTGCAAGGCTGAATATGGCTACTCTAGTATTCCCAAACCCCCATGAAGAAATTGTATCGGGCTGTTTCCAGGATGTATATGGCCTTTGTTAGCTGTATTTGTCATAGAATGAGGTTGTAAGCCAATCAGTCATCTGTTAGCGAAAAAGTGGTTAGTTGATCATGCAATCCAATGCATTCCAATCATATGTGATCGTAAAATAGATAATGCAAATCAAAAGCATTCCATTGTTATTAGGGCACAGGAATATGTTGGATGACCATAATAGTATCTGTTATTTTATCATCATCAATTGAAACGGCTTTGTGGATGCTAAGGCTGTGGGCCAAACAATATGCACTCACGAACAGAGTAATCAATACTTGTTATATGATAAACGTAAGACTGCACCGTAAACAATATGTATTTTAACGTAGAGTAATACATGTTATATAAGTTTGGGATATACTCTAGGAAGTATTTAGACTTACATGTAATTATATTGATTGATTGTTAGGTTTTACATTATGTAGCGACAATTATAATTTAAAACTATGAATATTGTGTGTTCGGTATTTAAATATGTATTAATAAATAAAGGATGTTAATCTCATTTAATAAAAAATTATCTAAATTTTAAACAAAATCATTTTCCAGTAAAGTGGAAAAAATATTTATTAATAAATAAAGGAGATTAATTTAATTTAATAGAAAAATATTCAAATTTTAACCAAAATCATTTTCCATTAAAATGAAAAAATATATTACAATTAAAGGAGGATGATATTTAATTGTTAAATCTGAATTAAATAATTAGGAATAAAGCAAAATTTACAAATTAATGAAAATATTAGAAATATTATAACATCAAAATTTATGAAGAAATTTTGATAAAAAATTAAAGGATGAAAGATGATTAAAATACTATCAAAAAGTGATTAACCTTGATTTATAAAACCAAAAATATTTATTTATTTTGACTAGCATAAGTAAGACTATCGACATTGTTAAAATAACAATTGATTCTCAAAAGCTTCATAATCAATGTAGGTATTATACAATTTCCGAAGCACCATGGATTGGAAAAATCCATATCTTTATAGCACTAAGAAGGATGAAGATGAAAACTAAATTTTTCTTCAAATGTCTTCCAAAAGCCCATATTAAACCTCAATCTTAAAATATTTGTCATAATATCAACCTTCATAACCTTCTAATCCATTGAAACTATGGTGATCATCTAAATAATCCTCTAAATTAAATGTAAACTCAAAGAATATTAACCATCATCATTATTATCATTACCATCAACAATTATACTTTTTTTTTATAAGCTTGGCAGGACTACATCTTCAACATGTCTAATATATCAGGCGAATCTGGGGGAAATTGAACTGGTGACTTCACATCATGGAGTGTCTTAACTCATGACACAATCACCGTCTATCCAAAACCCCATGGACTTTCCATTATCAACAATTATACTTAAAAAAATAACCATCATACTAATTAACTAACTTATCCATTAATTTTAACCTTTTTTTTATAAAAATTTCACTACGTTCAAAATATAATCTCTTTTTTATTCTTCCTACTAAATAAAAATGTTTTTAAGATATACCCTTTATAGAGATAAATCCTATTAAGAACTAGGATTTGAAATACATACAATATTCTAAAAGTAAATAAACTTTAAGAAAATAAGAAATCACTATTCCTTAAATTTTCACTAACATTGTATACATCTATAACAAGGAAATGTTGCTACTCAATTTCTACATGCTTATCAATTGTTAAACCAACCGATAATACCACTTCTTAAACCATATTCAAATACATCAAAGGGTCACTAACCGTGTTCTTTAGTTGTATGCATTTCTTCCTCAACCCTAGCATTTATAATCAAAGTGGTTTCGCTGAACCTCAAGTCATCATCCTATGTTGGTATTTTTGTTGTTGTGCTATAAATGACCATCCGAACTCAAAATCTACGGAGCCCTCCTTTTCCTTTTTAGTTCTAGTACTGCATCATGAACATCTCCCTTCATACTTGTCGCTCTAGTTCATTGTAACAAAATTCCTTAATAGATAAAAAAAAAAATGGTGTGTTCTCTCCACATGCCAACAATTCCACGACTTAGATGAAAGCATGTAGAAGTTGTCCAGAGCATAGAATCTCCGTTCTGGGTTCTAAGTGATCTCTATTCTTTCCTGAATTCACTAAAATTGGTGAGATGTGGGAAACCCGCTATCCCATACTTGTTAAAATACCAAATGAGATTTCAACGTGAAGCTCACATAACCTAGATCTTCTATCTAAACCATTAAGTGAATTGAGAAAGCAAGTGCGATAGTAATAGGACCTCCAAGATAACATCCAAAGTTTAAACTGGCCCTTTAAACCCAAAAAACGATCCCCTTGTTGCTTTTATTGTTCATGAATACGGCTTGAAATCATCGTTCTTGATTAGTTGGATATAAATTATTTATTATAAATTATTTATTATTTTTGTTATTATTTTATTTATTAATTTTTATTGATATTATAATTAGAAAAAGAAAAAAATTGTTATTATTTATTATATATATTTATATGTTTATTTTGAAAGTTTTTAGAATTTTAGTGTAATTATCCATAATAGTTAAATAACTCGTAGGATTTGATCTCTATATAATATTCTTAAATATTTTTGGTAGCGGTTAATCATTATAATTATGATATTTTATTAAATTGGTTGTTTAAAAAAATGTAATCATAAACTATAGTATTGTAAAAAAGCCTATTTACAAGTTAAAAATCTCCATAATAAAATAGTAGTGAATTTACATCATAAAATACATATATAAATTAATAATAATAATAAATTTAAATTAAAGTTATAATTTAATTATTTTTTAAGAATTTCTTTAACCTTAAAAATGTGACATGTATTATAAGTGCTTAATGTATATAGACACAATTATTTATTTATATGGTTGAGTTAATTTAAATTATATCAAAAGAAGATTAGTGGATTAATTTATTTGCATGTTTTTTTAGCTCTTTTGGTCTCCACTACTACACAAGATACAACATTTCATAGATACCACTAGCTGGACAAATATAACATGCTTTAAAATACTTGAACCCACACAATTAGCAAAACAAATTGTTCACCAAACCAGTTAAACAAACATCATTAGTAATAAAACCAACACAATCGCATTACCAACAAGCACAGTAGTAATTATTAGATGTACAAGAGATACTTGAACCCACACAATTAGCAAAACAAATTGTTCACCAAACTAGTTAAACAAACATCATTAGTAATAAACACAATCGCATTACCAACAAGCAGAGTGGTAATTATTATATGTATAAGAGTTATTAGACGTCTAAGATAAATTTAATATAAATTATTATATAATTATAATAATTAGGTTTTATAATATTAAGTTTAAAATATAAGATTTTAATATTGAGTATAATATTAGGGTTTTAGTATTGGGTTTTAATGGTGATGATGATGATGATGATAGTGGTTAACGTCCACTCAGATCAAATTGGTCTATCGGACCTATAATTTTATTATTTTTTAATTGTTTGGCTCCTTGTCTTTCTTGGCAAGATTGGTGCTGTAGCTTTTTTTTTCTCTACGGTCTTCCACCTTCCTTTATCTTGCATCTCCTTCATCTCTTCTGGTTCTTTGGATATTGGTGTCTTAGCTTCGCGATCTATTGTGTTCGTCCTTTTGAAGATAGTCGGAGAAGAAGTTTGGTCTGGGAGATCTGATTTGTTGTTAAATGTAGATTTATTTTGTGGGGCATTCGAATCCTGATAACTGTTGATGCTTGAGGGGTTGTACAGTTCACTTTTTTGTTGTTGGGCAGGGCTTTCTCCCTGCTTGTCTTGAGAGTTGTTTCTTTCTTGCCCGATTTCTTGTGATTCAGAGTTTTCTCTAGAGTATTTTTCTTTGATGACAGTGTAGTGTTCTTTTTGTGCTCCTTCCCACCATGTAGATCTGTGGTGGTTTTTTCTAGCAGAATTTTTCTGGGAGGCTTTTGGGCAATTTTTGGCTAGATGGCTTGTCTCAAGGTAGGATCGACATCAATAAAGGACACTTTCATAATCGAGTTTCTGGTTCCACACATAGTTTTTACTTGTTAGGTTTATTTCAGCTGGGAATCCGAAATTGAAGTCCATTTCCACACAAATGCGCGCATAGTTGGTTTTGGCATATTCCTCAGTTTCTGGGCACCTGCAGTAAAATTTCCCAATTGCATTTCCAATGGCTTTTAGCGATGAGAGATTCCAGAGATGCAAGGATAGGCTTGGCAATCTCACCCAAACTGGTGCTGAGATTATGACTGCTGTTGAGGGATCGAATGATGGGTTCCATGGCTTTATGAATAGGCCTGAGTTTTCCCAAAACCAAGGGGTGGAAACTAGAATACATTGTCTGCTTTCATGATTTTCAAAATCTACTATAAAGAAACCCCTAGCACAAGGGTAGATATTAATTTTATCAAAAATGACAGACTTCCATACCTCTAAAATCCAATTGTGGAGAGCTGTCAGCCGCAGCCAAAAACCATTGAACCGACAGATTAGGGCACTTTTAGAAAATTCCAAAGCCTCATCGAGTGAGGCCTGGACCACCTGGACAGTGGGAGCTGAGGCTTCACTAACGATATGAGCATGTGCTTGCCCCCTCCAGAAGCGGACGGAACTGAGCCAACAACTATTTACGCGAAGCTGGGAGGCTTATTTTACTTGCCCGTAGAACCCAGCCGCAGAAAAATAAGACAGAAGATTAGATCTAGATCTAGCCACAGAAGATTAGATCTAGAACCCAACTTCAGAGAAATAAGGCAAAAAATTAGATCTAGATCTAGATCTTATGGCTATTTTCATGGTAAGTAGACATAAATAAAACATTCAAGAAAATGAATAAATTTCAATCAAAATTATAACCATAATTTTTTTTTGTTATTTAATAAATTATTTAAATACTATTCTTAATATTATTAATAAAATGATTAAACTTTAATATTAACATCAAATTATTAGATGTATTAATATTAAGTTTAAATTTATTAATATTAACTTTGATTTTAATATTAAAATTAAACCAAAGCACTATACTATTAAATATAAGCTTAAAATCAATATTATTAAATTTAATATTAAAAAAATATTAAATCTAATAGTAAGAAAAATAAACATAATATTAATATAACCTAAAACCTAATATTGAAATGTGAAACTTGGTCAGAAATCATTACTGAATTCCCTAAATCGTAAAGATTATAGGAGTCTTCCTACTTGAAAATAATATGGGTAAGTTATCTTTGAATAAATCAATATACACGCCAAACAAGGGAACTATATGGAGAGGATGTTAGTATCTTAATAGTACAACAAACAGTTAATATTCCCAAGAAGTATAGATAGAGGTTGTTGGTATCTTAATAGTATTGGAGAAATCTGTGTGCCATCATTCTTTACTTATAATACCACTCTTACTTTCTTGAGGTTGTTAGTATCTTAATATTATTGGAGAAATTTGTGTCATCATTTTTTACTTGTAATACCACTCTTACTTTCTTTAGGTTGGGCTGTTATATAAAAGTGATTATATTTAATATTAATACTAATAATTGATTAGGAGCAGGACTCTAACATTGCATGTTTTATTACGTGAGTATATGTGTTCGTTTTTAATGAGATGAAAAAATATATTTTTTATAATAGAATTAATTATAGGTTTTAAGAAATTCGTATTATGGATCTTATTATTTATGTAAAGTGTTATTTTAATTTATATGTAGGTTATCTAGTGGGTTAGTCTTATTAATAATCTAAAGCAGTATGAAATGTGAAAGACATCTATAAAAATAGATGACTAAGTAGCTATCCAAACTATTGTAAGAATAATTATTTCACGTCGTTTTACAGTGTCGCCGCACACCGCCATGACGCTTCAAATTCCAAACAGTCACCGACGCCTGATCACATCGCCTCATCTCGTCAGATTTGAAAGGAAAAAACTGATTAGAATGTGAAGAGGCAGCACTCCCTAGAAAATTATTTGTTTAATTGATGTAACCGACTTAATTTATGCTGTAAATAGAAGGATCATCGAGAGGCATGCATCATCCACTCTCGGATTTCCTTCTTGTTTGTGTAATTCAGCAGCTGCAGTTGAGATTTACTGAGTTCTTGGTCTGCTCTATTTCTTTCATCTGGTATCCTAGCTTACGCTAAGAGAAATATTGAATATGTTCCTGTGTGAGGTCGACATTTCTGCCATTCCAAGGGTGTCGTTCTTTGAAGAGTGTTGTTGTATTATTTTACTTGGAGATTCACATTCTCTTATAGTTTCCTTTTATCTGTTTTCTCACCTTCACTAAACATCTACTTGGAAGACAGAGCAGTTCGGTGGAACAGTTCAGGTGAGCGTTCGGTCACGTTAAGAGATTCGCGAGACACCTTTTTGATCCATTAGATCAGAAGGAATCAATATGTGGCTATGACAAGTCTCGTTTCTAAAGGGACCAGAGCAATTCGTTGAAGGTCAAACATGCAAAGGTGATGTGGGTAATTTTTTTCTCAAATCCCTTTGTAATTTTGAGAGGGAGTATTGTTTCAAGTCATATTGAAAACATGCTTTATCCTTGTGAAGTTTTTTTTTTTTTAATGATTCATATGTTGTATAAATAAAAGGTTTATTAAGGGAGTATAAATGTTTTAAAGACATAAGAGGGTGTTTTAAACTATTTGGAAGGGTATTTGGAAGTCATCTCCATCATTTTTAAAAGTAACTGAAAATAATATAGTGTAAAAGTTCTTTTAAATTTTATTTTAAGATTCAATTATTTGTGACATATTTATACTAATTAGTCAATTCCTATTTTAACTATGAAAAGTTAAAAGTTATGATTCTTGGTTTATTTGAAGTAGAGCTGTTGGGTTATCATGATCTTTGGGGATTTGTTACTCATGGGTATCCAAAGTCTGTCAATGAGGTAGCTGAGATGGTTCTTACAAATATTGAATGAACGTTGTTGACAGAGAACAGAAAGAAGGACAATACACCTCTTGGCCTTATTCAACAAGGCTTAGATGATGTGTTACTTTCAAAAATCTCAAATGTAGATTCATCAAAGAAGGCATGCGACACTCTTGAAACATGTTATGAGGGTGTAGAAAAACTAAATAATGTCAAGTTGCAGAATTTGAGAAGATATTTTGAGAATCTGAAAATGAAAGACAATGAAGCTGTGGATGATTTTATGACTCAATTCATGAGCGTTGTTAATCAATTGAGACAATATGGCAAACACCTCTCAAACAAGAGAGTGATCAAGAAAGGCCTTCGAAGTTTGCGAAATAAATTTGAAGTGATTGTTGTATCCATAGAAGAGTTCAAGGACACAAGTCAAATGCAAATTGAAGAGTTGACTGGTTCGTTTATTTCACATGAATCGAGGATGTCAAGATATGATGATAGCACGTTGGAGAATGCCTTCAAAATTAAACTACAATTAAATAGAGGAAAATGCAGAGGAAGATTGAGTAATAGAGGAAGAGGAGGTAGACTAGTTGATCAAAGGCATCCGCGAGATAATTATGATCATGAAAAGAAATCTCATCAATGTCTTTCTAATTTAAGGGGGAGTAATAGTATAACGTGACATCGAGGAAATCAAAGGTATGATATGTCTTAAGTTCAATGTTATTATTGCAAAAGATATGCCCATTTTTCTACTAACTTATTGAAGAGGCAAATAGATGTTGGTAAGAAACTGCACACATCTCAAAAGAATTTGACGATAATCAGAAGCAAGTGTTTATGACTTGTAACGTGACTCCAAAATGTTTGAATGATATTTGGTTTTTAGATAGCGGCTCCAACAATTAGATGACTAGAAACAAATATTTGTTTTCCAATATAGACACTGGTATTCAGTCTGAAGTCATGTCGAGTAACGAAATTAAGGTATGCATTAAAGGTAAAGAAGTGATTGTTGTTAAAATTAGAGATGGTTATAGAAGAAAAATTGATGATGTGTATTATGTACCTAGCTTAAAATCCAATTTGTTGAGCGTTGGACAACTCATAGAGAAAAGGTATAGAGTGTTATTCAAGAATAATGTTTGTACTATCATTGACAAATATCCAATCAAGTCACTGATAGAAAGAGTAGAAATGACAAAGAATAGGATGTTTCTTCTTATAATGAGAAATGAATTATCTCCCTCCTTGAATGCTTATAAAACTAATAATTTCAACGAATCATTGTTATGGAATTTAAGATATGGTCATTTATATTTTGGTGGTCTAGATTTGTTGCAGAACAAAAAAATGGTGAAAGGGTTACCTAGTATTCAATAACCAATGTTTAATTTTTAACTTTTATTGAAGACTACAATCGAGAAATATGGGTTTATCTTCTGAAACATAAATCTGAAGAATTTTATGTATTTAAAAGATTTGAAGCTATGGTTAAAAATGAAAGTGGAAAGCATAATAAAATTTTGAGATCAGATAGAGGTGGTGAATATACGTTAACATATTTCATTGAGTTTTGTCAATTGCATGGAATCAAGAGGCAGTTTACTGCATGTTATACTCCACAACAAAATGGAATAGTTCAAAGGGAAAATCGAACTATTATGAATATGGCTCAAGGTATGTTGAAGGAAAACCATCTACCAAATGAACGCTGGGGAGAAGCAATAGCTTGTGTTGTTTATATTCTTAACAAAAGTCCGAATAAGAGCGTAAAGGACCGAGTTCCCAAAGAAGCCACAAATGATAAGAGTTGTCATATATCTCATTTAAGAATTTTTGGATGCGTTGCTTATGCACATGTTCCTAAAGAATTGAGAAAGAAGTTATATGATAGAAGTGAGAAATCATGTATCTTTATTGGATACAGTAAGGAATCTAAAGCATATAGACTCTATAATCCCATCACCAAGAAATATATTATCAATAGTGATGTTCAATTCAAGGAAGAAGAAGCTTGGGATGGAAGCATAGCTAAATATGTTGTAGAGGGAGTTGTATTATCTAATGGAGATGATAATGAATATGAGACAGAAGTACAAGGTGGACAATCGATTCAATATACACCTATTGCAAGCACTTCAACAAGTCAATCACCAAGAGTTAGTCAATTAGAACTCAGAACATCAAGAAATCAAGAACGTGATGAACCATGAGTTTATGGTGGACAACAAACAACAACATCTTAGGTGAGTAATGAATCTAATCCTACAATAGCTACATTAAAGAATAGAATCCAAGGTCATAATATTGGAACTCTAAAGGAATTGTATGAGTTAAATGATGAAATAGATCAAGTTTCAAATTTTGCATTACTTAGATATGATACAGTAAATTTTAATGAAGTTGTGAAAGAAAAAGTTTGGATAAAAACCATGGTTGAATAAATTGATGCTATAAAAAGGAATAATATTTGGGAACTTTTAGATTTTAATAAAGGTAAAAATACCATAGGTGTTAAATCGATTTATAAAACTAAATTGAATGCTAAAGGTGAAATTGAAAAACATAAAGCAATACATGTAGCTTGGCGGTTCAGTCAACAACCTGGTATTGGTTATAATGAAACATTTGCACTTGTAGCTAGACTTCAAAAAATAAGAAAGGTAGTAGCTATTATTGCACAAAATAAATGGAAAATATATTAGATGGATGTTAAGTATGCATTTTTAAATGGTTTTTTGGAAGAAGAGGTTTATGTGAAACAACCTCATGGATATGAAATTGATTATCGAGAAGATAAAGTTTACAAATTAAATAAATCATTATATGGATTGAAACAAAAACCGCGAGTATGGTATAGTAGAATTGATGAATATTAGGAGTCCAAGTGAGCCATCTTTGTATTCAAAAGTAAACGAGGAAGGTAAAATTTTGATTGTGTGTCTATATGTTGATGATTTTGTTTTCACTAGAGATCTCTCAATAGATGATTTTAAGACAAGCATGAAAACATAATTTGATATGACTGATTTAGGCCTAATGAAATATTTTCTTGGTATTGAAGTAAATCAATCTGAAGATGGTATTTTCATTTGTCAATAAATGTATAAAAACGATATATTGAAAAGGTTTAGGATGGAAAAATGTCAGCCAATTGTAACCCCAATTGAAATTGGTACAAAAATCAGTAAGGATGATCAAGGTTCAAATATTTATCCAACCTTTTTTAAACAATTGGTTGGAAGTCTTATCTATTTGACTGCAACAAGGCCCAATATAACGTTTGTTGTAAGTTTAATTTGCATATTCATGGAGTCTTTGAAGAGTACCCATTAGCTAGTTATAAAAAAGATTTTAAGATATGTTGCTAGAACAAGAAATTATGGTATCTTGTATACATATATTTAGATTTTAAACTGACTCGATATACATATAATGATTTTGTAGGAAATATTGATGATAGAAAGAGCACATCTGGGTATGTATTCAGTTTTGGTTCAGGTGCAGTTTCATGGGCCTAAGTGAAGCAATCCATTATGACTCTATCATCAGCTGAAGCAGAGTATGTTGTAGCCACAACAACAACATGTAAAACTCTGTGGATGAGAAGAATTTTGAAATATTTGTTGCATGAATGGAAAGAACGACTTAGATTTTCTATGACAAAAAATATGCTATTGCATTATCAATAAATCATGTTTTCCATAAGAAGAGTAAACATAATGATACGAGGTATCATTTCATTCGAGAATTAGTAAGAAATAATGAAATATATATGGAGTTTTGCAGATAAGAAGACTAGTTTGTAGACATATTTACGAAACCCTTGGGAAAAGAATTGTTTGAACCTCACAAGAAAAACATAGGGGTATGTATGACGTAACGACATTTTGATGTAATAGAAAAATTTTGTTCTTTTATTTTTTTGTGAAATAATTAAGGGGGAGAACGTAAGAACAATTATTTCACACTGTCTTCCTCTGTCACTGCACACCGCCATTATGCTTCAAACTCCAAAAAATCATTGCCACCTGATCACACCACCTCAGCTCGTCGGATTTGAAAGTGCAACAACGATTCAAATGTGAAGGGGAAGCACTGCCTGGAAAATTATTTGTTTAAATGAAGTAACCGACTTAATTTTTTCTATAAATAGAAGGATCAGCAAGAGGGAAACATGATCCACTCTCGGCTTTATTACTTGTTTGTGTAATTAAGCAGTTGTAGCTGTGATTTACTAAGTTCTTAGTTCTATTTCTTTCATCTATGAAATATAATATAACATTGAATAGCTTTACTGTAATTACAATCATGAAACTCCGAGTAATTATAAACACAAGGAAAACCCAAAAGTAAATTGCTATATACAAAAAAAATTTAAACAAAAAAATGAAACTAGTAGATGTATTCACTGTTAGCACAGAAAAACACTAAGAAATTTAATATCAGGGAAATTTAATTGAAAACATTTCTAACCAAAAAACTAATAGGTTAAGCGTCCTCTCAACTAGTAAATAGTATAGAACCATTAGTAATTGTAGTTCTATCCACAACCTGGTGCTAATATTCATAAGTTCCTTCAAAAGTGACATCATTCTTATGGCTACTTGAATTCATAGGATTGCGCCTAAATATAGATTGGAAAGATGAATCTCATTTTCCCCATAATCAAACGAATGTAGAAAAAATATAATCCGCATAACAAAGCTCACTAGCTTAGCTTGTATAAGACACATCAACCATGGAAAGAACATATTAAAATATAAGAATTAAGAAGGATAAAGATATGACTGATAGTTTAATGATATATATGTTTATTGAGGCATCTTCACATAATTAGTATGATATCTCAAATAGTTCTCTCTTTTTACCCTGAATTCACAATAGCATACCTAATTCTCTTAACTTTGTGAGTTATATCATCAACATAACAATGTTAGTTGTATAAACTACAATAGCCAACAGATGGAAGATTTCTCTAGTCTAATTAGTCTAATTATAAATTCTAGAGATTCGTGAAGAGAGATATGTTCATTTTATATCCTTTAAGGAACTAAGTAGCTTACATCCTCATAGCATTTGAAATATGGCCTATAATGGGTTAAAAACCTTTTAAAATTGGTGGCCAATCTTCTCTAATAGCTAGTGCGTAGCTTGTAGCACCTCCAGTGCTTCATAAAAAATTATCAGCATCAACGGGATAGTTTAAGAGCTATCAGCTTTAGCGTTTAAAGTTGTTAAAGTTGAAGAGTTTGCTCCTCATGAATACCATACATTGAATTAAATGACTGTACATCGAGCCACATTGTGTTTTGAAATGATCCACCGCCTTAGAGGAAGTAGAAAATAATGGAGAATATGTATTATTAGAGAGAGCTTGTTTCACAGTTGTGTGTGTGTCCTAGATTAAGATTAGTTCCTATTTATAGGAGAGAGTTCTAATCTCCCTAAAGTTATGTAAACTTATATATTTGTGATTTTATAATTAATTGAATATAATGGTTCTACTTGGGTAGAATCCAAGTGCAGCTTGTTCACTTGTGAGCTGCTAGTTTCAGTGTATAAGTTTCATCTTCGATTTTTAATATGGTATCAGAGCTAATATGGTATCAGAGCTAGTGAGCCAAGGTGGCTAAATTGAGTGCTTTTGTGGAGAGTTGAGAGCCTTGGTGGCTAGAGAGCCTTAGTGGGAGTGTGTAGCCTTTGTGGCTAAATTGAGAGCAGAGTTAAGAGCCTTGGTGGCTAAATAACTAAGATCCTTAGTGGCGGGAGAGAGGCACTCTCAAGAGAGCCTCAGTGGCAAAGGAACTGTTGCAAAATTCATTATTGTTTTCCTCTGCAGATCCATCTCAACGCATTTTTATTCCAACATTTATGTAGTAGTCAACAAAGGGAATAGTGCAACATTTTCCCCTTAATCCCATGCTTATTGGGGTTTCCTTACTAGAATCACGTCCATCGCGGTTCAAAAGCGTAGATACGATACCCTAATCTTGCGCTGGTCGTGGTGAGTTGGAAGATCATGGTGTATCATTGGCATATTGGTGTAGTGGTGAGTTGGATGTTGGATCTTTAGCTTATATTAGGGTTTGTGTAGATTGTGGTGATCGCTTTGGCTGTAACAGTCGCCTACCCTCGTGCCATCGCCATTCGTGGAGAGTGCTGAAACACATCATCGCTGAAACAATAGTGTGATGTGGATCTACATTAGGGCAGCAATGGTGCCTAGTTGGTGCCTATTGATGCTTTTGCGAAGCGGAAAGTGTGGTGATTTGTGGTGAGCTCGTAGATCAAAATCTTTGAAACTCGAGATCAATTGGTGGATTTTGACTATAAAAAATTGTTGGAGATCACAGAGAGGATTGTTGTGAGATCCTTTGTCTTTTGTTACGTCTTTTGTGTTTCCTCCACACAGAGCAAAGAGTGCAAGTTCTGACAAGACCTTGATCAATCTGTAATATCCCTCCCCTTAATAATAAATAATAAATAATAAATAATACAAAATACAAAATAAATAAAAATAGTAATAACTATACTAAATCTCTAAATAAGAATAAAAAGAAATAAAACAAAGAAAACAATAAAAAAATCAGTAAAGCTATGAAAAAGAAGAAAATAAAACAAGAAAGCTAAAAATCAAAAGAAAAGTAAAGAAATAAAACAAGAAAGCTAAAAATCAAAGTCGCATGTAGACACATGGAGTGTGTGCATGTGGTTCCCATCCAATGTTTGTTCTATTTAATAGATGGTGAGGAAGATGAGAGGCATTCCCGGCCTTCCATCTTTCCCAGTTTCTATCTTTCATTCTCTTGGGAGAATAGTGTTCTAAGACTTAGGAATCACTAGCAGTATTACGTTGATTGAGGGCTCGGGGATGGCCAGTTGTAGCAAATCCTTGCACAATTGAGCTTACGGTTGGGTGGAGAGTTGTCCCCAAAACCTTCTTGTCATCTGGTAGACATCAATCACAGGGAATATAGATATGTACTTATTTGTTGATTCTGATTTTAACAAGGAAATTAATTTTATATTTACTTTGGGTTGTTACATATGGTATCAGAGCAAATTTCAACCCTTAAAGCCTATGGACATTTTAGAAAAAAAATTATTTTATTCGGATTTTTAACTTTTCAATAATTCCAATTATTTCATGATGGTTTATTCGAATGAACAAATAATTATTGTGACGGTATTCGAACACTTAACCAGCAACATAATTGAACTTTTAAAAGGATTACAACAAAATTTCTTAAGAAAAGATTTGTGTTTTCGGTGATTATTTTATATTATTTTTCCTAAATTTATAATTGGCATAAAATAAAATGTTTTATGGTTAATATATATTATATTGCGGAGACATATATATAATTGAAATTTATAATAACTTATAATAATGTTTTAAAGTAAGATTTGAATTATAATTTAGTATTAGACTTGATAAGTCAATAGTTTAGTGTTGTATTTATTTATTATTTAATTGTGAATATATATAGATAAATTCACACTTATTCCATTAAAGCTACAAGAATTTCTCCATTGAAATCAAAATCCACATGCGTGGACAAAATTATTGGAAGTGCAAGTTCAATTCACAGAGGATATTGTTATTGTGCTTAAATTAATATTAATTTGAATATATATTTATATATGTTTATTATTTTTTATTGGTTATTGTAGGTTTATTTTTTATTATAAGTTTATTTCCATAATCGAATTGAAATAAATAATGTGATATTTTACTTATAATTAATTTATTTTTATTTTTATTTTTCTACTTTAAATCATTAAATGTATATTTTATGTGGTAAATGAAATTGTAAAATAACATTAACATATTTATGTTTTTAATTTTACTTCTAATTTTAGATTAAAATGTGGGTTTGTTAATTCTTATTTAGAAGTCATAAAATTCAGGGTTTGTAGAATAGGATGGTTATTTCCTATTTAATAAAATCTGGCACGCTATTTGTTCCCTTACAACCTGAAATCTGATTGTTCTTCTCTGCATAGGCTGTAATTTCCCATTTCTCCGCTACGAATTGTTTCTGTTTCTCATTTTGTAAATCTATGTACTCGTTATATTGTTTGGCCTGTTGTCAAATTCTGACTGTATTGGCATTTTTTATGATTGAATTGATATTCCAAAAGAGGTTTTTTATTTCAGAAATAAGTTAGAATTACTTCGATTTCAATACCTTTTCATTAGCAAATTATATGAAACCTGCTCCCTGTGATTAATGGTTGTGGAGTGAGATATATCTGGATAGATAGGTTTTTAAAGAATTATTTGATGAATATGGGATGGATTGGAAAGGGAGTGGGTGGGTTTTGAAACCGACCTGCCTCCACTATTATCACCACACTTCACCAATGAGAAAACACGGGTTTTGATTATGGGTATGTTGTTGGGGTCTCTGAGGACGAGGAAGAGTTGGAGGAGTAGGAGAGGTACGAGGTGGAGTATAATTTTAGGCTCGAGGAGGGTGCTAGGGATCAGGTGTTGGGTCATCCAAGGTTTGTCGAGGGTTCTGTGAGGAAGAAGTCAAACACGCGGCAATTTTAGAGGAAGAGGAAGCATGAGAGGCTGGCTCTGGCTGAGTTTGAGAGGAAGGAGGAGTGAAGCACTTGAAGAATGTTAAGAAGAGGGAGATTTTGGAGAAGCTTGAGAAGATTATGGCCGTGGCTGGGGTTGTAGGTGATCAGGGGAATGTTGTGGATGAGGAGGATCTCGAGGACGATTTCGATCCTGCGAAATATGATCAGAAGATGAGGGAGGCATTTGGGGATGAGTACTACGGGGCCGAAGATCCGGATGAGGAATTTCAAGGGCATGATGTGGATTACTTGGACAAGCCCAATTTTGATGCAGAGGACAAGTTGTTGGGTTTTCCCAAAGGTTGGGATGGGCGGAAAGCTAATGGGTTTGAGGCCGCAAGGGAGAAGTCAAAAGCAGGGCGTATATCAAATCCGAAATCAGTCAAAGATAGGGCAAGGGAAGATGATGTTGATGAAGATGAAGATGCAGGCGAGGGGGCAGAGGAAGATGAAGTTAATGAGGACGAACATGAAGGGGCAGAGCAGGATGAAGGTGATGGAGATGAAGATGAGGTAGTGACGATTATTAGGGATATGAGGGCATCAGGTGTCTACGATGGAGATGATGTTGAGGATGTGGGAAATGAACCAAAAGAGACTAGAAGCAGGAAGAAGCGCAAAGGTAGAGTTTCTCTTCGAGAAAAGTTGGCTTTTGACAAACACCTGGAGGAATATTACAAATTGGACTACGAGGATGTTGTAGGAGATCTTCGCACTCGATTCAAGTACAAGGAAGCGCTATCCAATAGCTATTTAGGTTGGTCCTCGCTATTGTGATGGTCATTACTGCAACCTTGTAAGAAGAGGGCATGAGTTAAATTCACCACAGGAGCAGAAGAGAAGCAGCGGTACTTATAGTACCCAACCGTGCTTGATTCTTCATAAAAATTAGGCCAAACTAGAAGCACTGAATAATTTGTGAAAGGAAAGTTAAGGCCCACTGGTGGCACTAGTGATTTGCAGAGGAATAACATTAAATCGTAATATTTAGGTTAACATCAAGTTCTTGGATCTCGTGGCATTAAACTAAAGTAGATTTTTCCAAGATTCATCAAACACCTTTTTAAATATTTTTCTTTATAATTGTGACGTTGGTAATTCTTTAAATATATATATATATATATAAATAATGGAGTGTGTCGAACGAATTAAGAAACCATCACAAATTTTATATAATAATGTAATTTTTTAATAAAAATATGAATTTAATTTTGTTATGTTTTAGCATTAAAACAATATGGAAAAGGAAAATTATAAATAATTATCTTTAAAAATTTATTGTTTTTATTAAATTTTATTTTGAAAGTGTTAAATTATTATAATTAATTATTAAGAGAAAATAAAGGGGACCAATTTAATATTATTTAAGAAAAATTAAAGTCCTGGTGTTGCAGTGTTTTCATCACAGTTTAGGGTTTGAGTTTTAAATGTTATTAGTTATTTTTGAACCTCTAAACCAACTTACAAGTAGTTATAAAATTGTCAAATGGAGAAAATTTTAATGTAATATGGTTGAATATATAGATAATAAAGTATTATTATATAGAACATAGAAGCAATCATATTATGGTTGAATGATGTAATGTAGATTCACAATATGATAGACCCTTTTATTTATTAGTGAAAAATATAACATTGGGATGTTCATGAAATATGAGAAAATTTTAAAAGCTAAAGTAGTGGACTGGTGAGATGGTATTGAAGTGCTTTAAGATAGAACATCAATATCACATGTGAATAGATTGATTCGGGTCCATAATATGAGAAACTTTCCAAGTTCATTAATATGGAGTAGATTGCAAGTTTTGCTAAATGTCGATTACTAAATGATAATCCACTAAGAGTGATGTAGATTGGAAATTAGAAATTATTATGGAAGGGTAGTTGATATCTTGATGAATTGACACTAATAGTAGATGGATGTTGAATAATATGATTTCATAGTTGATATTCATTATTTATATAAGGAAAAGAAATTGTTTTTGATGAATCATGATAACAATACTTATAATGTATTATTGCTTTATATTTGATATGTATTGCAATGATTCTCATAATTATGGTGAACGGGTGGACGTGCGGGCGGGTGCCTAGGCGAGGGCGCACCGTGCACGCCGAAACGAAAAATCGTGCGGACGGGCGACCGGGTGAGGGCGCGCCATGTACGACGAAACGGTGGAAACAGTGAAGTGTTGAGATTGTGAACGAAGATGTGACTCGTGCGGAGGCGCCCATGTGTGGTGACTTGGTTACGATGAGGCGCGCCCAAGTTGGGCAAACAATACAATCGTGCGACGAGGTGAACAAAGGGTTGGTGAGTCATGTGGCGACCGTGCGGAGGTGCCGATGAGCTGGGCAACCGAGTTTGCCGAAGTTGAAAATTGGCTAAGTGTAAATTTGGGGTTTCCCAAGATTTAACTTGTAAAGATTTGTAACATTGAAGATTGTATAATATATTGATTCGGGCAGACTCATATTGCAGGGAGTTGCCCCTCCCTTTATACCGTTGTGCATTTCTATTGTATAATGTTGTTATGTGAATGTTATGGGCTTTTACTTGTATAAAGGAACACATTAATGATACTTGGTTGCGAAACACAAACTAAGTAGGATAATTGGAATGTTAGGCGTAGTCTACAATCGTAAGTATTGGTGAAAAGAAAATGATTGGTAGTGCCGCACCTCACTATAAGCAGTTGAAAGACTACCGCAGGTGTAGGGGCATGACACAGGGGGTCGAGGGGAAAGATTGAAGAGGGACCGGAATCGATTTTGAGGGTGGAAGGTCGATTAACCGTGGATGCAACAACAGGTCCATCTGATAGTGCATCAGAGAAATCTCCACTGGTTAGAATGCTCTTATCAACGCTAGATACCGCCCTACTGATTTGTGATTCCAAGGAATTTTCAATGAGAGATCCACGAACGGAGAAGTTTGTTGCTGGGGATGAGGGAGAGATGAAATCTTATGGAGCTTCTGACAAAGTTCTAAACAAATAAATAAATTAGGAAAGTTTGAGATCGTTATTCGCTAAGATTTCACTGACATTGTTTTAGCAAGAAAGTGTTGCACATTTTCTCCATCTAAATATCAATGTTAACCTAAGTGATAGATGTACCACTTTGCAAACATTATTCTAATATAGAAACAACTCAGGAACAATACATTTGAGCTCTATCCATTTCTTCCTCAACCGCAATATCCATAATCAAAGTGGTCTCCCTGTTCGCAAATCACCCAAAGTTTGTATTTTTGTAGTTGTACTGGAAATGATCAACGTATTTTCCAAAGTCAAAATCTCATAAGTCCAGATTTTCCTTTTTAGATGTAGTATTTGACATCATGCATCTCCCTTCATGCTCGTGGCATGAAATTCTTCAATGGCAAAATCTATATCTATATCTATCTATATTTATCTTTATCTATATCTATCTATATTATGTTCTAGGTCAACAATTTTATGATTTGGATGAGAGCAAGTTAAAGTTTTCTAGATCAAGGAAGCTCTGTTCTGAAATTCTCAAATATCTCCCTTCCTTCCTAAATTCACTAAAAAATAAATGAAAAGAAGGAAACCTGCTATCTCATGATTGTTAAAATACCAATTAAGATAACATGAAATTCACATAGAGTAGATCCTCTATTTAAATCATTAACTGAATTTAGCAAGCAAGTGCGATAGTAATAAGATTTCCATGAAAACTCCCAAAGTTGAAACTCCCCGCAAATAATGTGGCAAAGTTTCTCCTCATAGCAGCAAATCAAGAAAGTGTCCCCTTCTTGCTTTTTTTATTTCGGAAACTGCTTCAAAATCATGTTTATTATTTGTTTAAATGTATTTTATCTATTCATTTATATAACTAAATAGTATTTTGAATTATTTTATTAATGTTTTTTTATATTTATATATATGTTTATTTTGAAATATTTTGTTAATGTTTTTTTATATTTATATATGTTTATTTTGAAATAAGATTTTTAGAATTTGAATTAGAATTTTTTTTTAATGTTTTTTTATATTTATATATGTGTTTATTTTGAAATAATATTTTTAGAATTTTATTTAGATTTTAATTTTTTTCTTTTTTAATTTTTAATTTTTTATATTTATATGTATTTATTTTGAAATAATACGTTTAGAATTTTATTTAATTATTAATTAGATGGTACAGATTTAATATTCATGAAATATTATACAACATTTTCAATAATAGTCTTAAATTAATAGTTAATATTTATAAAGTATTTATGAATTTTTTTGTCCTCTTAATCAAATTAATTAATTAAAAATCTGTCATAATAAACTATGGTATTATAACAAAACTTATTTACAACTTAAGAATTTCCATAATAATATGATGACAAATATGATTATAATAAAAATCTTATTATAAATTTTAAAATATATATATACTTAACTCATATATATATATTTTTTTTTTAATAATAATAATAATTTTATAAAAATTAAGGTAAAATTAACTTACCATGTTTTAAATTTGATAAAGTGGGATAATGAGATAAGTGTTTCTAGATATATTGATATAATAATTTAATTTATATGGCTGATCTACTATATTATTTGACACGTTGTTCCGTTATCGTTTTTATTCCGTTCTAAAATTATTGACATCGTTAATCGTGAATAGCAAAATAAGGTTCTCGCCTCGAATGGTCGAACGGTACGTAAGAAGTTGGCGGCGACGACGCGACGACACGAATTTATTATTACAGAATTCAGAGAAGCAGAAACAATTACTCAAGAAGAATATTGCAGATGTGTCGTACACGTTTGAGAATCAATAATTAATTATTTGCTGAATTACGTGATAATCTGAAAAGAAATACGATTTGTTTCCACATATGATCCATATGCATCCGCCTGTTAAATGTGTGAAAATCCTGCAATTTTTAGAAATTTTAAATTATAAGATGATATGAATGGACACTGATTCAATGAACAACTGTGAAATAACAAGAGTGTAAACGTGCAAAATGGTAATATTAAATAAATTAATTGGATTAAATGGTAATCAAAAATGAGTTAGGTTTAGTAAACGTGGATATTTAAGAATGTTGGGAAATTAATTAGGATATTAAATTTTAAAGATAATCATTGCACGTGTAATTGGAGATTTGAGTTATCAATTTGTGTTTCTTGATAAGAGTTATTGATGTTGTTTTGTTTATAGTAGTGAGTGATTGTTGTTTTATTATTGGTTTAATAATTGAGTCTTATTTTTAGAATAGGGTAGTTGTTAATTTTTTTTAAAAATATTAATTTGTTTTTAAATAAAAAATAAAAATATTATAAAAATTTATGTATATGGATAAATTACATTTTGTTAAAAAAATAATTATTATTGTTATATTTTTAATTGAAAATAATAAATTGATATTGGTTTAGTCTAATTAATAGAAGAAATGACTTTCTTCCCTGGAATTTTTAATACAACTTTAAGATTTGAGTTATCAATTTGCGTTTCTTGATAGCAGTTATATATGTTGTTTTGTTTATAGTAGTTAGTGATGTTGTTTTATTATTGGTTTAATAATTGAGTCTTATTTTTAGAATATGGTAGTTGTTAATTTTTTTAAAAAATATTAATTTGTTTTTAAATAAAAAATTATTATAAAAATTTATGTATATGGATAAATTACATTTTGTTAAAAAAATAATTATTATTGTTATATTTTTAATTGAAAATAATAAATTGATATTGGTTTAGTCTAATTAATAGAAGAAATGACTTTCTTCGCTAGGATTTTTAATACAACTTTAAGCAAGATTGTGATTTGTGATTTGTGTTGTTTAAAATACATTTTGAATGCATAAATGTATTTAGCACTCTAAAAATCTAATAAATTCTCAAATTAAACCACTTAAGCTTAGGGGTTGTATAACTAATCCATAACAGCAAATTTTTAGCTAAATAAGGTGAGAAAATTTTCCAAAAAACCTACTTTAAATATATTTAAATAATTTTTTATTGCAAAAATAAATTCAGCTCCATCAAAAATCGGTTATAAAAAATAAAAATAAAAACTAGACATCTTAAAACTTAATAGTTATAAATGCCGTATTTCAAATAATTCTACCATATTTTTACAAAATTATATTTATGGCTTAAATTTATAATTAAAAAATCTGTAATAAATTTTTAGCAAAATAAAGTAGAAAAAACAACCATAAAAAGGCATTGCGCCTACAAGTTAAACTTGAGGAGATTCGCCGCTTTGAGAAAATAACATAATTACAGCTTGAGATAAAGATTGGCATGTTTTACTGTGGATAAGATGAACTGACAACGATTAGATTGATGTGTTTGACAGAGTCAAACCTGCTGCTATCTGAAACTATTTGTCCAATCACATGAGAGAGATGGCACGCCAAATTTTCTGGCAACCTTCAACGAGGATGAGAAATATGTAATCGTACGTCCCTAGGATTGAACAATTCCTAACATTTCGTTGAAGCCAGGAATTTGCAGTCAATTTAGGATCGGAAAATCACAGAATTCTTATGCTTATGCGACCATGTCAAATCTTCCAAATTCAAAATCAAACGTGCGTGTTTCTGCAAATTATCATATCCACACAACACCACTTTCTAATCTATGTTATATATTATACCCACATGATCTGTGTATACATACCTACTTGCACATAAAATTGCAAATCTCTCTAGTACGTAAAACTGCTGAAGCTAAGCCCTGGCTAGCCCCCCTGGTCTTCACTTGATCACGACATTGCAATTCAGAAATCTTAGAACTGCGGTTGTGATTCAGAAATTGGTAGAATGCTATATCAGATGATGCACCCGTATAGGATGAAGGTAATTCCTTCATGTTTGACAACTTCAAGTTTCGATGGTACTCTTCTGCATGAAGAATTCCGGGCACCAAAACCAATCAAAATCAATTCGAGTGGGATTCATCAAACCGGACTACTTGCCGATATATGGCAAGATATCCAAGGAGAAAACTTGTGGAATGGGTTATTAAATCCAATCAATCCACTTTTGAAAGCGGAGATACTTAGATATGGTGATTTCGCACAGTTATGTTATGATGCATTCGATAGTAAAGTTTGCATGAGTTCTTATGGTGGGTGTAAATACAGCCCTGATGATATATTTTATAGTAATTATAACGTGGCCGGTAATTGGCAAGCTTACTACGGGTATCGAGTCACCAAGTATTTGTATACTGAGACTGATATTATATTAGGGAGGCAGACAGAGCAATCTATTTGGATTGGCTTTATTGCGGTCTGCACAGATGCTCAACAAATACGAAGAGCGGGCCGGAGAGATATTATAATAGCGTGGAGAGGAACCCAAACATCTCAAGAATGGATACAAGATCTCACAGATTTTTTAGTTCCTGCTCGATTATCAACTACTAATGGTCTCAACGAGAAGGGCGTCCGAGTTATGAAGGGATTTCTAAATTGTTATAATTCTACAGGAGAAACTGCTCGTTCAGAAGTTATAAGACTGTTAGATAAATACAAGGACGAGGTCTTGAGTGTTACTTTATCTGGGCACAGTTTAGGAGCTGCTCTCGCAACCTTATGCTCATATGATGTTAAACAAATTCTGAACTTACATTCACCAGCACGCCCTATACCTGTTACTGTGTTTGCATTCGCCTCTCCACGCGTAGGGAATAGAGCCTTCGCCCAAAGAATGGAAGAACTTGGCGTTAAGGTGCTTCGTTTGGTGAATAAGAACGATATTGTTCCCAAATTTCCTGGACTTGTTGTGAATGAGAGTTCATGGGGATGGTTCAGAAAATTGTTGAATTGGCTTCCCTGGACATATTTTCATGTGGGGGTCGAAGTTATTTTGGACAATAATAACTCCCCCTTTCTGAAACATACCTGCAATCTTGTTAACGCGCACAATTTAGAGGTGTATCTTCACCTGATCGACGGTTATGTAGGAGAGGGTAAACCTTTCATATCTTCTGGAAGAGACCCTGCTCTTGTCAATAAGAGCTGCCACTTACTGATCGAAAACCTTGACATTCGTCCTCATTGGTTCGAGCAGCAACAGGAACATGGAATTTGCAAGGCTGAATATGGCTACTCCAATATTCCCGAAACCCCATGAAGAAATTGTATCGGGCTGTTTCCGTGATGTATATGGCCTTTGTTAGCTGTATTTGTCATAGAATGAGGTTGTCAGCCCATCAGTGATCTGTTAGCGAAAAAGTGGTTAGTTGATCATGCAATCAAATGCATTCCAATCATATGTGATCATAAAATAGATAATGCAAATCAAAAGCATTCCATTGTTATTAGGGCACAGGAATATGTTGGATGACCATAATAGTATCTATTATTTTCTCATCATCAATTGAAACGGCTTTGTGGATGCTAAGGCTGTGGGGCAAACAATATGCACTCACGAACAGAGTAATCAATGCTTGTTATATGACAAACGTAAGGCTGCACCGTAAACAATATGTATTTTAACGTAGTGTAATACATGTTATATAAGTTTGGGATATACTCTAGGAAGTATTTAGACCTACATGTCATTATATTGATTGATTGTTAGGTTTTACATTATGTAGCGACAATTATAATTTAAAACTATGAATATTGTGTGTTCGGTATTTAAATATGTATTAATAAATAAAGGATGTTAATCTCATTTAATAAAAAATTATCTAAATTTTAAACAAAATCATTTTCCAGTAAAGTGGAAAAAATATTTATTAATAAATAAAGGAGATTAATTTAATTTAATAGAAAAATATTCAAATTTTAACCAAAATCATTTTCCATTAAAGTGAAAAAATATATTACAATTAAAGGGATGATATTTAATTGTTAAATCTGAGTTAAATAATTAGGAATAAAGCAAAATTTACAAATTAATGAAAATATTAGAAATATTATAACATCAAAATTTAAGAAGAAATTCTGATAAAAAATTAAAGGATGAAAGATGATCAAAATACTATCAAAAAGTGATTAACCTTGATTTATAAAACCAAAAATATTTATTTATTTTGACTAGCATAAGTAAGACTATCGACATTGTTAAAATAACAATTGATTCTCAAAAGCTTCATAATCAATGTAGGCATTATACAATTTCCGAAGCACCATGGATTGGAAAAATCCATATCTTTATAGCACTAAGAAGGATGAAGATGAAAACTAAATTTTTCTTTAAATGTCTTCCAAACGCCGATATTAGACCTCAATCTTAAAATATTTGTCATAATATCAACCTTCATAACCTTCTAATCCATTAAAACTATGGTGATCATCTAAATAATCCTCTAAATTAAATGTAAACTCAAAGAATATTAACCATCATCACTATTATCATTACCATCAACAATTATACTTTTTTTTTATAAGCTTGGCAGGACTACATCTTCAACATGTCCAATATATCAGGCGAATCTGGGGGAAATTGAACTGGTGACTTCACATCAAGGAGTGTCTTAACTCATGACACAATCACCATCTATCCAAAACCCGATGGACTTTCTATTATCAACAATTATACTTAAAAAAATAACCATCATACTAATTAACTAACTTATCCATTAATTTTAACCTTTTTTTTATAAAAATTTCACTACGTTCAAAATACAATCTCTTTTTTATTCTTCTTACTAAATAAAAATGTTTTTAAGATATACCCTTTATAGAGATAAATCCTATTAATAACTAGGATTTGAAATACATACAATATTCTAAAAGTAAATAAACTTTAAGAAAATGAGAAATCACTATTCCTTAAATTTTCACTAACATTGTATACATCTATAACAAGGAAATGTTGCTACTCAATTTCTACATGCTTATCAATTGTTAAACCAACCGATAATACCACTTCTTAAACCATATTCAAATACATAAAAGGGTCACTAACCATGTTCTTTAGTTGTATGCATTTCCTCCTCAACCCTAGCATTTATAATCGAAGTGGTTTCGCTGAACCTCAAGTCATCATCCTATGTTGGTATTTCTGTTGTTGTGCTATAAATGACCATCCGAACTCAAAATCTACGGAGCCCTCCTTTTCCTTTTTAGTTCTAGTACTGCATCATGAACATCTCCCTTCATACTTGTCGCTCTAGTTCATTGTAACAAAATTCCTTAATAGATAAAAAAAAAATTGGTGTGTTCTCTCCACATGCCAACAATTCCACGACTTAGATGAAAGCATGTAGAAGTTGTCCAGAGCATAGAATCTCCGTTCTGGCTTCTAAGCGATCTCTATTCTTTCCTGAATTCACTAAAATTGGTGAGATGTGGGAAACCCGCTATCCCATACTTGTTAAAATACCAAATGAGATTTCTACGTGAAGCTCACATAACGTAGATCTTCTATCTAAACCATTAAGTGAATTGAGCAAGCAAGTGCGATAGTAATAGGACCTCCAAGATAACAGCCAAAGTTTAAACTGGCCCTTTAAACCCAAAAAACGACCCCCTTGTTGCTTTTATTGTTCATGAATACGGCTTGAAATCATCGTTCTTGATTAGTTGGATATAAATTATTTATTATTTTTCTTATTATTTTATTTATTAATTTTTATTGATATTATAATTAGAAAAGAAAAAAATTGTTATTATTTATTATATATATTTATATGTTTATTTTGAAAGTTTTTAGAATTTTAGTGTAATTATCTGTAATTGTTAAATAAATGGTAGGATTTAATATCTATATAATATTCTTAAATATTTTTGGTAGTTGTTAACCATTATAATTATGATATTTTATTAAATTGGTTATTTAAAAAAGTGTAATCAGAAACTATAGTATTGTAACAAAGCTTATTTACAAGTTAAAAATCTCCATAGTAAAATAATAGTAAATTTACATCATAAAATACATATATAAATTAATAATAATAATAATTTTAAATTAAAGTTATAATTTAATTATTTTTTAAGAATTTCTTTAACCTTAAAAATGTGAGATGTATTATAAGTCCTTAATGTATATAGACACAATTATTTATTTATATGGTTGAGTTAATTTAAATTATATCAAAAGATGATTAGTGAATTAATTTATTTGCAATTCTTTTAGCTCTTTTGGTCTCCACTACTACACAAGATACAACATTTTATAGATACCACTAGCTGGACAATTATAACATGCTTTAAGATACTTGAACCCACACAATTAGCAAAACAAATTGTTCACCAAACCAGTTAAACAAACATCATTAGTAATAAAACCAACACAATCGCATTACCAACAACCACAGTAGTAATTATTAGATGTATAAGAGTTATTAGATGTCTAAGAGAAATTTAATATTAATTATTATATAATTATAATAATTAGGTTTTATAATATTAAGTTTAAAATATAAGATTTTAATATTGAGTATTAATATTAGGGTTTTAGTATTGGGTTTTAATGATGATGATGATGATGATAGTGGTTAATGTCCAATGAGATCAAATTGGTCTATCGGACCTATAATTTTCTTATTTTTTAATTGTTTGGCTCCTTGTCTTTCTTGGCGAGATTGGTGTTGTAGCTTTCTTTTTATTCTCTACGGTCTTCCAACTTCCTTTATCTTGCATCTCCTTCATCTCTTCTGGTTCTTGGGACATTGGTGTCTTAGTTTTGCGATCTATTATGTTTGTCCTTTTGAAGATAGTCGGAGAGGAAGTTTGGTCTGGGAGATCTGATTTGCTGTTAAATGAAGATTTATTTTGTGGAGCATTCGAATCCTGATAACTGTTGATGCTTGAGGGGTTGTACAGTTCACTTTTTTGTTGTTGGGCAAGGCTTTCTCCCTACTTGTCTTGAGAGTTGTTTCTTTCTTTCCCGATTTCTTGTGATTCAGAGTTTTCTCTAGAGTATTATTTTTTGATGACAGTGTAGTGTTCTTTTTGTGTTCATTCCCACCATGTAGATCTGTGGTGGTTTTTTCTAGCAGAATTTTTCTGGGAAGCTTTTGGGCAATTTTTGGCTAGATGGTCTGTCTCAAAGCAGGATCGACATCGGAAGAGGACACTTTCATAATTGAGTTTCTGGTTCCACACATAGTCTTTACTTGTTAGGTTTATTTCAACTGGGAATCCGGCATTGAATTCCATTTCCAGACAAATGCGTTCATAGGTGGTTCTGGCATATTTCTCTGTTTCTGGGCACCTACAGTAAAATTTCCCAATTGCATTTCCAATGGCTTTTAGCAATGAGAGATTCCAGAGATGCAAGGATAGGCTTGGAAATCTCACCCAAACTGGTGCTGAGGTTATGACCACTGTTGAGGGATCGAATGATGGGTTCCATGGCCTTATGAATAGGCCTGAGTTTTCCCAAAACCAAGGGCTAGAATCTAGAATACATTATCTACTTTCATGATTTTCAAAATCTACTATAAAGAAACCCCTAGCACAAAGATAGATATTAATTCCATAAAAAATGATAGGCTTCCATACCTCTGAAATCCAATTGTGGAGAGCTGTCATCCATAGCCAAAAACCATTGAACCGACAGATTATGGCACTTTTAGAAAACTTCAAAGCCTCATCGAGTGAAGCCTGGACCACCTGGACAGTGGGAGCTGAAGCTTCACTGATGATATGAGCATGTGCTTGCCCCCTCCAGAAGCGGACGGAACTGAGCCAATAGCTATTTTCGTGAAGCTGGGAGGCATATTTTACTTGCCCGTAGAACCCAGTCGCATAGAAATAAGACAGAAGATTAGATCTAGATCTAGCCACAGAAGATTGAATAGAAGATTAGATCTAGAACCCAGCTTCAAAGAAATAAGGCAGAAAATTAGATCTAGAACCCAGCTTCAAAGAAATAAGGCAGAAAATTAGATCTAGATCTAGATCTTATGGCTATTTTCATGGTAAGTAGACATAAATAAAAGATTCAAGAAAATGAATAAATTTCAATTAAAATTATAACCATATTTATTTTTGTTATTTAATAAATTATTTACATATTATTCTTAATATTATTAATAAAATGATTAAACTTTAATATTAACATCAAATTATTACATGTATTAATATTAAGTTTAAATTTATTAATATTAACTTTGATTTTAATATTAAAATTAAACCAAAACATTATACTATTAAATATAAACTTAAAATCAATATTATTAAATTCAATATTAAAAAAATATTAAAGCTACGAGTAAGAAACCTAAACATAATATTAATATAACCTAAAACATAATATTGAAATGTGAAACTTGGTCAGAAATCATTACTGAATTCCCTAAATCGTAGAGATTATAGGAGTCTTCCTACTTGAAAATAATATGGGCAAGTTATCTTTGAATAAATCAATATACACACCAAACAAGGGAGCTATAGGGAGAGGATGTTAGTATCTTAATAGTACAACAAACAGTAAGTATTCCCAAGAACTATAGATAGAGGTTCTTGGTATCTTAATGGTATTGGAGAAATCTGTGTGCCATCATTCTTTACTTGTAATACCACTCTTGCTTTAGTGTCTTAATATCATTGGAGAAATTTGTGTGTCATCATTTTTTACTTGTAATACCACTCTTACTTTCTTTAGGTTGGGCTGTTATATAAAAGTGATTATATTTAATATTAATACTAATAATTGATTAGAAGCAGGACTCTAACATTGCATGTTTTATTACGTGAATATATGTGTTTGTTTTTAATGAGATGAAAAAATATATTTTGAATAATAGAATTAATTATAGGTGTTAAGAAATTCGTATTATAGATCTTATTATTTGTGTAAAGTGTTATTTTAATTTATACGTAGGTTATCTAGTGGGTTAGTCTTATTAATAATCTAAAGCAGTATGAAATGTTAAAGACATCTATAAAAATAGATGACTAAGTAGCTATCCAAACTATTGTAAGAATAATTAGTTCACGTCGTTTTACAGTGTCGCCGCACACCGCCATGACGCTTCAAATTCCAAACAGTCACCGTCGCCTGATCACATCGCCTCATCTCGTCAGATTTGAAAGGCTAAAACTGATTAGAATGTGAAGAGGCAGCACTCCCTAGAAAACTATTTGTTTAATTGATGTAACCGACTTAATTTATGCTGTAAATAGAAGGATCATCGAGAGGCATGCATCATCCAGTCTCGGATTTCCTTCTTGTTTGTGTAATTCAGCAGCTGTAGTTGAGAAGTTCTTGGTCTGCTCTATTTCTTTCATCTGGTATCCTAGCTTAGGCTATGAGAAATATTGAATATGTTCCTGTACGAGGTCGACATTTCTGCCATTCCAAGGGTGTCGTTCTTTGAAGAGTGTTGTTGTATTATTTTACTTGGAGATTCACATTCTCTTATAGTTTCCTTTTATCTGTTTTCTCACCTTCACTAAACATCTACTTGGAAGACAGAGCAGTTCGGTGGAACAGTTCAGGTGAGCGTTCGGTCACATTAAGAGATTCCCCAGACACCTTTTTGATCCATTAGATCAGAAGGAATCAATATGTGGCTATGACAAGTCTCGTTTCTAAAGGGACTAAAGCAATTCGTTGAAGGTCAAACATGCAAAGGTGATGTGGCTAATTCTTTTCTCAAATCCCTTTGTAAGTTTGAGAGGGAGTATTGTTTCAAGTCATATTGAAAACATGCTTTATCCTTGTGAAGTTTGTTTTTTTTTAATGATTCATATGTTGTATAAATAAAAGGTTTATTAAGGGAGTATAAATGTTTTAAAGACATAAGAGGGTGTTTTAAACTATTTGGAAGGGTATTGGGAAGTCATCTCCATCATTTTTAAAAGCAACTGAAAATAACATAGTGTAAAAGTCCTTTTAAATTTTATCTTAAGATTTCAATTATTTGTGACATATTTATACGAATTAGTCAATTCCTATTTTAACTATGAAAAGTTAAAAGTTATGATTCTTGGCTTATTTGAATGAAAACGTTGTTGGGTTATCATGATCTTTGGGGATTTGTTACTCATGGGTATCCAAAGTCTATCAATGAGGTAGCTGAGATGGTTCTTACAAATATTGAATGAGCGTTGTTAAGAAAGAACAGAAAGAAGGACAATACACCTCTTGGCCTTATTCAACAAGTCTTAGATGATGTGTTACTTTCAAAAGTCTCAAATGTAGATTTGTCAAAGAAGGCATGCGACACTCTTGAAACATGTTATGAGGGTGTAGAAAAACTAAATACTGTCAAGTTGTAGAATTTGAGAAGATATTTCAAGAATCTGAAAATGAAAGACAATGAAACTGTGGATGATTTTATGACTCAATTCATGAGTGTTGTTAATCAATTGAGACAATATGGCGAACAACTCTCAAACAAGAGAGTGATTAAGAAAGGCCTTCGAAGTTTGCCAAATAAATTTGAAGTGATTGTTGTATCCATAGAAGAGTTCAAGGACACAAGTCAAATGAAAATTGAAGAGTTGACTGGTTTGTTTATTTCACATGAATCGAGGATGTCAAGATATGATGATAGCACGTTGGAGAATGCCTTGAAAATTAAACTACAATTTAATAGAGGAAAATGCAGAGGAAGATTGAGTAATAGAGGAAGAGGAGGCAGACTAGTTGATCAAAGGCATCCGGGAGATAATTATGATCATGAAAATAAATCTCATCAATGTCTTTCTAATTTAAGGGGGAGTAATAATATAACGTGGCATCGAGGAAATCAAGGGTATGATATGTCTTAAGTTCAATGTTATTATTGCAAAAGATATGCCCATTTTTCTAGTAACTTATTGAAGAGGTAGATAGATGTTGGTAGGAAATCTACACACATCTCGAAAGAATTTGACGATAATCAGAAGCAAGTGTTTATGACTTGTAACGTGACACCAGAATGTTGAATGATATTTGGTTTTTAGATAGCGGCTGCAACAATCAAATGACTAGAAACAAATATTTGTTTTCCAATATAGACACTGGTATTCAGTTTGAAGTCATGTCGGGTAACTATATTAAGGTATGAATTAAAGGTAAAGGAGAGGTTGTTGTTTATATTAGAGATGATTATAGAAGAAAAATTGATGATGTGTATTACGTACCTAGCTTAAAATTCAATTTGTTGAGTGTTGGACAACTCATAGAGAAAAGGTATAGAGTGTTATTCAAGAATAATGTTTGTACTATCACTGAAAAATATCCAATCAAGTCGCTGATAGGAAGAGTAGAAATGACAAAGAATAGGATGTTTCTTCTTATAATGAGAAATGAGTTGTCTCCCCCCTTGAATTCTTATAAAACTAATAATTTCAACGAATCATTGTTATGGAATTTAAGATATGGTCATTTATATTTTGGTGGTCTAGATTTGTTGCAGAACAAAAAAATGGTGAAAGGGTTACCCAGTATTCAATAACCAATTTTTAACTTTTAACTTTTATTGAAGACTACAATCGAGAAACATGGGTTTATCTTCTGAAACATAAATCTGAAGCATTTTATGTATTTAAAAGATTTGAAGCTATGGTTATAAAGAAAAGTGGAAAGCATAATAAAATTTTGAGATCAGATAGAGGTGGTGAATATATGTTAACATATTTCATTGAGTTTTGTCAATTGCATGGAATCAAGAGGCAGTTTACTGCATGTTATACTCCACAGCAAAATGGAATAGTTGAAAGGAAAAATCGAACTATTATGAATATGGCTCGAGGTATGTTGAAGGAAAACCATCTACCAAATGAACGTTGGGGAGAAGCATAAGCTTGTGTTGTTTATATTCTTAACAGAAGTCCGAATAAGAGCATAAAGGACCGAGTTCCCAAAGAAGCCACAAATGGTAAGAGTTGTCATATATCTCATTTAAGAATTTTTGGATGCGTTGCTTATGCACATGTTCCTAAAGAATTGAGAAAGAAGTTATATGATAGAAGTGAGAAATGTATCTTTATTGGATACAGTAAGGAATCTAAAGCATATAGACTCTATAATCCCATCACCAAGAAATATATTATCAATAGAGATGTTGAATTCAAGGAAGAAGAAGCTTGGGATGGAAGCATAGATAAATATGTTGCAGAGGGAGTCGTATTATCTCATGGAGATGATAATGAATATGAGACAGAAGTACAAGGTGGACAATCGATTCAATATACACCTATTGCAAGCACTTCAACAAGTCAATCACCAAGAGTTAGTCAATTAGAACTCAGAACATCGAGAAATCAAGAATGTGGCAAACCATGAGTTTATGGTGGACAACAAACAACAACATCTTAGGTGAGTAATGAATCTAATCCTACAATAGCTACATTAAAGAATAGAATCCAAGGTCATAATACTAGAAGTCTAAAG
This sequence comes from Pinus tabuliformis, assembly GCA_031772625.1. NCBI lineage: Eukaryota > Viridiplantae > Streptophyta > Pinopsida > Pinales > Pinaceae > Pinus > Pinus tabuliformis. Next base: position 539,243,796 of record CM062806.1, read on the forward strand.
GAATTGTATGTCTCAAATGATGAAATAGATCAAGTTTCAAATTTTGCATTACTTAGATATGATACAGTAAATTTTAAAGAAGTTCTGAAAGAAAAAGTTTGGATAAAAGCCATGGTTGAATAAATTAATGCTATAAAAAGGAATAATATTTGGGAACTTTTAGATTTTCCTAAAGGTAAAAATACTATAGGTGTTAAATCAAATTATAAAACTAAATTGAATGCTAAAGGTGAAATTGAAAAACATAAAGCAATACATGTAGGTTGGCGGTTCAATAAACAACCTGGTATTGGTTATAATGAAACATTTGCACTTGTAGCTAGACTTGACAAAATAAGGATGGTATTAGCTATTGTTGCACAAAATAAATGGAAAATATATCAAATGGATGTTAAGTATGCATTTTTAAATGGTTTTTTGGAAGAAGAGGTTTATGTGAAACAACCCCATGGATATGAAATTGATTATCAAGAAGATAAAGTTTACAAATTAAATAAATCATTATATGGATTGAAACAAGAACCGCGAGTATGGTATAGTAGAATTGATGAATATCAGGAGTCCAAGTGAGCCATCTTTGTATTCAAAAGTAAACGAGGAAGGTAAAATTTTGATTGTGTGCCTATATGTTGATTATTTTGTTTTCACTAGAGATCTCTCAATAGATGATTTTAAGACAAGCATGAAAACATAATTTGATATGACTGATTTAGGCCTAATGAAATATTTTCTTGGTATTGAAGTAAATCAATCTGAAGATGGTATTTTCATTTGTCAATCCATGTATGCAAACGATATATTGAAAAGGTTTAGGATGGAAAAATGTCAGCCAATTGTAACCCCAATTGAAATTGGTACAAAAATTAGTAAGGATGATCAAGGTTCAGATATTTATCCAACCTTTTTTAAACAATTGGTTGGAAGTCTTATCTATTTGACTACAACAAGGCCCAATATAACGTTTGTTGTAAGTTTAATTTGCAGATTCATGGAGTCTCTGAAGAGTACCCATTAGCTAGTTATAAAAAATATTTTAAGATATGTTGCTAGAACAAGAAATTATGGTATCTTGTATACATATTATTTAGATTTTAAACTGACTCGATATACAGATAATGATTTTGTAGGAAATATTGATGATAGAAAGAGCACATCTGGGTATGTATTCAGTTTTGGTTCAGGTGCAGTTTCATGGGCCTAAGTGAAGCAATCCATTGTGACTCTATCATCAGCTGAAGCAGAGTATGTTGCAGCCACAACAACAACATGTCAAACTGTGTGGATGAGAAGAATTTTGAAATATTTGTTGCATGAATAGAAAGAACGACTCAGATTTTCTATGACAAAAAATATGCTATTGCATTATCAATAAATCATGTTTTCCATAAGAAGAGTAAACATACTGATACGAGGTATCATTTCATTCGAGAATTAGTAAGAAATAATGAAATATATATGGAGTTTTGCAGATAAGAAGACTAGTTTGTAGACATATTTATGAAACCCTTGGGAAAAGAATTGTTTGAAACTCACAAGGAAAACATAGGGGTATGTATGACGTAACGACATTTTGATGTAATAGAAAAGTTTTGTTCTTTTATTTTTTGTGAAATATTAAGGGGGAGAATGTAAGAATAATTATTTCACACTGTCTTCCTCCATCACTGCACACCGCCATTATGCTTCAAACTCCAAAAAATCACTGCCACCTGATCACACCACCTCAGCTCGTCGGATTTGAAAGTGCAACAACGATTCAAATGTGAAGGGGAAGCACTGCCTAGAAAATTATTTTTTTAAATGAAGTAACCGACTTAATTTTTTCTATAAATAGAAGGATCAGCAAGAGGGAAACATGATCCACTCTCGGCTTTATTACTTGTTTGTGTAATTCGATAGTTGTAGCTGTGATTTACTAAGTTCTTAGTTTGTTCTATTTCTTTCATCTATGAAATATAATATAACATTGAAAAGCTTTACTGTAATTACAATCATGAAACTCCCAGTAATTATAAACACAAGGAAAACCCAAAAGTAAATTGCTATATACAAAAAAAAATTTAAACAAAAAAATGAACCTAGTAGATGTATTCGCTGTTAGCACAGAAAAACACTAAGAAATTTTATATCAGGGAAAAGAAATTGAAAACATTTCTAACCAAAAAACTAATAGGTTAAGTGTCCTCTCAACTAGTAAATAGTATAGAACCATTAGTAATTGTAGTTCTATCCACAACCTGGTGCTAATACTCATAAGTGCCACCGAAAGTGACATCATTCTTATGGCTACTTGAATTCATAGGATTGCGCCTAAATATAGATTGAAAAGACGAATCTCATTTTCCCCATAATCAAACGAATGTAGAAAAAATATAATCCGCATAACAAAGCTCACCGGCTTAGCTTGTATAAAATACATCAACCATGGAAAGAACATATGAAAATATAAGAATTAAGAAGGATAAAGATATGATTGATAGTTTAATGATATATATGTTTATTGAGGCATCATCACATAATTAGTATGATATCTCAAATAGTTCTCTCTTCTTACCCTGAGTTCACAATACCATACCTAATTCTCTTAAATTTGTGAGTTATATCATCAACATAGCAATGTTAGTTGTGTAAACTACAATAGCCAACAGATGGAATATTTCTCTAGTCTAATTAGTCTAATTATAAATTGTAGAGATTAGTGAAGAGAGATATGTTCATTTTATATCCTTTAAGGAACTAAGTAGCTTACATCCTCATACCATTTGAAATATGGCCTATAATGTGTTAAAAACCTTTTAAAATTGATGGCCAATCTCCTATAATAGCTAGTGCATGGCTTGTAGCACCTCCAGTTCTTCATCAAAAAGGATCAGCACCAACAGGATATTTTAAGAGCTATCAGCTTTAGCATTTAAAGTTGTTAAAGTTGAAGAGTTTGCTCCTCATGAAGACCATACATTGAATTGAATGACTGTACATCGAGCCACATTGTGTTTTGAAATGATCCATCGCCTTAGAGGAAGTAGAAAATAATGGAGAATATGTATTATTGGAGAGAGCTTGTTTCACAGTTGTGTGTGTGTCCTAGATTAGGATTAGTTCCTATTTTATAGGAGAGAGTTCTAATCTCCCTAAAGTTATGTAAACTTACATATTTGTGGTTTTATAATTAATTGAATATAATGGTTTTACTTGGGTAGTCTCCAAGTGCAGCTTGCTCACTTGTGAGCTGCTAGTTTCAGTATATAAGTTTCATCTTTGATTTTTAATATGGTATCAGAGCTAGTGAGCCAAGGTGGCTAAAGTGAGTGCTTTTTTGGAGAGTTGAGAGCCTTGGTGGCTGGAGAGCCTTAGTGGGAGTGTGGAGCCTGTGTGGTTGAATTGAGAGCAGAGTTAAGAGTCTTAGTGGCTAAATAACTAAGATCCTTAGTGGCGAGAGAGAGGCACTCTCAAGAGAGCCTCAGTGGCAAAGGAACTGTTGCGAAATTCATTATTGTTTTCCTCTGCAGATGCATCTCAGCGCATTTTTATTCCAACATTTATGTACTGGTCAACAAAGTGAATACTACAACATTTTCCCCTTAATCCCATGCTTATCGAGTTTCCTTACATGAATCACATCCATCGCGGTTCAAAAGTGCAGACACGATACCCTAATCTTGCGCTGGTCGTGGTGAGATGGAAAATCATGGCGGATCATTGGCATATTGGTGTGGTGGTGAGTTGGATGTTGGATCTTTAGCTTATATTAGGGTTTGTGTAGATTGTGGTGATCGCTTTGGCTGTAACAGTCGCCTACCCTCGTGCCATCGCCATTCGTGGAGAGTGCTGAAACACGTCATCGCTGAAACAATAGTGTGATGTGGATCTACGTTAGGGCAGCAATGGTGCCTAGTTGGTGCCTATTCATGCTTCTGCGGATCAGAAAGCGTGGTGATTCGTGGTGAGCTCATAGATCAAAATCTTTGAAACTCGAGATCGATTGGTGGATTTTGACTATAAAAAATTGTTGGAGACCACAGAGAGGATTGTTGTGAGATCCTTTGTTTTTTGGTACGTCTTTTGTGTTTCCTCCACATAGAGCAAAGAGTGCAAGTTCTGACAAGACCTTGATCAATCCTCTACGCTGACAGTTGAGATCACATGCCTGTGGTGCTGTGTTTATGTCAAATTCTAATTTCTGTGAGGCATATCAGAAGCCTGCCCTTCCAATTATTTCTCCTTTATCATTCTGAATGTTTTTCTCGCTGCTGCTATTCACACCTTCCCTGAGATTTCATGGTTTTTGTATTTTGGTGTTGTAAGTTTGCTCCGGTTTTGGATGGTACCCTACTTCGGTTTTGGTGTTTTCTTTTTTATGAAGCTAACTTCGATGCATTAGAGGTCAAGATCGATCCAATGCTCATTTGATGTAGTTTTTTTTTTTGGGTGCACATTATTTTGGTGGTGCTTTGATGTGTTGAGGTGGAGAACAACATTCCTCCGATCACTCATTTGGTACTTTTTTTTTTCTTTTTTCTTAAGATTGAGATTGTTGGTGTTTGTGTAGATTTGATGGTGACCAAATCGATTTTTGGAGATTGAGGATCCTGAAGTAAATCCATATATCGCTCATATCACAAAGAAAAATCACATGGAAAAAGCGTATCTGAATGAGAGAAATAAGCTCAATGGGTCGAATTACAACAATTGGAAGTTCAAATTACAGACACTGCTAAAGGGTTCAAGTGCGTGGGAAATTGCAAATGGGGATGAAGTTAAGCTAACTACAGCTGAAGGTGGAAAAACTACATCAATTCAATATTGGGAGAAGAGGGAAAACAAAGTGTAGGTGTTCTTGAAGATGTCAGTAAAAGAAAACATCATCCATCATGTCAAAGAGTGCAAAAATGCCAATGATATTTGGGTGACTATGAAGGATCTGTATGAGATAAAGAATACAAATAACCTTTTGTTTCTGAAGAGTAAGATTCTCTCCATCACAATGGAGGAGAATGAATCTGTTGTTGCATTCATCTCTTGGATGAAAGTGTTGAGAGTCAAGTTGGGCAACATAGGAGAGAAAGTGTCCGACGTCTCGATTACATTAAATGGTATGACTGATGATTCTCATATGTTTATTACAGGGCTAACAATGAGGGAGAAATCACCTACCTTTGAAGAGATGACAGGGATATTGATGCAAGAATAAGAGAGGCAGATGAATCTGAAGCCTCAAAATGCAGATCTCGCATTGATAGTGAAGAAAATCCTTTCATAGGAAAACTAGGAGTAGGACATAAAAGCGGTGGTAAAACCCAGAAAAAAGCCATTCCAAAGTATGTCATCAGCTAGAAATGATTCAAGAATCAAGTGTTTTTAGTGTGGTAAAACTAGTCACATTTCTAGAAATTGTTATAGAAAGAAGAGTTATGAAGGTAGACATAGACATAAGAAGCATGCAAGGCACTTTTCTGACGAAAATCATAATCATGACCTCAAATTGTTTGTGTCTAACTCTTCTCTCTCCATTGAGACTAATGAGGTTGAAACTTGTTTTGTCGATTATGGAGCATCCACATGATAGGTAATAAGCATTGGTTTGAAAGTTTTAAAGAGAAAAGCAGTGGTGCTAACATCTACCTAGGTGATGACAAAGCATACGAGATTAAAGGGTATGGATATATTCATGTGATATTGCCTGATGGTAATATCAAGCACATCTAGAATGTCATGTATGTACAGGACATTAAAAATAATTTGATATTTGTCTCCATGATTGCATATGAGAACTTGAAGGTAGAAATTTTCAAAACCTATTGTGTCATAAAGGATTTGTAGGATCATGAAAAGTCGGTGGCATCTGGAATACGAGTTGAAGGCTCATATAAGTTGAATGTTACAAGCATGCGACATCATGATTTAACTTCAACAACGATGACAACAGAGAATATTTTCCATCAAAGATTCAGACACATCAAACTTCATGACTTATTGCTACTACAAAAACAAGGTATGGTTAATGGACTTCCTATTTTAAAAAATGCACATGTTGATTGTGAAGGATGTGCACTTGGAAAAATGCACAGGGATGAATATCCCTCAAATGTAAATAGAAGAAAGAGAGATATACTCGAACTTGTGCACACTGATATATGTGGACAGATGTAGACAAGGTCCTTAGGAGGAGCTTACTATTTTTTGTTATTTGTTGATGATTGTACAATATATACCTGGGTATATTTTCTCAGAAAGAAAATTTGTACTTTTGAATATTTTAAATAATTTAGAAGTATGATTAAAAAGTAGACATGGAAGGTAATCAAAACTCTGTGCTCAAATCTATGGGGAGAATACAGGCTTTGAAACTTCATCAAATATTGCAGGGATCATGGAATAATTCAACAATTTACAGTACCACACACTCTACAACAGAACGAGGTTGTAGAGAGAAAGAACAGAGCTCTGGTGGAGTGTGCACGCAACATGTTGAAAGTTTAGAACCTATCTAATGGTTTTTGGGAAGAAACTATTAATAATGCAGTCTATTTAAAGAATAGGATTCCAACTAAGAGTCTTGATCTCAAGACTCCATTTGATGTTTTATATGGTTTTAAGCATGCAGTTAATCATTTAAAAGTATTTAGTTCGAAATCTTTTGCACATATTCCTAAGGACGATGGGAAGAAATCAGATGCTAAGGCCATAAAATACGTATTTGTAGGGTATTATTCTGAGTTCAAAGTATATAACTTATTTAACCATCTACTGATAAGGTATTTGCGAGTAGAGATGTGATATTCCATGAACAGGTTGATGAAGTGAGCATAGACAAAAGCTATGAGGAGTGGCACATTCCATTACTGATTGATGATAGCAATGATGAAGCTAAAGACAACCATGTGCAGCAGCAACAGTAAAAAGAATAATCTAGTGATGTGGGTATAGTGAGAAATCCAAGTCCACTCAGGAGTGATTAGGACAGATTTGAGGCAAGTCTGCTATCAAGGAGATCAGGTAGGCAGACTTACTTACCAGTAAGGTATAACGACTATGCTCTTATGACCGGTATTTTAAATGTTTCTGAGCCCATAAATTATAATGGAGAAAGTCAGTATGATGAATGGAGGTCAGCTATGAAAGAAGAATATGAGTTAATAATTAAAAACACAACCTCCAACTTAGTTGAACTGCCAGAAGGGGAAAAGCCCATAGGTTGTAAATTGTTATATAAACCTAATTACAAATCATATGGTAGTGTATAAAAATATAAAGCTAGGTTGGTGGCTAAAGGGTACTCAAATAAAGGAGGGATTGATTATGAGGAGACCTTTGCTCCTATAGCTAAGATAAATACTATTAGAATGTTAATAGCTTTGGCTACAAAGCATCATTAGAGTCTACACCAGTAGATGTGAAATCTTTTTTTTTAAATAGGGAACTGAAGGAAGAGATATATTTCAGACAAACTCAAGGATTTATTAAAGAGGGCATTGTATAGATTGAAACAGTCACCCAGATCTTGGTATGAAAAGATAGACTCTTTCTTCTTGTAAAATGGTTATCAACGAAGTAAGAATGACCCAAATCTGTGTACTTTGTTTGATTCAAAGTGGCATACTGTGTTGATTTCTTTATATGTTCATGACCTGATTGTCACTGGAAATGCTGATGAATTGATTAAAGAAATCAAAGTGCAGATGTCACGGGTTTTCGAAATGAAGGACCTTGGACATTTACATTATTGCTTGGGTCTTGAAGTCTGGAGGGATTCTGGCTAGAATTTTCTCAGTCAAGGAAAGTATGTCAGGGGATTATTGAAGAAATTCAGAATGCGTTAGTGCAAAGTTGCCTCATTACCTATATAGTAGAATGTTAAACTTCAGAATGGTGATGGCTCTAAAGAGGTGGATGATACAATGTACAAACATCTAGTTGGAAGTCTGATTTATTTGACTACAACTAGACTTGACTTAGCTTTTTCATTCAGGGTGTTGAGTCAGTTTATGTGAAAACCTCTTGAGAATCATTGGGTGACAACAAAAGGTGTCTTAAGTTATTTTCAAGGAACCTTAAACTTTGACATTAAATATACTGATTCTTTTGATGTTAAACTGACAGGTTATTCAAATTCAGACAGCGCTGGAAATCTGGATGATAGAAGATCCATAACATGTTATTCTTTCAGTATTAGGTCTAGGGTCATTTCTTGGAGCAGAAAGAAGCAAAGTATTGTATCTTTATCTTCACCAAAATAAGAGTATCAAGTTGTATGTGCATCCACTTGCAAATAAATATAGTTGAGGAGACTTCTTCATGATGTAGGAGAAGAACAAAAAGTTGTTACAGTGATAAAATGCGATAACCAAAGTTCAATCAAGTTGGAAAATAACTTAGTTATTCATAAAAAAAGAAAACATATTAATACTTAGTTTCACTTTGTTAGAGAAAAGATTGAGTCTAAAGAAATTTTTATTGAATATTGTAATACCTATGAGAAAGCACCAGATATATTTTCCAATCCCCCTAGGGAGGATTAAATTTTAATTGTTTAGGTAGATGTTAGGTGTGCAAGTGAACTCTTTCTCCATTAAGGGGGAGGGTTGGAAATAATGGTGAATAGGTATTATTGGAGAGAGTTTGTTTCATAGTTTTGTGTGTGTCCTACTTTAAGATTAGTTCCTATTTTGTAGGAGGCAGTTCTAATCTTCCTAAAATTATGTAAACTTATATATTTGTGATCTTATGATTAATTGAATATAGCAGTTCTGCTTGGGCAGTCTCCAGGTGCTCCTTGCTGAGCTGCTAGTTTCAGTATATAAGTTTCATCTTCAATTGTTAACTGGAAAAATAGACCATCCATCAGCTGTCCTTGACTTCTATGTAAAACATTAATAATGGTATATTGAAATAGAAAAAAACACCACTTTAATAATTAAATTAAAATGTAATATGCAAAATATCAATCTCAATTGAATCTCATCGCCCTATATTGATATGACGAAAAGAATATTCACTTAAAAATAGATATTGTCCATCCATTAAATATGCCTATCAACTTAATTAAACTTAACATACAACATGTTGTTCTAATAGAATCTCATCCCTCATATTGATGTGAGACTAAGAATACTCACTTAAATGTAAATTTTGTCCATCCATTAAAAACAAATTGAAAAATCTATCAGCCTTATTGTTATGAAATAGCTATCTGTATCAATGTAATTACCATTTTTTATTATTTAAATTATAATTTATAGGCTATAAATTAATTTGAGCTTTAAAAGCTCAAGCATCTTATAATCTCAAACCTGCAATCCTAACGGATGTCTATCAAATTTTAATCAGAATTGCTCTAAAAAAAATACCAAACGGTTAAACTACATCATTTGACAGGGCATAATATAATCTGAAACCTGGAATCCGAACAGATCTCTATCAAATTTTAATCAAATTTGTTTAAAACAAATATACCAAACCGTCAAACTAAGTTATTTGACACGGTGTTTTTATTGCTTTCGAAAATTATCGAGATCGTTAATCGTGAATGACAAAATAAAGCTCTTACATCGAATGGTACGTAAGAAGTTGGCGGCGACCACGAGACCATACAAACTTATTATTACAGAATTTTGAGAAACAGAAAAAACTACTCAGGAAGGATGTTACAGATGTGTTCTACACGTGTAAGAATTAATAATAAAAGTTTTGCTGGATTATATGTTAATCTGAAAAGAAATACGATTTGTTACCACATTTGGTCAAGATGCGTCGTCCTGTTAAAGGTGTGAAAATTCCACATCTTTTTAGCTTCTTTTAAGAATTTTAAGTTATAAGATGAATCGATATGACACCCCATTTAATTTTTAAAAAGAGCTGTGCAAAATGCAATACTACACAAATTTATGGGATGAAAAGATCATCTAAAAAGAGTTAGTTTTTGTAACAAAATATGCTGCGAATGCATATGAACATCACAATATTGATGAATATAGAAACATTTAAGATATTAAATAATAAAATATAATCATTGAATGGGTATTGAAAGAATTGAGTGATTGAATTTTGCACATATTAAGTGGTCGTTGTTATTTTTTTTTTTACAATATTAACATATTTATTTAGTAATAAAAATAATAGTATTATAAAAAAAATTATATTTGAAAATTTTAATTTTAAGAAAATAAAATAATTAATATTGTTGAGAATTTCTAGAATTTTGTGCATTTTGTTTGAAGAGTTTTGGTGAATACTTTATTCATCTTAAGTACTTATTCACATGACATTCTATTGTGTAGAAATTACAATAATATCTTCAAGTTATGGTCTAATAAAAGGTTTAGAAAATAGACATTTCAATAATATTGAAAAATAAATATTTGTTGTTCCTAGTGTCCCACCTTATTAGAAACTAATAACTAGTACAACTATGATTGGTAAGTATCCATATGCATCAACCTATAATAAGTATCAAAACACATACTTCATTATATATCTCAAGTTGTGAAAATTTAAAAATATTAAGATTTAGCTCAATTATAACTTTATTTATTATTATTATTATTATTGATAAAATGAATGAATATATGTTAGACATATATACATTTCAAAAAAAAAAAAATTGACCATGGATATTCACTCTCACTTTATTATGAAGATTATTAATATGTAAATAGGATTTGTTACAATACCATAGCTTATCAATACCTTATGTCCAAAAAATCATAACTAATTTCATATGATAATTGTTCATATGACATTTTCCTTTTGATTAATGAATTTTATTTCAATTAATGAATTTAAATAAAAGGGAAGAAAGACATACCTACTATGAAAATAATTCTCAACCTTTGATTTGTGTATACTACTAAGTATATTCTTGAAAATTTAATGGAGGTTAAATCCCTACCATCAATGTAATAATTATTGATAATTAAATTAAAATTTTAAAAACCCAATTCTTAAAAGATGAAGGATATCTTGATCTATACAAATTGTTTCATCTAACATATTAATGTAAATTTTAAACATTACTCATCATAATATAATATTTATTTAGCAATGTTTTCTTTTACGAAACCTATATCAAATTTGTCCCTACCTACACTAACTTAGAACAATATATTTAGAGTTTAAAAATGATGGGACTAAACTTTTGTTATGAGACTTTAATGTTAGAAATGAAAGTAGTCAGTCTATTCTTTTAACCAATGATTTGAAACCTAGTCTTCTATAATTAAATGAGGCCCTTGTTTTAGTTAACATATAAACAACAAAGTTAATTAAGATTTACAATTTTCATGATCTAAAAATCTAACCTTTTATAGTTAAATGAGGCCCTTGTTTTAGTTAACCTATAAACAACAAAGTTAATTAAGCTTTACCATTGTCATGATCTAAAAGTTTGTAATGGCCAATATCCAACCAAATCACATATATTCATGGGCTACAAATAAGACCTATATGTAATATATGATATCCTTGTCTATAACCATCTAGTAAATTTTAACCTTTTAAATAAAAAAGTCTCTTCATTTTATGAAAAAAACCATTAAATAAAAGTATAACAAAAGGTAATTTCCTTAAAAAAAAAATTTACAATTATTTTTAAGGATTTAAATATGAACTACATATGCTATGTTATATGAACACTATTGAAAACCTCATTGATGAATTTACAACAACGCTTTGTACTTTTATTAACAAGTTATGAGTGGAGTTGTGATGTGAAAAGAGAAGTGAAAAGACCAACCCTTGATAGGTGTTGAAATTGTTAAATTGTTAGAAAAGTTAGTAGGGATGTTTTTAAAAGGTCATTAAAATTTCATATCAGAAATAGTTAAAAAACTAATTAAATGGTTAATTAATTTTTGTATAAATGCAAAGAGAAAAAAATTCATTAGAAATTTGGAATGTAAATTATTAAAAAAAAACTAAGAAAATAATATGATTCTCTCAAAGAATGGAATTCATACTTTAAAAACATTTATAAATTCCTAACACTATGGAGAAATCTATATAAAGCATTGTTGTAAGGGATAAAAGGCTTACAAAAGAGAAAGCTAAGGACATCAAATTCTACCAATATTAAACTTTTAAATTCAAAGGCTCATTGCACACTCGATATACATAATATTTCCAATTTAGTAGCCAAACAATATTTCCCTAAACCTTGGATACAAATCCTCAGAGTACTTATTTTTCAAATTGGAGATAAAAACATTCCCTCTAAGTGCAACAACATTAGTATTAGCCTAATTTTACCAAAGCTATGTGGAATTAATTTTTAAAATAAGATTAGTGTATGAATATAAATCCATGGAAAAAAAAAAGCCAAGGAAAAATTAAGAAGTTGGAATTCAAGTATGGAACACCTTGTTACATATAGGATCATTATGAAGAGGTGTTGTTATGATAAAATTGATGCCTTTTATTGTTTCATTGAATTTAGAAAATGATTTGACACAATGTTCATGATGAAACTTTGGGATATGTTAGAAGAGACGAAAGTCCCTTTCAAGTTGAGAGTTTTTGCAGTAAGGTTGTGTGAAAAAATGATTTCCAAGCTTAGGAACACCCAGGGTTAGTAAAAAAAAATTGCAATATATGAGTTAATAGACGTTGACCCCTCTTCCCTACCTTTTGTAGTATATTCATTAATAGTTTACCTAATAATGTTTTGAGGAAATCGATTGTGTCAACACATTTATGTCTGTATAAAAATCATCCTTATCATTTACAATTTTATTATGGCAAGAAGTCTTTAAGATCATGACAAGCAACTACAAATCCCAAATGATTTTTACTCTATTATGGTTCTACTTTTTCACACTAACAAAACAATAATTATGATAATTAAATTGAAAAGGACTAATTATGATGCACTCATATAGGAAAACAACAACTTGGTTTTATTTTGCATACATATTTTTAAATACATATTTATCACAAGCTCAAATGTACCACAAAATTAAGAAAATAATAAATTGAGGGTATAAATCTTATCATGGTTTTGAAAACAATTGTAAGCTAGTTGAAATTTCAATATGATTTAAGATGAAAATCCCCTTTCGTTTCTTATATGGATATGAAATTTAGGTATGTGATATCTATATAGAAACATGGATAAAAATAAAGAAGAATTAAGAGGATTTTATAACTAAAATGCCAAAATTAAAGGAAATAAACCTGGTCCTAGGTAATGTACAAGAACAAATAATTCACATGGAAGACAAGAGGCTTCCAAATGTTTCTTCAAACTCTAGACAAAACCACCTATGACTAGAGCGGGATGAAATGCAACTATTAAATCTTGGTTAATCCATTAGGAATAAAGGGAGATCTACAAAGTAATGAGAACATTGAAAATATTATAACATCAAAATTTAAGAAAAAATTGTGATGTGATAAAGAATTAAAGGATAAAAGAAAATTAAGGTACTATAAAGAAGTGGTTAACCTTGATCTATAAAATCAAAAGTATCTCCTTATTTTGATTAGTGTAAATAAGAGTAATGGTATTATTAAAATAAAAGTATACTCTCACAAGCTCCATAGGGAACCAGGAATTATACAATTTCTAAAGTACTATGGGTTGGAAAAATATATCATCTTTGTTACACTAAGTATGTTGAAGAGGAAAAAATACTCTCTTTAAATGTATTCGAAATTCTCAGATTAAATCCTAATTTCAGAATATTTATCACAATATCAACCTTCATAGCCTTTTAATCCATTAAAATTATGTTGATCCTTAAAAAGTTACCTGAATACTTTTTGAACATATAAAATATAATTAATCATATAAACTAAATCTAACCTAAATAAGAATTAGTCATCATCATTATTATCATTATTATTAACGAGCATTATAATAAAAAAACTAGCCATCATCTTACCAAAAAAACTTATTAGTTTACTAGTTTTACATTATTCTTTCTTATATAAATATTAACGCATTCAAAATAAACATAGGTATATCTATTAATAGTTGACTTTGAAATACATAGAAAGTTCTAAACAAATAAAGAAATCAGGAAATTTGGAGATCATTACTCACTAAGTTTTCAGTGACATTGTCTTAGCAAGAAAACGTTGTTGCACAGTTTCTCCATCTACTTATCAATTGTTAACCTGACAGTTTCTTCCCCAACCCCAGTGTCTATAACCAAAGTGGTCTCCCTGTTCCTCAAATCATTGCATGTTTGTATTTTTGTAGTTGTGTTGGCAATGATCAACGTATTCTCCAATGTCAAAATCTCATAAGTCCTCATTTCCCTGTTTAGATCTAATAGTTGACATCATGCATTTCCCTTCATGTTTGTGGCTCTAATTTATCGTAACGAAATTTTTCAAAATATAATATATATATATATATATACTCTCTGCATGCCAATAATTCCATGATTTAGATTGGAGCAAGTTAAACTTTTCTAGATCAGAGAAGCTCCGTTATGGATTCTCGATGATCTCCCATCCTTCCTAAATTCACTAAAATAAGTGGAAAGGAGGAAACCTGCTCTCTTATACTTGTTAAAAGATTTCAACCTGGAACTTACACAGAATAGATCCTGTATCTAAATCATTAAGTGAATTGAGAAAGCAAGTGCGATACTAATAAGATTTCCGAGAAAACTCCCAAAGATCAAACTCCTCTGAAATAAATGGAATGATTAGTTCGTTCCCTGAGATGGATGTTCTATTTATTAATTTTGTTTAGTTCGTTCCCTTAGATGGATGTTATATTTATTAATTTTTTTTAATAAAATATTTTTAATAATATTTATAATGTTAATATTTATTTATAAAATATATATGAATTTTTTTAATTAAATTGATTAATTAAAAAATGTTATAATAATTTATATTATTATAATAAAATTTATTTACAAAATAGAGATTTCTCTAATAATAATGTAATATGGATTATTCTAAAAATCTTATTACATATTTTAACATTATACATATTTGAATCATATGTTAATACTTTTTATAATTCATAATAAGTAGTAGTTACATTTAAATTATGGATTATTCTAAAAATCTTATTACATATTTTAACATTATACATATTTGAATCATATGTTAATACTTTTTATAATTAATAATAAGTAGTAGTTACATTTAAACTAAGGTTTATGAGTTTTTTAACATTGATAATGTGTGATCATTAGATAGATGTTTTGAAGAATATTAATACAAAGATTTAATTTTTATATGCCTGACCTACTTTAAACTATATGAAATAATGATTAGTGTGTTTAATGTCTTTTAACCTATTTTTTTAAGTATATCTTATAGAATCATTTTGATTCTTAAAAATTTGCTATTTTATGTTTTAACGATGATATAATTTTTTTTAACAAAAATGAAAATTCCTTTAGATGACTAACTTCTATTAACCAGATACAACATTTTATAGATGTCACCATCTTGTCAAATATAACATATTTAGGAAGACTTGAACCAACACAACTCAAAAAACAAACACATTTCAAACACTTAAACCCACCCAACTGAAAAACAATTTTTTTATAAAACACTCAACCTAAAATCCTTTGATTTAATAATAATATAATATAATTATTAATAAATTGCTCCTACGACCACGTATTACACCTAGCCTGCAATCGTAAATCGTGAATAGAAAAATAAGGTCGTAGCCTCGACTAGTACGTAAGAAGTTGGCGGCGGCGGCGACGCGACGAATCGAATTTATTATTACATAATTGAGAGAAACAGAAACACTTGCTCAAGAAGGATGTTGCAGATGTGTCCTACACGGGTTAATAATAAATTATTTTCTTAATTACATGATAACCTGAAAAGAAATACGATTTGTTTCGAGATATGGTCCAGATGCATCCACCTGTTAAATATGTGAAAATCATGCCTATTTTTTAGATATTTTAAATTATAAGATGATTTCAATGGACACTGATTCAATGAAAAACTGTGCAATAATAAGAGTATAAACGTGCAAAATGTTAATATTAAATAAATTAATTGGATTAAATGATCATCGAAAAAGAGTTAGATTCTGTAGTGAAATATGCTGCAAATGCATTTGAACATTAGGGAAATTTAAGATATTAAATTCTAAAGATAATCATTGAATGTGTAATTGGAGATTTGAGTTATTAATTTGCGCTTTTCGATAGCAGTTAGTGATGCTGTTTGGTTAATAACTTTTAGTGATGCTGTTTCGTTATTAGTAGATAATTGAGTTATAATTAGTTTTTTATTCTTTAAAAAAAATGGTAGATTTGATTTATAATAAGCTATAATTCGGAGGAGAAAGGGAAAAACACAATCCCCAAACACCTAATCATGGGGATTTGGTGATCATTTGTAAATAATGTAAATAATAAATAATGGAAAAGGAAGATTTATTGGGAGGTGAAACTCAAGAGTCACTCTCTTAGGTATATAACTATGAACAATTTAAATGAATAAAGACAGTTGATTTGAGGAGCTACCTCTTGTCTTGACAAAACACAACTTGCCACCATGGCAAGTCTCTCTATAGAAGCTCTACAAAATGCGAGAAACCTTCAAAATATTATGCTCTCTTTTTCAAAGAATAGTGGCTGCAATTTCAAATAAATACTCTAACACAATATGGTTCTATTCCTTTTCAATATTATAGGCAGTTTATTGAGTTTTGTAAACAAATTAGTATGGAGGACAGGACAAATTTAGTTGACATATCTGAATTTCTAGTATCCCAATTCTAGATTGGGAGACATGTAGCTCATGGCTTTAGCATCTTAGCTAGCTCTTGAAGAGACAAGGGTTGAGGAGGAGAAAAAGGTAATGACAAAAGAGGAGAAGGAACCCTTGTACATCACAACAGAGCTAGTGAGCCCTAAGGTTATCATTAACAATCATTTTCTCATCTCCTATGATGTTACTTTAGCACCCAAATATATTGCAAACCAGGAGAAATCCATTCTACACTTTAAAGATACCTTTAGACTAACTGGAACATAATGTCTACAAGTTTTCCAGAGCAGATGACATGCCTCACCCCATAGTCTACAAGTTGGAGAATATCACTCTCTAGAAAGGCTAAGAATTGCCTTGGAGAAAACACCATTGTACAAGAGAGTCATGCAAAGGATGAATATTAATTGGATAGGACTAAAACTCAATCCAGCCTTGTTTCTATGCTTACAGGAAGGAAGGAACCAAACGAAAAAGCAGCAGGAATGGAATAAGATAGAGATAAATGCATGGTTTTACCCACAAGAAGGCACACCATCTGCGGTGCCTTGTGATGTCAAAAAGGCCACCAGGGCCATGAAGGAGCTTCATGTGGATGACTGAGTTTCTCAAAGGATGAGAAACACCTTCAACAAGGGGGTTCATGATGATGCCGATCAATAGGTATATTTTTAAGATCATTATGCCATCCTCCAGCCTTAAAACTATCCTTCTCTCACATTAATTCACATTTTTTGTTATATTATGCTTAGTAAGAAGAGTAAAATGTGTTTATCATAGTATGTGGCATAATGTGGTTTAATTGCAAGAAAATGAACCATTTTTGAGGTATTTACTATGCAAAGGCTCAATAGAGACAACCAAGAGAAAATCTAGGGGGTTTGTCCACCTCCTTAACTCCATAAATTCGTTTGGAATCATAACATCCTCTCTCATAGATTTGAAATCATTGGTAGCCAAGTCACTCCAAGTGCATGTGAAGCTCAAGAAGGACAAGATCCACTATTTTTGAGATCAAGGAGGCAATCACTACTATTTTCAAGGGAGCTGCTATCAGTCGCCCTTTTATTTAAATAAACAATATCTAAAGCTCATTAGGATTCGAATTTTTGACTCAACTAGGTGTAACTATTGAGCTCAGATCTTGACATTGTCATTTTTTTGAACTTTTATGTGATGTATGAGACTTTTACTTTATGATAATGGGAAGTTGGTTATTAAGATGCATCTAAGTTAGTTTCAGAGGGTGGAGATGCCAGAGGATTAGTTCCCTCTTGCGTGCTTGTGTTTTGTTCTTGGTTCCAAGCATTTCATAGATTTTGATTTCAGTAGAGGTTAATATATAAAACCCTATGATTAGAATCTTATTTATCACCTCTCTTGTGGGAGAATGGTTGCAAGGATTCACAACCTCATTCAAAAAGTATTTTGTTTATGATTTCTTGGAAATAGATGAAAGCTACTTTCCTTTCTCCATATTTTATTTTTGTAGCTTAGAAGTTAGTTCAGTGATCTAAGTAGTGTTAGAGCATAAAATATATGTCATTTAAATTCAACTCATCTTTTCCATCATAGTTCTTATCACTATGTTAATGACCAATGAATGTATGTATGTGGCTAATTGCAAGCTTGTGTTAATATGTAGGGAAGGGAACCTATTTCACCTCCATCTTGGAATTCTCCATCTCTCAATCCTATCTCTAAAACTTCATTTCCAGAGTCACTCTATATAGTAAATGTAGAACATTGTGGGCATTCATCCTAATGCAAGGCAGACCTGTGAGGCCCTTGGTTTGGCCAGAAGGCTTCCTCAACCTTATTTCACTCTCCCTAACCTTGATACACCTATTCATGCCTTCACAACCTAATCTCCACCCTAAAAAGACCCTAAAAACCCCTCCTGTAGCATTACAAGTCCTCATGTAGCATTACAGGACCTCCTGTAACAACCTCTTGTAGCATGCCTATAGCACCATTTCCCTTAACATCCCTTGCTCCCCACTTAAACCTTACCTCAATTAGGATGAATAATGACCCCAAGCTATGATTTGATGATCAAGAGAAGCTCCTAAATCACTCCAACCATTCGTTTTCCACACTATAAAAACCAAGTACAATTAGTCTTTTAATTACATGCAAGATATAAGTTAGATTTCCAATTTCCAAAGAAAGTTTGATGTAGATAGATGATACAATAAATTACACTACTAAAGTTGATGAATGATGCAAGGTAGAGTAGCTTTCCTTTTGTAAGTATATTAGTTTTATTTCTCCTTCATGAAATGATAGTTAGCATCTACCAATTGAACAAATGGCAATTTTACTTTCCTAGTTAGGTTCAGTTTTCAATTTTACTTTCATCAACAAGTTTTTACTCTATACAAGTAGGAGGAATGGTGTTTGAACAACGTAATCTAATGTCTTATTTTAGGGTGGAATGAGTAGAATCCAATATACTATGCATATATCACTGTCACATCTAAGTTTGTACGAATCCTTGGTTGATTAATTGAGTTGAGGAGCCCTTGGGAGTTGCAACACTCTTGGTGCAATACCAAGGCTCACTAATTGGAACCAAGGTTATAGTTCATCCCAAAAAATTTATATCCTGGTCCCATGGTTGAGGTGTAAGGATTATGTCCCCGAGGAAAAGTGCCCCTAGAGAACAAAGGACCCCCATAGGCTTGAATTCCCATATGTTTATACCCAACATTAGGGAATGTACCTCCTTGTGTAGAAGCACTAGCATAAGAATGAGAAGTCATAGGAATAGAAGTTTTAATGGGGATGGTGCCCCCAACTATACTATCCCCCTTAGATAAAAAGGAAGCTCTAGAGAAAGGCATCCCTCCAAACATAGAACATGACCCAAGTTGAGATGTACTTCCATAAAAAAACTTTCCCCCAACGTGTCTAGAGGAAATGGATGACACTCCCATCATGTTTCCTAACATGAAGATACTCATACCCAAGTTAGGAATCATAGGTTGAAATGAACTAGGAGTAAATATCTGAGCTCCCATAGATTGACTAAAGATTGTCCCTACTGCAAATGCTAAGTTAGGAAAAGGAAATAACACAAATAAATATGGAAAACTTGATGAGGTCACATATGTGATTGGTGGAATACCCCAAGCAAGATTAAGACATGTAGAAGGATGTACAGACCCTGCTACACTGAGCGGTGGTAATGATGAGTACATGGAGACAATGACTACTACTTCATAAGGTAAAGTGGTGATTTTCCCCTCCATTGAAGAAGAAATATTTTCACTGGCAATGAAAGGAACTTGTACATAATAAGGTTCACTACTATCACATCTCAACTACACTAAAACTAGGTCAAGAGGGTTAGTCATAGGTGGATTAAAATATGGTAAGGGACTTTCGTTGACTAACACAATTGTGACAGAATCAATATCCCTAAGATTAAGGTTTTCCACCCCTCCTGGGACTTCGGTATCGTTTGAGTCCTATAATGTGGAAGTTATCATACATCTACATGTTGGTGGAACCTCCTCTTCAGTAGAAATGCCTAACATTCTACAAGAATGATGGTTACTTCATTCAACCAAGGTGAATATAAATTTACTAACCAATGAAGTTAGTAATGTTGGAAAATCAAGATACTTGTAGATTATAGATGATTTTCCTTAACTTGATAATTACTTTTGATATTAATTAGCATTTTATTACTTCTTTTAGTTCCCTTTCATAAAGAAATTTCCAAAAAAATTAAGATCACAAAGAGACAAAGTATAAAAGATATAGGCCCCAAGCCAAGGGAAAACGTAGAAAGAAAGCTTGTCTTCTTATAGAAAATTCTTACAATGGGACTTCCAAGAACAAAATACCAAAGAGTAAGATTATCCCAAGCACCAAGTAAGACCAGTAACAAGATCTATTTCCAATGAACTAGTTCTTCTAATATCTGCAAGAGTCACCCCAACTACAATCAAGAATTTGGTCCCTACAACCTTGTACTGCAACTTCGCACTGTAATTTTTTCCTGCAATTTTAGCAGTGTAATTTTGATATAAACCTTAGGAGACCTCACTCGTGTGGAAATAAAATATATTTGCCCCATATACCTTTCTTCTTTAACTTCTTCTTCTTTCTCCTTGTTGTCTTTGCTCTTCGCTCTTCCTTATTCTTTGCTATTGCAGATCAAACATGCTTGAGTGTGTGTTTCAAATGAGTTGAATTCCCTCTTATTTATAGCCTTCTTGAGGGGTTGAATGGCCCTCCCTTAGGCCACATTTACCTGCATTGGGTTGACTTGGTATTGGAGGAATAAATGGTTTTTCTTGTCTCAAAGTATATATTTTTTTCATTACAATGTGTCCAAATGGGACTATAATACATGACGTAAATTTTTCTTTGTCCTAGAAAGACCTAGAAGCATAAAGAACGTGCTTTTGACCTACAATTGAGAATGAAACCCATGATTTAAATAAAACAGAGTTATTTTTCTTTCTTTTTCAAAATATACAATGTGATGTTTACAAAAGGTCATTATGAAGATCAAACCTAGTTATAATTTCCAACACTCCGTCTTAACTAGGGATTTATTCATAATCCCATCATGAAGTACAAGGAATCTCAAAATTTAGGCATTCTTGGAAGAATATTCAGATTGATAAGGAAACTTTCAATCATATATATATCATAAGCAACATTGTCATTAAAGGCCTTAACTAGACAAGCTCATCTCCATTCGGGAGAATTATGTAGGGAGGATTTACATGAGCTTCCACACTACCTCTAAGGAACACACTCCATCCATATGTTCATCGGGTATGTCCTTTTAGGACTATTCTTATTTTGGATTTCTAATCTTGAATCCTCAAAGAATTTCCATCCTCTTTGACTACTCTTATCGTAGATGCCCTACCTCATCCTCAAAGAGTATCGATCTACAAATTATCTCTTGGATTCTACAATCCGTAATAATTTTTGATCAAATGCTTATACAATCTTCCAAAATCCATTCTTTCCTTATCGCCTTCACTAATACTTATGATTTTTAGTCCTAGTCTAGTGCATGAAACATAAAGATAAGAACTATCCAACATCACTCCTCAACTAGGGAAGAGATATCTACCATACCAAGATTTTCTCTAAAATACTCAGCCTTCTTGTTTGGTAGTACTTTAGTCAGAATATTTTCTACCTATTGATCTGTAGTTATATAATGAATCTCCATGAACCCATATCGTACAAATATTATGATGTAATGGTACTTGTTATTTATATGCTTTGTCCTAGCATGAAACACTAGGTCTTCTATTAATACTGTCTAACTTTCATTATGGTAATGCATGTGTGTAGGGCTAAGAGTTCCTTTAAATAAGTATGATAATAACTTTTTGAGCCAAACAACTTCCATGCAGATAACACTTGCAAAAGCATACTCATCTTGAGCACTACTCAAATCAATTATATCATGCTTTTTTCTTATCCATGAGACCATGGAAGATACTAGGCTGAAGCATCCACCTATTATGCATTTTCCATGTGTCTCAATGCCACCCAAATCAAGATCAGTGTATCCCATAAGCTATATTTCATTACCATTATACCAAAGGCAGTGATGCATGGTTCCATTCAGGCATCTAAAGATGTTCTTATCTACTATCCAATGGTCATGCTTTGGATCCATCTAAACTTGACTAAGAAAATTTACTTCAAAGAAAATGTTTTGTCTTGTGTTTACCAAATACATCAAGGGCCTAATCAATTGCTTATATCAAATAGGGTCCACCTTTTTATAATCTACACTACTCAACTTATTTATATTGGAGATAATAGGAGTCATCACAGGCTTGCTATCCATCATTTCAAATTTCTAAAGAATTTTGATCACATATTTCCCTTAACCAATATATATTTCACCTGTCTTCTACCAAAATTCTACTCCCAAGTACTAATGCATAATCTCGAGATCCTTCATATCAAACTCGGTTGTTAATTTCTTCTTGCATTCCTAGATTCAATGATCTACACTTATAACAAATATATCATCCACATACAATACTATGTTTCCTTGTTAACCTTGGACCACCCTGATGTATAGGTTAGGATTTGCATAACTCTCGGTAAAACTAAGTCTCAATAGCTATGCATACATTCTTACATACCAAGCTATAGGTTATTTCTTTAATCCATTTAGAGCTTTCTTCAATCTGTAGACATGAGTCTCCCATTCATTTATTTCAAATCCTTGAGGATGCTCAATGTAATCCTCTTCATTAATAATCTAGAAATGTTGTCTTAACTTCCATTTCATGGATGTTCCATCCCATAGTAGCAACCAAAGAAACAAGTGATTAGTTGTTGTATATCTAGTTGTACGAGAAAAGGTTTCTTCGTAATCAATACCTTTTTTCTGTGAGAAGCCTCTTGCTACAAACATGGGCCTTTGTATTTATCAATGCTCCCATCCACAACATGATTTATCTTATATATCCATTTTGAAGTGACTATTAATTTTTCACTTGGCCTAGGAATGATTTCCCATATATCATTGTTCATAATTGACTAGTAGTTTTCTTGCATTGCATTTCTCCACTCTTGATGTTTAGTTGAATTTTCATAGGACGAAGGTTTAGCTTCATTGAACTTCATCATATATGCTACATATCCAAAATACCTTTTTGTCTCTTACCTTCTCTAAAGGACCCCTTTGTTGTGTGTCCTTATTCCTGTAGAGTAGTTCTCAACCAAGTATACCTCTTTCGCATTTCAAGAATAATTCCTTGCTACACATAATCATTAGGACCTTCAACATCTTCATGAGTTGATATCAAATGTTTACCATCAATGTCCCTTGAGATATCCTCAAAGATAGGTATCTCTCGTTCATTATAATTGACTAGAACATCCTTTGATTTATTGTAAGCTATACTTTCATCAAATATGACATCTCTTCTTACTTCGATCCAATGATACTCCTTGATATAGATTTTTTAATATTCTAATGAAGAATTATACCCAACAAATATGCCCTTCGTACTGGTAGGATCGAACTTCTTTCTTTTATCCTTTGGTACATGAATATAAATAGGACATCCAAATATTCAAATATGATCCACATTTGGATTATTTCTTATAAATTCTTCTTCTATAGTCATGTTGTGAAGCATATTATGAGGACTTTGGTTCTGCAAGTAGAAATATGTTATACATTCTTCTCCCCATAGGAACTAAGGGATATCTTGATCATGAAGAATGTCTCTTACACGTTCTTCAATTGTTCTATATTTCTTTGTAGTCATGCCATTTTTTTTTAGGACTACAAGGAACAATTAGTTCCATCTTAATCCCTTCTTCCTTGCAAAACTCTATCAGTTATTTGGAGGTATATTCTCCACCATTATCAGACCTTAGAGATGATATTTTTTTTCAGTTAGATTCTCCACTTTATTCTTAAATTCTTGAAACTTCTTCAATACCTCATCTTTGTTCTTCAAGAGGTATAACCAAGTCTTCCTTGAGAAATCATCAATGAAGATCACATAATATTAATGTCCGCTAAGAGATTTTACTACCACAGGAACACATAGATCAGAGTATATGATATCTAAAACATCCTTAAATATGGTATCACTTCTTGTAAATGGCTTCTTCATGTTCCTACCTAGAGCACAACCCTTATAGGTACCTCTATGTTCTTCCTTCAATTCCGGTATGCCATTGACCATTTTATTGAGAGATGGAAAATCCTTATAATGAATATGTCCATACCTTCTATTCCATAATTTCGAATGGTTCACATCTAGGTGAACTAGGGATTGAGATAGACGTGTAAAGGTCTATATAATGTCCCGTCATAAATCCTAATTACTCTAACCTTATTGATACTAGAGTCCCAAACCAAAATATTTCCATCAACAAAAGCAATTCTATTGTATAAGCTTCACCGTAGATCACTTGATAATGCAATCTAATTAAAGCAAAATACTTGATCCACTTCTACATCAAACATGCGAAAGCTTAATCGATTTTGAGCAAGATCAAATAGAACACATATAACAGATGAAGAAGAAATCAATCACACATGAAACACAGAAGAATACTCTAGGGAAAGCCTCATCTAAAAACCCCGCTATCTATATTATCATACAAGTAGAATATCTCAAGATTACATAAATCTTTAGCTCACAAGCTATCCAGCTCTCAGTACAATCCCTCACTATTGCTAATAGACAGGATAGACAACACATATTCCTTCCTTCAATCCTCCAAGCCTCCTATTTCCTTGTGCAGTTTCTCCTCGGTCCTCTAGCTACAACTTGTGTGATTCTCACCTCACACACAACACTGACCTCTGAAATAATTACGCAATCGTGAAGGAGAAAATTCCTTCTGCATGGATGAGTTTCATTTATAGGAAAATTCGTCCAACTAATAGTACATTGTCCCTTCCTTTAATCTCAACTGGGTCTTTCTCTGAACTAACATGCATGAGTTATTTATGAGAGAATATTCAGTTATCTAGAGAACACTAGTTGCATGCATGCATGCATTAATTGATTGAACTCATAATTAGTTCCTCCAACTATTTGGAACTAATGTAATTGGACTTAACTCATTTAACTGAGCTAACTAATTACGACTCAAATACAACTCATCCTTACCTCCTTAATTAAGGGATAACTTCCTCAATCAAAGGGATAACTATTGCATGTCTTCACATAGACTTCATGTTTGATTTTCTCCAACTAATTAACTCAAGATGAATTAACTAATTATTTTTCAAACAACTGCTAAGACCAAATTCGAATTTTAATTATCAATTTTAATTCAGGGACTAATTAAAATTGGAATCTATCTCAAAATTCTATTTATAGCAATCCTAATTTTATCATTTCTATTTTTTTCTATTTCCGACAAAGTTGGAGTATATCTTGAAATTCTATTTATAGCAATGTTATTTTTAGCATTTCTATTTTTAGAATTTCTTGTTTCCATTTTCAACACTCCCTCTCAACAAGAAAGGCATTCAACTAGAGCCCTATCTTGAACCTTTGGAGTGTTCTGCATGGAACACTTCTCTAAAGTGTTGTTGCTCTAGCAACTCTAGGAACACAAAAAATATCCAACCTGAATCAAAATGATGCCTTTATCATCAAAGTCTCTAACTACCATTTCCTCAGTCGACTGAAAACTTTGCACCTCTGTGCCCTTCAGTATCTGACTACTCTATCCTCTGTCACTTTGATCTTTGACTGCATCAATCACATTGATTCCTCCTGATGCATCCGTTCTGCTACTAATCCTATCATCCAGCACTGCATCCACACTGCCCCTCCTCTTATCATGTTGCATCGTGTTGCCCACTGCTGCATTACAACTCAGTTACTAATAAGTAAGTAACTAATCTCCCAACTAACCTCCCTATTGGGCTAGAAACACCCTCTGATGCTGGAGCTTCCTCTTTCGCTCCATCTGCATCTATCTCTACTCACTCAGCCAATCCTGCTAGTCCTCGTCGAGGCTCCCGTAGCGAGGTCTAATCAAAGAGGTCGGGTACCTCAAGGATCCTACCCCTATTTCAGCCTTCTTGGGACTATCACTTCACATCGCCTCACCTCACGCCTAGAGGTATGGCTGCATTTGATCCCTCTACCCACTTGGCTCACAATTTCCCCCTACTGGAGGTCTCTACATGAATGGATGCCTCCACTCAGTCTCCTCTCGGCATCTCCAATTGTGGCTCCTCCACAATTATATGATACTTCTTCTGGGACTGTATGTTGATAGGTAATTTACTCTCCCTCTCAACCACCAAATATCTAACCTTTTCCTCGCTCCTTAAGGCTTTGCGTGCATCTTGTACCTCAAGTGCATACAGGTACTTGGCTAGCACACCAATCTGTTTCATCTTTCCCATCGTCACGGAATTTTCTACAAAAAGAGCCGATTTTAAATCAACGATATCTCCCTCATTCGAACTCCAATTCAGCCGATTTGTTTTTTGAGTTTAGGTATTTTTTAGCAAGGAATCCAAATCTGCTTTGAAAACTCATGGCCCATTTTTTTTTTTTTTTTTTACTTCAAAATCTCTTCTTCATATACTATTCACTTCTTCAATAAAATTTGCTCCGATAAGCTAGGCTCTGATACCATGTATAAATTTCATCGTAGATCACCTGATAATGCAATGTAACTAAAGAAAAATACTTGAACTACTTCTACATCAAACTTGCGAAAGTTTAATCAATTCTAAGAAAGATCAAATAGAACACTTAAAATAGATGAAGAAGAAATCAATCACACATGAGACATAGAAGAATACTCTTGGGAAAGCCTCAACTAAAAACCCTGTTATATGTATTATCATACAAGTGGAAATATCTCACGATTACACAAAGCTTTAGCTCACAAGCTATCTAGCTCTCACTAAAATCCCTAACTGCTGCTCATAGACAAGATAGACAACATGTATGACTTCCTTCATTTCTCCAAGCTTCCTATTTCCTTTCGCAGTTTCTCTTGGGTCCTCCAGCTACAGCCTGTGTGA
Organism: Pinus tabuliformis; assembly: GCA_031772625.1. Classification (NCBI taxonomy): domain Eukaryota; kingdom Viridiplantae; phylum Streptophyta; class Pinopsida; order Pinales; family Pinaceae; genus Pinus; species Pinus tabuliformis. The sequence continues at coordinate 539,271,025 of CM062806.1, forward strand.
TTCTCACCTCACACACAACACTGACCTCTGAAATAACTGCAAAATCCTGAAGGAGATAATTCCTTCTACATGGATGAGTTTCCTTTATAGGAAAATTCCTCCAACTGATAGTACATTGTCCCCTTCTTTAATATCAACTAGGTCTTTCTCTGAACTGACATGCATGAGTTATTTATGAGAGAATATTCAGTTATCTGGAGAACACTAGTTGCATGCATGCATGCATTAACTAACTAAACTCACAATTAGTTCTTCTAACTATTTGGAACTAATTTAACTTGACTTAACTCAGTTAGCTGACCTAACTAATTACAACTCAAATACAAATCATCCTTACCTCCTTAATTAATGGATAAATTCCTCAATCAAAAGGATAATTGTTGCATGTCTTCACGTAGACTTCATGTTGGATTTCTCCAACTGATTAACTCAAGATGAATTAATTAACTATTTTTCAAATAGATGCTAAGACCAAATTTGAATTTTAATTCAGGGACTAATTAAAATTGGAATCTTCGGAAATGCTATTTATAGAGGCAGTGCTATTTTTTGCTATTTCCAACAAAGTTGGAATATATCCTGAAATGCTATTTATAACAATGCTATTTTTATAATTTCTATTTTTAGCATTTCTTGTTGCCATTTTTCGCATATATCACCCTTATCCTCTAGAAAAGAAATAGAAAGCAATTTTTTCTTCATATGAAGAACATATAGAATGTTGTTGAGGTGGATACTTCCACAAGACTTGAGCTCCAACAAAGTAGGCCCAATCCCTTTGGGGATTGTGTTTTTCCCTTTCTACAATCCCCATGATTATAATAAGCTATAACTGGGAGTAGAAAGGGAAAAACACACACTTTCGATAGTAGTAACGTATTGAAAATGAATGCTCCACGTCTTCCCCACACCTGAGACTTTGCAAGTCCTCATGTAATATTAGATGAATAGCTAAAACTAGATCCAATAATGTTCCTCGAAATGGATCAAAACGATGTTACCAACACCTCCCCTAATGATTATAATACAAGGGTATATTTCACATATCTAATCTTACTTGCCTCTTTAATCTAGTCTATGATATTTATAATACTTGTGAACCTAATTTACATTTCATATATATGGGTTATGGAACATTATACATAACAAGAGAAAAAACTAATAAAATCATAATAGGACAAAAGAATTTTATAGTGTGAACCCAAGGATGATAAAACCCACTCAAAACAGTGAGATTTAGTAGTTCAACAAAGTTACAACTTCTGGACAAGTTGGTGACCATTGAAATTCTCGTGAATAAAACTTAGAACAGTAGGGAAAATAACTCATAAGCCATTTAATTCACCAATTACTCATATCTAACATGGTTTCATATCATTGAAACTCACAATCCTATTGCTTTTATGATCTCGGTGTGCTATCAAGTATTTAACTCGTCATAGTTTCCTCCAATTTCACATCCTCACATGATCCTTATCCATGCCAATCTAAGAACCACTTTTCTTATTATACCTAATGAATTTGATGGAATCAATCTTCTGTTGGCATTGCAAACAAGTATAATTTGTAGACCTTTAATGAAGGGATACTAAAAAACTCCTATTTGATACTCTCATCTCTATTATTATCTTATACAGATGTCAAGTTTGGGGATGAAGTTTATCTACATAATATTTAAGAACGTTAGATCAAATCCGAAAGAATTTTGTAACTTATAATCTTGTTATTACAAGTGTACACCCTATCCTATCCTCCTTATAGAAGCAATCCTCTCCCTCATTGAGTGTGTGGCCTAATATGCTTGGTCTGGTCATTTGAGGCCCATGACCTATCATCTTTCTTAAGATTCAAAGACAATTTTCTAACCAACTTATCAACTTCCAATAAATCAATCATTCAATTCTATTGAATCAAAAAATTGATAATGTCAGCACAGTACATGATTGTAATGCCACCTATTTTTTTTGTTTTTCCTAATATTAATATACTCTTATCCCATAGTCTTTATTTTTATTATCCACTTCACTTGGGCTACGTATCATTGAAGTTATAACCGATTAAGGCATTACCATGTGAACCATATTTTAATATATTAGCAAATGCTTTATGCTTTATTATTCTAGATTTCCAAATCACGAATTAATATTTATTTATCATATTCTTACCTGTTAACTATATATGATTATCTTTTCATGGGAAATCGAAAAGTAATTGAATTATTAGCCTATGATTATTATGTCTTGGTACATGCGTAATATCGATCATGCTCTTACGATTCTTGGGGATCTGATGACCCACACTCTTCCATGTGAGTCGATACCAGTCCTATGATTTCCCCAAACTCTCTAGACTCGTCGGTTGTCAATTGATATGGTCTGGTGAATTAAATGTTTACCTCGGGAAAGATAGATCATCCTACGGTCTTTATTCCTAGGGTTTAGATCGACAGTTTGGATAAGGTCCTTTAGTTATGGGTGTAACCAACTCCCACCCACTGCACCATTCCTCTCCCATTTGCACCATTCACTCTTGCTGAGATGAATCTCTACAACTTATTCTTGGTTACTTGCAGATATTTCTTTTCATTAGTTAGGTTCCTCCCTCTCCTAGAGGAAATTTCAACATTCGAACCATATTCCGTAGAATTTCTTTCATGCTGCCAGATATATTTCTTGCCTTTTCTACAGACAATGTTTTAATTAAGAGCATGTTCCTTCTCCCTTCTACATTTTTTTTGTTGTTCATGGTGCAAGGTTAGCAATGTTTTCCAAGCTGCTTCCCATATTTCGTGGACAGGTTAAATGTCAGGAAAAACCCCCACCACACCCTTAATAGTGTATGTGGTACTTTGCGGTTCGGCATAGCAGTTTTGAATTAACCTTTAGGTGATTGGTATTGCAGTTGTTCTCAAAACAAAATGTTATAGGTAGTGTACTAACCCAATTTTTCTCTTTTACCGTTTGCTTCGCCAGGTATTTGAGAGCTTGAGGCAAAAAACCTATTATATATATATATATATATATATATATATAGATATATATATATATATATATATATATATATATATATATAGATATATATATATATATATATATATATATATATATATATATATATATATATATATATATATATACATACATATATATATATATATATATATATATATATATATATATATATACATACATATATATATATATATATATATATATACTAGGGAAAACCTGTGTAGCCATAGTTGTACAGGGATGCTACCCCTTTTTAGGTAATAACATTCTGACCATAGCTAGGGTAATTTACCAGTATATTTGTTTTTACTTTAAAATCCCAAATAATTATTGAAGTGGTTATTATTTTCTAATCCCACGTTAATTTCTTCACCTTGATTTAATTTTTATACAGGACTATAGAAAAGGTTCACTTCATGTACTGATTTCATAGGTAAAGACCCATTCCTCATACCCTTGATTTATTTTATTTTATTTTCATTCAATAATTTGACAGAATTTAACTTGGTGGCCTTGCAGGTGAGGCTCTCTTCTTGATTTCCAAGGGTCCAATTTAGTTGCAACATTGCAGGTTTTGTAGGTTTTAATATCAAACTCTTGCTTGTCACCAAGTGTCTGTGAGTCTCGTGTTTAGTTTTCCAACTAGAATTTCTTTGGAATAAGTATTTTTTACATTAATTTTACTTCGGTTATAGTTTAAAAATATATTGGTGCCATAGCCACGATTCTCTGGCCCTATACAAAACTCATAAGATTCTCATGATTTATTATGGAAAGCGATGAAGAGTAAATTGTATTTTTTCATCTGTAATTACCCTTCATTATTTTATTAAAAATAATGTTTGGCAAAACTATCTAATACACTATCACTTTACTTTGTCCATGGCCTAAGAGAAAATTATATTTTTATGTATTAACTATTGTTCCTTCTTTTCCTCAGAATGTATGAATTTTATTAGATAAATTGTTACCTTAAATAGTTTTGGTATTTTTTTTTTTTCACTTGTCCTTATCACCAACAAATATTTATATAATTTTAATTTGAACTTTATTTCCCATTCTCTATGAATGTTTTGCCATAAAATCTATACAATGATTTCACTACTGTAACCGTCTTGCACATAATGCTTGTTTTGGGTTGTATTAGCATGAAACATGGTCACTACTATAATAGTTTAGCATTATACGACCTGTTTACTTACAGGGTTCATGTTATAGAATTCATTTGCCAACATTCAACTTTGTAATAATTGATATATCTTATTTATATCCCTTCTTTTTTGTTTCTAGCTAATCTAGAATTTATAAGTGAGACCCCACCCCAGGACCTGCTTGAATTATTCAAGTGTTCTTTTCTAAACTCAGGACTATTTCTCTAGGCTACTGGTTAATTGGCTAGGTCTAGTAACTAACCTAGGTTCAAAGGGTTTTTCCTTTTTTTTTTTTTTTTTTTTTTTTTAAAATCAACTCAAATCATAACAGTTGGTATATATTCATTACAATTTCTTTATGTTTGAAAAAGATTCACCAATTCATCAATAGATAGAAACATATAATCATGAGATAATAATACACAACAATCTGAAATACTGATCTTTTCTTTAATCTGGCCCAGTCCCAAAATCACCAGGAAAAAGAGTGCTCCACCCAACCGATGAGTGTTGTGTCTACACAATAGGACTCCTCCCCAATCTAGTTTCTTCACGGAACAATTACTTGACAGTGGCCCAATCATATTTGCCAAGAGGCATTAAGACCTTTCCAGTCTAGCCTAGAAAGTTAGGCTCATGAGTCTATCTTAAGGATCCCACTGGCCACCCACCATCTCAAGGATACCCCAATTGGCAGTGTCCTTCCAACCTTCAACAACATCATGTTTTAGGTTCCAAATCTTGAAGCTTCAACTCCTCTCTTGGACCTCCTTCAACCAAGTACCAAGTCTCTAAGGCCGCCTCAGTTTTTCCTCCCTCTCACCCTCTTGGCTCCTTTGCCCCAACTGAGATTATTTATCTCTAGGGGGGGAATAATTGTCTTAACTATCCAGTAAATGAAACTCTCTTTTAGCACCTTTTTCCCGTAATTTTATGGTTGTCCATAGATTGTATTAAAAATTTAAAATCAATAAGTTCATTTACATAAAATAATAACATTATGTTTTTACCATCCACCTTCGCCTTTCCTGGCCCATAGTTTTATCAAGCCATTTGCAGTAAAAAAAAATGTTTACATCTTTTACCGAGGGGTGTTACAATGATACAATGGTGCTCCAATTCATTGGTCTTGGAGTAGGCTTGCAAAAGAATCTTCTTATTAAATTAAGTTAGCTCTTTGCAACTTCTTGAAATTCTTTGAGATTCATTGATATCATTTTTGTCCATGTTGGGATGATTTTATATCCAATAGAGATTACCTCAATCCCTAATGAGGAAACCCTTTGATTATGGCTTTTAAAGAGAAGTTGTTTTGGGGTCTGCAAAGGAGGAAAGAACTTGAACAAGGTTAAGGGATACAAACCTATATACTTCCATGAAATTTCATTAAAAGTTTTACTATTTCTTGAACCTAAGGATGAATTCCAAATAGAACCGAACTAAGGATAGACACAACTATTTGAATCCAAGAAATAGTAAGAGTTACGATAAACTAGAGAAACCTCAAGATGAATTGTTGTCTTGTTCTGTGCATTTTTCCACAAGATTTTGACGTAGGCTTCCCTAATTGTTGCCTGGTGATTCTAGGCTTGAGAAGATACAAAATAAAGGATGGAAAACTAGAAGGCCTGAAAATTAAAAAGATCCAAAAAATGAAAATAAGTGAGTAAGAGAAGGGAAGGATCTAGTATAATATGGACAGACTCCTTCACTTAAAATTTGTCAAGATAATCAAAGGATATGCCTAACACAAAGGGACAAATTCTAGGTGTACAAAAGGGGATAGAGAGTGAAGAATCATCAAATCGAGACATACATTGTATAAGTTAATGTTGATTCCCCAAAAGATAGAAAGTTCCCCTTAGACCAAATCTTTTTAGATGTAGTTCAGTGCTAAGGTTGCATGGATAATGTTGATGGGAGGTCCAAGAGAATTAATCGGAATATCAATGTTGTTATCCCCACCAAAACTAGAATGTGTTATTTCCCAATTTTAGCACCTACACACTCTATTATCCCATTTATGAAACACATAATATAATTTGATCCTTCGACAACCAAAACGAAGATTAATGAACACATGCTTAAGGTACTACAAAGGATCATTCAATTTCCCAAACTGATGCAAATGGAATGATGAACTATTTTCTCAATTGTGAGAGAATAAATGTGATGAGAAATCTTTAATATTAACTTAGAGCTATGGTATATAGCATGTATTAAAATATCAAGGTTTGAACATATGTTAGCCTGCTTGTCTGCCACATATTTGAGGCGTATTTTAACATCGAAATAGGATGAATGTGAAAGAAATTTGGAATCCTTTTTAATCCAAATGCTATTGTTTGTCAATCCATTTCCCTTCAACTTCATAAAGCATCCATTGCTTTGATGATGGTTATGGAATCTCCAACATTTTAAAATAAGTTGACAATTTCCTCCTTTGCAACTAATATCCCTTACATGGTGAGTAAGTCTGCTCTAGTTATAATAACTTGTCCTAATCCCTATGCAAAAGTGGATACTTTTTTCTCCCAATATCAAGAATTAATTGCATAATTCATGTGTGGAAAACAAAATAAACTATATATACTAATAAGAAAACACCTAACATGAAGTGTATGAAAGCATATTGCAAGAAATTAATGAGACCTTGAAAAGAATTATGCATAATTGACAAAAGAAGTGTGAATCTAACAATGACACTAGATGAGGCCATCAAGAAAACATGCCCACAAGAATGTGTGCTCATTCCTAGGAATGCATATGTGTTCATAGGAATCAACTGCCAACTAGGATGCATGATATGAATAGAAAGAGGTATATGCCCATGGTATTTTCCCATGGTATTGAATCATGTAAAGGTGACATAGACAATATTATAAATAATGAATCTCACCTTGCAAAAAGATAGATTGGTCCACCATGATGTAATAATAAAAAGTTTGGGTGCATTCAATACATATTTTTTCCAATGTTTTTTCATGATTAGTTTCTTGGAAGATTTACATTCCTCCCCCTCTCTAAACTTTCAAGGTTTTTGGATCTTATTTTAATTGGCAAGTTTAGGAATACTAGAGAGTCATTTTGTATTTTCCATGTACAAATCTATTGGGAATGATTTAGGGTTAGAACTAGGTTGAAATAAAGATTTTGTTCCATTATAACAATTTTCTTTTATATATGAATTAAATTCTTATAGTTTATCAAATATAAAAAATGACATTTAAAAATAAATCTATTTTGAAATAAAAATTCTTCATATCAAATGTGACAACTATGATGTTTATGGAAAAAGTTTAATTTTTTTTAAGAGAAGAAGTTTTAATTATTTTTTTAAGATAAAGTATTTTGTATATTACACAACATATATATATATATATATATATATATATATATATATATATATATATATATATATATATATATATAAATAGAATAAATTTTATGTAGACTTAAAAAAATTCACAATTTAATAAAGCAATATTATATACACAATTTTATTTGTAAATAAGTGAATATTTTAAAAGTGAAAATTAAATTATAAGAAAAATATTTTATATATTTATTGAGACAATAAAAATTTAAATAAAATAATTTACAAAATAATCACGTTTTCCATATTAAATATATAAAACAATTTCCATAATATTTTCCAAATAATAAAAAAATGATTAATATATAAATGTTTTTTCAAAAATATTATATATAGATAAATGCCTACATGGATTTTAAAAAATTATTAATATATAAATGTTTTTTTCAAAAATATTATATATAGGTAAATGTATAAAGGAATTTGAACCTTGAATCCCAAGATTTAAATAACACTTCATAACACATGGTCACCAATTGAATTCCCACATAGACTTATTTCAAGCATATATTAATTTATTATCAATTTATAAAAGGAATAGATTGTTATTGAACCTTGAATTCCAGGATTTAAATAACACTTCATAACACATGATCACCAATCGAACTCCCAACTAGGCTTATATCAACCATATATTAATTTATTATCAATTTAGAAAAGAAATAGATTTTTATTACTATTGTTAAATTTAAAAATATAAACCAAATTGAAACTCTGATTCATATTAAGAATGTTGAGAGTTGCTTTTGGTAAAAAAATCACATTAAAAATAATTTGTGGAAGCCTTTGGAATGATCTAGTGTGTCTAGTGTGGTTCATCCTAAACACAAATTATTTCTAATGTGATTTTTATCAAAAAAAACTCTCAAACATATTTTATATAATTATTTTTTTCTGTTTTATTATTTATAAATAAAATAAATTATTTTAATATATATTTTAAAATATAAATTTATATATAAAATAAACATAAATAAATTTATTGTTATCTAAGTAAAATAACAATAATAATTTAATTTAATCTAAATTTCATTAAAAAAAATTATATATATAATTTAAAGTTAATTTAAAAATTGAAATATGAAATAAATATTTGAATATTTAAACTTAAATAAAAAAGATATAAAAGAAATGTGAATTTTTAAAAATGGGAAAAAATTATAAAAGAAAAGTGTTTTTTTAAAATGGGAGAAAATTATAACTAGTTAACTTCTTGCGATGTATCATGATCATCTTGCCACCCAAAATTCATTTGGCGGCACACTTAGCCCGAAGAACAGACAAAAAAAACCTTAAATCTGAAATAAACCAACTTACCATAAAAACAGAATGAAAATGGCAGTGAGAAATAGCATTTATTTATAAAAATCCTCCAAAAAAAAAAAAAAAGTAGTCCTACAATTTCACAATCGGACCATCAAGTCCAGCATGCACTAGACCCTACTGGGCTGTAAATGCCCGGTGGACCATTCCTTCTACAATATCCTCTACACCTTGACTCTGCTTCACAACCTGCCTCCACTAATGGGACTTACCTTACCTAGGGTGTGAGCCATATCTGAGATCTGACCTGAACTTGCAGCAAGATGAATTTGCTTGTTCAATATTTTTCTCACCTTAGTACGAAACTTATATCCCACCCATAGTGGCCTTCCTTTATCTCCATCTGGCTAGCAGTCTATTTTCCCTTTTTAGCAGGAGCCTAGAACTCACATACCACTCGATGGCGGCAAACTTAATGTTTCATTGCAAAGATACTATGAACTATTTCCTCATGCCAATATGAACGCTCCATTTTGTGTAGAGTAGAGCCCTTCCCGTAAACTTCATCACTTAGGATGCGTGCAATGGAAGCAATTTGCTATTATAAAACAAAGTAAAAATGGAATTGATAAAGCCACCTGGTGCTGAAGAGCGAAAATATGTGAAATCACAGCCATAAACTGGATCCTGAAGCTGAGTTTGTGCCTCATACGATATGGTAGCCACTGCTTCATATCGTTCTTGAACTGGTAAGTGCATCAACAACTCAGAAAAGTTGCTCGCTCCGAAGATCCGAAGACCCTACGTATGGATGTATGGTATCCAGTGTATGGATAAAGAACTCTGCGCGGGCGTTCAAAATTCAAAATTCAAAATTTAAATTTCAAATAGGAGGGACTGCGTTAGCCATCCCATCTACAGAATTTTAATGACTCTGCTAGTTCTCTCTGTTTGGGCCATTAATGCATAGGATTTATTGGTTGCTAGTACCTTATGTTTCGTATATGGTATTTAATTCTTGGTGTATGGCCTTCTTAATATGCATAGCCATACATGCCCATCATCTTTTCGGCAACGTTTACGGTTTCAACTTCAGCGGCTAGAGCAATCGCTCTGACCCACACACCTTCATAATTCGTACTTCTATCACATTAGTTGGTTAATTCAGTTTTAATCTCATTGCCATTGTTTACCATTTCAAACCTCCCGGTTCACTATTTCAAATTGGCAATGGCGCCTTATTTTTTTGAAATTAATTTATTTCGATTTCAAACTGGCGCTCAAATATTTTGTTATCCCTCCCCTGGTATCCACTCATATAGCAGCCTGGCCGAGGAGCTGAGCCAGTACATACCCAGAAGTTTCATCAGGCACTCCCCCAGCAGAATTTTCTGCGTCTTGCTGAAATAGTCTACATCATCTGGTTGGTGGATTAACTTCTGTTCATTTTCTCTCTAATTCTCATGATGTTGTTTATGTTTGAGATAATTTGGTGGAGAAAAGTAATCGAGACGAATGAAATACAAAGACACCCTTTACCAGGCCAAGAGTCTGTAGGCCCAGAGGCTGAATGGCGAGTATGACATCTCAGACTACCTGCTCGGACGCACATCTTCTCCTCCAAGAGTGACTGATTTCGTGGGTTCTGTGGAGATCAAGACGACCGAAGATAGCCGCTGCCGAGGACTCTACGCCACCCAAGAAATAAGGACCGGGCAGCTCTTGCTGGTAAGCAACACCGTCGCAGTTGCTTATAAGAGCATTTCTATGGCCATGTTTCAAGTGGACAACAGGCGTAAAATAAACGACTCATCTCAGGAATATTTTGTGGCCGTGGTAGTCTGTGCTTCCAGGAAATCGCAGAGATTGCTCTGTCAAATTTATACGTTATTCTATTCCTATATGCGCAGCAACCTTTAGGTTACTGCCATATATCTATTTAAGACGGACGATCAAATCCTTTCTGGCCAAGAAGTAAAAAATGAAATTTTGCAAGTGGATGTTAACTGTATTCGGGAAATTTTAAGGCTGAACACATTGGATGAAGGCGTAGAGACTTTTGTTTCAAAATCCAAAATAAAAGAAGCCGAACTTAGTCTGCGAGAACTGTAATATAATAGACTCTGGCTGTTGCCATCACTCATTAATGATTCCTGCTTGCAAAACTTGAGCTGGTTGGTAGTTGGAAATGCTATGTTTATACATGTTTCCAAGCCCATCGAGAGAGAGGAGATCACTGTTCCTTACTTTGATACCTCCTTCCCTTGTTGCAGCACCAAGCCAAGTGAAAGAATTGAGGTTTTAAGGGAAAGTGTAAAAGATGCATTCCGGAGCATTCATTAAGGAAATCTCTGGACCCTATAGTTACGGTAACGGTTGAACAATTGTATGACAGAAAATGAATTGATTGCTGGAAGGTCTCATCAACTTTTGAACCATATATATCTTCTGGAATAGACAAATTTTGTGAAGCCTTTCCCAAAAGAAGAGATCATCCAGAGTTCCCATGTTTTGAAAACGGAAGAAGAGATGCTCTGGATTCATGCATCATTTTTGTCTGCATAACTCCTATCCACAATGTTGAGAGGCTTCGTTGCTTCCAGTGAGAAACTTATGGAGGCTATTCATAGCACCGTGCCCGACAACGTACTAAATATGGCCATGGAAGTACGAAAGTTAAACAATTTTCGGCATTGGATGGTGGATGAAAATGAAGGAATTAATGCACGACTTGCATCAGACTAGGCAAGGGAGGCATGCATTAGTGTGTTTGGCAGACAAAGTGAATATGTTCTCAATGTGCTCATCCTCATGCATTCAAACGGACTCCATCGTTATGGAACCATCACAAATTTTTCAATAAATGAATGTTTCAGGAGAACTCCAAAACTTCTTTGGATAGTTTAATTATTGTGGGTTGAGTTCTTTGACAATGGATTTAAAGGACAATAAATAAAAAATGCATAGATTCTGAATGATCTGTATAAATAGTCTAAGCCAAATTCTCTCAATACTAATTTGAAAGATAGTTTATTTGGTTACTGGTTGAGAGTCACCAAAAATCTAGACTTAATAAATAAAAAAATTCACAGTTAGTTGTTAATTTTTTTTGCCATGAAGATCTCTAATCTAGATTAAACAAATTTGGATTTAAAAATTACATTTCATTAACAAACACCATCGAAGTACACCCATCGAACAACATAATCTATATTTAGGATAACTCACAATCTAGAGTTTCTATATCATATAATTAATAAGCAATTTCATCTTTTTGGCCTTTAACTTCACGTCATATTGTAATAAGCATGTCTTTCAGATTAATCACATCAATGTTATTTGGTGACATTTCGAACCAACTAATGTGGTTTACTTCATATTCCTTGGAATTTTTCAAAACGAATTAAATTATATTATAGTTATAAATATTATTGATGGGATTTTTTTCTATTTTTCAAATTTATTATTTTATGTGCTAATTTTAAATTAAATTTTAATAGTTTAAAAATGTAGATAAGAAAAGAAAGATATTTATTTATAACTAAGAGTAAAAAAAATATCATTAATCAGGTTCTTTCCTATTTTTCAGATTTATTATTTTTCTTAGTGATTTTAGATTAAATTTTCATCTTTTAATAATGTAAATAAGAATATGGAAATATATTTATATATCAGGAAAAGAAGATATTTATATTTAAGAGCGAAAGAAATAAAAATGAAATGTATATAATTTAGATTTGATAGTTTAAATGTTGTATGTTGAGTTCTTTGACAATAGATTTAAAGGACAGTCAATCAAAACAATACATAGATTCTGAAATATTTTTAAAATAAGTCTAAGTCAAATGCTCTTAATACTGATTTGAAAGATAGTCCATTTGGTTATTAGTTGAGAGTCACCAAAAATCTAGATTTACCTAATATCTTTTCTTTTTTCTTTCACTACTTCCAGTAATGACCAAAGATAGTTCCTGTGAAATGAAGATCTCTCATATGGATTAAACGAATTTTTCTTAAAAATTGCATATTCTTAACAAACACCATCGAAGTACACCCACTAGCAACATAATCTATATTTAAGATATCTATATTTAGGATAACTCGCAATCTGGACTTTTGGACTTTTTGTATCTTAGAGTTAATAAGCAATTTGAGATTTTTGGCATTAACTTCACTTCATATTCATATTCCTTGGTTTTTTTGCAAAATGAATTATTATCTTATAAATATTATTGATGGGATTCTTTTCTATTTTTGGAATTTATTATTTTACGTAGTAATTTTAGATTAAATTTTAATTTTTTAATAATGTAAATAAAAATGTGAAAAAAGAAAGAGAAAGAAATATATTTATAATTAAAAGTAAAAAATAAATATCATTAATTAAATTCTTTCATATTTTTTTAGATTTATTATTTTACTTAGTCATTTTAGATTAAATTCTCATATTTTAATAATGAAAATAAGAATGTGGAAAAATATTTATATATTAGGAAAGGAATATATAAATGAAATGTATATATTTTAGATTTGAAGTTTGGGGTCGAACAAGACTCTATTATTGTATTTTACGATTCCATTTAAATCTGAAAGATTGTAAATGACATTTAGCCCAAATGAAATTGTAGTTTTTACGGTGTATTTGGATAAAGTATCAATTTTTGTTAAAAACATATACTATTATAGTTTTATAAATTAAATGATTGATAAGTATTAACATATCAATCCATAATAAGTATTTAAAGATTTTATAATACATCTCATGGTATATATTCATTTTAACTAAAGATCTAGTAAGTAGGCTAGAAGGATCAAATCTCATGAGGCTCAAACTTCTTTTAGGGTACCCAATTTAAACATGCACTTCCAATAAATCTTTGTTGGAATTCACACTACATTGTAATATCAACCCAACATTGATGTTTTATAATACTTTTAATTAAAATTAATCAAATATGTATTTTCATTTTTGTTTTTTCTATATTTTTTTTCATTTAGAGAATATTTTATTTTTATTTTAAAAGGAACACGTGTCAACTTGCTGAGCACTAAGGGAATTATACAGTTATTCTTGGTGCAAAAAGTCGCAAAGATAATTAAATTATTTTTATTATTATTATTAACCATAAAAGGAATTAACATATAACTTAAATATGTATGCATTTAAATAAAAATGTAACAAAAATTTCCAAGGATTAAACGTCACTTTATCATGAAGAGTTTTAATTGTAAATAGATTTTGTTAGAATACTATGGACCAATACCATGGTTCATCAATATCATATCCCAAAAAGCATAACTCATTTCATGGCACTTGTTCAAATGACATTTTTATTTAATTAATCAATTCAATTAAAATGACAAAAATGGAATAACTACTTTGAAGATCAATTTCAACTTTTGATTTGTGAATATCATTAATAATATTCTAGAATATTTCATGGAGGTTAAATAATTATCATTTACCTAGCAATTATTGATAATTAAAATGAAATTATGGAATCCCTATTCCAAAATAAACAAGTCTACTAATATAATTCATATCAAACTGATGAAGCCAACACATAAGAGAAAAATTTGTAATAACTTTTAAAATAAAATATCATTTGAGGCATGGAGGTTAAACGTAGAAAATGAATTCCTAAAAAACTAAAAATTAAGTGTTTCAACTTATAGTTAGATTTTAGGAGCTCTTTTTACTGATATAATTGATGAGTTTTGCAATTTTTTAATATTTACCATGTTAATATTTTTAGCTAGTGAGCTATCTCATAGGATTTTGATGAAGAACACTAAATTCATATAACAAATAATTAAGTTATGCCTTTATTCAGTAAATAATTTATTATATAAATGAAGAACAATAGGAGTGGAGGACTAGTAGGTGGCTTCTACTCTAGGAACGACCTCTGATGTCACCCACTAACTTGATCTGATAGGTCTCAGTACTACCACTTGCTTCCATGTTTCAATGTAAGCCGCTACTTGACATACATCCACGTTTTGGTTTTCGTTTTGAGGGAAGAATGGGTTAAGTCTAACCCTACCAATCAATGAAGAATTCACCAGAGATAAACACATTGTATGATTAACAAACAAAGTTTAAGCTCCCCCGTAATGGACACACAATAAAGGAGTCAGTGTTACATGCATGTTATGGTAAATATTTTTACTATGGAAGAAACACTAGTCGATTACTCAAAGGACCCACTACAGGGTAAAACCATTTTCACCTCACCGACAACCAGTCCTCGAGGTGAGCAACAACTCCCCTAATGGCTAGGAAACAATGGATCCATTGATGGGACACTTTCCTCTCCAAGGTAGCATTTTCGATGGTCATTTTGTGACAACAACAAACTTAGAAGACTTAAGTGAGCATGTTGTTTGATGGGTTCTTCCCTTGGGAACCTCAAACCTTGAAGGTAGCCTGTTCATAGTTCCCTTCCATGACTCCCCTTATGGTAACACTAGATATACCTCCTTCTCTCCTTTGTATGAAGGTGCAACTCCTTTCCAGAATTTTTCATGGTTAAAGAGTTTTTTCTTTGAAAATCATGTTTTAGTGGCTCCTAGTATCCTCTGTCATGCAGGCCACCCCTTGATCTGGCCCTTTTCAGAAGATACACTGCTTGTGAGTTTCTTTGCTCAACCATCCCTATATCCCCTCTTCATCAACTCTAGAAATATCCCTTTAATAAATTCTTAAAATCACCCAAGTTCATCGATCATTAGCAAAATTTGATGCATAACATAACAAGTGACCAACATATTTATCTTATCACCAACAAACCTACCGATGATCAATGAAAGTTGATGAGTTGCATAATGTGCTACCCGAACTATTTCACTAGCCACTAACAAGCCTATCAACATTAGGAAAAATTCAATGGGAAACATAATGTGCAACCTAACATATTTCATCGATTTTTGACACCCTTATCAATAATTGGATAAATTTAATGAGTAGCAAAATATGTAACCCAAAATATTTCATTGATCTCCAACTAGCCTATCAATGCTTAACGGAATTTGTTGGGTAGCATAATGTGTGACACAATACATTTCATTAATCACTAATAAGCCTATCAGTGTAGGTGTCAGAGTGTTGCTCCATGTTGACTTCTCAACACATCCTCTTAAAATTCACTACAAAGAAATTTTAGGATACCACTTTGTTTTCTCAACTTCAACTTATTGTCCCATTTATGTTTTCTAAGTAATCATATTGTTAAAATTTTTAATGAATAATGTTTTCTATTGTTGAGATTCATTTGAAAAATATCCAAGAAATTTTGGAAAAACACAATCAACTTTAATAATTGCTTAAAATAAGCCAATTGGATATTAGAAAAACTTGATGCATAACATAACACGTGACCAACATATTTGTCTTATCACCAACAAACCTACCGATGACCAATGAAATTTGATGAGTAGCATAATGTGCCACCCGAAATTTTCACCAACCACTGACAAGCCTATTAGCATTAGTAAAAATTCAATGGGAAACATAATGTGCAACCTAACATATTTCACCTAGTTTTGAAACCCCTCTCAATGATTAGAGAAATTTGATGACTAGCAAAATGTGTCACCCGAAATATTTCATTGACCTCCAACAGCCCTATCAGTGTTGAACGAGATTTGATGGGTAACAAAATGCGTGACACCGTGCATTTCATCGATCATCAATAAGCTTATTAGTGACAATGAAATATCTTTGGTTGGACATGATGTAAGTCAAAATAATTCATCGATGGCCAACAAATCCCATAAGTCTCTAGAAACTTTTGTTACCTAGAGGATTTCATTGATACCATAGGGTTTATCCATCACCAAAAGGTCGTCAACATTCAATGACTTACTGGACATTAGTGAAATCCTAATGTTGATTTTCGATGTTAGCCAAATCACTCAATAGGGCACTAATAATATTTCTCAACCATCCATTCAAAAGATGAAGTTTGATTCGAGAGAGTCCATCTTGTCATAAATTAGGTCCAATGACATCAAAACATGTATTTCCATGTCACCGTTGACACAATCAACAAATATTTAACTTGAAAATGTTATTTGTGATGGTCAAAAATCAATAATTGATGGAATTTACCTAGTATAGCATCAATGTAACCATAAGGAAAACATCAAAACTCGAAATACATAACACTAATTAGCAATCCATGATGTCATCCACTAATGGGCAATCATTGATGAATGCATCCAAAATCCTTCTGAAATCACCAAATGGCAGTTTCATGTGCTTGGAGCATCATACCAGCCATCAATGTCGATTCGAGCATATACTACTACATTAGGACTAGACAATTCAGAAATTTTGTCATAAATAACATAGATTGGATGCCCAGCTAGATTTAAATTCACCTAGAATCTTGTAATGCTTCATTCCATAAAAAGAATTCAAACAAAAGTCAAACCTAGTTGGATTTAAATTCACCTAGAATCTTGTAATGTTTCATTACATAAAAAAAATTCAAACAAAAGTGAAACAATGAAGCAACTATTGTTTCAATACATGGTGACATCACTTAATTATATTTGATTATTGTTTTATGATTAAGTGATTTGAGATGCAACCTTCATATTTTACATTATGTGAAATCAACCTTAGTTTAGAGTTATTCATGGTAATTTCCGAACATTTCCCATCCTTTTCCTTTTTTTATATAAAAAATTGGATTTTTTTTTTTTGCATGTAGAGTCAAACAAAGAAATGCTACAAAAAGGAGTTGTAGTGTGGAAATATCCAAATAATCCAAATATGAAGGCTAAGTCAGCAATCATAACATCTATCTCTATCACGATACATGAGGAAGAATATAAATTAGGAAGATGATAAGATGTTATTTCATTGTCGAAGAGAAATTTGGATATGAGTATCCTTTGATTTGGGGATTAAAAAGAAAGAATATGATTGTCGATGATGATTCTATCCTAGAAATATGCGTATACTATGTCCAAGAACTAATAATACACATACATCACACTATGTAGTTAACAATACCAATGAAAGGCAGATTATTTTGTTTTCAATTTTATCAAGAAATCAACTTTACATTTGGTAATGGGAAGGGCATTAGCATTTCCAATGATAGAATTGATCAAATAGGTTACCAATCACACCAAGCTCAAAAGTGGTATGATCATTAGTGAAAAGGGAGAATGCATGGACAACTTCCTACCTCAAGATGTAAGCAAGTACTGTGAGTTTGCTCATTTCAATATTTCATCCTCTCTTTGGGTGTAACCACAAGTTCAATTTGTCGAGGTGTCCCATGGGTCTAGGGGAGCCTCATTGGAATTGAACCTTTCCCAATGGTGAAAAACTCATATCTTTACACCATTGGAGTCTTGTAAAATTTTCCCCTTATATAACACATTTTGAGAAGGAGTTGTTATCATTAGGACAACTTGGAGAGCTTCAAAAATCTCCTAACCTACAAGGCATTAAGTATGCACATGGTACAAACATGCTATCAAAAAAGGAGAAATGCAAAGCTTAGTTAGTAGCAAAGGGTTATTCCCAGTTACAAGGAATTAAATTTGTTGATATTTTTTCTCTTGTTCCTAAGTTTACTTCTATTATATTTCTTATATCTATTGTACTGCTTTTGATCTTGAAGTAGAACAAATGGATGTGAACATAACATTCCTTTTTGGGGATCTAGAAGAAGAAAACTACATGAAGCAACTAGAAGGATCTGTTGTGAAAGGAAAGAACGAGTTGATATGCATGCTAAAAAATTCCTTGTATGGGTTAAAGAAATCACCAATGATGTTGTATCAAGAATTTGATACTTATATATTGGGACTTCAAACATCCCCAATTCACCCAGGTGATGCAACTGACACCAACACCATTACCATAATCATAAAATATACATATACATAACATGGCATAATAACATGAAATAAAAACCATAAAAGATAAACCATGGGAATGCATAAAATAAGTTTCAAATACTTATATGTTAAAATATGTCGATCAAACTATGGAATTTGGGATAACATTATTTTTAGCAAACATCAATACAAGGTCATGGTCGGGCTTCACTATCAAAATATACAACTATGATCTGGCAAAGTTTCCTTGGGCAGGAAAAAAAGGAGCTTGAGCTCCTCACAAGAATTTTTTAAAGACACAACCCCCATCATATAGTTAAAGAGCATTGCAAGTATATGAAACTCTTACATCCATATGAACATTAGTCTCTCCCTAAGAACTCATGTTCCAAGACATGCTCACATATGAAGAGTTATGGAACAAAATGCAACAGAGAGAATATTATGACTTGCTTCCTATCCACTACCCCAAAATAAGGAAAAGGGAAAAACAAAGAAAGAAATTCCCTTCAAAAGTAGAGGCCCTTTGAAAGGCCATAAATGAAGAGAAAAGGCTTAAATCCAAGGCCCTTGAAAGGAAAATATTTCAAGCCAAAATGAGAATAGAACAACAAAGGTTGGCCGAGACCAAAGCCTTCATTGTTGATCAAGTAACTCTTCATGATGATGAATGAAAAACATAGACAAATGTATATAACCTTCCAAGATTCATACTTGATACAAATGCTCAACTATGAACACATTCATTATATGTAAGCATAGTTTTGTTTGTAAGTTAAGGTCCCACCTACAATGCTCATGTTGGCTCCCAATTTTTATATACACACATATATTAAATTGCACACATATGAAAGCAAACTTTTGTATGTGTGTGACTTTTGTAATTGCACACAAATATAACAACATGCATATCTAAAAGCCACACATGTAGATATGGAAGTGCATATAGGAAAATATTTATAAAAGCTTATTGTCATATTTGTTGTTCTCCTAATACTTCAAATTTTAGTAGGTACTCTATAAATGGTATGTCATGAAAAATGAGGCCATGCATGCCCACCACTTGTCATCTTATCATTGAATCCAAACCATCTCGGGATGCACTGAGGCATCTAGTAATCAAGCCCTTTTTTGCGCATAACATTGGATTAATAACTAGATATATGATACATTTAGATAATTTGTTTATATCTAGGCATCTAGGCCTCCATAAGTGGAACTAAGAAATGCTTAAGAAAATAGTCAGATCTATATTTCCTTAGCTTAGCCAACATGTGGACCCCAACAGAATGGTGATATAGATGGAATGACAGGTCAGTCTAGGTGGCAGAGGACATCAACGTGGCAACCAAGGTGATGACACATGATACTCATTTTTTTCACTTTTAGGTGGTTAATTAGATAGGCAGTAGATGACACATGGAGGTAGCAGAAAATAACACATGGAAATGTGTTGACTTAGAATATTAGGTGGCAGTGACATCAAAGTGATGACGTGGTAGTGACATGGAAGAGATGATGTTGCAGTGACATGGAAGACATGACATGGCAAAAGAACCAAGTGGAAAGTTTTGATTGGTTCTCAAAATTTCCACATGAGAATTCCCGAAGTCTCAGGACTTGCACTGGGATTTGTTTGGTAGACTTTTTCTTTTTATTTTAATTTTCTCAAGTAGGACCATACCATGCCATGCAAGAATCCTATTCTCTAGGTTTGTAGGCAACATGGACATGAGATTGAAGTCATGATCTGAATTCATCAAAAGCAAAATAATTTGGTTGAAGTTCCAAAAATGGTCTTGATTTCACACGTAACAGGTTATTTGGTTATTTGGGCCTTCGGGTATAAAGAAATATAGTGTATAAAATTTTAAGCTTGGATATGAATATAAATGAATAGGTGAAATACTTATTAAATTTCTTGTCCGCACTTGGACATATGGATTCCATTAAAGCCCTTAGAAATGAAGTGTTATATGAAAGTGCATATAGGAAATTCAATTTTTTGAAAAAGAATTTGTTTTTTTATTTTATGAAAAGATGTTAATGTTTTTGACACATCATTTAACTAAATCATTCACCAATGACAAGTGGCGTACATGCATGGCATCATTTTGCATGAGATCCCATTTATAGAGTACCTATAAAAATATGAAGTATTAGGAGAACAACAAATATGACAATAATATTTTATAAATATTTTCCTATATGTGCTTCCGCATATACATGTGTGGTTGTTAGATATGCATGTTGTTATTTGTGTGCAATTAAAAAATTCACACATCTACAAAATATTTCTTTCATATACGTGCACTTTAATATATGTGTGTATATAAAAATTGGGAGTCGACATGACCGCTGTAGGTGGGAACTTAACTTAGAAATTAAACTATGCTTAAATATCAAAAAGAGATTAAATATATTGACAGTTTCATATGCAGGAATGAAAGCACATTTATGAAAGTGGATTTCTCTATATCTGCTTGCATATCTAAATGCATATACAAAAGTGCTTGCATATACGTATGGCTTCTAACGTTGAAAGGGGTTGAGTTTCGGGTAGCTATTTTCGTTTGTTTCTCTTTCTTGCTAGAGACTGACGTAGGGTGAGAGGTATGGTGACAAAAAGCACACGGGTGAACTTGTCATGGGGCTTCTTACTCAAAGACATAGTAAATGGTTTGAGGTATCTCATCCACTATCAGAGTAGCAAGGAGTGTTGGCGTCACCGTTTGGATTGATGGAGGGCCTCTAATGCATCTTGTCAAGTGTATCCAACCATCTGCGACCTCTCAATGTATCATCCATGTCCAACATGTATCATGATTGAGACCTAATATCATATTCCTCATTAGTCCTTTCCTCTTGCCCATGGATGATCCTCAACTGTTCTTGTCAATGCAAATTTGATATGATATGAAGGATTACTGCATTACCTTCTATTTGATTTTCTTGAGCTTTGACAAGTCTTTCCTGTGACTCAATCAACTTGTTATTGTCTGCCTTGCAACTTCTGATCTTTTGCTTCAAACTTCTCAGTGTATCTGCTAAATCAAGAGAATACTCATCCCCTTTCTACTTGGATGATCTGTAAGGAGAGTCACGTGAATTGTAATCCACCATTCTCCTCGTCATATCCAATCTTTTATCGCCCGCAAACGTGCCATGTTAGATAAACCAAATATAGACATAATCAAATCATACCTTAGTGTGTTTCATGGGAGGCTATCTTGTATGAAACATCAATTGGTATTAGCATAATATACATAATGACACCAACAACATCATGATGAAACAACTGCAATAATGACCACCACAATGCATGTCTAACCTACTATGCATGATAAACATAATAATCACAATGCATGCACAACCAACACATTAAAAACTAAAATGGATGTATAACAATCACATTCACTAGACTCTTTAGCCCAATGACTCTTCAGGATACCTACCTATTAAAGCCACGCTGAGCACACTTTAATTGTTGTCATACAAATTCTAATTTTCCTTCCTTAGACAAGCAAGGCACCTATTTCCCCAAGCAATTTGACCTCCCTCATATCTCTTAGTGTTGGGAAAAATACTAAGAAGGGAAGGCGGGTGGGGGGGTTGGTGAATTAGTATTTTAAACTCACTTTAAACTTTTCATTTAATATTCTTCATTTTGTATGCTACTGTCATTTATGCAAACCACATATATACGCGACTTCTAAGAAGTAAAGCCACGTATATTCAATTGACTAACTTTTTGTGTGTTCCATCAAATATTCATCTTTAACTAGTGCATCATTACGTCATTATTCATTTATTAAGAAGAAACAATGAGAAGTAAAGAGAAGCTAACACAAAACATAAGCAACACACATAGAACACTGAGGTTTTATGTGGAAACCCAATGTGGGAAAAAACCATCATTGTCGTCGTCTTTGTCTTCTTCTTTTATTACAAAGGAAAACATATTACAATCTTGTATTGGCACAGACTCATACCAGTATATAGGGACCCACCTGTAGAAGGCTACAACCTTCCCTCATTTTCCAGCACCCATTTGAAGGGAGCTCCAACCCCTTGACCTCGTTTATCGACTCCTACCAGAAGGGAGCTCCTACCCCCTGCACAAATTCTCCAGCTACTACTCGAAGGAAGCTTCGACTCCCTCAATGAAGGCTCCAACCATCAACACCTCTTGGTTACCACGTTTCATAATGTTTCATACTAGATCCACCTCGCTCAACACATCAAAAATGTAGGCCACTTTTCATCATATTTTCAGATTGGACCCACTTCTATCATTAAGCTCAAACCAAGTAACAATTGTAAAAACAATCATTGAATCACATAACCCAATCATTGAACCGACTGAATCATCAAATCAATCGCTGAATCAAATCACCCAATCATTGAACCAACTGAATCATGAAATCACTCACTGAATCTTTGTCAACCAATGCAACTAAATCAAAGAAATTCATATCATATCATATCAATGCATAACCACTCATAAGTATACTAGACCATGTATTATTCATCAGAGAAACCAAATGTTGTCACTGTAAAACCCGATCAAACATGTCAGAACGTATATGCTACTTCTATGAAGCACACATGTGTATGTACACTATTCCTCTAAAGATGACCTGCGTACAAATCTCAATATATTGACAGCTGAATATGAATCACTATAATACTAAAATAACCGCTGAACCAATTACTACATCAATCATAGATCATTAATCTAATTACATATCACAACAAAATAACATATTTACTAATCAACATTTCATTCCATAACCAACTCAACTCAACCAGTATGGTCAAACACAGATTATCATGATAGAGACATCATTGACAAACAACAACAAACATAACAGAACAGATGAAATGTCATCAACAAGTCATATTGCAAAACCCTAGAAGACATACGTGACTTCCATAAAACATATCAATGTATGTATGAAACAACCATGCATAACACCCATGTACAAATTCTGAACAGATTGAAAAGTGTATATATTCTACGAAGTCTTTTTAGTGTGTTTAGAAAAATGTCTATTCTACGAAGTCTTTTTAGTGTGTTCAGAAAAGTGTATATATTTTGCAAAGTCTTTTCAATGTGTTCAGAAAAGTGTATATATTCTACGAAGTCTTTATAGTGTGTTTAGAAAAACATATATATATTATGCGAAGTCTTTTCAATGTGTTCAAAAAAGTGGTTATATTTTGCAAAGTCTTTTCAGTGTGTTCAAAATCGGTACATGGGTGTTATGCATGGTTGTTGCACATTAGCTACAATCTTGTATACTATATTTTTCTAGCATTTGTTTCAAAGACAATAATTAATACAATGAGGATATTTTTAGTTTTTGTTATGAGAGAAAAGATAATTCAAAGTTGTTCTCGGGTGCATTCTTGTATGCTATGTTTATATGCACTTGTTCCAAAGTCAATAAGTGATACGATAAGGATTTTTTTGTTTTAGCTTTTTTAAAGAGAAAATATTGGGAAATGGATGACATTGGTGGTTTAGTAGAGCTTCATGGTTCAAGAACACTTTTTTATTTGGAAAATATCTTACAACCAAGAGCCTATGGAGGCCAATAACTAATGATAATTATTAGAGAAAAGTCATAGAATAAGTATGAATAACTGATATATATTTAATAGAATGAACAACAGATTAACTGATCAATATTTTAGAAACTTTAGAATTCTTTCTACCCTTAGGTTTATGGTATTGTAAGATGAATAATTGTGAATTGAAATAAAATCAAATAGGCCTAGATCCCTAGATAATTGGAACATAGGAAATCAAACACATAAATAACCTTAGAAGGGAACATAGGAAATAAAACACATAAATAACCTTTGAAGGATTCTATTTGAGAAAGGACAATGACTACTCACATTGGTTAAATTTTATGATCAAGAGATAATGGAGGTGTATCTAAACAATATCACTGAATGTATTTCTAAATATTTCTTCTCATAAAAAAAATGGATATAAATTTTGTATTTTTTTCCTTCTCCCAATAAAGTTGATGCTTAAAATATTTGATTGTTTCATAGATAAATTAAAAAAAAACATGGGTTAAAAATTCAATTAATTATTTGCCTAAGAATAAGGATGCCTTAATATATGTCAAATTGGTGTAAATACAATAAGTATGTGGGCCATGTTAAATGGATGGACACTCTATGTTTGGCTCTTGGTGGAGCATAAATGGATTGGAATGCAATCATTACCACTTCTTCAATTCACCCCATTCTATCCAAAAATTTAGTAGCAAATGGGTGGACACTTTATAAAAGGATTTTAAATATCATCATGGTGGTATTTTTTAGTATTATTGTAAAATGTGGCTTTTTATTCTATTTTGAGAATACATATAGAATCATATTATTGATTGCTAACCTCAGATGCGGGTGCTTATACTGCCAATTAAGGTGATGGGACAGGGGTGCGGCAAGGCTGGACGACACCTGCCTGCCCAGCACCACCTGGTTTATAGCCGGACGCGACTTCAACAGAGGTATGGGAGTTCAATTAGTTTCACGTATTGGGGCGCTGATATGCACAGCCTGTACTCTGATCTTTCCATCACTTCCGCATGCTTTAGCCCGAGTTGGGCATCGACTCCATTCAATGCTAGAGTAATGGCGGGGGCAATCCAAGGAGAGGCGGTTGATGTTAAATTTAGGCACAGCTATGGACTCGTTTGGAAGCTCCTGGTGCATAGCTGGTCTGGCAAAGTTGAGTTATGGGAGGCTGCTTGGTTATGCTTGGCTAATTCTGCGTCGCGCCCTCCGCCTGCTCCCAATTTGCTTTTCTTTCCTCCCTCAGATTACCCTGGTGCTCTCTTTGTTCCTCATCCCATCATGGTTCGACAACGTTTGATTAGTAGAAGGGGCGGCTCGCGGGGTGGGAGCTCTCGGCATCAGGTTAGGAGGCGAAGCACCTCGGGCTCTCCGTCTTCCTTGGCGGAAAACCCCCGCTATCCCAATACTAGAAGCGGCCGTGGTAGAGCAAGCCTTCGCTCTGCTCCCTTCCCTCTGCCCCAGCATCACTCCCCCCATACCACGCAATTCCACTTCCGAAGCACTCTCAATAAACCGATCATCACCGCAACCATTTCCATCTCCTTTTCTGAGGAAGCGGAGCAGAGCATCCCGATGACCTTCCCCGGGGACGATAAGCACAGAGCTGGACCGAGTCAAAACAAAGCTGGACCGAGTCGAAACAGAGATAAGGAAGACGAGCATGAAGGGCACGGTGGGCGGCCCAAACGGAAAGGGAAGGACGTTGTTGGGGGCCTGCAAGAGGACTCAGAACCACAGCTTGCCACGCTAGCCATGGAGAGGCGCATGATGGACGGGTCGGACCCGCAGCTGGACGCAGGTAGCAGAGAAGGCGAGCAACAGGACAGGGGCCAAACTAAGCCAGACAACCCAGATGACTGGGGTTGCCCGATAGTGGAGGAACCTGCCACGGAGGAGTTCATCACCAAAATCACCAATGCCAGGTGGCACTTCATCTAACTTTTGGTTTTTCTTCCTCTTTTTTGTCCACGTAGGAGCTCCAAGGAGGATGAATTGCTGGTTTTATGTGGGTTTATTGGCACTTTTCAGAAAACTATGGAAAATTTTCAGTGATGTCTTCTTTTTTGTATCTCCCTCACTATCAGACTGGTTTCCCCTCTGTTGGGGCAGTCTTAGATCTAGTTCTTCGGCAAGCTGAGATAGGCTGTATTCCTTCACAGCCAGAACCCCTTTGTAAATATCTTTTTATTTTCTTTTAATAGATTAAACTTACTTAGCAAAAAAAATATTATTGATTGCTAAGTAATATGAAATGGAAACTGTATCCAATTGTAATCATCCATATTCAATTTATCACAATATTTTTCTAAAAGAATCATTATTTATTGATACTCTAATGCGATTTTTTTATTAAGAGAAATTTGATGTTTAAAATGGGTTTTTAAAAGGAAAATAACAAAATAATAGTTAAAACAATAAAATAAGAATTATGAATTTATAAATGAAAAGAAAGAAAACTTTTTTTATAGTATTTTTTTATGTATGTTTAGTCAAATATCAAGTGTAGGTTTACTCTGGGAACACTAAATCAGGAATTGAATTTTGCATCCAAGAAGTGCTGACTCCATTTGAGTCATTTTGTTAATACATTTTTTTGTTTTAAGGTCCATTGTTGATCTCAAAATTCCCCTAATATTTATTTACTCAAATAATTATTATAAATTTAGTTGTTATTTTCAGGGATTAAACCATACAACACAATTTGTATATATTAATCTTATTTTTTGAAAGACTCTATTATCATTTTGAATATTATTTGTTCTTTTAAATTTTATTTTGTTAATACATTTTTTTTGTTTTGAGGTTTATTGTTGATCTCAAAATTCCCCTAATATTTATTTACTCAAATAATTGTTATGAATCTAGTTGTTATTTTCATGGGATTAAACCATACACCACCATTTTTATATATTAATATTATTTTAATAAAATATCTTAAAAAATGGATATTTAAGGAGAAATTAATATTAGACAAACAAAATGATATTTAGAGAACTATTTATATCCATATAACTTGATTTTTTTTTAAAATGTGAAATTCAAATTTATGTTTTACAAATAAATAAAAAACTCTCATTTTACATAAATAATAAAATCTAAATTAATTATAATAAATTTATTTCTCTCATATGTTATAAATAAATTTATCCTCACAATTTTTACCCCCTGCAAATTTCATTAATATAATTTTATGAAATAAAAAAATAAAACTTTTAAACTATTTCTTCTTTACTTATACCTTTCAATATATCTTTCCCACACATAAGTTATTAACTAATATCTAATATTTTCATTATTTATATTTTATTAGTTTTCATCTTTCCCACACATAAATTATTAACCAATATCTAATATTTTCAGTATTTATATTTTATTAGTTTTCTACTTTTCTGTATAAAATATTTTGAAAAATTATATTTTAGCATAACCCTTGAATATACTCTTCACACCCATAAGTTATTAACAAATATCTAATATTTTCGTTATTTATATTTTATTAGTTTTCTGATATTCAATATAAAATATTTAAAAATATTATATTTTTAACGTAATGTCTTTAGTTATATTATTTTATCTTTTACCCACGAATCATGTATCTGAAGTGAAGGGGTGAGGTTTAATTAACTCTAAATAATTAAGTGTACTATGTTCCAGTTATTTTATTAACTGCACCCACGCTTTCAATGATTACGCATATCTAGTTATTAACTCTTAGTTATGGTTGTGCCAGCGCTTGACACTGACGGCGTCAGCTGGAAAACGAGGGCAAGACTACTCGAGAAGTTTGAGTGATGGGAAATGCGGTAATGAAGTCACATGCATGCTCATGGTATTCATGCTAGAATCCATGTGTTTCATCTTTATGGAGAGATGCAGAAGATGTACTTAAGAACATTAAATACCGTATAGAATAGGAAATATGGCTTGCCCTAGGAATATGGATACCGATGGATAAGGATGAGAAGTGATTGCTAGCTTTCCAACTTGGCAGAGACGGGTTGCCGTGTTTATGTAAACGGATGGCAACGGAGACGAGAGTGGGGCCATCTGGCCACGTCAACAAGCCCAAACAACCTGCAATCGAGATAAGCTCGGTGCTGCCGGACATGCGCATGCTGGACTAAATCGAACGATCTCCCCCCAAACTATTTGTCGAATGACATGACAGGGATCGAACCCCAAATTTTCGAGGATCGATAAATCCCATGCTATCAGGGGCATAAATGAACGGGCGGGTGTATATGCCCACCATTGGATTTTGCTAAGGCCGAAATCGAACGGTGGGCATATACACCCACCATTCATTTATGGCCAGATAGCATGGGAAATATGGCTCGCCCAAATTTTCTGGCAACCTTCAAGGATGATGAGAAATATGTAAATCATACGTCCGTACATTTGAACAATTCCTAATATTTCGTTGAAGCCAGGAATTTGCAGTCAATTTAGTATCGGCAGATTGCAGAGAATTCTTATGCTTATCCGACCATGTCAAATTTTCCAATTCAAAGTCAAACCTCCGTGTTTCTGCAAATTATCATATCCACACAGCACCATGCTCTGATCTATGTTATATAAAGCCACATAATGTGTGGATACATAGCTACTTGCACATAAGATTGCAAATCTCGTAAAATTGCTGAAGCTAAGCCCTTGTTAGCCCCCCTACTCTTCACTTGATCACGACATTGCAATTCAGAAAACTTAGATATGTTATCGCCACAATCAGAAAAGATGAGGGTGGATGTTCAGAAATTGTTTAGAATGCGATATCAGTTGATGCACCCACATAGGATGAGGGTACTCACTTCATGTTTGACAACTTCAAGTTTCGAAGGTACTCTGCCGCATCAAGAATTCCGGGCACCAAAATCAATCGCTGGCTGTTTAAGTGGGATTCATCACACGAGACTGCTTGCCGATATGTGGCAAGATAGCCAAGGAGAAAACTGGTGGAATGGGTTATTAGATCCATTGAATCCAGTTTTGAAAGTAGAGATACTTAGATACAGTGATTATGCAAAGTTATGTTGGGAATTTTCTGATAAATTCCAAAACAAAATAGCTTGAACAGAACAAGGATGCTATGTTTTAAACACCGGATCTTTAACACAGCGGAAAGCTAAAAATCTATTTGCGGAGGACATAGTTTTCACACACCAACAAATTTCTATTCATTAATAAAATTGTTGTTACATAAGAGTCTTCCTGTCTCACAGAGGGATTTCACCAAGAAAATTTCAACAAAAAAAATTACTCTGTCTCCTCCTGAGATTTTACACTGCTGTGTGTAAAAATCTCTTTACATTCACTGCTGTAAAAGAAATCTTCTCGTTTCATTCAGGCTGCTACATATTTTATTTTCACAACAAAAACCTTCTCTGGACTTTTGTGCATTACAAAAAGAAAATTGCATTTACGCTGCTGTGTATGTTTTTTCATATGCGCTGCTGCATGCTTTTCACTCACTACACTTGAAAAACATAACAATACATATTAACTATACCATACTCCCGTGAATAATAAAAAACAATAAAATTAAAATCTTACCAACGTTTACCAACCTGCAGTAAATTACATTTACTGTCTTACTGACAAAACTGGTGGTAAATGAAACTTTTAATTCACGTCAAATTCATTTGGTGCAGGCCTGTACTCAACCGTTGACTTCAATTGGATCGCATCGCAGAATCACAATCTGCGGAAGGAAAAATGGAACACTATTATATTGGTGCGATTTGCGATTTGCGATCGAATCGCATCGCAGAATCACAATCAGCAGTCATAGAAGCAAAACCTTAAAACACATATAATGCGATATGCGATTTGCGATTAAGTCGCATCGCAATATCGTAATCCGCGGAAAACATATGGGCGCAACAGGATAATGTGCGATATGCGATCAAAATCGCATCGCAGAGGGAAGAGAATGGTCATAGCGGGGAATAGATGGCGGTTTTGTTGAACGACGCTGCAGTTGGAAATTATCATTTCAACACTCCCCTTTAATTTCAACTGCTGGGTTATCAGTCATACCCAAACATTTCCTCAAATACTCAAAACTTTTCTGTCCCAAAGGCTTGGTCAGAATGTCCGCAACCTGTTCCTGAGTGCTGCAATGTTGTAAAACAATTTCTCCATTGTTCACCAATTCTCTGATGTAGTGGAACTTTGTATCAATGTGTTTCGTTCGCTTGTGAAACACATAATTCTTGGACAACGCAATAGCAGAACTATTGTCGCAAAAAATCACCATTTCTATTCCCTGCTCTTGGCATAGACTTCTTAACAGTCTCCTCATCCAAACCGCTTGACACGCTGCTGCTGTAGCTGCCACGTACTCTGCCTCTGCTGTAGACAACGCCACAATTGGCTATTTCTTGGAAGCCCATGAAATTTCTCCTTAACCCATGTGAAAACGATAACCAGATGTGCTTTTCCAATCATTTACACTTCCAGCCCAATCACTACTGGTGTAGTCAACTAAATCTGAACTTTCTGAAAAAGTATATAAAATGCGAAATCTTTTTGTACCTTTGACATACCTCAGAATTCTTTTTGCTGCCTGCCAATGTCCTTCTTTTGGCCTCTCCATGAACCTGGAAATGAAACTAACAACAAACATTATATCCGGCCTAGTTGCAGTTAAATACATAACGCTGCCAACTATGC
This sequence comes from Pinus tabuliformis, assembly GCA_031772625.1. NCBI lineage: Eukaryota > Viridiplantae > Streptophyta > Pinopsida > Pinales > Pinaceae > Pinus > Pinus tabuliformis. The sequence continues at coordinate 539,301,963 of CM062806.1, forward strand.
TCTTATACACGCTAGGATCAAAATCCTTGCTGTTGTCGTCTTTGCTAAGTTTTAATCCCATCACTGTGGGAGTGATTGCTGCCTTGTTTTCCTGCATATCAAATCTTCCCAACACTTCATTTACATATTTTTCCCGCGAAATAAAAATTCCATTTTCATTTTGATCTACTTCTATCCCTAAGAAGTATTTCAGCGAACCCATGTCAGTGATCTCAAATTCTTCTTTCATGACTGATTTGAAATTTTTAATGAGGTAGTCATCATTACCTGTAAAAATCACATCATCAACATACAACACTACAATTATAATTTTACCATCCTTTTCTTTGATGTAAACGGTGGGTTCTCCCTCACACTTTGCAAATTCATTTTCCAGTAGATAGGAATCTATCCTACTGTACCATGCTCTTGGTGCTTGCTTCAACCCATAAAGAGCTTTCTTCAATCTGCATACTTTGTGCTCTTGGCCCTTCCTTTTATAGCCTGGAGGTTGTTCAATGTAAACCTATTCCTTTAACACTCCATTTAGGAATGCTGACTTCACGTCCATTTGGTAAACTTTCCACTTGTTTTGTGCTGCTATGGACAACACTACTCTTACGGTTTCCATTCTTGCAACCGGTGCAAATGTTTCATCATAGTCTCTTCCATACTGCTACTTGTACCCCTTGACAACAAGTCTTGCCTTGTGCCTTTCTATCTTGCCTGCAGCATTACTCTTGGTCTTATAGACCCATTTAACTCCAATGACTTCTTTACCTTTTGGTAGTTCAACCAAATCCCATGTCTTGTTTCTTTCTATGGTATTCATCTCCTCATCCATAGCTTCTATCCATTTCTTATCATTTGTTGCATCTTCGAAATGAATAGGGCCATCAACATGACAATACAAAGCAAACAAGGAATTCATTCCTTCATCATAAATATCACTTAAATTTCTGAATTTCTTACATCTTTCATTTGGTGTGCAAGTGCTTGAAGATGCACTTGAATTTCCTCCTTGTGGTATGCTTGGAGAAGCACTCTCATTTCTCCTTAAGGGTGTCCCTTGCTGTCCTTGTGTTGGCGCTGCTGTTTGGGGATGTGTTTCAGCCAACTCTTCATCATATTCATCATTAGACAAACAGTTTTTAACATTAACTGTTTTCTCTATGCTTCCATCCCAAGATTCCTCCTCAATGAACTGAACATCTCTGCTCACAAAAAACTTCTTGGTAGATGGGATATACAACCTGTAAGCTTTGGATTCCTCACTGTATCCAATGAAAATACATTTCTCCCCTTTGCTGTCCAACTTCCTCCTTAGCTGATCTGGAATGTGTGCATAATCCACACATCCAAAAACTTTCATGTGGGTGACTCTTTGCTTTCTCCCACTCCATGCTTCTTCCAGCACTTTGTTCATGACTGCTTTTGTGGGACACCTATTCAAAATATATACTGCACAGTGTACAACTTCAGCCCAATATTCATTTGGCAAATGCTTTGCCTTCAACATGCTCCTTGCCATATCCATGATGGTCCTATTCTTCCTTTCAGCGACTCCATTTTGCTGCAGAGTGTACCTTGTTGTAAATTGCTTATGAATTCCATTTTCCCTACAAAGCCGTAGGAATTCTTTGGAGATATACTCACTTCCTCTATCAGTTCTCAGAACTTTGATGCACAAACCACTTTGATTTTCCACAAGTGCTTTGAAATTTCGAAATTTTTCAAACACTTCACTTTTATTCTTTAGAAAATAAACCCAAGTTTTTCTGGTGAAATCATCAATGAATGTTAGAAAATATTGGCTGCCTACTAACGATAGGGTTTGCATCGGTCCACATAAATCTGAGTGGACAATTTCTAAGGGTGCTTTTGCCTTGATGCTTTTCCCTGATGGAAAACTTTCTCTCTGTTGTTTCCCCAAGATACAACCTTCACAAAGGCTGTCTGGTTTCTCTATCAATGGTAATCCTCTTACCATTCCTTTTCTGCTCAGCAAGTTAAGACCTCCAAAGTTGAGATGTCCAAATCTCAAGTACCACAACCAATTTTCATCCTTTGGTACGCTTTGGAAAGCCTCTTGGGTCACTGCTGCAATTTCTTTATGTTTCAAATCTGCCTTTATTCTGAGAGGGAACATCATGTTCCTCGTCATCTTCACTTCAGCAATGCATCGTTTGCTGGGTGCTCTATCCATGATGGTGCATACATCATTCACAAAGAAAACATTGTAACCCTTTTGAACAAGCTGTCCAATACTTAAGAGGTTACATCTCATTCTTGGAACATAATAGACATCTGCTATGGTTTTCTTTTCACCTTGCTTTGTAAATATTTTAACTTCTCCTTTACCCATAACAGAAATTTTGCTATCAATGCCAAGTGTGACTTGTGACTGCACACTTTGATCTAAGACAGAAAACATGGCTATGTTTCCTATCATATGGTTGCTACAACCGGAATCTAGAAACCATATATCATCACTGTTTGTTTCAGACATGTTACAAGCTAAAAATACATTATCTTGGCTGATATTTTCTCTAGTGATATTTGCACTTGATCTATTATTCATATCATGTTGCTTTTTCCTACATTCATTCGCATAATGCCCATATTTTTTAGAGTAATAACATTGGACATTGGATTTTTCATACCTTTGTCCTTGAGCATGATGTTGTCCACTTTGTTGGCTGCTGCCTTGGCCTTGGTTCTAATTTGGATTGCTACCTCTTCCTTGAGCATTCGCTAGACTGTTTCTTCCACCTCTGTTTTGGCTTCTGCCTCTTCCTCTCTTGTTTCCTCTGCCTTGACCTCTTCCTCTTCCAAAGGACATCTGGGTCTTGAAGGCTTGCTCTAGAGATGAGTTTTCATTTCTACTCAACCTCTGCTCATGTGTTATTAGTGATGCATGAAGTTCATCAACTGAAAAGTTTGAGAGATCCTTTGTCTTTTCTATGGTGGTGACAATCACATGGAACTTTGAGGGTAGGCTCCTTAATAGTTTTTCCACAATCCTCCTTTCTTCAAGAACTTCTCCATGAGTCCTTATTTGTGTGACCAGACCAATCACATGTGTGAAAAATGAGTCAATATTGTCTGACTCCTTCATGCGCAGATTCTCAAAATCTTTCCTCAGCAACTGTAGTTTTGCTGTTTTCACTTTCTCCATGCCTTGATAGACTGTCTTTAGGGTTTGCCATGCTTCTTTGGATGTTTTGGCTGCTGCTATCCTTGGAAACAAACTCTCATGCACTGCTTGATATAAAAATACGAGGGATTTTGAATCCTTCTTCTTGTAGCTCTTCAACAGATCTTTCTCTGTCTGAGTTAGATTATTAAACTCATTTTCATCTGCTGTTTCTTTGAAACCATCTTCAACTATTTCCCATAAGTCTTGTGAGGCAAACAAGGCTCTCATGGTTATTGTCCAATAGTCATAGTTTTTCCCATTACACTGTGGGAGCTGAGTATAAAAAATACCCATGCTAGTGCTGGTGCTAGCCATTCTTGCAATAATTGACTATGTATTAAAAATCACTGAAAAATACCTTGGATTCTTTTGCCTGAGTCTTCACACTGCTGGAGAAGTTGCTATAGTAAGAATCCTTCCTTCAGCTTCTTTGACACCTTCAAAGAGCCTGGACCAGCTCTGATACCACTGTTGGGAATTTTCTGATAAATTCCAGAACAAAATAGCTTGAACAGAACAAGGATGCTCTGTTTTAAACACAAGATCTTTAACATAGCGGAAAGCTAAAAATTTATTTGCAGAGGACAGAGTTTTCACACACCAACAGATTTTTATTCATTAATAAAATTGTTGTTACATAAGAGTCTTCCTCTCTCACAGAGGGATTTCACCAAGAACATTTCAACAAAAAAAATTATTGTCTCCTCCTGAGATTTTACACTGCTGTGTGTAAAAATCTCTTTACATTCACTGCTGTAAAAGAAAGCTTCTCGTTTCATTCAGTCTGCTGCATATTTTATTTCCACAACAAAAACCTTCTCTGCACTTCTGTGCATTACAAAAAGAAAATTACATTTACACTGTTGTGTATGTTTTTTACTCCCGTGAATAATAAAAAACAATAAAATTAAAATCTTACCAACGTTTACCAACCCGCAGTGAATTACATTTACTATCTTACTGACAAAACTAGCCGTAAATGAAACTTTTAATTCACTTCAAATTCATTTGGTGCAGGCCTATACTCAACCGTTGACTTCAATTGGCTAGCATCACAGAATCACAATATACCGAAGGAAAAATGAAACACTATTATATTGGTGCGATTTGCGATTTGCAATTGAATCGCATCGCAGAATTGCAATCGGCAGTCGTAGAAGCAAAACCTTAAAACACATATAATGCGATATGGGATTTGCGATTAAGTAGCATCGCAATATCGTAATCCGCGGAAAACATATGGGCGCAACAGGATAATGTGCGATATGCGATCAAAATCGCATCGCAGAGGGAAGAGAACGGTCATAGCGGGGAATAGATGGCGGTTTTGTTGAATGACGCTGCAGTTGGAAATTATCATTTCAACAAGTTATGCCATGATGCATTAGATAGTAAGCCTTGCATGAGTTATTATGGTGGGTGTAAATACAGCCCTGATGAATTATTTTATAGTAACTGTAACGTGGCCGATAATTTGCAAGCTGAGACTAATATTATATTTAGGAGGCAGATAGAGCAACCAATTTGGATTGCCTTTATTGCGGTCTGCACAGATGCTCAACAAATACGAAGAGCGGGCCGGAGAGATATTATAATAGCGTTGAGAGGAACCCAAACATGTCAAGAATGTATACAAGATCTCACAGATTTTTTAGTTCCTATTCGATTCTCAACTATTAATGGTCTAAAGGACAAGGGCGTCCGAGTAGAGAAGGGATTTCTGAACTGTTATTTTTCTACAGGAGAGACTGTTGATTCAGAAATTATAAGACTCTTAGGACGAGGCCTTGAGTGTTACTTTGACTGGGCACAGTTTAGGAGTTGCTCTCGCAACCTTATGCGCATATGACGTTAAGCAAATTCTGAACTTACATTCACCAGCACGCCCTATACCTGTTACTGTGTTTGCATTCGCCTCTCCGCGCGTAGGGTATTGAGCATTCGCGCAAAAAATGGATGAACTTGGTGTTGAGGTGCTTCGTTTGGTGAATAAGAACTGTTGGAATTTTCTGATAAATCCCATAACAAACAGACAAAAATCGCACTCTGTTTTTACACAGAAAAACAGAAAAATTCGCTTGCTGGAAACGGTGTTTCAGCAACACAGTTTTTTTCAGTTGCTCCTGTTTCAGCAACGCTGATCGTCGTGTTTCAGCAACGTAAACTTTTGACGTCAAGTAATTTTTGAGTTACGAGGTGTTTCAGCAACGGTGACGGTGTAACAGCAACAGGAAAAATTTAAGTCGTATTTATCAAAATAAACTAACTGTTACAGATTTGTCTTCCTCATACAGAGGGAATTTCAAAACTTCTATTGCTGAACATCTACTTCAGAAATTCACTAAGGAACGATTCTGTTCCACACAAATGAACATAAATAACAAATTACATTCAAATTTCTGCACTGCTGTGCATTTCACTGTTCTGAAATTATTCTTCTTCCTCTTCACGCTGCTGCGTGCTTTCCTCTGCTCTGTGTGATTCTTCAGCTGCTGCTGCTGCTTCTAACTTACTTTTCAATCCCTGCACTGCTGTGCAAAAAGGGTTTCATTCATGTGAGCTCATGCTGCTGCACATTCTTTCTTAAAAAACACAGAAATTACATTTGAGCGCTGCTGCGCTACATTACGGAGTTACTAACACTGCTGTGGCTCTACACATATATAGTGCAGGAGGCGGTCATAACTTATCCATCAACCGCCTCAACTTGCTGACAGAGACTCTGTTGCAATCTGCCGCTCATAATGAACAGATCTGATCTTTTGACATTCTGCTGTGCTGCTTGAGTCGGTTATGTGGAAACCCAAGACTGATAAATGCTGCGGCTGGCTCGAGGCTGGTACTTTCCTTCTCAGCCATGCTTCCTCTTTAATGCTGTTTGGTGAGCAGTTATGACGCAGAGCCCAGATTTGATCTTCTTCCTGCTTTGGGAACACAAACAGGCAAACGGTGAAAAGACACTTATGGCGGTGGCGTGAATAAGTCGACTCCTTCGTAAGTCCTCTATTGCGGCTCGCTGCTGCTGCACGGCAGTTGGAATTAATATTCCAACACTCCCCCTTAATTTCAACTGCTGGGCATTCTGTCGTACCCAAACATTTCCTCTCATAGAGGAATTCACCAACTGCTTCTGATGCAGTTCCACAAACAACAAAGTTGTCTTCCTCTTAATAGAGGGATTAACCTGAAACTGTGCTTAAGAGCACCTTCCTCATGACAGAGGGATTCACCATAACAATGTGCTGAAGAGCACCTTCCTCTTGACAGAGGGATTCACCTGTGACTATGCTGAAAAGCATCATCCTCTTAATAGAGGGATTTACCATGTGTATGCTAAAAAGCATCTTCCTCTTGATAGAGGGATTTCAACATGCCTGCTTCAGAGGCACTTCAATCTGTCCAAATTGACACTACTGTGTCTGCCTGATATTTTACACTGCTGTTGTGTAAAACTTTCTTGCACTCACTGCTGTTGCATATATTGCATATCAATTCAATGAACAACAAATTCATTACATTTACCTTTACTGCTGTAAGGAAAATTTCTTTTGCAATTGCTGCTGTTCAAAACTTCTTGCTGCTGCATTTTTCACATTTGCATTGCTGTGTGCTTCTCCTTTTTGCCATCATGCTGCTGTCCATAACTTCTTGCTGCTGCATTGCCTCTGCAATTTGCATTGTCGCTGCCTTTTGTTTCATCATACTGCTGTGTGCCCATACTCTTGGCACTTCATTCTCCACAAAAAAAATAACACAGGCTGCTGCCTTTTCTCATGCACCCTTGCTTCACACAATCTTAATCTTCATTTTTTTTACACAATGCACTACTGTGCAATTCCTTTGGCTTTCTGCTGCCACACACATTCTTATACATCCAGTGTGCATTAAAAATCTGTTGTCCCTGTTTTTCTTTATGCATTTCTTTGCATGTGCTCCATAAAAAAATTTCCAAACTGCTGTTTTGTATTCTGTCTTCCCACTGCTGTGAGGGTTTCCTTGCCTTGCATACTTCTTATTGCGCTGCTGCACTTCACATTTCAGCGCTGCCATCTTTTCTTGTTTATGCATTTCTGTGCATATTGCATAAAAACAAAGCAAAAACATTGCTGATTTCATCACTACTGCATATTACCTTTCAGAGGGATTAACAAAGATTTCATTTGCAACTGCTGTGCTGCAATACATCCATCATCAACAAATGACTGTTAATACAGTTCAGCAAATAAAAAATTACAAGCTCCCCTTTAATGTATGCTTGTCTTCTTTTGACAAGTTTTCTCAAAACAAACTTAGATCAGCTGCGTTGCTTAAGGGGCTTTCACACTGTATTTCTTTTCTTCTCCATACTTGTGTAACTTTCTTCTTTTGCATGGGTCTAGCTTGTGTAAGATCCCATGTTAAGTTACAGTCACGTGCCATATGCCCAATGTTATGACACTTGAAACATTCAACGTTGTTTATGAATAACATTTCATGATTTCTTCTAAAATTGTTTCTTGGAGGTTGTCGTAGACCACAACATCTATCTCCATGAAATGCTCTACAATCTTTTGCCATATGACCAAAGTTTGAGCAGGCATAACAATAACCATAAAATGAACTTTGGTACCTGTGAGATGGAGGTTTCCTTGCTGCCTTGAAATTCTTTGATGACAACCATTGCATCTTGCCTCTTTGCCATCAGCTACATTTCTTCTTGGAGCTGGTTTTATGCTTGGAGCAGGATTTCTTCTATTGCTGCCTTCATTTTTCTCCTTGCCTTTGCTGGAACTGGGAGCATCACCTTCTCTTTCTGGCTTCTTCACATCTCCTTTGCTTAAGGCATCCTCATACTTGTTTGAGGGTTCACCTACATACCCAAGTCCTGATTTATCATATGGAGAGCTGTGATAGCTGAGCATATCATCCAAGGCTTGAGAGCTCTTCATGATCTTGTTCATCCCTTCAACCTTCTTCCTGAGGAGGACAATCTCTTCTTCTAACTTTTCACATTCATTATTTTTCTTTGCTAGCTGTCCCTCAGTATCTTCCTTGCTACGAGTAGCTTCAGCTGCTACTATTTTAAAGGAGATAATATCAGACTTCATTTTGGAGGTTTCTGCTTGACCGCTCTCCATTTTCTTTTCAGCTCCTTTTGCCTACTTCCTTGCTTCTTGTAGTTCGGACTTAAGGGAGGAGACCTCTGCCTTGCACTGTCCAATCTCTTCTACAAGTTTGTTCACTTTCTTGTGTCTTTGTTCAAGTTGACTTGACAAGACATCTGCCTGCTTCTTTACTTCATTCAGCTGATTTGTCATGGATATGACTTCTTCATGATGTTTCCTCTTGCATTGGTCAAGCTCCTTCTTGAGCTTGGCTAACTCTTCATCCATTTCTTTTACTTGAAGCTTGATGAGGTCAAGCTTTTCATTCTCAGCTTCTATGATGGGTTCTTCTTGACTCATTGTCATGGTCAGTGCTCCCTTTGCATGAAGGTCATGCAGTCTGTCCCATATATCCTTTGCTGATGAATATTTTCCAAGATTCTTCTTCACTGAATCAGGGAGACCATCCAAGATAGTCTTTGCTGCTTGTGCATCATACTCCATGGATTCTTTATCGATATTGCTGTCATCAATCACTGACTCCCAGACTTCAATCCCTTCAAACATTAGGAAAGCCCTCATCTTTATTTCCCATACATCAAAGTTTCCATCAAACTTTGGAACTTCAAATAGAATGTATTCTAATGGGTTGCCTTCTAGTTTAGTAGAGGGGGGGGACACATTTTTAACAGCCCTGGAGGCTTTCTTCTTAGACCTTGCCATTCTTATCTAGGCTTTAAAATCTCTGACTGTGTTTTTAAAATCACTGACTGTTTCTTCAACAACAACACAGAAAATTAATCTGAGAAATACCTGGATTCTTTCTTGGCTGAGTCTTCACACTGCTGGAGAAGTTGCTGCTGCAAGAAATCTTCCTTCAGCTTCTTTGACACTTCAAAGAGCCTGGACTAGCTCTGATACCATGTTGGAATTTTCTGATAAATCCCATAACAAACAGACAAAAATCGCACTCTGTTTTTACACAGAAAAACAGAAAAATTCGCTTGCTGGAAACGGTGTTTCAGCAACACAGTTTTTTTCAGTTGCTCCTGTTTCAGCAACGCTGATCGTCGTGTTTCAGCAACGTAAACTTTTGACGTCAAGTAATTTTTGAGTTACGAGGTGTTTCAGCAACGGTGACGGTGTAACAGCAACAGGAAAAATTTAAGTTGTATTTATCAAAATAAACTAACTGTTACAGATTTGTCTTCCTCATACAGAGGGAATTTCAAAACTTCTATTGCTGAACATCTACTTCAGAAATTTACTAAAGAACGATTCTGTTCCACACAGATGAACATAAATAACAAATTACATTCAAATTTCTGCACTGCTGTGCATTTCACTGTTCTGAAATTATTCTTCTTCCTCTTCACGCTGCTGCGTGCTTTCCTCTGCTCTGTGTGATTCTTCAGCTGCTGCTGCTGCTTCTAACTTACTTTTCAATCCCTGCACTGCTGTGCAAAAAGGGCTTCATTCATGTGAGCTCATGCTGCTGCACATTCTTTCTTAAAAAACACAGAAATTACATTTGAACGCTGTTGCGCTACATTACGGAGTTACTAACACTGCTGTGGCTCTACACATATATAGTGCAGGAGGCGGTCATAACTTATCCATCAACCGCCTCAACTTGCTGACAGAGACTCTGTTGCAATCTGCCGCTCATAATGAACAGATCTGATCTTTTGACATTCTGCTGTGCTGCTTGAGTCGGTTATGTGGAAACCCAAGACTGATAAATGCTGCGGCTGGCTCGAGGCTGGTACTTTCCTTCTCAGCCATGCTTCCTCTTTAATTCTGTTTGGTGAGCAGTTATGACGCAGAGCCCAGATTTGATCTTCTTCCTGCTTTGGGAACACAAACAGGCAAACGGTGAAAAGACACTTATGGCGGTGGCGTGAATAAGTCGACTCCTTCGTAAGTCCTCTATTGCGGCTCGCTGCTGCTGCACGGCAGTTGGAATTAATATTCCAACAAGAACGATATTGTTCCCAAATTTTCTGGACTTGTTGTGAATGAGAGTTCAAGGGGATGGTTCAGAAAATTGTTGAATTGGCTTCCGTGGACATATTTTCATGCGAGGGGCGAAGTTGTTTTGGATAACAATAACTCCCCTTTTCTGAAACATATATGCAATGTTGCTAACGCGCACAATTTAGAGGTATATCTTCATCTGATCGACGGTTATGTGGGAGAGGGTAAACCTTTCAAATCTTCTGGAAGAGACCCTTCCCTTGTCAATAAGAGCTGCGACTTACTCATCGATGACCTTGGCATTCGTCCGCATTGGTTCCAGCAGCAACAGGAAGATGGAATTTGCAATGCTGAATATGGCTACTCTATTCCCATGAAAAAATTGTCTCCCGTTGTTTCCAAGGTGCATACGGCCTTTGTCAACTGTATTTATCATAAGAATGAGGTTGTCAACAAATCAGTCCCCTGTCAGCGTAAAAAGGGTTAGTTGGTCATGCAATCTGTGATCATAAAATAGATAAGACAAATCAAAAGTATTCCACTATTGTTAGGGTGTAGGAATCTCCATTGAATAAGAACGCCCGGCAGGAACATATGTTCGATGACCATAATAGTATTTATTATTTTACCACCATCAATTGAAACGGCTTGCTAGATGCTGAGGCTGTGTGGTAAACAACATGCACTCACGAGCAGAGGAATCAACAAGTATTTTAACGTAAAGTAATACACGTTATGTAAGTTTGGGATATACTAGAGGACTATGGTATAGAAAGTATTTAGACTTACATGTAATTATATTGATCGATTATTAGGTTTTACATTATGTAAATTCAATTATAATTTATAAATATGAATATTGTGCGTTCGGTAATTAAATATTTATTTATAGATAAAGGATGTTAATTTAATTTAATAAAAAATTATCTAAATTTTAACGAAAATATTTTTCATTAAATTGGAGAAACCAATTACAATGTGCAATTATTAAATTTTGATTAAATTATTAGGAATAAAGAAAAAATCAAAAGTTAAGAAGAAATTAAATTGTAAGGATAAAAGAAAAATAAAATACGATCAAAAGATGATTAACTTTGAATTATAAAATTAAAAGTATTTATTTATTCATAAGAAGAAATTAAATTGTAAGGATAAAAGAAAATTAAAATAGGATCAAAAGATGATTAACTTTGACTTATAAAATTAAAAGTATTTATTTATTTTGACTAGCATAAATAAGAGTATGGACATTATTAAAATAAAATTTGATTCTCAAAAGCTCTATAGTGAAAGTAGGTGTTATACAATTTCCAAAGCACCATGGATTGGAAAATCTCTCATCCTTGTAGCATTAAGAAGGATGAAGATGAAAAATAAAAATGTCTTCAAAATACTCATATTAGACCTCAATTTCAAACTATTTGTCATAATATCAATCTTCATAACCTTCTAATCCATCAAAACTATGGTGATTGTCATAATATCAACCTTCTAATACATCAAAACTATGGTGATCCGAGAACATCCGGGCAAGGAATGTGACATCACATCAAAGAATGCCTTAACCAAACACCTAACAATATCCATTTAAAATCCCGTAAAATTTCCATAATCAATAATGATACTTTAAAAAATAACCATCATACTAATTCACTTATTTATTCATTAATTTTACATTATTTCTTTTTTATAAAAAAAATTAACATATTCAAAACGAAATCTCCTCTTTTATTCTTCCTACTGAACAAAAATGTTTTTAACGTATACCCTTTTTATCGAGAAATCCTAACATAAGTACTTATCAATAAAAAACATTAAAATACATTCAAAATTCAAAAAATAAATAAATTAGGAAAGTGACAAATCATTATCCCTTAAATTTTCAAATAAATCTATAAAAAAATAAAAATAAAAATGTTGTTACTCAATTTCTCCATCCTTATCGATTGTTAACACAACCGATAGTACCACTTCTTACACCATATTCTAAAAGGCTCACTAACCATATGCTTTAGCTGTATGCATTTCTTCCTCAACCCTAGCAATTTTAATCAAAGTGGTTTCGCTGACCCTTAAATCATCATCCTATGTTTGTATTTTTGTTGTTGTGTTATAAATGATCAACTTATTCTCCGAAGTCAAAATCTACCAGGCCCTCCTTTTCCTTTTTAGTTCTAGTACCGCATCATGAACATCTCGGTTCATAATTGTCGCTGTAGTTCTTTGTAACAAAATTCCTTAATAGATTAAAAAATGTTGTGTTCTCTCCACATGCCAATAATTCCACGACTTAGATAAAAACAAGTAGAAGTTGTCCAGAGCATAGAAACTGCGTTCTGGGATCTCAGTGATGTCTATTCATTCCTGAATTCACTAAAATTTGTGGGAAATAGGAAACCCGCTATTCCATACATGTTAAAATACCAAATGAGATTTCAACGTGAAGCTCACACAGCGTAGATCTTCTATCTAAACCATGAAGTGAATTCAAGCAAGTGCGACAGTAATAGGGGACTTCCAAGATAACAGTCAAGGTTGAAACTGCCCCAAATAATGTGCCAAAGTTCCTGCCCATAGCTTGAAATAAAACAAAAACGGTCCCTTGTTGCTTTTATTGTTTTTGAAGGCGGCTTGAAATCATGGCTCCTGCTTAGTTGGATATTAAATATTTATTATTATTTTTAAATATTTTATTTACTGATTTTTGGATAAATTTATTTTGTTCATATTTATTATATATATTTATAGGTTTACTTTGAAGTAAGGTTTTTAAAATTTTAATTTATTTATAAATAATTATTAAATAGATAATAGGATCTAATACCTGTATCATATTCTAAAATATTTTTAATATTAATTACTAATGTAACGTGAGAGATTTATTTTAAAAGTAATTATGATATTTTTTTTGTTAAATTAATTATTTAAAAAAATGTAATAATAAACTATGGTATTGTAACAAAGCCTATTACAAGTTAAAAATATGCATAGTAATATAGTGGTGAATTTAAATCATAAAAAACTTGTTACATGTTTTAACATCTATACGTTTAACTCATATATTATTTTTTTATAATTAATTATAATAATAATTTTAAATGAAAGTTATAATAGAATTATTTTTTATGATTTTTTTTAACCTTGAAAATGTGAGATGTAAGGTGAGATAAGTGTTTAATGTATATAAACACAATTATATATTTATATGATTGAGTTACTTTAAATTATATGAAAAGATTATTAGTGGGTTAATTTCTTTGGAAGTTTTTTAACTTTTTTGGTCTCCACTACCACTATTACACAAAGACACAAAATTTCATAGATACCACTAAATCATTGATAAAACATGAGATGTAAAGTGAGATAAATGTTTAATGTATATAGACACAATTATATATTTATATGGTTAAGTTACTTTAAATTATATGAAAAGATGATTAGTGGGTTAATTTCTTTGGAAGTCTTTTAACTTTTTTGGTCTCCACTACAACTATTACACAAGACACAACATTTCATAAATACCACTAAATCATTGATAAAACCAGCCCAATCACATTAGTAACAAGTATACTAATAATTATTAGATGTCTATGATAAATTGAATATTAATTATTATATAATTATAATAATTATATAAGTGATAAATAAGTTTTATGACATTAAATTTAAAATATTTGAATTTTAATGTTGAGTATTAATATTAGGGATTTAATATTTGATTTTAATATTAAGATGTCATGATAAATAAAAGATTCAAGTTTCAATTAAAATTAAAACCATACTTTTTTATTACTTAATAAATTATTTAAATATTATTATTAAGTTATTAATATTATTAATAAAATGATTAAACTTTAATATTAGCATTAAAATTATTAAATTTATTAATATTAAATTTTAATTTATTAATATTAATTTTAATATTAATATTAAAATTAACCTTGAATATAAACATAATACTATTAAATCTAAACTTAAACGCAATATTATTAAACTTAATATTAAAAATCTAAACATATTATTAATATAACCTAAAACCTAATATTAAAATGTGAAACTTGATCAGAAATCATTACTGAATTCCTCAAATTGTAGAAATTATATGAGAGATTTCTTCCTCGAAATTAATAAGATAACTTATCTGTGAATAAATCAATATACACAAGAAACAATTAATCTTCCCAAGAACTATAGAACTATAGGGAGAGGATGTTCGTATCTTAATAGTAGTGGAGAAATTTTTGTGCGCTTATTCTTTACTTGTAATATCATACTCATTTTCTTTAGGTTTGGTTATCATGTAAAAGTGATTATATTTAATACTAATAGTAATCAATGATCAAAAGTAGGACTCCACCATTTTTGCATATTTTATTATGTGAATATGTGTGTTTGCATTTAATGTGATGAACAAATATATTTTTGATTGTAGATCTATGAGTTATTTAGTTGGTTAGTATCTTTGTGAGATGTTAAAAACATTTATAAAAATAGATGACTAAATAGAAACACCAATTATGAAATACAAATAACTCTGAATAGCTTTACTGTAATCACAATTATACAATTCTTGATAATTATAAACACACGGAAAACTAACCCTGAATAGCTTTACTGTAAGTACAATCATACAACTCTGGATAATTATAAACACATGAAAAACCCAAAAATTGGAAGTAAATTTCTATATGCAAAATTTGTTTAAACATAACAAAGAACCTAGTAGATGTATTAGCTGTTAGCACCGAAAAACACAAAGAAATTTTATATCACGACAAAAACATTGAAAACATTTGTAATAAAAAAAAATGGCTTAACAATGTCTTTGAACTAGTAAATAGTATAGAACTATTAGTAATTGTAGTTCTATCCACAACCTGGTGCTAATACTCCTAAACACCTCTGAAAGTGACATCATTCCTATGGCTACTTGAAGCCATAGGATTATGCCTCAATCTAGATTGGAAAGATGAATTTCATGCTCCCCATTATCAAACCATTATAAAACTTTATACTTTTAATCCGGAAAAAAATGCTCACTCGCTTAGCTTGTATAAAACACATCAACCATGAAAATAACATATAAGAATATAAGAATTAATAAGGGTAAAGATACGACTGAGATTTTAATGATATATATGTGTATTGAGGCATCGACACAGAATTAGTAGGATATCTATAAGAATTATCTCCTTTTACCCTAAATTCACAATACCATACCTAATGCTCTAAACTTTGTGAGTTGTATTGTCAATCTAGAAATGTTAGTGGCATAAACTACAATAGGCACCAGATGGAATATTTCTCTAGTCTAATTATAAATTGTAGAGATTAGTGATGAGAGATATGTTCATTTTATATCCTTGAAGTAACCAAGTAACTTACATCCTCATATCATTGGAAACATGGCTTATATTGGGCTAAAACCCTTTTAAAATCAATAGCCTTTAATAGCGAGCACATGGCTTGTAGCACCTCCATCTCTTCAATAAAAAGGATTAGCACTAGCGAGATATTTTAAGAGCCATTAGATTCATCATTTAAAGATGTTAAAGTTGAAGAGTTTGCTCCTCATGAGGACCATACATTGAATTGTGTAACATACCCCTTGGGCACCATGCCACTAACTACCTATTGTGCTTTACTTCACCTACGATGTGGACCTTTTGTTTCTCTTAATAGACTTATTTATTACAATAGGGATAAAATTTCAACATTTATATGCGTATATATTATAACTCGGAGGAGAGAATCAATCATGGCATTCAACATGATTCAAAATTTCAGTACTTTGATGACTTCATACAAGCATTAATGGAATCATTAACATAAATACACTGTAGCTAGCATTTCCATATATTATTGTCATAATCCTATGGTGTAGTTGAAAGAATACTGACATATCTATTATGTAGTATGAACCTCAGTAGATGCAATTCACTCCATAATTCATATTGCATAGCATAGATAACCTGAACCTTAGGCTATACAATTTCAAGCGTTAGAACATAATTATATATATCTTATCTCATGCATATTTATTCACCATCTTAACAATCGAGATAGCACATAAGTTTAAACAGGTGATAACAATTATTGCATAAAACCCACATATTATGTTCCTTCACTGAATTTAAATTGGATTACAGTTATGTTCCATAATTTTCACATGCATCCATATATAATCATCTTCTAACCACCATTAACACAGGCAATCTATTCATGCATAATGGTCACATGCAATTCATTCAATCATCTTCTAACATGGAAACCTAATCAATTGCTATCGTATGCTAAATGAATTTAAAACATGGAGGGTAAAGAACCAACATACATAACATCCCATGAAAACTGAACTATGTGAAAGAATGTCACTTGGAAAACTAAGCACTGCCACCCAACCTAGAACTGGCTTTCTCCAGTTCACCCCTGAGCTGAGAGTTCTTGCCATGGATCAACCGCCTCCTATTGATTTTTGAAATGGGTATTTAATACCCTATTTCATGATATTGTTTCTATTAGCAGTGTCCCGCTTTTATGGATATTTTTATCCATTTTCTTAGGCTTTTCCCATAAAATCTCGCCTTTCTCTCTCGCAAGGCTTTTCATTATAAAAGCTTGTCTTTCTTTCCCACAAGGCTTTTATGTTTTTCTCAAAGGATTTTTATCTCCAATCCATCAAGCTTATATAAAATTTAATCTAGAAGCTTTATCATGAAAGAATTATCCCTTCCCATTCTCCAATGGCATTTGGCAAGAATCTCATCTCTTGGTGTCTCGCTTTTTCCAAGTGATCAATTATTTTATTTATTTCATATAGTATTTACTTTCCTTATTACACATCAGACCTTGGTTTTCTTAGCTTAGTTTTTCAAAGTTTTACATGCAATGGAGGGGTGTTACATACTCCCCCCCTTAAATTTACACCGTCCTCAGTGTATTACTGCATCTTATAATGTTATTTTCTCGTTCATAGGTAGCTGTTTCTGAATTCATAGGTTCCCATGGCCTTTCCATCTGATGCAGATCTTCCAATAGAAATATATTGGTTATAAAGGAGTTCTCCCAGCATATCTCCTTCCATCACTACCTTTAACATGGGTTTCAACCAATTTTGTGAGAGATTTTCGATGTTGAAACTCAATTATGTTTACCACAGTTAATATCATAATTTGATATACAATACTGCTATGTGAATGGATACAACTTATATTTTTCGTCATTTATTGTGTTTGAATAATGCACATCCTTCCCCTACATTCTTCCAATCCTTTGTGATCCTGCTGAACACTTGCTTCCTACAGTTTCCCTACATACAACAAGTCACCTAGTACATTTGCCAAATCAATATCCACAAAATATCATGTCAGGTTACCTCACATATAACCTTAAAAATCATGTGTACCTATCATTTATAGATCACCTATAATCCTCATATATCAGAATCATAATCACATGCATACAAAACTAAAATAACCCACTGATACTTATCCTTGAATCACTTCTTAGATTCCTTCTTCTGTACGCACTCCAGGTTGGTTGCTATACCAGAGAATCACCCAATGTCTTCATGCATACCTTCACATAGTGTGTATTACACACACCCAGCTATACATGTCCTATATTATCATGCAATACATGTATCCATACCAGTACCATATGTACCTCTTGTACACAGTACCATCTATACAATTTGTACACCATACCGATGTCCATACCATCACTTTCACGACACATACTTCATCCACATGTTTTTAACCATGTTATTATTATGCCAAAATTTCTTTTATTTATTTATATTACCTTTAGGTAAGTTGAACAAATCGTGCTTAGTTTATCGATAGGAGAATAAGGAATTTCATTGAACTGCTCAACTTCTACAACCATTCAACATTTTTATGTCAAAGTATTCAAGGGATTTAATTTAGGAAACAATTTTCCCGTGTCATGTGGTTGTCGTATAATGTTAGCAAAATATTAAAAGGTAATCCTATATACTACAACTTTATCATGCCCATAACTTCAAGTTTTGCGATTAAATATGTCATCTAAACAAGGCTTTAACAACAACACAATATTACTTCCGCTTAATCATAAAATAGACTATTCACTATGATACTTACTTTATCTTTAACCAAGAAATGATTGTTTGGTACTTAAAAGTACTCCATACTTAACTAGTCATGTCATATACTCTTTTTACACCTCTTCCAACATCTTGTTGGCCTTGAATAATTTTTGGTATAAACTCATTTCCCCTTCATGAGTTATAAATGAAAGTTACAATATTTTCAATTCCACAACCTTTCATTTTTTAGGTACTATGTTGTAGGAGGGTGGGATCCTAGGTTATTTACATGTTAACACCTCATTTTAATATTAAATATCCCATGAAACAAAGAGATCAATTATAAAATTTATTAACATGAATTCCTGCGTGATTTATGCAATAATTCTTATTTTTTCGTATTCAACCCAAGCAACATTATCAATGCAATTTGTTAGTTAAACTTCCCAATATTGCGTGGTGGTACCACATATGTATTCTGGTTGATTCTAACTTAAGTTACTAGATTGTTAAATCCCCATATCTTTACACTCCAACCTCAATTACCAGCACCACATGGTCATCCCTATGGTTAAATCATCCTAATATTTTTTGTTGCATGATTGGTTATCCTTAGAACCTTCTCGATGCATGCATTATATTTTTAATGGCACAAGGTCATAAGTTGTATTTATGTGAAAACCTTTCGGGTTTATCAAGAATTTTCTTATTAATTTGGACCATCATGTTTTGAATCTAGAGTACCATTCTTATTACTCATTGGGATGCTTTGAATTGTTCTAATGCATCAAGAACTATCATGTCTAATATGGAAGTATACTTTACTCAACTAAGTAGAAACCTACTAATCAATATTCCCTTATCAATTTTTCAAAAGGTATAATTGTAAGATTTTCAATCATCCTACTCAAAGAACCTTTCTAAAAGGTTCTTCTCTGTGAGATATTAACAGAACCCCATCTGTATCCAGATGGATATGTTCATTAAGGTACACCTGAAGTTGCAAGGTTTTACACTGTTGAAAGGTGCTCTTAATTTAATACATTTTTTATGTTATTAACTAAGAAGCACCAGGAGTTTCTTTTACACTCCTAGCTTGTGTTTATACGAGATATAGTTTGAGGTTTTACACCCATTAATCTAGATATAATCTTTTAATGTGTGATGCCTCCTTCACATGCCTACGATGAATTTTCTTACAGGTGTGCATACCCTTCATCACTCTGATTCTAGTTCATTCTGGTTTTAACATATAATTTGGTATTCTTATTTATATTAGCTACAATCATTTAGATATTGTTTTTCTCAAGACACCCATAGGTACAACTATGCATATCGAACGAAATATGCATATGTTATGGAATATAGTAACCTGGTAAGATTAAGTTCCCTTTAATAGCATATTTCCCTAACTGGAAAAAAACACATTCAAAAATGAATTACATCCTTACATGTGGATGCGCCAATCAATATTAAGTTTAAAAGACATTAGTCCCATACAATGACCTATCCTTCATGAGCTTAACAATATTTCACGAGAACCTTTATGAATAGATACCCTTTAGAATGTATTGTAGGATGGAACCTACTTAATTAACCATTAATTTTAGAAGATTTATATAGATTTCCATTATATACTTTTATTTCAATCTTTATTAGAGTTGACCATCATCTATGGAGATGGAACTTGCCATTTTTTCTTTTCTGTTTTCCATTTACCTCGTAAGAGTTCAATATTTTTTTCCCTTAAGATTTTCTTATAAGTATCATCTTCATTCTACTAAACTATGTCCTTGCATAGAAATCGTGCAACTCATAATTAAACATATAATTCAATTTTATTTATTTCCCATTACTCATTTGGACACTTATATGCATATTTACAACCCATGATCACCACACCAAAATAATTCTTTATTCAATCTTTTAATACCATAATCATACCTATTTAAAACAAGGTCTATCATAAATATTTTAAACCAACTGAACATCATGGTATAGAGTTCTTGTGTGCTCCCAAGAGCCTTCACCAATAACTTAAGTTTCGAGGAACATGTAATGAAATAAAAATTTACCTTTCACATAATTCCCAACACTTAAGTAAAATAAAACAGTGACCAATTTGTCACTTTCTACTTATGGGAATTAATCAACATGTTTCCATAAATCTTTCCTAGTTGATTTTTCCCTTTAATACTACTATAGCTATCCACAATACCTAGATTTGGGAATTTTGATATAATTGTAAGGATTAAATACCTTTTTGTTTACTCATCAAGTCTGACTATAAGCCTTTCAAGATTTCTTAAATCTATTTTTAAACACATGAGATATTAATGCGTGAAAGCACATAATCTTGTCATGCATACCTTTACTGCTCATAGTAAGCACATAATAAGGCATACATACATGTATGAAGAGGATAAGGTGCAACCTTAAAAGATTAATGTAAATCAAGCAACTCAGGAGGTATTTATATTCTTATGGGAGCATACATTAATAAACATCAAAGAAATAACTCAAATAACCATACTCACAAGTCTACGTAGGTTGTTTATACCTATTTTTTTCCAATATAATCTTGGATGGTTTCTCATCCCCATAATGCTACTATAGATTAGACTTGAGAAATTCAATATGAAGTGCAAGTATATAATACAACCTTTCTCATTCTTCAAGATCGTCTAAAATAGGGTCTATCAGGTGTATTGTGTTGTATATCATTTTTTTTTTATAGACTACCATTTGTTATGTCTTACATCTGTTAGCCTCTCTCATAAAACAATAATAAATCCAAAAATAAATTAATTAATTAAATATTCCAAGTTAGGAATTTGTGCCTAACTCTTGGGTTGTTCCTCTAAGATAGGAGTTAGTTTAGGTAACTCCTATATTGGTGTGTGTCTGGTGAGAAATTATCTCAACCAAAGGAGAAATTATCTCAACCAAAAGTGTCTAAGATAGCACGCACTATCTTGAGAACACTGTGTCTCATCTATTTATTTGTAACACTATATTCAATTATTTTAATGAATGAAAATGTGAGACAGAATACCTGAGGCTGAAGCCTTTTCCGCCAATATTTTGTGTCTGGTTTTTATGTGTGCTTTATATATTTTTCTGAGTTAATTTCATTTTCAATATGTGGTATCAGAGCTTGGTTAGATGCCTGTTTGAATTTGCAAGTTATATATGCATAGACTGTGTGTTTCACAGAACTTGAAGCGAGTTGAAGCCTTCAAAGCCGAGATCGCAGAAGATCGTGAAGAACGAGTCTGGTCGAGGGACTTTATCAATGCCCAATCATAGATAAACTGCTCACAAGTCGTGGCTTAGCCAACATCAAGAGAACGATTTTAGACTGGGGCCAACAATAATTAATTGGAATGCCGAATCCTTTCACTATTGATAGAGCCAAGCTCTATTCAGCTCTGGGATCGTAAGCAGTGGTGCGCTGTGGATCAGACTGCATATTGCAAAATTTTCGATGGTTTAGAGAGCAGACACGGTTAAAGATGCCAGAGAATGTCGATTTAAAGGATTTTTGCAGCGAAAATTGGGTGAACCAGAAGACATATAAGACAGGGATAGATGGACAGCGTTAAAAGTATTCGCAGCAAGCTTGGTAACGCTAATTATGCGATCTGTCCTATATTATGAAAGGATTATTAATGTCCTGTGAGTGTTCATTCACTATTTTTAAAGTCATTTCCGAGTTATAAATGTCATGTGAAGTGATTTTAGGAAGAACGGTTATCAACATCATTTACAATACCAATCATAGAAGAATTCATTATTGAATTTTCGCTTAAAGACCGAGGTCTTTCACCAAGTTCTTCCATAAGGAGAAAATGGAGAAGAAATAAGAGTTTAAGGAGATGGATCATTTGCTGCTGTGCAGTGCCCAGTCTTCAAGAAAACAAAGAGCCGATGTTCGCAGAAAGCAAGCTGGAAGAGCTTCGTTCCGAGCCAGCTAGTGAGGAGGCCCAGAAAACTTTGTCGTGTGCTGTGTATAATCAAAATCAAGGAAGATAAAACTCGCTGTGATTAATACAGTTTTTAGAGAGAAGAGATGGAAATGATTTTGCAGGAGACACTTAGGCAGCTGTGTGACTAGAGTGGTTGGTGTTATGCTGTTTTCTGGAAGCTCAAGCGACGAAGTCAAATGTAAGTTTGCCGTATTTTCTGCGAAGTTGCGAATTCTGCAAATTATGGCTTATATGTTTTATGCCCTGAATCGGTTTTGTTTGATTCTTTAACCTCTGGATCCGAATAGCCTGCAAATGTTTGGAAAAGATCTCAATTGAGTTCGTAGAAAATGATGGTTGCACCCAACAAATTTCGTGTTTCTGTGGCTCTGCAACAGCGTTTTGTTCTCGAAATTATTTTCTATTTCCTTTACATGTGAGATTTCAACATTGCGGTGTTAAGTTTTGTGAAATCGGTTTCTGGCAATAAATTCAATGTAACAGTTTATGACTGATGTTCATGACCAAAGCTGTGAGAAAAGTTTCTGTTTAATTGCACTTTGAAGCCTGAAGGAATGTGTGAAGGACGCGGGAGAAAATTTGAGGTAGCCAGAGAGGAGGCCGAGTCAAGTCGAGGCGCAAGCCAACCGTGCGGAAGAGCCATCGTATAGCCACCGTGGCGGAGCTTTCACCGTAAAACTCTACAGCGTGGAATACTTACCTGCGTGTAAGTCAAAGGCAAAAAATTGCATATGTCGTTTTGTTTTCTAGGCTTGAAGTTTACAGTTTGAAGATTTAAGTGGCACATTTTTATATTAGTTCATGCTTTAAAAAAAAAGGTGTAAACGAATATTTTAAAAATAGTGTAAAAAAATATATTATGGAAAGTTTTAAAAGGGTGGTATGTAAAAGTTCTTTAATATATTTTGGGGAGATGAGTTTTTTAATGTATTTTTTTTTGGAGTGATAAGTGAATGGTGAGCGTTTTGAAGTGATGGTGTGGAGTGATAAGGTGATTTTTATTTTTTTTTGTAATTTTAGAGTGATAAGTGTTTGGAGAGATAAGTGAATATTTTATTTCTAGAAGGTTGAGTCAGTGTTTTGAAGACATTTTTCTTTCAAAAGTTCTAGAACTCTGATTCCATGAAGATGTTGTGAAGCTGAGCGATTATGTACTCCAAAGTTTAATAAAGATATCATTTTTGTGGTGATTGTGTCCTAGATCCGCCCGAAATTGAATAAGGGGATCTTAGGTACACGAAGAGTGTGTTGATGATGGTGCATGCTTCATGTTTTTTGCTTATGATTTGTGTCTAGTTTTGACACATAAATGATCTCATTTCATGCACACATAAAATACAATGCCAGCAAGCACAACACCTATAACGAAATAGTTGCAAGGAAGGATAATTAAGCTCAACACATGCATTTGCGTCACTACAACAAATAATCAAAGTTTTCAACATTGGCATTCTACCTCAACAAACAATTTCACTCAATACAATCAAGTTCATGAATCTGCAGACTCCAGCATTTCAAAGCAAAGTCTACATCACTACATTCAAGTTAATGAATCTGTAAACTTCAACGTTTCAAAGCACAATCTACATCAACATTATTGAACTTGTAATCAAACTCAAATTACATTGAATTGTAAGGGTGCATTCTCGGTTGAAACCGACACCCAAGTCTTGAATTGAGTCAAATTGAATTCATTGTAGTGAGTCATTGAAATCATTGTAAGCTTTTTTGGGTGCATTTTCGACAGTGTTCGACACCCTTCCTTTAAGCAGAATCAAGTGAATGCACGATTTTTAACTCTAAAGCAAACAAGCAACAAGTTCACATCTCCTGCAAGCGAGCGTGAGTATTCATTCAAGCAATTTGCGTCAAAACAATACAAAGTTCAAACTTTCAAGCGAGCCAGAGTGAAGTTCATTGTAGCAACCATCAAAGCAACCAAACAAGTTCAACTCTAACACCAATCAAGCAAGTTGAGATCGACATCAAGCGAGCGTGGCTATTCATTCAAGTGAGTGTGAAGTCATCAAGTAAGGCAAGTGAGCATTTATGCAAACACGATCATCATCAAGCGAGCGTGAATTCCAGAGTTTAAGTAAGAAAGTTCTACAACTCTAGCAAGTGTTCCCAGCAAGTGAAATAAGCAACAAATCAAGCGAGCATGCCATTCAAGTCCCATAACAAGCGAGCCTGTCATTCAAGTAACAAAATCAAGTGAAACGGTTCAAAGCACAACATCTACAACAAGAGAGCCTGATTTCAAGTGAGCAAGTTCAGATGGCGCAACATATTCAGTGGTTACACATTCTTCATAGTTTGATCATCTCCAGTGATGAAGACATGGTGCACGTAAGCAAAGAAAATCTTGCTGATCTTTCACGGAATCTACAACAAACACATGAAACCATTGAGTTTCTTCAACTTGAGTCGCAACTTCAAAGGAATGAATTGCAAGAAAAGAGTGATACTTTCAAGTCTTTGAACCATCCAGATGATAAGTCATTCATCCCAACAACTTCAAGTGTCAAAGTTGTTCCAGTTAACATTTCTTCCAAACCCATCATCAAGCCTTGGGAAGAAATTCAAAATAACAAGAATCGACGAGGCTTAGGATATGTCACTGATGAAATCAACTTACATATCCCAGATTATTCCAAGCCAATTAAGTTTGTGAGTGCAGGATTTCTTGAACAACACACCTCAGTAGGTTCTGAGAAAGTTGCATACAAGCAGAATTGCACACAACCTGAAGTTGAAGTCTAATTGAAGTGTTCTCATTGTCAAAAAACCAATCATATGGAAGATCAGTGTTTTGATCTCCATCCTTGTTTCCATTGTGGCAAGCCCAATCATTCCTCAGAAAAATGTCACAACCAACAAAAATCAGGCAGATTGAAGATACATTATTAATGGATCGATCCTTGGGAATGGTCATCCATAGTCAAACGGTTATCTCAGTTCTACAGCCAACTACAATCACACATAGTGCAGCCAACAGTGAACCGATGATGGTACTCTTATACAATTGAATGAGGGAGTACAATAGTGAAACTCTTCTACACATGAAGGGGGGGAGTTCAGATATATTTTGGAGAAGATTGTCTCTCCTTTCAGCTGACAAAGGGGGGAAATGTCAATGAAATTGACAAGTGGTTGTCAGACTGAAAGTCTCGACAACATCAGCAAAGTAGCTACTGGGCATCTTCATTAGCCAGTGGGCATTTGTCATCAGCAGTGAGCATCAGCAAATTTGCAAAAACAACATTGAGTTGTTTTTTGACATCTTCAACCAGTGGGCAATCATCATCAGCAAACACGCCAGTGGGCGTTCATCAAATTGTGTCAGTGGACACCGGATGCTGTTTTCAAACAAATGACAGTTGGATCCTTTTGTGGCTTGGCACGTGATGGAGTTCTCAAGCAACATTCAGAGATGAATCAGGCATGCAGCTGATTCATGTTCTCTTCAGATTTGAGTTTTTTCCAGCATCTAGTTTTGGCGGTTTTTTGTCAGGCAATATTTTTTAGGATCAACATGAGAACTTGGAAGATGGTTCCTTGTTCTTATTTTGGATTTATCATTGAAGGGGGGAATGTTAGCCTCTCTCATAAAACAATAATAAATCCAAGAATAAATAAATTAATTAAATATTCCAAGTTAGGAATTTGTGCCTAACTCTTGGGTTGTTCCTCTAAAAAAAGAGTTAGTTTAGGTAACTCCTATATTGGTGTGTGTCTGGTGAGAAATTATCTCAACCAAAGGAGAAATTATCTCAACCAAAAGTGTCTAAGATAGCACGCACTATCTTGAGAACACTGTGTCTCATCTATTTATTTGTAACACTATATTCAATTATTTTAATGTATGAAAATGTGAGAAAGAATACCTGAGGCTGAAGCCTTTTCCGCCAATATTTTGTGTCTGGGTTTTATGTATATTTTTCTATAATCTGTTTGAGTTAATTTCATTTTCAATTACATCAAATTTTCTTTTAAAAAAGATAATTAATGAAAATTGTGCCATTAATGTATGAAGCACACAATTACATCTTATGGTAAGGACACAATGGTCATACCTACATGTAATTACATGAGTATTTTTGGTCATTTTCACCACGGGCATCCTATGCCAAACGAGAAAGATACTCATACCATGTTCAAATCGTAGTGAAATCAACAGAAAAAGGTACCCATACCATCCTCAAAGTATAACAAAATCCACAGAAAATTATTCATATCACTGCAATTTATAAAAGGAGTTGAATAGTCGATTCTCTTGAAATACTTGCTCCTTTAAAATGACTGACTTTGGGGTTCAACCCATGCATATTTATGCACAGATAATCTTCATTCTTCTCTTTTAACCACTCAAATAAGTAGAAAATCCGAGCGCTCTTATGATTAGGATATTTCGATGCATACAAGGGAATGTTCCCAACAACTCAATTTTTCCCTGAGAGCATCATTGTGAGCATATCCAACTACTCCGCCGAGGCTCCTCTGAGTGGTGACGCCCCACGCAACTCTTAGGTCAGCTCGCTAGGGCACTGAATAATTTACAATATACGGCTCTGCTCTTTCGAGCTAGAATTTTATGCTACGGTGGCCTCAAAGACGTTTCTCAGTCTCCCTTACTAAACTACAACACCACCCTACGATAACTCGCTCTATGGAAGGATTCGAAGGAAAGTTAAAGCAACGGGCTTCCAACAACATGGTTTCAGCACTGAAGAGGATGTAATTTGATGCCAACATATGGGTAGGACGAGTATTTCTATCAGAGAGTTGCTAGTCAGGCAGACATTGTGTGACCTCCATGCAAGGAGAAGATAAGACCAGAGAGGATAATACTAACGAGATTTCCCCAATGTGACTTATCCTCATGTAAGTAAGAATAAGAGTTATCCAATTACATGAAAATACAGGGGAATAACCACTCGCAACAAGTTTCCATTTGGTGGCTACAAGTCTGATAGCTTCGCTCACTAGCTTGACTTAACAATTCGATACTATGTCGCCTTTTCTAAGATAAGGTTGATACTCATGACGTTTTCCCTGGCACCAAGAAAGGATAGCCATTATCTTACACCACGTTCTTTTGAATGCCTCAATATCAGAGGATACAAATTCGAAATGGAGAACTGCAGTCATCATAAAAAGGGAAACAATAGTGCTAAGGTATTTTCTCCATCAGTCCCATTAGAAAAGAGCTTGTGGAGCTTTAAATATACAAGTTTTTGAAAAAACTCGTGATTTCATGGAAAGAAAGCATTTAATTCTAAAACCATTTTCGAAAATGGTGTAATTCTCCACGCTACCTCATAACTTCACTTCCTGGATTACATGTTCATTGGAATGGTTTTAATGGGCTGACAAGTTTTCATCATCTATGGGGTTTGTAATTGGATAGATTGGGATGGGGTCCCTTATTTCTTCTATAAACCCCTGGCTGCAGGTGGGGAAAACTAAGGAATCTCTTGCGGATATCCCGAACAATCCATTACAGGCATGGCACCAGTGGGCAAAAACACTTTTGGCATTCTTCTTGAAACAATTTTGACAATAGAAAAGGCCCAATTACAAAAGCTCACCTTTGTTGTTTTTCAGAGCTTAAAACACTAATTATATCAATAATGCCATAGTTATAGAAAGATTTGGAAATGACAGTTGTAAATCTAAATTCATAGCACGTGTCAGGGAAAATAATGGCAGAAACAGTGGAAGAATTGAAAGTGATTATAGAATTTGAAAATTTGAACATCACAATAGCTTGATCTTGTGAAGTATTTTCATGACGAGAAAAAACAATTAAAATATTATTCCTTGCTTTTTCTTTAGTTTTCATTTTTTGTTGAAAAGGTCATGCGAATTGTCGACACTCTCTCCATCCTTTTCCTATGCCAAAGGTCCCTTTCTTGAAAGTGAAAGCGAAGATGACTTCTATCTACGTATGAGTAGTGATGTGACACGTGCTTGGTCCATTGTGATGTGACGAGGGTCGAAGAGTAAGAATGGAGTGGTGTGGAATGTTCACTCTTTTTTAAGCTAGCAATTTATGATATGTTTGGTTAACAATTTATGATATGTTTGGTTAACAGTTTATGGTTTTTTTTGTAATTCTCCACGCTACCTAAGTGGTGAACGTAAGGATGTTAGCACACCTGAACCCCTTGGTAGGTCTGTACTCCACCACGTCCCATCCTATAGAAATTCATGCAATGTCTTCAAAATATTTGGTGATTAGACCAGACTTCCATTTTCAGAAAAAATGAAAAGTTAGCAAAAAGAATATCACCTATAAATATGTATCTTTAAGCGTAGACAGTAGGAGAGGTGTAATTTAAGGTAAGGTTGGTCGAAGTCCTTCAAAGACTTCTTAGCCCCGCTGGCATGTTGTCTAGCGCTCATTGGTTAAGTCAATGGGGCGATGGTTGGGTCATGGGTTCCATACATACGACCTTTACTAAATTATTTTACACAGAACTATCTTTAAGATGACCAGTCTCAGTATACGACCTAGATGGGGTAAAGTTTAAAGGGATTCCAAAAAAATCTTCCCACAATGCCACAAAATCAAACAATTAAAACCATTATCTTACAAGAACCACACTTTTTCAAAATGCATAGAAACCACCCATCAATTTTAAATTCTTTGATATAATAATATTTTATATATAGTGGATTGGTCCATAGGCCATAGTGTTTGACCTTATGCTTTGATACCATTTGTAACATACCCCGGGCACCGTGCCATTAACTACCTACTATGCTTTACTTGACCCACGATGTGGACCTTTAGTTTTCCTTAATAGAATTATTTATTACAACAGGGATAAACCCTTCAACATTTCTATGCATATATATTACAACTCGGACAAGAGAATCAATCATGGAATTCAACATGATTCAAAATTTCATTACTTTGATGACTTCATACATCGTTAATGGAATCATTAATATAAATACATTACAGCTAGCATTTCCATATATCATTGTCATAATCCTATGGTGTAGTTGAAAGAATACTGACGTATATATTATGCAGTACAAACCTCAGTCGATGCAATTCACTCCATAATGCATATTGCATAACATAGCTATCTTGAACCTTAGGCCATACAATTTCAAGCATTAGAACATAATTATATATATAATATATCATGCATATTTATTCACCATCTTAACAACCGAGTTAGAACATATGTTTAAACATGTGATCACAGTTATTGCATAAAATCCACATCTATGTTCCTTCACTGAATTTAACTTGGATTACAGTTATGTGCCATAATTTGCAGATGCATCCATATATAATCATCTTCTAACCGCCATTAACACGGGCAATCTGCTCATGCATAATGGTCACATGAAATTCATTAAATCATCTCATAGAATGGAAACTCAGTCAATTTTTATCATATGCTAAATGAATTTAAAACATAAAGGGTAAAGAACCAACATACATAACATCCCATGCAAACCAGACTATCCGAAAGAATGTCACTTGGAAAACCAAGCACTGCCACCCAATCTAGAACTGGATTTCTCCAGTTCACCCATAGAGCCGAGGGTTCTTGCCATGGATCAACTCCCTCCTCTTGATCTTTGCAATCGGTATTTAATACCATCTTTCATGATATTGTTTCTATTAGTGGCGTCCCGCTTTTATGGATCTTTTTATCCATTTGCCTAGGATTTTGCCAGAAAAGCTCGACTTTCTCTCCCGCAAGTCGTTTCCTCATAAAAGCTTTCCTTTCACTCCCACAAGGCTTTTATGTTTTTATCAATGGATATTTATCTCCAATCCATCAAGCTTACCTAGAATTGAATCTAGAAGCATTATCATGAAGGAATTATCCCTTCCCATTCACCAATGGGATTTGGAAAGAATCTCATCTCTTCATATCTCACTTTTCCCAAGTGATTAATTATTTTATTTATTTCATAAAGTATTTACTTTCCTTATTACACATCAGACCTAGCTTTTATTAGATTAGGTTTGAAACTTTTTACACATAAGGGAGGGGTGTTACATACTCCCCCCGTTAAATTTACACCCTCCTCGGTGTATTACTTCATCTTATAATATTATTTCCTCATTCACAGGTAGTTGTTTATAAATTTATAGGCTCCCATGGACTTTCCATTTGATGAAAATATTCCAATATAAATATATTAGTTACAAAGGAGTCCTCCCAGCACATCTCATTCCGTCACTACATGTAACATGGGTTTCAACCAAATTTGTGAGAGATTTTAGATGCAGAAACTAAACCATGTTTACCACAGTTAATATCATAATTTGATATACAATACTATTATGTGAATGGCTACGGCTTATATTGCCCATCATTTATTGTGTTTGAAGAATGCATGTTCTTCCCCTTTATTCTTCCAAGCCTTTGTGTCCCCGCTGAACACTTACTTTCTATAGTTTCTCTACATACAACAAGTCACCTTCTACATTTGCCAAATCAGTATCTACAAAATATCATACCAGGTTAGCTCACACATAAACTTCAAAATCATGTGTACCTATCACTTCTAGACTGCCTATAATCCTCATAGATTAGGATCATAATCACATGAATACAAAACTGAAATAACCCACTGATACTTATCATTGAATCACTTCTTAGCTTCCTTCTTTTGTATGCACTACTGGTTGGTTGCCATACCAGACAATAACCCAATGTCTTCATGCATAGCTTCACATAGTTTTCATTACACACCCCCAACTATCCATGTTCTATATTATCAAGCAATACATGTATCCATACCAATACCATATGTATCTCTTGTACATAGTACCATCTTTACAATTTGTACACCATGTCGATGTCTATAGCTTAACTTTCACAACACATACTTCATCCACATGTTTTTAACCATGTTATTATTATGCCAAAAATTCCTTTATTTATTTATATTACCTTTAGGTAAGTTGAACAAACCGTGCTCAGTTTATTGATAGGAGAATAAGGAATTTCATGGACCTATTCAACTTCTACAACGAGTGAACATTTTTATGTAAAAGTATTCAAAGGATTTTATTTAGAAATTCATTTTCCTATGTCATGTGGTTGCAGTGTAATGTTAGGAAAATAGTAAAAGGTAATCCTGCACACTACAAATTTATCATACCCATAACTTCGAGTTTTGGGATTAAATATGTCATCTAAACAAGGTTTTAACAACAACGGAATATTACTTCCACTTAATCATAAAGTAGATTATTGACTATGATACTTACTTTATCTTTAACCAAGAAAATGATCGTTTGGTACTTAAAAGTACTCCATACTTAACTAGTCATGTCATATGCTCTTTTTACACCTCTTCCAACATCTTGTTGGCCATGAATAATTTTAGGTATAAACTCATTTCCCCTTCATGAGTTATAAATGAAAGTTACAATGTTTTCAATTCCACACCCTTTAAGTTTTTAGGCACTATGTGTACCAGGGTGTGATCCTAGGGTATTTACATGTTAACACCTCCTTTTAACATTAAATCACCCCTGAAACAAAGAGATCAATTATCAAATTTATTAACATGAATTCCCGCGTGATTTATGCAACAATTCTTATGTTGTCCTATTCAACCCAGACAACATTATCAATGCAATCTGTCAGGTAAACTTCCCAATATTCCCTGGTGGTACTACATATGTGTTCTGGTTGATTGTGACTTAAGTGAGTAGATTGTTAGATCCCCATATCCTTACACCACAACCTCAATTACCAGTACCACATAGCCATCCCTATGGTTGAATCATCCTAATTTTTTTTGTTGCATGATTGGTTATCCTTAGAACCTTCTTGATGCATGCATTATGTTATTACTAGAACAAGATCATAAGTTGTATTTATGCGAAAACCTTTTGGGTTTATGAAAAAATTTCTTATTAATTTAGACAATCATGTTCTGAATCTAGAGTACCATTCTTATTATTCATTAGGCTACTTTGAATTATTCTAATGCATCAAGCACCATCATGTCTAATATGCAAGTATACTTTAATCAACTAAGAAGAAACCCACTGAGCATTATTCCCTTATCACTTTCTTCAAAACGTATAATTGCAATATTTTCTATCATCCAACTCAGAGAATATTTCTGAAAAGTTCTTCTCTGTGAGATATTAACAAAACTCCATCTGTATCCATATGCATATGTTAATTAAGCTACATCTTAAGTTGCAAGGTTTTACACTACTGAAAAGGTGATCTTAACTTAATATGGTCTTTCTATTATTAACTGAGAAGCACCAAGAGTTTCTTTTACACTCCTATCATGTGTTTATATGAGATATACTTTTAGATGTTACACCTATTAATCTAGCTATAATTTTTTAAAGTGTGATGTCTCTTTCGCATGCCTACAGTGTATTGTAATACAAGTGTGCATACCCTTCCCTATTTTGATTCTAGTTCAGTCTAGTTTGAACATATAATTTGGGCTTCTTATTTATATTAGCTACAATCATTTAGATATTGTTTTACTTAAGGAAACCTGTAGGTCAAACTATGGATATCCAACAAAATATGCATATGTTACGGAATATAATAACCTAGTAAGATTAAGTTCCCTATAATATCATTTTTCCCTAACTAGAAAAAATCACATTCCAAAATTAATTACATCCTTACATGTGGACGCGCCAATGAATATTAAGTTGAAAGACATTAGTCCCATAAAACGACCTATCCTTCATGAGCTTAACAATATTTCATGGGAACCTTTATGAATAGATATCCTTTAGAATGTATTCTAGGATGGAACCTACTCAATTAACCATTAATTTTTTGAAGATTTATATATATTCCCATTTATATACTTTTATTTCAATCTTTCTTTGAGTTGACCATGATCTATGGAGATGGCACTTGCCATTTTTCTCCTTTCTGTTTGCCATATACCTCACAAGCGTTCAATGTTTTTTTAACATAATATTTTCTTATAAGTATCATCTTCATTCTACTAGACTATGTCCTTTCATATCAATCGTGCAACTCATAATTAAACATATAATTCAATTTTCTTTATTTCCCATTACTCTTTTCAACACTTATGTGCATATTTACAAGCCACGATGACCACACCGCAAGAATTATTTATTCAATCTTTTAATACCATAATCATACCTATTTAAAACAAGGTCTATCATAAATATTTTAAATTACTTGTACATCATCATATAGAGTACTTGTGTGCTCCCAGGGTGACGGAAGAAAAGCCCGCAATACACATAGTGTGCATATAAAAATGCAAAATCTTATCTATCCTAGGACTAACAATGACCTTCTTGGTCAAACCTTCCTAATTTAAGGTTTAGGGCCCTTAATTCAATCTCATGCAGAACACTTCAATAATTAATCCTGTCTACGTACCAGCTCATCATTTATCGCAATCACAATGTTTCAAAGAACTCAATAGAACATGCATTCAGAACTCTTAACTAGCGATATGCCATTGCCTTTACCCACCATTCATTTTATTCATCAAATCAACAGCTCTCGCAATATGGCATCACATCATCATGTAAATTCGTTGCCTCTCACATGCGATATTCGATAACATAACCAGACTTCAAATAAAATCAAACCGCGCCTATAACCTTCTTGGGTCCGCCTTTTCCAATTTCTTTATCACGATATTTCTCCACCGTAGATCTTATATTCTATTCAATGGTTGATGTCTTCCCTCGATCAACAAACTATCCCAACACTTTATAACCATTAATCAAGATCTGCATGATCCGACAGTCGACAACGATATCAGGTGGATCACTTACGTAACATTTAACGCCTTTACGGAGCCGATGATAATTATAAGTCCTTGATCTATAGAAGTTTGGGTCCGCCCTTGCAGTTAAAGTTTGATATCTTTACGGCCCGATATCCGTTGGATGATGAATCCTTTAAATCAGGTACAATCTGCAACGCTTCAACTAGCACGCGGGTTATCAATCCACTTAACCTCGCAGTTGACAGTGACGTGAGCATTGACTTTCATGATCAATGGCTAAGATTTACTACGAGACTTCAACCACGATCAAGGGAATTTGTTCTTTCCTACCCCGCAGCTCTTTACTTTCATTTTATGCCGTTTCTTCAATGTCTTCTGTGATTCCGGTTTTCTTCAATGTTCTGGTTCTTCATTGTTCTGCCACAACTCTCTCCTTAACTTAACTCTACCCGCTCCCTGATGCTCCTCCACCTTCATTGTAACACTAAAGTATTCCTCCTCAACTATCGATGTGTACAAAGCCGTAACACAAGCAATATGGTTCTCTCCTCGAACCTCTTGCTGACTAAAAATTCTACCCAACACTTCTTTTGCTGGAATTGTTATCTCTAAGACAACTCTACCCACAATCGCAATCATGGAGCTACCTCAACAACTTCTACTCAACCGCAGTTGGATGTTGTTCTATTACTCTTCTCTGTATTTCTCTTATGATTCTACCCGAACTCCACTTGCATATATATATGACGCAGAATCTCTAATACACATGCAGATTACAATTATCTTAACCATACACACACATAACTTAGAATTGAGTTGTTTGTATTAATAAACAAGTATTTACCCAATAGTCTCTCTCTCTCGACTGATTTTCTGATCAGTGGCCTTTCTTCTCCTGCCCGTAGGCTTAAAATCTGACTCTTTAATTCACTAACTACTCTTTAACTCCTTCTCTAAGTACTGACTCTCTATGCCTTTTAGGCTTACATTTATACAAAAGGTTTTGTTGAACTAATTATGGTTCAAATCCTTAATCTACTAAACTAACTCTTGAATATTCTCTAAGTCCACTTTTGACTCCTACTTATCCCTAATAATCCTCTCTAGCTCCTCGAATCATGAAACCACTTTCTATTCCAAGACTTACAACTGATTTCTAACTCTCTCATCATCATTAATCACCCATGTTCTCCTACTTTCGAGAGAATTTACAAATATCCTCACAATATCTAATTAATTCATATTCCAATCACTTAAAACATTATTAATTACATACATTGGAATCCAACTTCCTTGAAAACACAAGACCCCCTAAGTCAAATAACATAATGAAATTGTTGAGTTGAATGCTCCTGCATCAGACTCCCAAAGTTAAAATAATCATGATCTCCTGATCATGTGCTTTTGTCCTTTGTCTCCCTATATCCCATACTTTGTTCTGTAATTTGCCTTTGCTTGTTGATGTTGTTTGTTGTTGTTCTCCAGGTTTCCATGCTTTATGTTGCTTTTCTCCACTAGTTATGCTTTCACATTCTGTTGTTGTCTTTCTCTTTCTGCTGCTCCTTGGTCTTCTTACTACTATTTTCTTCTGAGGCACCTTCACCATTAATCTTATTATTCTTTCAATCTCTATGTCCAGTTTATCCTTGACTGATAATTACTTTGCCAATTGTTGTTGTACTCTGTCCTCTCATCTTCAAACTGTTGTTTATTGTCTTCTCTTCGAAGTTGTTGAATCCTTACTACCGCCCTTTCATCCTTACCCTCTTGTTGTTGTCCAAACAACCTTTGTTCAATATTTGTAAATTTACTTTCAAAAATTAAATTGTCTTCCAATTTCCTTTGTACTTGATTCCCCTCAAATACATCACTATGTTGTTCACCAATTACAACATATTTTCCTTCTTCTTCCTTGACAACCCTCAATAATTGTCCTTCACCTTCTTGACTGATTCTAACAATCAATTTAACTTCTTTAAGCATAGTATCTTCATGCTTTTCTTTCTCCTCATCAGCATGTCTGTCCTAGAAACTTCCAGTCTTCTTCAGTTCTAAAACAGACTCCTCAATTTGAAACATGTCTGTCTCATTTTCAACAAATCCTGTAATCATAAAACAATTATCAGAATTAAAAATATAAGGCCTCATTACCTTTTCCTTCTTTGGAAACATCTCAATATGTTGCTCTGAGTTTTCCTTCAATTCCTTTATCGACACATCAGTATGTTGATTTAAACTCTCCTCCATATTATCTGTTTCAATGATATCTCTCTGCTCTCGTTCACAATAATGAACCCCTCCTTCTATAATGTCAATTTGTTGAACTTTCATTACCATCTCCTTTTCCTTATGATTGTCATTCATGCCAATTTCTTTGTCTTCCTTTTTTAGCAATCTATCCTGAATATATATCCTTTGCTTTTCCAACTCCCTTCTTTGAAAGTCTAATTTTCCACATAACTCAATAACTTCAATTGGAGTAGAATTTGGA
This sequence comes from Pinus tabuliformis, assembly GCA_031772625.1. Lineage (NCBI taxonomy): Eukaryota > Viridiplantae > Streptophyta > Pinopsida > Pinales > Pinaceae > Pinus > Pinus tabuliformis. The sequence goes on from CM062806.1 coordinate 539,338,501, forward strand.
AATTTCACATAATTTTCCATACCTTCCTTTGTTATTGACAAATCATCAAATGTCCTTTCTCCCTTTGCTAAATTTTTTTCATAGACTTCTCCTTTCTTAACATCTTTTAGTACATGTCCTTCTTCTTCAATACATTTTGCCTTTTTGTTCCTCTGTAACCCTTCTTCCAGAGCTATCCTTGTCTCATCATCTGCATTAATATTCTCTTGGATTTGTTCTTCATCAATAACATTAATCAAATTCATTAGATTACCTCTCTGAGACAATATTCCTTCATTCTTCATCAGAATAAGATCCTGACCTTCCATCTCTATGAAAGCTTTAAATGACTGTCTTCTCTCATTGAGTAACTCATCCATAGACTCTTCCTGTTGTATCAAGTCAAATTCTTCCTCTTTTGAGAAATTTTCTTTGTCACCTTTTACTTCTAGATCTTCATCTATTTTGAAGACATCTTCAAAAGGTTTCTTTTCTCCTACAATACCTACAATCATACTCAAACTATCAGTTTTAAAAACATAAGACCTTTTGGTCTCACTTGATGCTTTAGTCATCATATCTCCTTGTTGTTTTGAATCCTTCATATGATTCATAAGGTCTTACACAGATCTCCAGTCTTCATCTTCACCTAGAACTTCACCCTGTTCTGTTTCACAAATGGAAACTTCCATTTCCAACTCAGCTCCTTCGAGTTCTTCCACCAGGCTCTTCACTTGACTCTATTGTAGCCTTTTCTGTTACTTATGCCACTTCAATGGCTTTTTCCTCAAGACCCAACCTAGTCTTTGGATTTCCTCAAATATCATCCTTAATACATTGAGTTGTTCTTTCATCTCAGCAATCTCTTTGTCAATTTCCTCTTGACTCATTGTCTTGCCATTTACCTTGCTACTCTCTTTCTTCACTTTTCTTCTTCTGTGGTCTTCCTTAGAACATCTGTCATCTCTGTTATGACTATCAATAGTCATCTTCTTCTCTATCTTCATGAGTTCCTCACTCACTTACTATGAGATTCGTTAAAGCCTCTACAATAGCAAGTCCTCCCTGCTACCACTTACCTCACCAAGCTTTCCTTTGTACTTGGTCTTTTGGCAAGCCCTTGGTTCTCTATCTCTATAACCTCTTTTGAGCACTTCACTCTGCTCCTTCTAGGCTTCAACTCATCTACATATTTTTAAGAACACAACTATCCTCTTGTACTTCAATAAAAAATGAAATACTAGGTTCTCACCACCTCTTCTTTCACTCAGAAACTCTTACTAGCTTTCTTCATCCCTTAGAAATTCTACCCACGTCCTTTGTGGAATTTCCTTTGTGAGTTGCAATAATACCTCTGCAAAAACAAGTCTCCCTCTTGCTAGATATGCCTCACTAAGCTTCTCTCCTCTAAGCTTAGTCTTTTAGCATTTCTCTGGTTCTTTCCTCTGGAACCAATTGAGCATTCGTTGTTCTAGGATTTTGCAATCTTCTCACCTTACTTTGCTATCACCTATATATCAATGCTATTCAAACCAAATATCATTCCCAAGCTTTCAAAAGCTTGCTTCTCATCTTCCTTCTAAGAATACTCTTATCCTCTCTGTCCAGCCTTCAGTTGGATTCTTTAGGTTCACTGCTACTTTTCATTCACTTTGTTCTTTAGAACATATCAACTTTCCTTGTCTATCTGCTTCTATCAATATTTACCATGTCTTTAACCTACAAAAATCAAACCAGAGTTAAATAAACACTACCTGTATGATCTCACAAGTAGTCTCCATCCATTCTTCACATTTCAGTGAACCTCCACATTCCTCGAGAAAACAAACATCACTGCGTTTTCTTTATGCTTCTGCAATGTTTTCTTAAGAATATGACTTACTCTTATCTTATGTCATGTCTTCTTCTTATCAGATTCAAATAACCTGATCTCCTCTCTCTTTTGCAATCACACTTGCATTCTGCGCAATTCTTCTTTAAAAACAGCTTTAACTAGCTCTGATACCACTCTGACATAGGCAAAAACCATGATACCCACAATATGCATACAAAAATGCAAAATCTTATCTATCCCATGACTTACAATGACCTGCTTGGTGAAACCTTCATAAGTTAAGGCAAACTACTTCAATAATTAACCCAGTCTACATACCAACTCATCCTTTATCGCAATCATAGAGTTTCAAAGAACTCAATAGAACATGCATTCAGAACTCTTGACTTACGATATGCGATTTCCTTTCCCCACCATTGATTTTATTCATCAGATCAACAGCTCTCGCAATATCGCATCACATCATCATGTGACTTCATCGCCTATCACTTGCGATATCTGATCACACAACCAGACTTCAAATAAAATGAAACCACACCCATAACCTTCTCGAGTCCACCTTTTCCAATTTCTTTATCGCGATCTTTCTCCACCATCAATCTTACCTCCAATCGAATGGTTGATGTCTTCCCCCGATCAACAAACTAGCCTGACGCTTTATAACTGTTGATCAAGATCCGCTTGATTCGACAGTCCACAACGATATCGGGTGGATCACTTACACGACATTTAACGCCTTTATGGAGCCGATGAGAATTATAAGTCCTTGATCTATAGAAGTTTGGGTCCGCCTTTGTAGCTAAAGTTTGATCTCCTTACGACCCGATATCGGTTGGATGACGAAGCCTTTAAATCCTACGATCTGCGGCCCTTCAACTAGCACGCGGGTTATCAATCCACTTAACCCTACAGTTGGCTATGACGTGAGCATTGACTTTCACGATCGACGGCTAAGATTTACTACAGGACTTCAACCATGATCAAGGGAATTTGTTCTCTCCTACCCCCACAGCTCTTTACTTTGATTTTATGTCATTTATTCAATGTCTTCTGTGATTCTGGTTTTCTTCAAGGTTCTGGTCCTTCGTTGTTCTACCACAACTCTCTCCTTAACTTAACTCTACTCACACCCTTATGCTCCTCCACCTTCACTATAACACTAAAGGCTTCCTCCTGAACTGTCGATGTGTACAAAGTCATAACACAAGCTCTATGGTTCTCTCCTCGAACCTCTTGCTGACTAACAATTCTACCCAACACTTCTTTTGCTGGAATTGTTATCTCTAAGACAACTCTACCCACAATCAAAACTATGGAGTTGCCTCAACAACTTCTACTCAACCGTAGTTGGAAGTTGTTCTGTTACTCTTCTCTGTATTTTGCCTCTAATTTTGCCCGAACTCCACCTACATATATATACGATGCGAAATCTCTAATACACACACAAATTACAATTAACTTACTCCATACACACACATAAATCAGAATTGAGTTGTTTGTATTAATAAACAAGTATTTACACAAGAGCCTCTCTCTCTAGCCTGATTTTCTGACTAGTGGCCTTTCTTCTCCTGCCCGTAGGCTTACAATCTGACTCTTTAACTCACTAACTACTCTCTGACTCGCTCTCTAACTACTAACTCGCTATGCCTTTTAGGCTTACATTTATACAAAAGGTTTTGTTGAACTAATTCTAGTTCAGATCCTTAATCTCCTTAACTAAGTCCTGAATATCCTCTAAGTCCACTTTTGACTCCTACTTATTCCTAAGAATCCTCTCTAGCTCCTCGAATCATGAAACCACTTTCTGGTCCAAGAATTACAATTGATTTCTAACTCTCTCATCATCATTAATCACCTATGTTCTTCTACATTCAAGAGCATTTACAAATATCCTCACAATATCTAATTAATTCCTATTCTAATCACTTAAAACATTAATAATTACATACATAGGAATCCAACTTCCTTGAAAACACAAAAGGCCCTAAGTCAACTAAAACATAATGAAATTGTTGAGCTGAATGCTCCTACATCACAAAGGCCATCAACAATAACTTAAGTTTCGGTGAACATATAATGAAATAGAAAGTTACCTTTCACATAATTCCCAATACTTAAGTAAAATAAAATAGTGACCAATTTGTCACTTTCTACTTATGGGAATTAATGAGCATGTTGATGGTTGTTAATTTTATTTAAGTGTATTACTCTCCATTCCATCACATCACCACAAGGTTCTTTGTTATATAGCCACATTATATGATTATATGTTTCCGTAAATCTTTCTCGGTTGCTTTCTCCCTTTAATACTACTATAGCTATCCATAATACTTAGATTTGGGAATTTTGATATAATTGTAAGGATTAAATAACTTTCCATTTAAACATCAAATCTAGCTATACCGCTTTCAAGATATCGTAAATCTGTTTTTAAACAAATGAGATATTAATGTGAGAAAGCACATAATCTTGTCATGCATACCTTTACTGCTCATAGTAAACACATAATGACCCATACATACATGTATGAAGAGGATAAGATACAACCTTCAAAGATTAAGGTAAATAAAGCAACTCATGAGGTATTCCTATTCTTATGGGAACATACTTTAATAAACATAAAAGAAATAACTCAAATAACCATACTGAGAAGTCTATCTAGTTTGTTTATACCCATTTTGTTCCAATATAATCTTGGAGGGTTTCTTATCCCTGTAATGCTACTATAGCTTAGACTTTAGAACTTCAATATGAAGTGGAAGTATATAATATAACCTTACTCATTCTTCAAGCTCATGTAAAATAGGGTTTATCAGGCGTATTGTCTAGTATATCATTTTTTTTTTATAGACTACCATGTGTAATGTCTTACATCAAATTTTCTTTTAAAAATTATAATTAACGAGAATTGCATCATTACTATATGAAGCACACAATTGCATCTTATGGTAATACGATGGTCATACCTGCATGTAAGTACATGATTAGTTTTGGTCATTTTCACCACACTCATCCTATGCCAAACAAGAAAGATACTCATACCAGGTTCAAAGTGTAATGGTATCAACAGAAAAATGTACCCATACCATCTTCAAAACATAACAAAATCCACAGAAAATTATCCATATTGCTGCAATTTGTAAAAGTAGTTTAATAGTCGATTCTCTCGAACTACTTTCTCCTTTAGAATGACCAATAGAAAAATGTACCCATACCATCTTCAAAGCATAACAAAATCCATAGAAAATTATTCATATGGCTGCAATTTGTAAAAGTAGTTGAATAGTCGATTCTCTTGAACTACTTTCTCCTTTAGAACGACCTACTTTGGGGTTGAACCCAGGCATTGTTATGAGAAGATGATCTTCATTCTTCTCTCTTAACCACTGGGTAATTGAACTCAATTAAGTATAAAATCCAAGGGCTCTTGTAATAAGGAGATTTAGGCTCATATAAGGGAACGTGCCCAACGACTCAATTATTCCTTGAGAGCATCATTGTGAGCATAGCCAACTGCTCCACTGAGCAGCATCTAACTGGTGAGGCTCCACACAACTCTCAGTTTGGCTCGCTAGGGCGCTGGAATTTTATGCTACGGTGGCCTCAAGGAGATTTCTCGGTCTGCCTTACTAAACTAGTGCAGCACCCTGCAATAACTAGCTCTATGAAAGGATTCGAAGGAAAATTAAAGAAAGGGGCTTCCAACAATATGTTTTCAGCACTGAAGAGGATGTAATTTGATACCAACGTATGGGTAGGAGGAGTATTTCTGTGGAGAGTTACTAGTCGGGCAGACATTGCGTGACCTCCATGCAAGGAGAAGATAAGACCAAAGAAGATAATATTAGCGAGATTTTCCCAGTGTGACTTATCCTTGTGCAAGTAACGATAAAAGTTATCCAATTACATGAAAATACAGAGGAATAAACACTCACAACAAATTCCCTAGATTCATTAGATTCCAACCAAAAACTCTAAAATATATAATAATTAACTAACCCAATTTTCCATATCAAAAAACCTTTTCACATTAAAATAAAAATAAATAAATAAACCTCAAAATTTAACATATACCTCCGCTCGCTACGCCTCCTCTTACATATATAACTGCGGATTACCATACCCTATAATCTGATTAGTGGAAAAAGATCGTAGTTGCTGTAACGGAATCAAACCCTGCCTAAGCTGTTCTCCCTTTTTCCCCTTCCGTCTCCCCCTAGCCCCTTCAAAGGGGGGCAGTCGATTTCGTCCCCTGCGTGCGCATCGGTATGCCCTGGCACTCAATTTGTTTACATAAACTCTCTAAAACATCTTTATCTTAGAAAAAATAAGCAACAAAATTTCAGTCAAATATTATTGAAACAATCTTGCTGGCTTTCAAAGTCCAACATATACACATTGGTTTCTTATCATCGCTTTGCCCTCTTACAAATCAATTCAACCAACATCTTTCCCGGCAAGGAAAGATAATAAAAAAGGCAATCTTTCCAGCATTTAAAATTCAACAGATGCACACCCTTTTTTTTAATGGCGGTTTCTGCTTTACCCTCTTACAAACCAAGAACAATATCTTTCCCGACAAGGAAATAGGAAACCTATTTTGTATTTAAAACTTTGCCTACAATATGCATTTTAGGCATATTGAAAGAGAAAACAGTAAAAGCATTGGATGTTTTAAACTTGTATACTATCCATGATATTAAACTCAGGAATCTTATAAGCCTGTAAGAGCTCCATCTTATGAACTTGTACCAGATCCATAATATGACAGCCAGGCATCTTATAAGCTTTTATCAAAACTCTTCCAAGGAAGAAAATGTTCCCCCCCCTGCTCTAAAGGATACTTCATCTTTAAAACAGAAAAATACAACATTAATATTTGGTATTTTTAAAATTATACCCATCCATGTTATCCATGCGAGGTAGACTATTAAGTTAAACTTTGTTTCTTCACGCAAGAATGCTTATTACTTAGCTAGAAACTGTGTTAAGGTGATCTTGATGTTTCGATTACTATCACGGGATCTTCTTCAAGAGAATTTTTATCAAAATTCTCACAAGGTTAGCTGTTAAAGTTTCAGGAGAATGTTTATAAAAAATTTTACAAAATTAACTTAGCCATAATTTTTCAAGAGAATTTATCAAAATTCTTACAAAGTTAACTGAGAAAAATCTCTCAATTTCCAGTTTCAAAATGAAACATTGATTGATCAATGGAATATTAACAGAACATTTACATTAGCAAAAGCTTTTGATACTATGAAAATGTAAATATAATAATTGAATTTTGAAGTTATGATCAAATGAAACTTTTGATTGTAAAATAAGTAAGCCACCTTTTTTGAAGTGTAAATACTCTACACTTAAATTTTTTTAAACGATGTTCCAATCTGATCATTTAGCACCAAGTTCTTTCGGATACTAACAATCTTCTAAAAAATTGATTATTCAAATTTTAGGGACTTTGACATCTGTCATTTGTGTATACAACATTCACCTTTTTCATAGTTGTCATTTGTGTATATAGCATTCACCTTTTTCTTAGTTGGGTAACTAGCACAACCACATTTACCAATGTGATTGATATGAAACATATATACAACCACATTTTCCAATGTGATTGATATACCCCGATAAGCTTATATCAACCACATTAATAATTATTATGGTTTTTTTTTTAACACCAACTATTTAGGATTATTAATAACTATATAAATTTTAACAACCAAATTATTTATATATATTATTATATAAATATTATATGGATATTGTAGTAATAATATAAACACCTAATATAGATTCATTAATAATAAAAATAACTCATAATAATATTAGTTATCATTATATTATTAAAATAATATAATAATATAGTTATTATTATATTATTATAATAATAATATAGTTATAAAAATAATAATAACAATTATATTGTATTATTATTATAATATATATTTATTATATAATAATAATAATAATAATATCTTATTATAATATTATAATAATAACATTAAAGACCAATTATTTATGATAATTAATAACTATATAGATAATAACAATTATATTCCCATATATTTATATATTTATATATTCATGATTATTATATTAATATTATTATAATAATATAAACTCTTATTATTATTATTATTATGTTTTAATATTTTTAATATCTACTTTAGGGTTTGTATACATTGGGTTTATAATATTAGTCCCTTTTGTTTATTATTACCCGAGGAATTATGAACAAATGGGAATAATATTAAACAAAAGGGACTAATATTATAAACCCAAGGAACTAATAAAACCAACTATTTAATATTATAAACCTAAGCAATTAGTGAACCCAACAGATAAATATTAAAAACCTAAGGGATCAAGAAGCACAAGTAATTGATATTACAAACACAAGAGATTAATAAAGATGACCATGATTGATATTATAAACCTAAGTTAATAATAAACCCAAAGGATTAATACTAAAACCCGAAGGGATTATGAAGCCAAGGAAATAATATTAAACCCAAGGGACTAATATTATAAACCCAACATTGGTACACCCTAATATAAATATTAGAAAAACTAAAATAAACATAGTTTATTTTCATGGTGAGAGAATCCTTGTCACAATGTGACATTCAACCATGGTTGACCATGGTTGTCTATGATTGACAATGGTTGACCATGATCGATATTATAAACCTAAGGGAATAATAAACCCAAGGGATTGATATTATAAACCCCAAGGAATAATAAAACTAAGGGATTAATACGAAAACCCTGAGGGATTATGAACCGAAGGGAATAATATTAAACCCGTGGGACTAATATTATAAACCCAACATTGTTAAACCCAAATATAAACACTACAAACACTAAAATAAACATGTTTTATTTTGATGGTGAGACAATCATTGTCACAATGTGACATTCAAACATGGTTGACCATGGTTTGCTATGATTGAAAATGGTTGACCATGATTGATATTCTAAACCCAAAGGAATAATAAAACGAATGGATTAATAGTAAAACCCCAAGGGATTATGAACTGAAGGGAATAATATTAAACCCATGGGACTAATATTATAAACCCAACATTGGTAAACACAAATATAAAAACTACAAACACTAAAATAAACATGTTTTATTTTGATGGTGAGGGAATCATTGTCACAATGCGACATTCAAACGCGGTTGATCATGGTTTGCTATGATTGATAATGGTTGACCATGATTGATATTCTAAACCCAAAGGAATAATAAAACAAAGGCATTAATACTAACTAAACCCAAAGGAATAATAAAACGAAGGGATTAATACTAAAACCCCTTGGGATTATGAACTGAAGGGAATAATATTAAACCCATGGGACTAATATTATAAACCCAACATTGGTAAAACCAAATATCAATACTACAAACACTAAAATAAACATAGTTTATTTTAATGGTGAGACAATCCTTGTCACAATGCGACATTCAAACATGGTTGACCATGTTTGGCTACGATTTATATCATAAACCTAAGGGAATAAAAAACCCAAAGTTTTGATATTATAAACCCAAATGAATAATAAACCCAAGGGATTATGAACCCAAGGGAATAATATTAAGCTCAAGGGACTAATATTATAAACCAAACATTCTTAAACCCAAATATAAATATTACAAGCACTAAAATAAACATGGCTTATTTTCATGGTGAGGCAATCTTTGTCAAAATAAGACATTCAACCAAGGGACTAATATTATAAACCCAACACTGGTGAACTCTAATATAAATACTACAAATACTGACATGGTTTACTTTGACGGTGAGAGAATTCTTGTCACAATGTGACATTCAACCAGGGTTGACGATGTTTGGCTATGATTGACAATGGTTTACCATGATTGATATTATAAACCAAAGGGAATAATATTAAACCATGGGACTCATATTATAAACTGAACATTGGTAAAGGAAAATATCAATACTACAAACACTAAAATAAACATACTTTATTTTGATGGTGAGACAATACTTGTCACAATGCGACATTCAAACATGGTTCAACTATGACTTATATTATAAAACTAAGGGAATAAAAAACCTAAAGTTTTTATATTATAAACCCAAATGAATAATAAATCCAAGGGAATAATACTAAAACCCCAAGGGAAAAATATTAAGCCCAAGGGACTAATATTCTAAACCCAATATTCATAAACCCAAATATAAATATTACAAACACTAAAATGAACATGTTTTATATTCATGGGGAGACAATATTTGTCAAAATGTGACATTCAACCATAGGACTAATATTATAAACCCAACATTGGTAAACCCAAATATAAATACTACAAACACTAAAATAAACATGGTTTATTTTGATGGTGAGACAATTCTTCTCACAATGTGACATTCAACCATGGTTGACTATGTTTGGCTATGATTGACAATGGTTTTCAATGATTGATATTATAAACCAAAGGGAATAATAAACCCATGGGATTGATATTATAAACCCAAATCAATAATAAACCCAAGGGATTAATACTAAAACCCAAGGGAATAATATTAAACCCAAGTGACTAATATTATAAACCCAACATTCATAAAACGAAATATAAATATTACAAAGTCTAAAATAAACATGATTTATTTTCATGGTGAGACAATCCTTGTGACAATGTGACATTCAAACATGGTTGACCATGATTGTTAATACAAACCTGAGGTAATAAAAAACCTAATGGATTAATACTAAAACCCCAAGGGATTATGAATGCAAGGGAATAATATTAAACCCAACGGCCTACTATTATAGACCCAACAATCGTAAACCCAAATGTAAATATTACAAAGACCAAAATAAACATGATTTATTTTCATGGTGAGACAATATTTGTCAAAATGGGACATTCAACCATGGGACTAATATGGTAAACCAAAAAATAAATATTACAAACACTAAAATAAACATGGTTTATTTTCACGGTGAGACAATCTTTGTCAAAATGTGACATTTAACTATGGGACTAATATTATAAACCCAAATATAAATACTACAAAAACTAAAATAAACATGATTTATTTTGATGGTGAGACAATCCTTGTCACAATGCGAGATTCAACCATGGTTGACCATGATTGATATTATAATCCTAAGGGAATAATAAACCCAAGGGGCTGATATGATAAACCCAAAGGAATAATAAAACTAAGGGATTAATACTAATACCCCAAGGGATTATGAACCGAAGGGAATAATATTAAACCCATGGGACTAATATTATAAACCCAATATTTATTAACCAAAATATAAATACTACAAACACTAAAATAAACATGGTTTATTTTGATGGTGAGACAATCCTTGTCACAATGCAACATTTAGACATGGTTGACCATGGTTGGCTATGGTTGACAATGGTTGACCATGATTGATATTATAAACCTAAGGGAATAGTAAACCCAACTTATTTACATTATAAACCAAAATGAATAATAAACCCAAGGGATTAATACTAAACCCCAAGGGATTATGAACCCAAGGGAATAATATTAAGCCCAAGGGATTAATACTAAAACCCCAAGGGAATAATATTAAGCCCAATGGACTAATATTATAAACCCAGCATTTGTAAACCCAAATATAAACATTACAAAGACTAAAATAAACATGATTTATTCATGGTGAGACAATCCTTGTGACAATGTGACATTCAAACATGGTTGACCATGATTGATAATACAAACATGAGGTAATAATAAACCTAAGGGATTGATATTATAAACCCAAATGAATAATAAACCCAAGGGATTAATACTAAAACCCCAAGGGATTATGAGCCCAAGGGCCTAATATTATAGAACCAACAATCGTAAACCCAAATGTAAATATTACAAAGACCAAATAAACATGATTTATTTTCATAGTGAGACAATATTTGTCAAAATGGGACATTCAACTATGGGACTAATAAACCCAAGGGATTAATATGAGAAACCCAAAGGAATAATAAAACGAAGGGATTAATAATAAAACCCGAAGGGATTATGAACCCAAGGGAATAATATTAAACCCAAGGGACTAATACTATAAACCCAACGTATATAAACCGTAAGACAAATATTATAAACATTGAAATAAACATGGTGGACCATCATTTATTTTCATAATGAGACAATCCTTATCACAATTCCATGTTGGACCATGGTCGACATCATAATAAACCATGTTTGACTTAGGAATAATAAACCCAAGCGATTGATATTATAAACCCAATGGATTAATGCTAAAACCCCAAGAGATTATGAACCAAAGGGAATACTATTAAACAAAAGGGACTAATAATATAAACCCAAGGGATTGATATAATAAACCCAAAAGAACAATAAACCCAAGGGATTATTATTTATTTTCATGGTGAGACAATCCTTGTCACAATGTCACATTCAAGCATGGTTGACCATGGTTGGCTATGATTGACAATGGTTTACCATGATCGATGTTATAAACCTAAGGAAATAATAAACCCAAGGGATTAATATGAGAAACCCAAAGGAATAATAAAACGACGGGATTAATACTAAAACCCCAAGGGATTATGAACCCAGGGGAATAATATTAAATCTAAGGGACTAATATTATAAACCCAACGTATATAAACCCTAAGATAAATATTATAAACATTAAAATAAACATGATCAACCATCATTGATTTTCATATGGAGACAATCCCTATCACAATCCCATGTTGGACCATGGTCGACAGTATAATAAACCATGTTTGACTCGGGAATAATAAACCCAAGTGATTGATATTATAAACCCAAGGGATTAATACTAAAACCCCAAGGGGTTATGAACCTAAGGGAATATTATTAAACAAAAGGGACTAACAATATAAACCCAAGGTAATAATAAACCCAAGGGATTGATATAACAAACCCAAAGGAATAATAAACCCAAGGGATTAACACTAAAACCTCAAGTGATTATGAACCCAAGGAATTATTAATATTAAAAGATGAAGAATGAAGAAACCCAACAATTTGATATTATAAACCATTGGGAATTAATAAGCTCAAGGAAAAAATATTAGAAACCAAAGGGATCAAAAATGGCAAGGGATCAATATTAAAAATAGAAGGGATTAATAGGAATTAATTTTTTAAACCCAATGGATTGATCAACCCATGTGACTATGAATATTATAAACCTAATGGATCAATAAACCCTAGCGATTGTTAATATTATGAAAGTAGCACGTTAATAAATTGAAGGGATAAACATTGTATATGCAAGGGATTAATATTAAACCTTAGGACTATTATTTAAACCTTAATATTGGGGATTAATAAAACAAAGGGAATAAATTATAAATCGAAGTAATTATTAATATTACAAACTTAAAGAACAAATAAACCTAACCATTTAATATTATAAACCTAAGGAAATAGTAAACCGAGCCTAAGCTGTAAATCCATGGCATCAATATTATAAACATAAATAATGCTATAACACAAAAAAATAATAAAAAACATAAACCAAAACCCTTATCAGAACCACATTGCAAACCATAAAGAATTAAAACATGATAAATCATCACTACATTAATAATAACACATTTACATTGCTACATTATAAATAATAAATAGAATTTAAGCCATAAATATATCAATATCAATACATGAATGTATTAATAGTATAAATCTCAAGAATATTGATATAAACACCTAGAACATGAAATCCCAACAATAATATTATAAATGTAAACAATATTTTCATTTATGAAAGACGTGAACAAAGTGAAGGGATCCACAAAAAAGACCACAACAATCAGAAATGCAAGAGAAATATATAAAATAGTAACACTGCCATTGGAGCAAAGCAACATAAATGAAAAAAAAACAAATCTAAATTGCACACATTGGATTTAAAGAAGAACAACATAATAGGACATTTTAAGACCATAGATATACAATTTTGTACATAAAAACAACATTAGTGTTTAAAATAATCAATTTAACCAACATTGCAACCATAGAAAGAACATTGAGTCTTAACATATATTTTTTGTTTTCTTTACATCAAATAATTCCACTACAAAATTGAAGTTCAAACAATGTTTCAAAAGTCATCTATGGAGCGGCCTCTTCCAAAACACAACCAGACTGATGACAAAAGCAACACCAATTCAAATCAATAGGATAATGTTCACGATACTTAACACTTTCCAACCAATTCCTTCTTGTTCTCCTCCCAGACTCCCTCTGGTGCACATGTTTCAAGTATTTTACGTGTGTTTTTGTTTGATCTAGCTCATGAATATGATCATCAATAAATGCAGGATGGAACCCATGTTTTCTATCAAACTTGTTCTGAAGATAGGAAATAAAGCTTATAGCTCTACAATATCGCGTATTGTTTTGGAATAATAAATGACATCATTATTGTCCATATCTGCATTTGAAAGAAACAAAAACAAAAGCAAAATCAATAAAGACATGCACAAATAAATAAGCACACACACACACACACACACACACACACACATATATATATATACATAAAACATAACACCTCATTTTTATTTATGTTAAAAAAATAATGTTATAGTGTTACATGAAAAAAAACAACCTAGTGTTACATGAACCAAACGATATAAAAATTTCTACAAATATAAGCCTCATTTCAAAATACAATAGAAAAAATTGTAGAAATAGAATAAAATCATGGCCAATATTCAAAACCTCCATTTTTCATTTCATGATGTAATATGAATCCATAATATTAATATCAATATGAACCAGTTATAGAAATGATTTGGAATGATTGGTTCATATAACTAATTGTTTATGTTTGAATGGTCTGTTGCAAAGAAAAGAGCAATAGGCACTTAAAAAATTAAATAAGTAAAATGAACAACATGAAAAACGATGTAAACAACTTTCTCAAATATTACTATGAATATGATGAATTTATTAATCTAATAAATATATGAAAATGATTATTATATTAAAAGTAAATCAAGAGGATAATAAAAGCAATTAAAAAAACATACTATAAAGAAGGTCACAATGTTATTAGTTGTATTTCATAGTGATATGGACTTCAATCACTCCTCTTCCTTCTTCCTAATTGTAACATATGTGCTATCTTTCATCTTGGCATAATGTTGAAAAGAAAAAGGCGGTGCAATGAATGTAAGGCCCTGCTGCTCTTTATTCACAATATAAACTGACACTCATTCTAAAGTCAATCCCTATTACGTGTGGATTGTAAGAGCCCATGCCATCTTCAAAGAAATTTGTTTTCGATTTCCTCTTATCACTCGGGTGATAGGGACAATGTTTGGATTGCTTACATCAAATGGAACACCAACATACTTATCAAACATATACAACCACTGGGGTGATAGGGACAATGTTTTGATTGCTTGCATCAAATGGAACACCAACATACTAATTCTATGTGTTATTTAGGTTTATGAGTAACTTATCTGATTTCATTAGTATAAACATTAAGATCATTGCAAATTAAATCATGAATTATAACTAACATAAATTTATGACTAATTATCATTAACTATGAGTTATTTAACTTATGAGTAATTGAATAATTTTATGTTTTAGTTTTCAGGTTTAGGAGTAATTTATATTAATTGATTAAACAATTTCTAATTTAATAAATAATTTTGATATAAATATTTATTAATTATTTAGAATTTAAACAATTTCTTATTTAATAAATACTTTTTTAACCATTATTACAAAGCTTAATTAATTTCATTAAAATTAGTATAAATAAATGAGACCTAGTATTACAAAGATGATTTTCGTGTCCTTTCTTAGATGTAATGAATTTTTAATCACCATATATTTTATTTATTTTATTTTGAGAGAGATGAAAAAATAGTGAGAAATTTGAAGTTATTTATTTATTTAAATGAATTACATGATTTCATTCACATTTTGATTAACCTAAATAATTTATGGTTTGAATTTGACAAAAAAAACTTGACTCAATCATAATGAATCCAAAAATATCAAATTAAAATTATATTACTAAATTACTAAAACAACACATTCGTATATATTAATTTAGGTTAATTATGAGTAATTTAGATTAATGAATAATTATGATTAATTATAAGTAACTATGGTTTATTTAGGTTTATGAGTAATTGACTAATTCTATGTGTTATTTAGGTTTATGAGTAACTTATCTGATTTCATTAGTATAAACATTAAGATCATTGTCAAATTAAATCATGAATTATAACTAGCTTAGATTTATGACTAATTATCATTAAATATGAGTTATTTAGCTTATGAGTAATTGACTAATTTTATGTTTTAGTTTTCAGGTTTAGGAGTAATTTATACTAATTGAATAAACAATTTCTGATTTAATAAAAAAAATTGATATAAATATTTATTAATTATTTTGAATTTAAACAATTTCTAATTTAATAAATACTTTTTTAACCATTATTACAAAGCTTAATTAATTTCATTAAAATTAGTATAAATAAATGAGGCCTAGTATTACAAAGATGATTTTTTTGTCCTTTTTTAGATGTAATGAATTGTTAATCACCATATATTTTATTTTTTTATTTTGAGAGAGATGAACAAATAGTGAGAAACTTGAAGTTATTTATTAATTTAAATAAGTTAAGTGAGTTCATTCACATTTTGATTTACCTAAATAATTTATGGTTAGAATTTGACAAAAAAAACTTGACTTAATCATAATGAATCCAAAAATATCAAATTAAAATTAGATCACTAAATTTCTAAAACAACACATTCGTATATATTAATTTTTCTCATATTTAGAATTAATATAAAATCATTTTACTTATTTATTAATAAAACAATAGATTGTTCATATGATAAGATAATCCTTGTAATGGACTGCATTAATATCACAACTTAGGCATTCTAATGGTCTACATTAATATATACATGATTATGATTATGTGGTATATGGAGGTTAAATTAATAAATAATAGGAAATTTAAATAAAAAAAATGTAATATGTTTTATGTTTGTGATATTTTTAGACATATTTTTATATATTTATAACTTTTATTAATTATTTGAATTTCTTAATATGTATTAAAATAGTATTACTTAGTTAATAATGTAATTTTTAATCATACATTAATCATAATAATTATAATTTAAATGTTCCTGACCATTAAGAAAATGTGTTTCTAAAACAATTAATTCTATATGTCTCCATTGTTTTAAAAAAATAATGATATATAACTTGATCTTAATCTTAAAACTCAATTATTATTTTTATTTTATGTGTTTATAAATATTTTTAATGGGTTGTATAACAGGTAGATGTTCATGAATTTTTGGTTGGAACTAATACATTTTTTATTGACTTAATCTTAATTTTTATTGTTTAGTCAAATTTGCTTGTAATTCCAAACAATCTTTGCCAAATTTACTTGTGATTCCAAACAATCCTTATCAAATTTACTTGTAATTTTTAGTTTTATTTTGTTGAATCAAATTAAATTGTAATTCCAAACCATTTTTGCCAAATTATAAACAACAGAAAATCTAAAAACACATGAATTTAAACATATATTAAGGTGTTTAAAGTTTCTTTAAAAAGAAAATGAAAATATTTGTTTTATTGAATTAATCTATTCTTATACATATTTTTATTATACAATGTTTTTTGTAATTATAATTTATGAAAGAAATAAAAAGAAAGGTGTTTAAAGTTTCTCTAAAAAAAATTGAAAGATTTGTTTTATTGAATTAATCTATTCTTATATATATTTTTATTATACAATGTTTCTTTTGTAATTATAATTTATGAAAGAAAAAAAAGAAAAAAAGGTCACAGTAAGAGATTTAATATCACTTTTGATAATATAATTTTATAAACTCTATATCTTATTTTTCTAACATATTGTAATATGTATGTAATATAATCATAAGAGTTTTTTCATTATTCTCTTATATAATTATATTATTCTATTTCTTCCAAAAAAAAATTGTTTAAACAATTCTCAATAACATATTAAATACATTTAAATATTTAAATTAATACATTCGAGCTAAAGACATATACATTATACAAATTCCTATAATATTAATAACAACCAATTACATTACCCATATTACACATATACATCATCGAAATTCCTACAATATTAATGACAACCAATTACATTTAAAACCCATATTTGTTCATTAGTCAATGAAATTTTTATTCATCAATACACATGTAAATATTCATAATTATAGGTCACACCCTTTTTTTGAATCCAACAAAATTTCCTATATTTTACAAGGCTTTTAAACAAGTAGAAAAAGGTGTGACATTCTTTACAATGAACAGTTAATAGAACAACATATTCCACTTGTTTGGGTGCCAAAGTTAATTTATAGTGCCACATAGTTAATTTATAGTGAACAATTAATTTAGGTTAATTATGAGTAATTTAGATTAATGAATAATTATGATTAATTATAAGTAACTATGGTTTATTTAGGTTTATGAGTAATTGACTAATTCTATGTGTTATTTAGGTTTATGAGTAACTTATTTGATTTCATTAGTATAAACATCAAGATCATTGTCAAATTAAATCATGAATTATAACTAATTTAGATTTATGACTAATTATCATTAACTATGAGTTATTTAGCTTATGAGTAATTGACTAATTTTATGTTTTAGTTTTGAGCTTTATGAGTAATTTATACTAATTGAATAAACAATTTCTCATTTAATAAATACTTCTTTAACCATTATTACAAAGCTTAATTAATTTCATTAAAATTAGTATAAATAAATGAGACCTAGTATTACAAAGATGATTTTTTGTCCTTTCTTAGATGTAATGAATTTTTAATCACCATATATTTTATTCTTTTTATTTTGAGAGAGATGAACAAATACTGAGAAATTTGAAGTTATTTATTTATTTAAATGAATTACGTGATTTCATTCACATTTTGATTTAGTCACTCGTTTTTATTTAATTTTATATATTTTTATTTGATGTATTATTATCTTTCATAATATTGAAGAGATACAATGATTTTAATTAAATGTTTATATCTTTCTTTTATATATATATATATATATATATATATATATATATATATATATATATATATATTCTAAAATATTTAAATTTTTATAATATATTTTTTAAGATATTTAAAATTTTGAAAAAAACTCTTATTTTTATTATTTAAAATTATAATATTAAAAGATTTATTAAAAAAAATGATAATTTAAATAAATTTAAAAAAATCAATAATTATATATTTTTTTGACTTGGAAAACAAAATTGAATAAATTTAAAAATATTTCATAGTAAATCACTTTCTCTTTTAAAAAAAATAATTGGTATCATATTAGTTTAACTATTAAGATTGAAATTAGTTTAATTATATAAATCAAATACCTAATAATTTCTTTTTTTATCAAAAACCTTTAATTTAAAAATATTTTTAATATATTTTATTTTAATAACTTATTAACTTATCAAAATCATAAAACTACAGATTTACTGTCATAAATTTATTAAAAAAATTCAACAATACACCTCATAAATTGTAAATAAAAATCCTTGGAAAAGTGAATGCAACCTAATCTACAATGAGAAAGATATGATGAATGATATTAGAATAAATTTGAAATTACCAGAAAACAACTTGAGCAATGACTACAGTTCCAAAATATTCTGTTAATTCTTGGCTGCTGGTAGGTGGCTACTGTATATTCTCATGTCTCCAAATGGGATCCGAACAAAATTATTAATAGAAATTCTCGTTATCATCATAGGTCTTACTTAATTAGAGTTTTAGGTCTCAGTTTCTTTGTGGCCAAACAATATATCGAGCATAATGTTACAGTTGCAGTATATATAGATTTTTTAAAGTCCCTATGGATGATCAAAATCTATAGATTTTTCAAGGAAGTTTTCCACCTCTAAATATCATGGAGTTGAATGCATCCTTACTACCGCAAACATGGAACATAACAAATATCTAATTTAAATAAATAAAAAAATGAAAAAGGCATAAGTTTTTTTTGGAAATCATGAAAAATGTAAAAAGTGTATATGTTATTTTTTTCCAGCCATATAAACTTATAAAAATGTATAAGGCTTTTTCCAAATGGCTAAAAACGAAAAAAAAAAATGGAAAAAATAGAAATGAATTTTTCCAAATGGCTTAAACAAAAAAAGTCTAAATTTCCATATATCATATTATAATCAAAATGAAACCCATACTATTGAGACACAATACTCTAAGAATTATATGAATGGGAAGTATATCTAAAATATTGCAACTATATACTATCAAAATATAAATATAAATATTAAAATGAACATAAACATATAACATTGTTTGAGAATCAATGACAAAAACCAATACAAGTAATATGTATAACATAACTCATAGAAATTATAATTATACAGACAAAGAAAAATGCATAACGTCGAGAAACATTTACATGTAAATAAGAAAACTTTAGGGGAATCAATATTAAATATTTTACATCACAAAGATCGATACAAACATAATTTAAAGTATTACCATAAAGACCCATGGTATGTATAGAGAGAAAAATGGAAATATTTTCCACAACCATAGACAGTATATAAAATGGAAATATTTATAAGAACTCTTAAGAGTACTAATATCCTAAGACCCATAGTATGTATAGAGAGAAAAATGGAAATATTTTCCACAACCGTAGAGTGTATATAAAATGGAAATATTTATAAGAACTCCTAAGAATACAAATATCCTAAGATTCCATAGCAATATACAATAGTCGAATCTCATTAATAGAATCCATATGGGGAGGAATTGAAAAAACATCTCCATACTTAATAAAATCATTGCAATCCTCCAATGTCGGGTACCAAAACTGAGACATCTACTCATTAGTTGAATTATCAATATCTATTGGAAAACAGATGCGAGTTATCATGTCATATAATAGGAAAGGAACTTCACTGTAGTTGCACATAAGAACGAGACCATGGAATGTTCGAAACAGAAGATAACCAAGACATTTGCTATTTATATCTGCAGAAATTTCTTCCAACAACTTCCATATGAAACCCAAATCATCTTCAAAGTAGTCAATTCTTCGTTCAACACACAGTTGGCCAAATTGGAATGATCTAATTCTTCAATTGACCATACAGAAGTGGAGCCATCATTGACAAGGCATATCAACTGATTCATGTATATTGCTAATACATACAACGTATGTCACTGATTGGAACAAATGAAAAACCCCACTCATTTTTTATTACGTCAAACCAGTAGATTGAATACCCATACCGAGGATAATCTTCATACTTCTTGTCGAGATACAGACAAAAAAATTTACTTTTATAAAACACTACATTCTTAGGGGGTGAAGTGCCACCAAATGGAACAACAGCCCTTTGCCATACCCTATGAAGACTACTACAAACATAAAATTTAGACTGCATTCTATCATAGATATGTTTTAGAACAACCCAGTCATATTTTCTGCTACTTACATTTTCCAATAATGAAAAGAATCCCGAGTCTCCAATTCGTATTGGCCCTATGTTTTTAAATGCCTTTGTAAATGGATTCGTTACAAAATAGTTGTGTGTTTGGGAGCATTCTGTTGGTAAGGATAAAACCACCATTGGTCCAACAATACACTCTACTCTATATCTTGAATCTATGAATCCCAAATGAAATTGAGATATGTGGTCATTTTGATTAAGGTATTGAGCAGCAAAACAATTGTCTTCACTATTGAGGAAAGGAATGAGAAATCCAAATTCGTTCGTAGAGACATTCTTGCAATGTAAAAAGAAAGAAGGGTTTTGCAAAGCATTCTTCCATTTTTTACAAACAATGTTAAACTTTATCACAACAGATAAAGGGATCCATCGGAAGACAAGTTCAAGAACTTCGAATGGAAGACAACTCCAAATAGCTCGATCCATGATGAAACAATGAAATCACCTAAAAAAAAAAAAAAGGCATTTGATATCAACAAAATAATTTAATGTTGAATCAAATTAAAAGTAACATAAATACATAATTTACCATACAAAATTTTCCATTATGTTAAGGATAAAAAATGTTAATGGTTGTGTAAGAGTGAAATTTGAACTAACAAAAAATAGTTGGTGAACAACTTGGTTTTTTTCTAGATTCAAGATCACATGCTTACCTCTTTTGTATAGTAGTAAATTTATTTTAGTTATATGTTTTAATTATGTATGTAATGTGAATCACCTAAATAATTTATGGTTGGAATTTGACAAAAAAACCTGACTCAATCATAATGAATCTAAAAATATCAAATTAAAATTATATTACTAAATTTCTAAAACAACACATTCTTATATATTAATTTTTTTCATATTTAGAATTAATATAAAATCATTTTACATTTTTATTAATAAAATAATAGATTGTTAATATAATAAGATAATCCTTGTAATGGACTGCATTAATATCACAACTTAAAAATTCTGATGGACTACATTAATATCTACATGATTATGATTATGTGGTATATCGAGGTTAAATTAATAAATATTAGGAAATTTATATAATAAAAAATGTAATATGTTTTATGTTTGTGAGATTTTTCAACATAGATTTATATATTTATAACTTTTTTTAATTATTTGAATTTCTTAATATTTATTAAAATAGTATGTCTTATTTAATAATGTAATTTCAAATCATACACTAATCATAATAATTATAATTTAAATGTTCTTAACCATTAATAAAATTTGTTTCTAAAAAATTAATTCTATATGTCTCCATTATTTAAAAAAAATAATGATATATAACTTGATCTTAATCTTAAAACTCAATTATTATATTTATTTTATGTGTTCATAAATATTTTTAATGGGTTGTCTAATAGGTAGATGTTCAGGATTTATTGGTTGGAACTAACTACATTTTTTGTTGACTCAATCTTAATTTTTATTGTTTACTCAAATTTACTTATAGTTGCAAACAATCTTTGCCAAAATTACTTGTGATTCCATACAATATTTATTCAAATTTACTTGTAATTTTTTTTTTTGGTTGAATCAAATTAAATTGTAATTCCAAACCATTTGTGCCAAATTATAAACAATAGAAAATCTAAAAACACATGAATTTAAGCATATATTGGAACTTGTTCAATTTGAAAAATTCATATTTTTAACCTTTTGATACAAAAATTAAGTTCTTATGATGCATATTCTATGTGCCAATTGTCACTTCGAAAAAAAAACCTGTGGATATTCAGGTTCCAAAATCCATTCTTCATAATATTGTATTTGAAGTAGTTGTTAAGATCCCCTATGGTACGCAAATGAAACAAGTTCTTGCTAATGGCAAGAAAGGGGCTTTAAATGTAGGAGATGTTCGAATTTTACTCGAGGTCTTTGAATTAGCTCCTCTGGATCGTATTTCCCCTAAGATTAGACAAAAGATGGGCAATCTTTATTTTCAAAACTATCGTCTCAATAAAAAACACATTATTGTAATACGTCCTATTCCTGCTCAAAAATATAGTGAACTTGTGTTCCCCATCCTTTCACCAGATCTTGCTACTAATAAAGAAGCTCACTTTTTGAAATATCCCATATATGTGGGTGGTAATAGAGGAAGAGGACAAATTTATCTTGATGGGAGTAAGAGCAACGATACGGTCTATAGTGCTTCAACAACAGTAAGAATGAAAAGAAATTTACGCAAAGAAAAGGGTGGATATGAGATAACTATGAATAATACATCTAACGATGGGCAAGTGGTTGACATTATACCTCGAGGATCGGAGCTTCTTATTTCTGAAGGCGAATTGTTCAAGGTCAATTGGCCATTACAAAGTAATCCTAATGTCGATGGATTTGGTCAAGGAGATGCAAAGATAGTACTTCAAAATCCATTACATGTTAAAGGTCTTTTATTATTCTTAGCATCTGCCATTCTAGTACATATATTTTTGGTCCTTAAGAAAAAACAATTTGGGAAAGTTCAATTGGCCTAGATGAATCGTTAGGTCCATATATTTTTGAGCATGAAGTTTACTTATTGATTCAAAAATGAATACCCCTTTGGATCCTTTTATCCTTCTTCTCCCTTATATATTCTTGAGAAGATGTTCATGTAGATATATCTAAATTGGAATAAATTTGAAATAGGGAGTGACTCCATAAGCACTGGAACATATCAAATTGTTGAACGATCCCCATATGTTATATTGTCTACTATATCCATGTCACTCCCTCGTTTCCTTATCCAAACGATCAAGAAAAAAGAGATAGATCGTAGGGAGGAGAGATGAGGAGAATAACTAAGAAATATTGGAGAAGATTCCTATTTTCTCTCATCCCATTCTTTATCCTATTTCATTATTCGAGGAACTAATTGGGTTTCTGATCCTGTCTTATTCGTCAATTCCTTCATAAACTAAAGATTATTTTGTACGTTATACTGAAAATTCGTAAAGAAGGAAGAGAAAGCAAGTAAGAGGCAATATCACTCATAAAAAAAAAACCATAAAACTTTTGATAGGGTTCATTCCTAATGAGAGAAAATGAATAAAAGGTGTTTTTCCTCCTCTTTTATTTTGTAATCCAAAATAAGAGAAGAAAAGATTCTATATGCACATTTAGATTCTCATAGTTCAGGTTTTTACAAAAACTTCGCATAATCTCCCATTAGAGAAATGAGAAAATATTTAGTACTTAATATTATCTATTTTTTATGTTGTTCCTTTGATGGAGATTGAAATTGTATAGATCCAATTCTTTTATTTTTTTATGTTTATTTTTTATTTTTATTTTTATTTTATTTTACTTTATTTTACTTTATTTATTTATTTCTCGATCATATAACGAAAGAATAGATTCGCTCATCAGTTGAATGAAGTAAATGACAGATTCATTTTATTTATATGAATCCTCTCTTCTAATTCATATTAATATAGAAATAATCTCAAAAAAGAGATTTCGATAAGGCCTTACCCTTCTTTGAAGGGTAAGGCCTTATTGATTTTTCACTTTTGCATGTATGCTATTTCCCACAGTAAGTGCATTTCCACTATTATAGGGATGACCCTAATCCAGAATATGAACCATAGAAAAAGACACCCATTATACTAATCACGATAATACCGGTTACAGTACCTATCAACCAAAGAGGGATCCGTCCAATGGTATTAGACATTTCTCTTACTCCCTTTCACAATTTCTTAAGTGGTCATACTCAAGACATAAATAGTCATAGCATATATAATTATGCGTATTGGATCTCTTCCAATGGGGTGAGAATATTCTAATTTTTCCTAATTGAAAAAAATAATTAGAGAATGGAACAACAAGTACAAAAATTAGTAGCAACCCCCAGTAGAGACTGGTACGATTCAATTCAACATTTTGGTCATTTAGGTTCGGTTGTGTCATATCTACATACTTCCTCTTCCTTTAGTATAGAGT
Source organism: Pinus tabuliformis (assembly GCA_031772625.1). Lineage (NCBI taxonomy): Eukaryota > Viridiplantae > Streptophyta > Pinopsida > Pinales > Pinaceae > Pinus > Pinus tabuliformis. The sequence goes on from CM062806.1 coordinate 539,363,811, forward strand.
TTATCGTTGGATGAACTGCATTGCCAATATTGATCCCAAGAAAATAACTGTAGAGATAGCTTGCCCGTGAAGGACCAACCATCTAACTGTAAAAATTGGATAAGTTTTATCTATAGTCATTAGTGCCTCATAAAAGGATCTAGTAAATTCATCGAGTTACCCTACTGGATCAAAACCACCAGTTAGTAATGGGATCTCTTGTCAACTTTCTGTGAAATACTCATTTGGCCAAGGGCTCCCGAACACATCATAAGCCAAACCTGTGTTGACAAATAACCAACCTGCAATGAATAGGGAAGGTATGGTAATGCTTTGGATAACCCAGTATCTAATACTAGTAATAATGTCAGTAAAGGAGCGTTCTCTCGTATTCCCAGACATGCTTAGCTCCATATATTATTGTAAATTCACTGAAGGGAGAATTGATCCCATGAAAGATAGAGATTAGGAAATGGAAAACTACTGATATCTTCTCCAATCCTTGTTTGGCTGTCAATGTTATACCAAGGGTATCTTTGAAGTCTATTACAGTAGTATAGCTAGATTTCTTCTAACACAACAATACAATTTTGATGAGTATCAAGAAAGAACGAGATAAAATTATTTTTTTCCTACCAGTAGTTGTTCTATCTATGTTTGGTCGACTAAATACCAACAGGAGTAAGAGAATATTACATGTTCTGAGGTCTGGGCATAAGGAACCCCCCAATCAATGTTGTAACAATTGCATAGACTGTGGAAATTTTCAATTGGAATTACCTTCTACATACAAGTGGTTTAGAACCAAAAAAGAGGATGAGTGTCGCTTGCAAAGGATATCAATCACTATCAATACAACTCATCCAGAATATGATAATTTTACTTCTTTTTTTCTCATTTCAACATGACATTATGCCTGTGTAGATGACCCCAATAATTTAGATTACATGGGGATCATTGATGCTACGCAAATGTATGCTACTTTTCCAATAGTATCGGGCACAGATGGAGTTACGCCACAAACTTATTATATAGTACCTTGTATTAACGAGTAGGTGTTACTTATTAGATAAAACCAAGTGGATAATGCAATAGAACCTAGTCAATTTTAGGTTTGTAAAATTACGAGTTACTCTTTGCAATAGGTGGAATTTATGTAATATGGGATTCTACTCGCTCTAAGAATGAATATTGAAAAACCTAATCTGTCTAGAGGGATGAACAATCGGGTCAACCATTGTCAATCATAGCCAACCCTAGTCGACCATGGTTGAATGTCACATTGTGACAAGGATTGTCTCACCATGAAAATACATAATGTTTATTTTAGTCTTTGTAATATTTATATTTGGGTTTATGAATGTTGGGTTTATAATATTAGTCCCTTGAGTTTAATATTATTCCCTTGGGTTCATAATGCCTTGGGGTTTTAATATTATTCATTTGGGTTTATAATATCAATCCCTTGGGTTTATTATTCCCTTATGTTTATAATATCAATCATGTTCAACCATTGTCAATCCTAGCCAACCATTGTCAACCATGTTTGAATGTCTCATTGTTACAAGGATTGTCTCACCATCAAAATAAACCATGTTTATCTTAGTGGTTGTATTATTTATATTTGGATTTACCAATGTTGGGTTTATAATATTAGTCCCATGGGTTTAATATTATTCCATTGGGTTCATAATCCCTTGGGATTTTAGTATTAATCCCTTAGTTTTATTATTCCTCTAGGTTTATAATATCAATCCGTTGCGTTTATTATTCCCTTAGCTTTATAATATCGATCATGGTCAACCATTGTCAACCATGGTTGAATTTCACATTGTGACAAGGATTACCTCACCGTGAAAATAACTCATGTTTATTTTAGTCTTTGTAGTATTTATATTTGGGTTTACGAATGTTGGGTTTATAATATTAGTCCCTTGGGTTTAATATTATACCCTTGGGTTCTTAGGATTAATCCCTTGGATTTATTATTCATTTGGGTTTATAATATCAATCCCTTGCATTTATTATTTCCTTAGGTTTATAATATCAATCATGGTCAACCATGGTTGAACGCTGCATTGTGACAAGGATTGTGGTATTTATATTTGGGTTTATCAATATTGGGTTTATAATATTAGTCCCATGGGTTTAATATTATTCCTTTTTGGTTCATAATCCGTTGGGGTTTTAGTATTAATCCCTTAGTTTTATTATTCCTTTGGGTTTATAATATCAGTCCCTTGGGTTTATTATTCCCTTAGATTTATAATATCAATCACGGTCAACCATGGTTGAATCTTGCATTGTGACAAGGATTGTCTCACCATCAAAATAAATCATGTTTATTTTACGGTTTGTATTATTTATATTTGGGTTTACCAATGTTGGATTTATAATATTAGTCCCATGGTTGATTGTCGCATTTCGAAAAAGATTGTTTCACCATGAAAATAAACCATGTTTATTTTAGTGTTTGTAATATTTATATTTGGTTTTACCATATTAGTCCCATGGTTGAATGATGCATTTTAACAAATATTATATCACCATGAAAATAAATCATGTTTATTTTGGTCTTTGTAATATTTATATTTGGGTTTATGAATGTTGGGTTTATAATATTAGTCCCTTGGGTCTGATATTATTCCCTTGGGTTCATAATCCCTTGGAGTTTTATTATTAATCCCTTGGGTTTATTATTCATTTGGGTTTATAATATCAATCCCTTGGGTTTATTATTCCCTTAGGTTTATAATATCAATTATGGTCAACCACGGTCAACCATGGTTGAATGTCACATTGTGACAATGATTGTCTCACCATGAAAATAAATCATGTTTATTTTAGTATTTGTAATATTTATATTTGTGTATACGAATGTTGGGTTTATAATATTAGTCCCTTGGGTTTAATATTATTCCCTTGGGTTTTAGTATTATCCAAGGGTTATTATAATACATTTGGGTTTATAATATCAATCCCTTGGCTTTATTATTCCCTTAGGTTTATAATATCAATCATGGTCAACCATTGACAATCATAGCTAAGCATGGTCAACCATGTTTGAATGTCGCATTGTGACAGGATTGTCTCGCCATCAAAATAAAGCATATTTATCTTAGTGTTTGTAGAATATATATTTGGGTTTACCAATGTTGGGTTTATAATATTAGTCTCATGGGTTTAATATTATTACCTTAGGTTCATAATCCCTTGGGGTTTTAATATTAATCCCTTAATTTTATTATTCCTTTGGGTTTATAAAATCAATCCCTTGCGTTTATTAGTCCCTCACATTTATAATACCGATCATGGTCATCCATTGTCAATCATAGCCAACCATGGTCAATCATGGTTGAATGTCACATTGTGACAAGGATTGTCTCAAAATGATAATAAATCATGTTTAGTTTAGTCTTTGTAATATATATATTTGAGTTTACGAACGTTAATATTATTCCCTTGGGTTCATAATCCCTTGGGGTTTTAGTATTAATCCCTTGGCTTTAATATTCATATGAGTTTATAATATCAATCCCTTGGGTTTAATATTTCCTTATGTTTATAATATCAATCACGGTCAACCATGGTTGAATGTTGCATTGTGACAAGGATTGTCTCACCATCAAAATAAACCATTTTTATTTTAGTGTTTGTAGTATTTATATTTCGGTTTACCAATGTTGGGTTTATAATATTAGTGCCATGGTTGAATTTCACATTTTCACAAATATTGTCTCACTATGAAAATAAACTATGTTTAATTTAGTGTTTGTAATATTTGTATTTGGGTTTTACCATATTGGTCCCATGGTTGAATGTTGCATTTTGACAAATATTGTCTCACCATGAAAATATATAATGTTTATTTTAGTCTTTGTAAGATTTATATTTGGGTTTATGAATGTTGGGTTTATAATATTAGTCCCTTGGGTTTAATATTATTCCCTTGGGTTCATAATCCCCTGGGGTTTTAGTATAAATCCATTGGGTTTATTATTCATTTGGGTTTATAATATCAATCCCCCGGGTTTATTATTCCCTTAGGTTTATAATATCAAGCATGGTCAACCATGGTTGAATTTGACATTGTGACAAGGATTGTCTCACCATGAAAATAAATCATGTTTATTTTAGTTTTTGTAATATTTATATTTGGGTTTACAAATGTTGGGTTTATAATATTAGTCCTTTAGGTTCAATATTATTACCTTGGGTTTATTATTCATTTAGGTTTGTAATATCAATCTCTTGCATTTATTATTCCCTTAGGTTTATAATATCAATCATGGTCAACCATTTTCAATAATAACAAACCATGGTCAACGATGTTTGAATGTCACATTGTGACAAGGATTGTCTCACCATTAAAATAAACCATGTTTATTTTAGTGTTTGTAGTAGTTATATTTGAGTTTACAAATGTTGGGTTTATAATATTAGTCCATGGGTTTAATATTATTCCCTTGGGTTCATAATCCCTTAAGGTTTTAGTATTAATCCCTTAGTGTTATTATTCCTTTGGGTTTATAATATCAATCTCTTGGGTTTATTATTCCATCAGGTTTATAATATCAATCATGGTCAACCATTTTCAATCATAACCAACCATGGTTGAATGTCACATTGTGACAAGGATTGTCTCACCATGAAAATAAACCATGTTTATTTTAGTCTTTCTAATATTTATATTAGGGTTTACCAATGTTGGGTTCCTAATATTAGTCCCTTGGGTTTAATATTATTTCCTTGGGTTCATAATCCGTTGGGGTTTTAGTATTAATCCTTCGGGTTTATTATTAACTTGGGTTTATAATATCAATCATGGTTAGCTTTATTAATCTCCTGCATTTGTAATATCAATCCCTTGCGCTTCTTGGTCCCTTAGATTTTTAATATTTATCCATTGGGTTCACTTATTCCTTGGGATTTTAGTGTTAATCCCTTGGTTAATAATAATAATATATTATGATTATTATTATTATAATATAATATTATATTATAATACTGGGAGGCATGTTCAGTGGGGAAAATTTAGGACTCACGAAACTGAAAAAAGGTTAGATTGACAGAATGTACCAACTGATCCTCTGAAGCCTTTTTATTAATGATGCCTCTATTTTCTTTTTCCTCCTCACATGGAACCTCTAACCTTTCAGCTTCCTTTTCTCCTAACTTCCATTGTTTTCATAAATAAATTGCCAAAAATGTCATCTTTCCTTTTGAAAGCCTTTGCCATTTCCTTTACCAATTTCCTTAGCCATAATAAACCAAATGAAAACTCACACTAGGATTTCTTGCCCAATATTCAACTTGGAATACGTGTCCCATGACCTTATTTATTATTTTTCCTTTATTAACTTTATTACATGGATTTTCTCCTATATTAACGCCCACCTCCACTAGCTAAGCCCCTGAACAATAGGCACGTTGTCATACTAGCGGTACGGAACTGAGGGTCGAGTTGATAACCCACCCTTCAGAGATCTTCTTGTAGTGCTCCTACCATGTTTTTTACAGTACCTTGGCATCCAGAAAAGTACCTTGGCATCCATCCTTACTTCCTCCCTTATTCCTTTCCCCAATCCTTCTTATTCCCTTCTCGCTTCTCTTCATCCTCCTCCCATGGGATAATCTATATATAATTCATGGTGTTTATACAAATATATAACATCTTCTTCACATGGTCCTTCTCTTTTAAAGTTTTGATCTGGAAATGAGCAAGTACCATTCAAAGTCAAATATCTATTTTATATAATTTATAATTGTGAATCTAAAGCATTTAGATAGCAACATTAAATTTTAATAATGACATAAAGCCACAAAAGGATGTAGTACAATACTTTTTTTCTTTAGAAAATCATTGTTGCCACCAACAATTGTATTAACTATTGGGTATAAAGGCATGGGGGAGACATGGATAATTTTTCCACTCTCTTTATTCCATAGATAAGTAGGAACTAATGGATCTTCTCTTTAAGAGCTATTGAGCTTCATGCAATAAGTTGAGTAGCTCCTTCGAATGTTGGCTAGGCAAGGGTTCGCTTCTAATGCCCTCCCAAGGTATTTATGGACATGCTATGTATCTTGAGTGGGGACTAAATTGTCATTTCAATATCATTTTTGCTTCACCATCACATTTTCCAATCAACATTATCATATATTATTGCATGGTGTAGTACGCTTTAAGATCCTTGACTTGTAAACACAATTTATAATTTTCTCCTATGGTGGACAAAATGGTAGCAATACATAAATTATGATGCAATTGAAATAATTAAAAATGCATTCCAAACAATGTACAAGATAATCCTATGTTTTGAAAATCTTATTGGAGACTAATACCAAATCCCTAAAAAATACCTTTCTACAAGAGATTCCCTTTGGAAGTATAATTTTTATATACCATGGAGAATAAGACAATAGATAGGGATTATCGTTCTTTGTCAACTAGAAGTTTTGCATGCTTGGAAATTTAACTCAATTAAAAAATATTCCTTTCTAGAAGATCTTCCTATATCTTGCTTAATGTTGGTGCATACGTAGGGATCCTTCCCAACGATAAAATAAAGCAAGGTAACACTAGGGAACTATATAATGACTTTGCAATTGGCGAAAATATATCATATATAATATTTTCAAGCATAGTTTCCACATATTTCTTCACAATCATCATCATGTTATCATGTTTGGCAATAATGAAATAAAAAATTTGACAAATCCTACGAACCCTTTGCATCATGAAAATTTTTAAAATGGAAATCTTTCCTACAATAGAAAAAAGGAAGCCCTCTTTGCTAAGCAATTCAATTTGACTTCCAAGAAAATGATAAATATAGTTAGAGACCGTAAACCACCTTGTAGCAATGATTATTTATCTTCCTAAGAGGAAAACTATCAAGGAGAAAAGACACTATATTATTTATTTAACAATCAGCTTCTCAACCCCTAGAGTAAAATTACCAAGGAAGAAAAGACACTAGATTAGTTATTTAACAATAAACTTTTCAACCCTTAGATTAAAGAGGATCCTTCTCAAATTGCCTTCATAATTGAAAAAGTATTGAACATCAGCACTAAATATCCAACTTTATCAACTCTTGCAGAATTAATAAGTAGCATTGGATTTTCATCGCAATTCTTAATGCAACATTCCTTTGATTACTCCTTCCTCCTCATCATTATTTTGAAAATTTTTGAGTGAAAGCTTCACCTTAACATGTTTCACCAATCCAAAATAGAGAACAAAACCTACCCAACAAAGCCTAATAGTCATTACTTCCAAATACCATTTTGTATATACATGCACTTCAACCATTATTATGAAATGTAGTTGACATAAGTAAACCAGCTATCATCTCTCATAGATTCTAAAAGAATTGGGCCACCATATCAATCACCATGTTTTAAACATTGCATAATTGATCACCCAAATTTATAGTAGTCTTGAGATCTTCTAAGGATAGATACAATTATAAGCTAACATATAAGCATGCACTTCGAGTAATTTAATCCTCCTCTTCAATATAGGTAGAAAATGTTACTAGAATTCATTACACTTACTATGACCCAAAAATTCTAGTCAAGGTCATATAATATATGGAAGTAATGCAACGTGACAAAAAGAAACAAATTCTAGACAATGCAACAATAACATCACACAAAAATGAGATAAATGTATAAAAATGAATGTGCAAATTGATTTATTTGCTTGGAATTCTTATTTTTCCTTGTCTTTAATATATGAATCTCTTATATTAATTTCTCTTGAGAATATATTTTCTTTATCGTATAGATTTAATACTCAAAATTTTGACTAGATTATTTCTAGTTGAAGTTGGAAAAATGTTGCTCAAGAGTAGAATTTGAAGATTAGACTTGCAAAAGCAACAAAAGTCTATTTCATGTACACTTTCCTTGCAGCATAAAAATATCATCCAAACATCTTTGCAACATGACTCATAGCTTTCCACAAATATATCCTGGAGCATCCCATATAAATGCAAGCTAGAATATTGATCTCAATTCGAATGGGCTAGACCAAGCAATTTTTTCAAGTCATAATTGAAGTTCCAATCAAGTACTTATCCCAAATGACATACTATTCTCTCTCTATGTACCTCTTCATCCTTTTACCTTGATTTATGGCTAAATATGGAATTCTTAAAATGGGAATTGGAAAACACAGTTCCTATAATTTGTAAATAAAAATTTCTTAAGACTCAAAACAAAAATTCCATAAAAACAATTATTGAATTTTTGTAGGTTTTGATGCATATGTGTTAAATCATATGCTTCCATAACCCATATTATATTCCTCATTTGTTGGACTATCTTGAAGTCAATTATTTGCCTCTATATATAAAATATCAAACATTTCATTGGCTTTTGTGATGCACATAATTGATTTTACAAACTAATCACGACAAAATTTTGCAACAATGTTAGATGTCTTCCTCATTAATCTAAAATATGAAGGAAAACTTACATCATTCCAATAATGGCATGAGGATTCTATTGAGAAATGTAGCTTGAGGAATAAATTTTTGCATAGGTTGAATGTCACAATATGTAGGAAGTAGTTCAAGAAATTTCTTTAGTGACCACTTAGCAAAAGTGGAAAATTACTCTATTTCGTAATTGCACTTCATGAATAAAAGAAAAAGTGAAAGCTTTTATGCTTTGAAGCCAACTAGTATTAGAAATCTAAATGAAATGTTGTAGAAGATCAAGAACATTTATGAATTGGATTAACATTTAATATCAGCTATATATCTCAAGATTAAGATAGGTGGCAACTAAGATTGAGGAGATTAGCTCCTAAGATTCAAGGCATTAGTTATATTCTTTCAAAATCATAAATAGGACAAGATAGGAGAGGTCAATCTCGTAATAAAAGAGAGAAAGGAAGATAACATAGGACAAAGTGCATTCAAGGAGAAAGTAATAGATTGTTGAAGTTACTAGCCAATACAATAAACTCTACACAACTATAGAAATATTTTCCATATATGTCATACTTTGTCTTTAGTGATTGCTTAAGTGTGCTTCATTGTTGACAGAAGAGGAAGAGTAAAAAATGGCATGAAGGAGAAATTCATACTAATGTATCGTATTATTTCAACCTTTTCCTTTCTTACATGAGGTGTACACTTCAAATCTAGGGGATTTAATGACCATGCAGTTGCTAGATCAAGGTAGGTTGTAAAGGTCACCTTGTTGGCATTTCCGAAGGAATGGAAATATGATTCAATGGAGAATACCTCTATGTGTTTTTTATTTCATTCATTATTCATTTTTCAACCAGTGTGACATTGGTTAAATTTTCAAAAAATTGTTTTTTTGTTAAATACATTTTTTTTACTTATCTAATGAAAGAGCACTAAAACAACAATCAACTAGGATCAAAAAATTTACATGGTATCAAAGCTTTTCTCTTACTGATATTCGCAATGGTTTATAGCGATCAATTAATCGCCAAAAAGAACTAGTAGTTAGAGGGTTTCAGTTTTTATTTTAAGGATTAATTTTTAGATCAAGGAATTTATGCATTATAGCTCAAAAATGGTCTAATCTAGCATCAAAGTTTGAGGATAGATTAGATGGAAACTCAAATTTATTGTCACACAAAGTGAGTGCTACAATTTATTAGAAGAGAATTATCAGTGTGATATTGTCAAGGATGTTATTCTTAGCCTACAGATTCTTTGTAGTGGTCAACTCATAAGTAAGCGAAGGCAAAGAGGAAGATTATGAATACCATAAAGGATCATTTGATTCCTCATATATTAAAAAAGAAAACAATAAAAGAGATGTTTGATGCCCTAGTTGGCATCTACCATAGTGATAACTTAAATAACTAAGCAAAACTGAAGAGGAAGATTATGAATACCATAAAGGACCATTTGATTCCTCGTACATTGAAAAGGAAAACAATAAAGGGGATGTTTCATGCCCTAGTTGGCCTCTACCATAGTGAGAACATAAATAGGTAGATGATATTGCAAAATCAACTCATACCTCTAGAGATTACTATAACATATTCACTAGTTATATTAGCAAGGTCATTTAGATTCGAAATAAACTTGCAATAGTTGGGGATAATATTACAAATGCAAAGTTGGTATACATGGAATTGAATGGATTACAACTTCATAGGAACCATTTATCTAATATATTTCTACCACGACAACATTCCTAACATTGAAAGGTTGTGGGAGGATTTTATTTAAGAGGAGACTCTGATGCAGTTAAAAACCAACGATAAGTGTGATGACAAGATCCCAACCACATTTGGTCAAATAATTAAAGGCAAAATTAAATGACTCAAAAAGGATAAAGGAAAGAGTAACAAGTCAAACTCAAAGCCAGGAAAGGACATGAATCAAATCAAGTGTTTCACTTGCCATAAGCATAACCATTATACATCACAGTGTCTAGATAAGAGGGAGAGTAACGGGAAGCAATAGCAGAAATAGGCAGCAACTTTTACAAAAAACTTGTATAAACAAGTTTCTACCAAGTTTGAGAAGGATTTCTCAATGGTATCGTTCTTTTCTACCAATATGGTTCATAAAAATGCATGGAATGTGGACAACGAGGCATATTCATTGGGGATTTCTCAATGGCATATTTTCTTTCTACTGAACATGGTTCCTAAAAATACATAGGACAACCTAGGGTGAATTTTGTTTAAACAATCGCTATCTAATTGATGTATCCTGATATTTTGCTATTCTAAGGTAATGCCAATGCTTATATGTGTGCGTGCCCCGCAACCCATTTTTGTCTTTTTAATTAAACTGATTAATTAGGAAAAACATAGTATAAAAATGTGGCAATATAAATTATGTTTTTTTTTAGATATTCAGTATTACCAAGTCATGATCTTGCAACAAAATATATTTACAATTAAAAATCTACTAATAAAATGATCGTGAATCTAGATATAAAACTAACTTAAATTAATTAATTTATTAATAACAATAAATTATAATTTAATTAATTTTTATGATTTTTTGATCTAGATAAATAATGAGAAAGATGTTTATGCACATTTATTTATACTGATTTAATTAAACATTAAAAGTAAATTGAGAAAATTTAAATAAATTCAACCTCAATAAGTTTAACCACACAAATAAATATTATTTTTATAAAAAAAATAAAAACCAAACTAATGCTAAAATAGCTAGCAATAACTAGGCAACCAAAAATCCTCTCAAAACATTCTCACTGCATGCTTACATGCGATAGGAAAGAGATCCTTAAAGACTTCGAGTCTAAAATGCCAAGGAAGTCACAAACAATTAAAATATATCTACGGATTTCACAATGCAACAATTAGCATTTATGATTGTTGATATTTGGATTGGAACGATGGTATTGCAGTTTAATCAAGACAAAGATAACATTGCCACTATGACGGGAATGTCATAACAATAATATAACTATGAACATCATGACAAAGAAATATCTTGCAAACCTATGTTTTTTATTAAAGGAAGATTGCGACCTCATTGAAACCTATCTCTCTTCAAAGTTCATGCTAATACACTACATTGAAGAGGATTGAACTACTGATCCTGTAATATTATGAGACTGATTGAAAAACTATGGTGAACATGACTCCGATTCTGGACTTTGCAATGCCATTTGTATTGCTGGTTCTTGTCCTCCACAAAGGATAAATAGGATTGTGGACATCACACATGCTTATACAGAAGGATTTGCTGTGAGATGTTCGTCTCCGGAGCCAAGGAACCCCATAATGTTCATCACCAGTGTGAAAAAAAGTTAACTCTATTCAAAAGTCAAGGACTATAGAAGAAAATATATAACTACGTTGTGCGAGCATCAATATTTTTGAATGTGGGTTAGTCCGAGGGAACCGTGGATAAGAATGAATTGCAGCGAAACATGAAAATATCTGTGTTGGGAACATGCAGTCTGGTGAGAATTTTGAGTTTAATAGCTTTTGTGTTGGGGTTGTAGCTGAAGTAAAGCACATGAAGATATGAGAGGAAAAATCAAGAAAAATGGTTTAATGACTCATAGAGATTTAAATGGCATTGGCACTGGCATCGAGTCAGTGGTTGATATAGTAGTTATTAGCAGCATCCAGGTTCCTTCAATTTTCAGGTTTACATCGTTAAAATATCGTGTTTATGGCTTTAAAAAATAATTACTGAGTTTGGCTTAACTCATTATGAATCACAAAAACTTGAATACACAAATTAAACTAATATTTTTCAATTCACAAATTAAACTAATATTTTTCAATTCCAATATTACAACAGAAGTTATAAAACACATGCGTGCAACCTGCAATGCGGTGATGTCAGTCGTTGACATCAATGATTTGTGCTACTCCAGAACGTTGAGCTATGCCTGACATCAGCACGTTGAGATACTATGCTTCGGAACTCGTTTGATGTCAAGCTACGCTTGTCAAAATTATGAACAATTTGTGCTACTCTAGAACGTTGAGTTATGCCTGACATCAGCCTGTTGAGATACGTAACGCTTCGGAGCTTGTTTGATGTCAAGCTACGGTTGTCAAAACCATGAACTCCACTTTGTTAGTTCTAATTTTTCTAATGGAGTTATACGGCTTCTAATAGCTTCTAATTTCAAGAAATTTTTATTAGATTTTTAGAGAAATTAGAATCAGAGAGCGCAGAACTTCAGAGATGAACACAAAAAAAAAACTCAGAACACTTACCTTCATTCGATGATGAATAGGTATCTATACACAACAAAGAAAATTCTGGAGTTTGATGGGGCAGTGGCTTCTCCAAGAGGCTTGCCCATTTGTCAGTGTATCTGCCGAATTCTAGAAACCGCACTTGAAACATCTGCTGAATTCTCCAGATTAATCTAGCGGCTGTATTAATGGTGGGTAGTTGGAATTAACACCTTCCAACACTCCCCCTTAATTCCAACCATATAACAAATATATAAGACACTGTAAACATATTCTTAGTTGACATGCCTGCTGGTCTAAGTCTCAGCTAGGCTGACAATATAATCTTGATTTTCTACAACACATAACTTACTTCTACAAAACTCGAATTTTGCCCTCCCAAGAGGCTTAGTGAATATGTCAGCTACATTCTCATTTGTATTACTGTACATTAGAGAAATCTATTCTGATTAGACCTTTTCTCTTACAAAATGATATTGTGTGTCTATATGCTTTGACTTTGCATGACATACAAGATTGTTCCCCAACTTGATGGTGCTTTGATTGTCACATTTGATCACTGTAGGTTCTTGTTGACCTTCACCAACATCTTCAAGTATTCTTCTGAGCCATATAGCCTCACAGGTGCCACTACATAATGCTTTATATTCTGCTTCAGTTGATGACAAGGAAACTGTTGCCTGTTTCTTACTGTTCCATGATATAGCTCCCGATCCTATATTGAAGATGTATCCAGTGGTGGATTTCCTGTCATTTGGATTTCCAACCCAGTCAGAATCAGAATGACCTGTCAATTCAACATTACAAGAATTAGTATATTCAATACCAAAATTGATAGTTCCCTTTAAATATCGAAGGACCCTTTTTTCAGCTATCCAATGGCTTTCATGATGCTTAGCCATGGATTGACTAAGTATGCTTACTGCATAAGCAATGTTTGGTCTGGTGGTAGTGAGATAATTCAGACTTCCCACTAATTGTCAATACAATGTTCCATTCACCTCTTTTGTTCCATCATCACTTCTTAATTTTATATTTTGTTCCAATGGAGTACTCACTGTTTTACATTCATTCACATGAAATCTCTTTAGTACTTCATTTGTATATTTGCTTTGTGTGATTATGGTTCTTCCTTCATTTCTCCATACTTCAAGACCTAGACAATAGTGCATCTCACCAAGATCCTTCATCTCAAATTCATGTGACAACTTCATTTTTATATCCGTAATTAATTTATTAGCACTCCCTGTTATTATTAGATCATCAACATATATAGAAAGTAATACTATATCCCCATTTCTGTCTGTCTTGACATATAAATTAGGATCATTTTTACTCCTTTTAAATCCTTGCTGAAAGAAGAATTTGTCGATTTTCTCATACTAATATCTGGGGGCCTATTGTAGTCCATATAAGGCCTTCTTTAACTTGCATACAAGATGTTCTTGACCCTTCTTTACGAATCCTTCTAGTTGAACAAGATATATTTCTTCCTTTAAGTCACCATTTAGAAAAGCTGACTTTACATCTCAGTGATGTAACGTCCAATCATATTTAGTTTCCAATGCTATCATTATTCTGATTATATTCATTTTTGCAACCGGAGCAAAGGTATCTTCATAATCTATACCTCCTTTTTGTGAATAACCTTTTGCAACAAATCTTGCCTTATACTTGTCTATGCTACCATCTGCATTAAATTTTGTCTGGTACAACCATTTTGATCCTATGGGGACTTTATTTTCAAGTAATTCTGTTAATTCCCAAGTTTCATTTTTTATTATAGAGTTAGATTCTTCTTTCGTAGCTTCCATCCATTATTTATGATTTTTGGCTTGTTCATAATTTAAGGGCTCAAAAAAAGTCATTACTTGAGACATTAAGGCATAATATTTATACCTGATGGGGGCTTGAATCTGTCATGTTGACCTTCTTGGAGGTTCATTACTTTGTCGAGTACCTTCTCATTTTCCTCTCTGTGGAGTGCCTTCATTACTTCTTTGTGGACTTTGATTCCTTGATGTGTCTTTTGGAATGTCCATGTGTTCTAGTTCTTGAGTTGATTCCATAATTTCTTCTTCTTCCTTAAAGTTTTCATAAGAAGACTGCCATGTATTATGTTCATCTTCTTTTATTTGTTTATCTACATGCTCATGAAATATAACATCTCTACTTGCAAAGACCTTGTGAGTACTTGGATCATACATTTTATATGCTTTTTTATCAATGCAATATCGAATAAAAATACATTTGATGGCTTTGTCATCTAACTTTCTCCTATCATCTTTAGGAATATGAACAAAGGACTTGCATCCAAATATCCTTAAATGACTAACTTTAGGTTTAAAACCATAAAATGCTTCAAATGGTGTTTTTTGCTCAAGATACTTAGTAGGGCTTCTATTTTTAAGATATACATCTATATTAATGGCTTCAGTCCAAAAACTATTAGAATGTCCTTTACTTTTTATCATGCTTCGAGCACATTCAACTAATGTTTTATTCTTTCCTTCAACTACTCCATTTTGTTGAGGTGTATGTGGTACTGTAAATTATTGCATAATTCCATTTTGTTTGCAATATTTGATAAAAGCTGCTGAACTGTATTCACCACCTTTATCTAATCGAAGAATTTTAATGTTCTTTCCTGTTTGCTTTTCCACCATATTCTTGAATTCTTTAAAGTATTCAAACACGTCACTTTTGTTTCTTATAAAGTATACCCAGGTGTATCTAGTGCTATCATCAATAAATATAAGGAAGTAATATGCTCCACCAAGTGACTTAGTTTGCATTGGACCACATACATCAGTATGCACTAGTTCAAGTATTTTATGTTTTGTTTTATTTTCATGCATAGGAAATTCTTCCCTGTGCTGTTCTCCTAGTACACAACCTTCACATTCAAAGTGTTCACCCTTTATAATTGGAAGACCTTCTACCATCAATTTCCTTTGTAGTAACATTAGGTCATTATGATTTAAGTGCCCATACCTTTGATGCCAAAGTTCTATGGTTGACATGCCTGTTGATGCCAAAGCTTGATGCCCATTCTTCATTACATCCAACTTTTATAAGCCTCCAACTCTCATTCCTTTTCCAATACCCTTGTAGTTGTCCTGCACATCATTTACCAAACAATGTGATTTCACAAATTAAACTTTTAAATGTTGATATGTGATAGTAGAGACTGAAATTAAGTTCTTCTTTAATCCAGGAACATACACCACATTTTGAATTTGTTTTTCTTGTCCATTAGGCATCATAACACTTATATTACCATATCCTTTAATTTCATGTGATCTATTATCTCCTAAATAGATGTGTCCACCATTATTAATCTCATGATAAGTATCAAACCAATCTCTTTTGCATGACATATGGATTGATGCACTAGAATCTATAAACCAAGCATTATCATCATCAGTTTCTGCTGATAAAGCAGCATTGGACACAAACAATTTAAGATTGCTAACATCTTGACTAATTGCTTCATCTCTATCAACATAATTTCCTGAATGCCTTCTTTGTTTAAATTGATCAGACCTCCTTTTCATGCAATTCTTAGCAAAATGACCAGGTTTTCCATAGTAATAACACACATCATCTCTACTTGATTTGGCATTTGTCCTCGGTAAAGGGGTACCTTGAAATGATTTTACCTGTGGCTTTTTGCCTTTATTTTTCTCCCACTGTTTTCCTTTGAAGGACTTCTTCCCTTTGGCCATCAATGCCAAATCTGAATTAGGAGATTTCTGTTTAATGCTTCTTCTCCGCTCTTCTTCCTGCATAAGTATACCTGCCAACTCATCAAAAGTAGGAGCCTTCTCTCTAGCTGAAAGACCAGTTATAAACATTTGATATTCATCAAACATTCCACTTAATGTCATAGTAACCAAGTCTGTACTAGATATTGATTCACCAATGTCACCTAGTTTATCCTTTAGATCTTTAATTCTAGAAATGAAATCGCTAACACTTTCATTTTCTTCCATCTTAATTGAAAAAAGCTTAATTTTTAAATACAATATTCGACTTGTAGTCTTTGTCTCATACAAATTTTTGAAAGTGTCCCATGTCTCCTTGGATTTTTTGCACTCTCTAACGTGTGGAATAATGTTGTACTTAACCGTCATCCGCAGAAGCACCTTTGCTTTGTTTTCCCGTCACTCCCAATCTTGAAATGCAACATCTGTCGCTTGAGGGGACACTGGATTAACTTCAGCTCCACACACATTTGCCCATATATTGTTGCCTTCCATCAAAGTCTGCAACTTAAACTTCCAATTTGCATAATTTTCACCATCTAACTTGTTAGATTCAGATAAATAAGATTCTGCCAATATATTAGCCATTGTTAATAAGCTTATAAATCCTTTTCCACCAAGATACAATCCTTTTCACAATTTCAATAATTAATTTCCTTACTCAATAATAACAACCTTCTTTCCTTTTCTTTTCTTTTTTTTTATTTATATATCGCCAATAATAACACTCCTCTCTCTTTTCTTTTTTTTTAACAATAAATATGATATCAAATTAACATAACACAAACTGTGACATTCTCTTTTCTTCAAAGCCAACGTCACGAACAACAGATATCCCTATCTACACAGTCACTTATAATTACATATCACACACCTGAGAGTTCCCCCTTCTCATGGTTTACAGCTGCAACCAAAGAAACACTATTCCTATTCCCCGCCATTAACGAGCAGAGCTTGCACGTTTTCTCAGCCCTGAATTCTTAAGCAGCCGCCCAATGTAAAAACTGTTATCCAAACTTAATACAAAATAATAAAAAATGTAAAACCCTGATTCAAAAATTCACTAAGGAAAGGAATATCCAGAATCGTAACTGCCTTCTCACTCCAGGAATATCACCCACAGCGTGCCCTTCAAGATCTGAGACAATCACCGCTTCAACACCTTGCTTCCTTCAATGTTTTCTTAACATCAAAACAGAAAAATACACACAACATTACGACAGCAAAAGATTTTATGGCAGCAAAAAAAACTTACACACGGTCCTCCTACGCAACAATTTCTTACATAGCAGCTTCATCCATTTTGCCTTTCACCAGAGCAACCACATCGCGGTCCCCGGCCAGCGTTCTCCTCACACGACTGCCACAGTATTGAATCTCCACACCGCTAAAGCCACTCCAGCTCCAGCGTCCAAACTACACACAGCGATACACCGCAACTGTAACTGCAACAACTTGCAAACTCCAACCTGCGCTCCACACTAGTCTTTCTGCAACACGGACACTCTGCAACAGACACTGATCACTCTGCAACAGTGATCTCACACTCTAATCACTCACAACTCAACCTCACCTCACACCGGCTCTGATACCAAATTAGAGAGCGCAGAACTTCAAAGGTGAACACATAAAAAAAACTCATAACACTTACCTTCATTCGATGATGAATAGGTATTTATACACAACAAAGAAAATTTTGGAGTTTGATGGGGCGGTGGCTTCTCCAGGAAGCTTGTCCATTTGTCAATGTATCCGCCGAATTCTAGAAACTGCACTTGAAAAATCTGCTGAATTCTCCAGATTAATCTAGTGGCTGTATTAATGGTGGGTAGTTGGAATTAATACCTTCCAACAATTAGACCTAAGAAATTCACTAGAAATTTTCTTAAACAATATATATTGATTTACTAACTGTACAATTCATGCTTACAATATTTTTCTCAATAGTAACAAGGTTGTTCAAGTCAACTATCCTTCCACCGAGCAACTTGTGCCCTCCATTGCTAAGGTTGTTTAGAAGAATCAGAAGATGAGACTTCCAAAGCATTCCCAAGCTAGTATTTCCTAGTGGAGAATCCAGTCTGATCATTAGCACAACATGAAGATGACGTTCGAAAGCGGGTCGAGTCCTGTACACCAACACGAGGACGAGGCTATCTAACTAGGGAATGCTTAAGGACCGCAAGGAACAAAACCAACTGGGAAGAGTACCTCAAGAGGGCTTCCAGTTAATCGACAGTCAAATAAGATTCAAGAGCTAAAGACGGGGACCAATGATCTAGAAAAACCAAAATGGTTGTGTCACAGGGGATTCAAGAGTATTCGTAACAATGGAAATTTAAAAACTATTTTTGTTGCTAATTTTTTTTATATATATTTTGTAAAGTTTATTAAAATTTTGAAAAAAAAACTATTAAATTTAATATTTTGAAAATTAAAAATTGTTGACATCTAATTAGATTGGGTGAATACTTGTAAATAATGTAAACAGTAAATAATAGAAAATGAAGAGTTACTGGGAGGTGAAACCCAAGAGTCACTCCCTCATGTATATAACCATGAGTAGTCTTAATGAATAAACACAATTCGTTTTGAGGAGTTACCTCCTAGCTTGACATGGCCCAGTTTTTGCATCCCTTTCTATAACTCCCTTCTTCCATTTTTGTAGTCGGTCATATCTACTCATCCTCTGTGCATTAGAATTCCTATAGGTGTGTTGAAAATCCACTGTGAAGGCTAGTTTTCTTTTATTCTGTTGTACATTGAAAATATATGGGAGATTATTGAAGAATGAAGATCATGTTTGTGCATTGCTTGGAGGTATGAAAGCGAAAAAATGGTGTTGTGGAAGCCTTTGTGACTTTGACAGTATTGAGGTTTGATATATGTCGATTTTTTATATAACTATGACTGCGTTGATGTTTTACATACCACTATAAACTATCGGTTGCAGCAACACCATAGTATACAATGCTACTAGTTTTGAACACTCCCTCACACCCCTCACCGCTCTCAGTTATATGAACACTCCCTCATACCCCTCACCAAATGTTGCTCGACACACAATTCTCTAGTTGAATGCTAGTATACATCCCTTAGTGGTATATACCCACCTTGGCCTTGCTGTGGGTGCCAATAGTCACACCCTTCGCTATGAATTACAAGAATCACACCATAAATCCGCTCTCCCCTACGTGATATTTCCATATGCTTGGAGGTCCTGCTGCTACCATATGTTGTGCCATACCCACCTCAATCTTCATACACCTCAGCCTCAATAAATAGGAAACCCCTCCTACATACACCATCAACTCTCATACACTGCTCCCTCCCACTCGGGCACTCCTCCATATGTTGTCGACTACTCTGCACAGTTAAA
The DNA here is from genome assembly GCA_031772625.1 of Pinus tabuliformis. Taxonomy (NCBI): domain Eukaryota; kingdom Viridiplantae; phylum Streptophyta; class Pinopsida; order Pinales; family Pinaceae; genus Pinus; species Pinus tabuliformis. The sequence continues at coordinate 539,383,642 of CM062806.1, forward strand.
ACTACTACCACCTCCTCCTTGTAGAAAATCATGTAGATTCACAAGCTGATGCAATTTTGTAAAGAAAGAGACAAGAATCTACTTCTACTATTTATAACGGAAGCCCATAAACATCGAACAAACAATAATCAATAGAGGAAGAGAATCAATGACACATAACACAATAAATATATGAGGAAAGCCACCGTTCAAAACCCTACTATCTGTTTTATACTAATCTGGAATTTCAAGATGAAATTACAATGTTTGTTTTCTCTAGAACAATCCCAACATTCAACAAAATTCAATCTCCAACTCATAAGCAAGCTCAAGGCCAAATCTTAGCCTCTTCACAAGCTCTCCAAGTCTCTATTCCAATGTGTAATTCTTATGAAGGATAATTTGTATTTAAAGGGGAATACAACCTCTAAAAATAGTGCAATCCCTCAAGGATCATTTCCTGAATGCATGCACTATCACTGCAGCTCAAAAAAATCTAAAACAAATAGTACATTATCCCTGCACTCTAGTCTCAATTGGGTCTTTTTCAGAATCAACATGCTTGAGTTTCTTATGAGTAAATATTCAGTTATCTAGAGTAGCACTGGTGGAGTTCATTAGTGTCACCACTAACTGTTAATTCACTATTAATTCTCTCAATCAGCTTAAGAACTAATTTAACTGAACTGACTCATCAAACTGATTCTTCTATTTTACAACTCATAATTAACTCACACTGGACTCCTACAAAGTAAGGAGATCATATACATGATTTCCAAAAGACTTCCAACTCAAATTTCCTAAGTTAAGTAAGTTTAATAAACTTAATTTAACTGTTTTAAGTTGCTATGAGAATAGAATTCAAATTTAATTCACAGATTAATTCAAGGACAAATTAAACTAGAATTTCTTGTTACCAAGTCTCAACACTCCCTTAGTTAATACCTCCACCATTCAACCCTTCCCCATATAATACCCTCCCCTCATACCACCTCCCTAGAGTGATAAATCCCTAAAATATTACCTCTGTCCTACATACCAAAGTTAATTTTTTTATAATTTTACACCAAAACTGCCTTTTTTTTACCACTAGGAGTGCAAATTTTATACATTGGCAGTAGAAGTATTTTTTTACAATACACATATTTTAAAATGAATTCATTGGTATCTATTGTGGGAGTGGTTCTCACAGGGAAGGAGAACTATCCTGAGTGGTCTCTAAAGATCAAACACACTCTCATTTTCAATGAGTTGTGGAAAGGAGTTTGTGTAGGAAAAGGAGATAATGAATCTACAAAGCCTACCTCAGACAAGGTATTTGCCATTTGGGAAAACAAGAACAAAAATACCTATGCCTTAATTGTAGCATCTACAAATGAAGAGGTGAGTCACCATATTTCACCATTTTCAAATGCTTTTTAAGCCTTACAGAAGTCGAAGGAACTCTATGACTCACACTCTGCGCTTGAAGTTGTCCAATTGATGATTAAATTATTTAGTCTTCAATTACAAACTGATGATCATCTTCCTCTAACATTAGAAGTAAAATCTATTATGCATGATATCAAATTCACTAATCTTGAACTAAACATTCCTCTGATAGCTTTTTTCAAGGTACTTTATCCCACTCACACTTATTAAAATTATTTTGATTCATTGCAAGAAAATGGAAACCTCAAAGAGATTACCTTTGACTCCCTTGTGAATAAATTTGTTGAGAGAGAAAAATCTTTTAGGAAGAAGACAACTCCTCAGTCTTCTGAAGAATTTGTCTTGCACATAGAGAGAAGAATCATGCTCAAGATTCTTCTGGAGGAAGAGGTGGTCGAAAAGGAAGAGGAAAAAGGAATTTCAGAGGTAGGGGGGTTGAAACTCTCAAGGATAAAAGTATGATCTCCATTTCATACGTTGCAATAGAGATGGATCACTTGATGCGTCCACAAGCAAGTTGCCTTAGGACATAATTTAGTAGGAAAAAAATCAACCCAAAGGTAAAATCAATGACAAAGAGAAAGGTAAACCACCTGAATCTTCTCACTATGGTGTAGCACATTGTAATATTGGAGTAAATGAAGACTTGTTTAGTGCTTCAATTGCTTCTTGGAAAAATGATTGGCTTCTTGATTCAGGAGCAACTTGCCACATGACTTTTAGAAAATATTTTTTTGAATAATTTACCAACAGTGTTGATGGAGCACATAGAAAACTTGAACTCATTGATTAAGATTTATGCAGTCCAATGCATGTTCGTTCTCCAAATGGAAATAAATATATGATGACATTTATTGATGACTACACCAGAATGTGTTGGGTTTATTTATTGAAAAACAAATAAGATGTTTTTCATACATTCAAGAAATTTCATACATGGATTAAAAATGATGCACAATCTCATATTTCCTCTATTTTCACTGATAATGGAAAATAATACACTTCAATGAATTTGAAAACTATCCTCGTACATGGTATAAAACATCAAACGATGGTGCCTTATAATCCCCAACGGAATGGAGTAGCTGAAAGAATTAATAGGACAATATTAAATACGGTACATTCCATGATGATTTTCAAGAATGTAAAATTGATTTTTTGGGCCGATGCAGTTCTATTTGTTGTATATGTAAATAATAGATGTCCATCTAATGCTATTAAAAACAAGATTCATGAAATGTGGTATCGCCACATTCCATCGGTAAAGAATCTTAGGGTCTTTGGTTCCACCTGTTATGCCTTGATACCAAAGGTACATAGAAACAAACTTGATGCAAGGAGTCGCAAGTGTATCCTCTTGGGGTATTCAAATACCTCCAAAGCATACCGTCTCTATGTTGAAGTTAATAAAATTTTTGTATCTAGAGATGTAATATTTCTTGAATCTTCCAAAGTTGATAATGTTCTTGACAACAACTTGATCACTTGGATAGATTCGGGCATAAAAAGTCATTTAAAGAATTTGATAATCAGATTCCACATCTTGGAGGGATTCCTATACTGGATCAATATGTGGAATCTTCTTCTGAAGCACTCTCTCCCCCACATGAAACTCCAAACATTGATGATACTTTGAGTGATGTGATTGACAAAATTGGGAGACTCAATCTTGATTCAGCCTCAACTCAATCAACTGAGCAGCCTGCACCATCTTAGAAAGGTCCCCAAAAGTGGTTGACAAAGACAATCGAAAGTGTTCATGCTAAGGAGGTTGGAAAGATAATAACAAAAGATTCAACCAGGAAAAATGGAGGTGATGTAGATGATTCTAATTCACCTATTGGTATGGATGTTTCTTATGATTGTGAACTAAACTGTCTACAGATTTGAACCAACTTCCTTCAAAGAAGCCACTTCTAGTGATAAATTGAAAGAAGCAATGAAAAAGGAGTATGATACCTTGATAAAGAATGGAACTTGGATGCTCGTTGATCCTCCATTGGTAACCAAATCAATTGGTTGCAAGTGGATTTACAAGAACAAGTATAAAGATGATGGCTCACTTGACAAGCACAAAGACAAGCTTGTGGAAAAAGGTTTTTCATAGAAGAAAGGGATCAATTATGAGGAGACTTTTCCCCCACAAAAAAATGGGCTACCATCTGGACAGTCTTTGCCTTCGTAGCTCAGAATGGTTAGAAAGTCCATCAAATGGATGTAAAAACTGTTCTTGAATGGAGATTTGAACAATTCCCAAAAGCATTATCACAACAGTTTGGTGTTGACTATGGTAAAAGCTTTGCTCAAATATCAAGGTTAGACATTGTTAGAACCATTTTATCCACAACATCTCAACACAAATGGAAAGTCTATCAACTTTATGTAAAATCTGCCTTCCTAAATTTTATATTGCAGGAAGCAATTTATGTAGAGCAGCCTCCTAGTTTTGAAGTTTCAGGATAGGAGCATAAGGTATATATATTTAAGAAAGACTTGTATGGCTTGAAACAAGCTCCAAGAGCTTGGTATACTGACATCGATAACTATCTCATCAAAAGTGAATTTTGCAAAAGCAACCATGAGCCAACCTTGTCTAGCAAAACTCATGAAGGAAAAAAATCTGATTGTATTCCTTTAGGTAGATGATCTTCTTTGTACAAGCAATATGATGTTAGAATATTTCAAAGTAGTAATCAAAACAAAGTTCTATATGACTAATATAGGGGTCATGAAATACTTCTTAGGCATTGAAATTCAATAATCTTCTAATGGAATTTTTGTTGGTAAACAAAAGTATGCCACTAACATCATCCAAAAGTTCAGGATGACCAACTTCAAACCTGTTGATACACCAATTTCTCAAGGCACCAAGTTGAGAAAACAAGATATAGCACCACTAGTTGATCCCACATTGTATAAAAGTCTAGTTGGTAGATTGTTGTATCTCACTGCAACTAGACATGATATCATGTTTGCAACAAGTTTTGTCTCCAAGTTTATGGAAGAACCAAATATTTCTCATTAGAAGGTTGCAAAAAGGACCTTAAGGTATATTTCACAGACCCTATACTATGGTTTGTTCTAGACTCATTTTGAAGATTTCTTACTTTCAGGTTTTACAGGAAGCGATTACGCAGGGCATTTAGATGATAGAAAAAGAATGTCGGGGTATGCTTTTCATAGAAACTTGTCAAGTAGTGTGCTTGAGAATATTATTGAAAGATATATCAAATTTTCAAAAGGATCATTTACTCATATTTAATATGACTATAGTTCAACAATTTCATTATAAAAAAATCATGTTTCCCACAAAAAGAGAAAGCACATTGACACACATTTTCATTTCATCCCTGAGCTTGTTAATGATGGGTACATAGTACTTTCCTTTTGTGTTTCCAAAGAGCAGCTTGCAAATATTTTCACAAAGGCATTGGGAAAAAATGTATTTTAATTTCAAAGAGATAAATTAGCCATTATAACTCTCTCTGCTTATAACAATTAATATTAGTAGGGGATGTTGAGATATTAACCTCACTCTTTTCTAGGTGTCATCACATTTGATTCTATTGTTTGTTACGTGTCATAGATAGTTCGATTTACTTTAGTTTAATCAAGGTTTACTCCAGCCATTTATTACTGATGTTTTCCATCTTATCTATCTAGCTATTTTGAATACTCATAAGAGCAATCTTTGCTCCACTTTTTCATTTTCATTTTTTGTCAGCATACTTCCTAAGGCCCACAGCAATCAACCCCAACCTAGCTCGCCTGCCTCACCAATTGGTAGTCTTGGCCATTAATTTTCTTCCCGAGCTCTAGTTCTCAATGTATCTGACTCCTCTTCTTTTGCACCCCTCCAATAAAATATTCATCACCACGCATATTCCATTCTCTAGGCTTTATTCACCCCCTGTCATTCTCCTCGGCGCTTTCCCTGAATTCAACATTGAAACTCCGCTCTTTGACCTTCTAACGATGAATCATGATATGGGAAGGGGTCAATGTCCCAATAAAGGAAGAAGTCGAGGATGCCATTCCACCACCTTTGATGACACCACCATTGCCACAATGTTTGATCACTAAATTCTTAAGTCCATTTGTAGGGATGTCCTTGCCATGGAGGAGGTGGAAATCCACATGGGTCGTCTAACACTCTGGCGCTCAGCAACCTCCTTGCGTGTTAGTTGAAGGAAAGGGCCCAAGAAAGGGTACAGGCCTCTAGTTGGATTGTAGAGCTCTCTGCTCACCAAAGTCACTTTGTCTCCTTACTTAGGCAACTTTCCAAAGACCTCCACATCGAATTCCGCCCAATATTCCCTCCTCCTCCTTCCCTGCTCCATACCCCTCCCATTCCTTGCGGGTTGGCTCCTCCTCCCCACTAATTCCTTGTGCCCTTATTATTGATTCCCTACCCTCCCACGCTTCAGCCCCCCTGGTGATTGATGCATCCTCATCTCCTCCTTGTCCTAGTGCCTATGGTTGCTACATTCTCGAGGAGCTTCTGACAGGCATTGGTAGAATGCTGGGTCAAGGAAGTTCCCAAGAGTAACGTGCTACTAGCATGGCAAAATGCAATTTTAATGGGGTATAATTTAGCTCTTCGGCAACATGGTGACTTTTAGGTCGATTTTTTCACTCCAATTTGGCCTCTTAGCAGGTTGTCTCAGTTTTCCTCTTTTTGAATGTTGGAATTCCTATGTTATAGATCCCTATCACTTGAGATGCAAAAATTTTCTCTCTCCATGCAACAATTATGTAATGCTAGTTCTTACTAGCATGATTTTTGTTAACTATCACTTGGTATTGCAAACTATAAGATCGCAGGGCTCTAGTATCTCCTTCTTGGGGCAGAGCGCTTCAACTTTTCATCTCTAGTTTACTCTTTTAGAGGCAGAGAATGTGCTCTTGGATGTAAATGTATGTAATTCCTCGCTTGTTAATATAATGTAGATATATTTAGTTACAATTTTTTTATGATTATGTTTACCTTCAATTTTAATCAAATTAATATCAATAAGTTTAATTTTAATATTAAAATTAAGGTTAATATTAATACTAAAGTTTAATCTTTTTATTAACGATATTAATAACTTAAAAATATTATTTAAATTATTTATCAAGGAACAAAAAATTATGACAAAAAATTAGGGTTTCAATTCTAATTGAAACATATTCACTTGGTTGAATCTTTTACTTATCCTTACTTATATTAAAACTCTATTATTCAAATATAATAATAAAAATGTAATATTGATACTTAGTATTAAGACCATTAACTTTAAACCTAAATATTACTTTTATGATTATTATAATTATATAATTAATATTAAATCTCTCTTAAACATCTAATAATTAGTAATGTGCATCTTGTATACTACGAATTAGTGGTATCTATGAAATGTTACATTAGGTGTAATCTATCAAAGTTACTCATTCTAATTATTGTTAAAAGAATATTATATCCTAAGATAAAATAATGCAATTATCTAGTATCAAATTGATTTCATACTATATAAGGAAGAAAAAAACAATGCTTCTAAATAAATTAACTCACTAATCATTGATTCATATAGTTTAAAGTAGCTCAATAATATAAATTAAATAACTATGTCTATACACATTAAATACTTATCTCATCTCACCATACATCTCACATTTCTTAGGTTATTTGTTTTTTTAATTATTCTTATTCTTATTCTTATTCTTATTATTATTATTTTAACAAGGTTGGGTAGTTTATATATTAGCAAAAGCTTTGATGGAGCAAGCTCCTATTACAGAAGACTATACCATGAAAAACCTCTAAGTCATGAGATAGGAATGAAATCTCTTCCCCTAGGCTTGAGTTCAGGACTTCATGATTTTTTATGTGAATTCTGGTGTACTGCCTAACAAACTGACCCACTAAAAAGATAAATTTGCATGTCATGGACTCTCCGAGAAATTTGTAGCCTAATTGCTCCTGATTTTACTGGTTCTTCTTGTCATAATTGTCCATGTTCTCTCCTTCATTACTCGAACAGTTCTCTCCTTCATTGCTTGGAGAGTTCTCTCCTTCATTGGGTTGAATTCATGTGATTTGTTTGCTTGTTGTTCCTTTGTCTTTGCTTTCTGCTCTGAATTTCACTGTGCATCTTTGATTTTATGTTGCCTGCGGTGCTTCTTCTTTGGCTATTGTTTTCCACTTTCCTTTTGGCATAAATAGGAACCGTTGGATGTGTTAACAGATGAGGTTGTCAAGATATTATCGGCCAAGATTAGTTCACAAAGATTGGGATCAGGGGATGTACTGTGGGGATTTAACAAAGGTGTAAGAGGTGACTGGAGGAGATGTCGCAACCAACAATTGTTAAGATCTACAGTTATCGAGAGCGAACATGTCCACGTGTTAACCGAGAAGAAAGGTGGGAATAAAAGCATAGGCGGTATATTGGGCAAGATATAAACCATAAGTGGTAAAAGGGAGGGGTCACCAATTCCATTGACCAGGCGACATGTAGCATCGGAGGAGAGAGAAGAAACCGCTTTTCGGGTGGGTAATCTCCATGCTTGTTGTCCGCCTGAAATTGGTGTAACCCGTCCAATCCTATGTGTACAGATCGATGGTGGGGATGTTTCACGCAAGTTTGAAAGGTCTGGCTGATCTGCGACCGTTGAATCGAGTGCCGGATCAATGGTCCTGAATTGATCGGAGAGAGGAGGGACCAGCATTACGAAAAAGGTTTCGGGGTGCGGGCCTGACAATAATAATAGATTCAAATGAAAGATTTTTTGAAATTTGGATAAGGAACACGAGAAAGTGTTTCCCTTGTAAACCGATAGAGCTGAAGTCCCTGCGAACGACAAATTTGAAGGGGGGCCAACTTCTAGGAAGGAGGGTTGCTATAATGAGAGGGGCAGATGGAGGGTGCAGGTGCTCAGAAGGGTTTTGCGCTCGCTGAGGGGAGGGAAAGAAGGGAGAAAGGAGGTACAAAGAGAGCAAGCTGGGTAAACAGAAGGATGAGGGCTTAAGATGAAGTTTGCACGCTGAAGAGGGTACACAATGTTGGCTATTAGAGAGGTCAGGGAGGATCTTTGACACTAGAGAATTACTGTAATACCCTGGAAAATGGAGATTTCCTCACTGAAATTGTTGCTGCAGTTTTTGTGAATGTGCCCTATGTTCTTATAGTGCTTTATCTCAGCCTGAAACCTACCTTTGATGAGATAGATTGCAACGTAGTTCATGTATTCATTCCTGTTGTTGCTCATTCAAGAGTCTAAAGTTTCATGCTTTTTCCTTTGCTTTCCCATGTTATCCTGCCTGTTGCTGTAGCGTTGTGTCCTTTGTTGGTTTATAACTGTTGTTTTTTATTATTTCTTTTCTCATTGTGATTTTTCCTTTGGAATTGATTAGCTTGAAGCTTGTGGTTTTTGCTGGTTATTAAGGAACTAAGCTATGGTATTCCTCCTGATTTTCACGAACATGCCCTTCAATTTTTTTTACTGCTTGGTTTGCAAAATAATCTGCATGTTGATTGCGAATTCTCAAGACATGTCTGCAGATTACATCGCCGTAGCCTTCCAAGTTCTTCCTGATTCTTCTAAAGATTGTGTTCATTTGCTCATTTCATGGTTTCTTCTTTCTTGCCATTGCCTCTATTATTATGAATGAGTCTCCTATTATGATGGGATTTTTGGATTTCTCTTTTTTTTATTATTCTTGTTCCCATTAGCAAGTTGTATGCTTCTGCCTTATTATTTGAGATTTGACCCAAGCCCCATTCATAAGTAACATTTTCTTTCCCATCAAGATCTAGGATTATTCCCCCTGCCCCTGCCTTTCCCAGGATATGCCTTGAAGCCCCATCAAAGTATAGACAATATCTATTCTGAGTTTTCCTCCAGTTTGTTAGCTCCTCTTCACTCATTCTTACTTTCCAAATAACTCCTGTGCTTGTCTTCCTCTCTCCTCTTTTCCCATTATTATTTATTATGGCATTGCTAGGCCAATCCCACTCTACCTGTTGAAGAATTTGATAGTTTGTTGGAGTTGTTCCTTTGACATTGAGTATTTCATAAGTTATACCCCATGTTTTTTAAAGGGTCTTCCCTATCCTTGGAATTTTATTTTTGAAAATACACTTGTTTCTTGTCAATCTGTTATGAAACCAGCTCAAGAAAAGATAGAAAAGATAGATCAACGCCTTAGAATTCAGCCTCTTCGAGGGGGAAACCTCCTTTACATTACATAAATGAACAATTCTTTGATGATTCAAATGACAAAACCTCCTTTCTATATATAGGAGTCCAAGGAGTCACAATATAACCCAGCCGACCTAACAATAATAATATAAAGCCACAAAAATAACAATAGAGGGATCCTATGGGGCACAGTAATAACAATATGGGGATAATAGGGGCACAACAATATTAATAAGGGATGCAACTACAATAGTAATGGGGTAATTACTAGTATTATAGGGACCCAACATGCCCCTCTCCTTCAAAAAAAGTGTTGTCCTCAACACTTGAGTAGTTCTGGATGCTTCTGTATAAAATTCTCATCCTCCCATATGGAATCTTCGCAGATAAGTTCTTCCACTTGATTAGATACTTTGAAATTGATCGATTTCGTAGCTGTCGAGTTCTTGTTTCTGTGACTGCTTCTGGTTCCAATATAATTTTTCCTTCCTCGTCAAGTTCTGGCAATATTGTTTGAACTAGGAGCTTGTCACCTATAACCTTCTTTAAACATGAAACATGGAAAACTGGGTGCAATCGAGAAGCTGCACGAAGCTCCAATTTGTATGCCATAGTACCAATCTTTTGCAACACCTTGTACGGACCATAATACTTTGGTGATAATTTATTATCCTTCTTAGCTTGCTTGAGGGACATTTTCTTATATGGTTGTAGCCGTAGGAATACCCAATCACTTACATCAAAACTTCTTTCGCTGCGATGTTGATCTGCCTGTTGTTTCATTCTATTCTGTGCCAACACGAGGTTATCCTTTAAGAGTTGGAGGACTGTTCGATGTGATGTTCCACTGCTTGAACCTTAGGATTTTCTCTTAAATATGATGTGATGGATGGTGGCTGATATGCATAAAGTGCCATAAATGGGGTCATTTTTTTTGTTGTATGGAAGGAAGTGTTATACCACCATTCAGCCAGAGGCAACCATTTGACCCATTGTGTTTGTTTATCATATACAAAGCAACGAAGATATCCTTCCAAAAATTTGTTTACTATCTCAGTTTGCCCATCAGATTGAGGATGATAAGATGAGCTATGAGCTAGCTGAGTACCAAGACAAGAAAATAATTTTGTCCAAAAATGTCCAGTGAAAATGGGATCTCTATCACATACAATAATCTTTGGGTTTCCATGTAGCTTTTGAATTGTTTCCATAAATGCAGTAGAAACCGTACTGGCTTTAAATGGATGTGATAATGCACAAAAGTGTGCACACTTGGTAAGTCTGTAAACTACCACCATGATGACACTCTTTCCCTCAGACTTGGATAAACATGTGATAAAATCCATTGAAACCTCCTCCCAACGTTGGCTTGGAATGGATAAACGTTGTAATAGACCTGGTGTCTTAATTGTTTCAACTTTATTTTGTTGGCAAGCCAAACATTTTGCCACAAATTTTTGAATATCCAATTTAAGGCCATCCCAAAAAAATTCCTTTTTAACCCTGTGGCAAGTTTTTGAAAATCCTGATTGCCCTTCTAAGGGAGAATTGTGCAATTCCATAAGAATATTTTGTTTTAGTTGGGAATTCTTACAGAGGTATAAGCGATCTTTGTACCATAAAGAATCATTTTTCCAGCTAAATGTATCAGATGTACTGGAATCTTGTTGTAACTTTCGAGTAAGTGCCCATACTTCTTTGTCATTCTTCCATTCCTCCCTTGCTTTGTTTCTCCAATCTGGTTGGATAATAGAAATGGCGCACAACAATGCTTCCACATTCTCATCCTTTCTTGAGAGTGCATCTGCCACCACATTTTTCTTCCCTTTTTTGTAGATGATTTCAAAGTCATATAACCCAACATCTTTGTGACCCACTTTTGTTGCTCTTCAGAGGATAATCTTTGTTCTAAAAAGTATTTAAGGCTATCATGATCCGTTTTTACCTTGAAGTGTCTTCCCATTAGGTAGGGTTGCCATTTCTTAAGTGCATGGAGTATTGCCAACATTTCCTTCTCATAAATAGCTTTGTGTAAAAACTTTCCCTTGATTGGACGACTTTCAAAAGCAATGGGTCTTTCATCTTGCATTAAAATAGCACCAATTCCATTTCCCGAAGCATCGCATTCCACAATAAAGGTTTTTGTGAAGTTTGGTGTAGCTAAGACTGGTGCTTGGCACATTGCCTCTTTAAGATGTTCGAAGGCCTTTGTTGCTTCTGGAGTCCATGAAAATGCATCTTTCTTCAATAATGTTGTTAGAGGTGCTGCTATTCTCCCATAATTCTTAACAAACTTGCAATAATACCCTTTCAACCCGAGAAATCCTCGCAGATGCTTTATGGATGTGGGGATTTTCCATTCCTTAATGGCTTTAATTTTGCTAGGGTCTACCTTAACTCCTTCATGAGATACAATATGACCCAGATATTCCACCTCTTGTACTCCAAAGAAACATTTGGATCTTTTTGCATATAATTGTTTCTCCTCCAATAGTTATAGCACGTTGTCAACATGTTCAACATGATCCTTCCAAGACTTGCTGTAGATTAGTATATCATCCAAAAATACTAACACAAATTTTCTAAGGAATGGTTTGAAAATGGAATTCATCAAACCTTGAAATGTTGAAGGTGCATTGGTAAGGCCAAAAGGCATGACCAAAAATTCATAATGACCCTCATGAGTTCTAAATGCTGTTTTCTGAATGTCTTCAGTCTTCATTCTAATTTGATGATATCCTGAACGAAGATCCAACTTGGTGAAGTAAATTGATCCATGCAATTCATCCAATAATTCATCAATGACGGGAATGGGAAACTTATCTTTAATAGTGAGCTTGTTGAGCTCCCTATAATCCAGACACATACAACATGATCCATCCTTCTTGTGCACTAATAATACTGGAGCAGAGAAAGAACTTTGACTCGGTTGAATTATACCAGCCTCTAGCATTTCTGCAACCATACGTTCAATTTCACTCTTTTGGGCATAGGGATATCTGTACGGCCTGATGTTTGGAGGAACACTTCCTGGAATCAAATGAATAGAATGATCATGATCACGAATATGTGGGAGACCTTTGGGAGTCTCAAATACCTTGGAATGATTGTCCAAGGCTTTTTGGAGATCTGGAGAAATAGATGATTGCAATGTGGAAACATCTAGCGAACATAATTGTGCAATTACACCCCTTTCTTCCTTTTTTAGAAGCTTTGTCATACCATTAGAGCTAATTATCTTTCCCGATTTCCTTGCAATACCCCTTAATTCAACTTCATTTCCTTCCATGGAAAATTTCATGAAAAATTCTTGAAAATTGAAAGCTATTGTACCCAACAATTGTAGCCATTGTACTCCTAGTACAACATCAGCACCTCCCATTGGAATGGAAAGCATTGGGCTAGTCAATACATATTCTCCCATCGATAGCTTGATATTATGGCACTTTCCAGAGCAATTTATTGTTCTTCCATTTGCAACCATCACTTGACACTCTGGTGCTGGGTATAAGAAGCAATTCAATTCTTTTGCTACCTTACAATGAATAAAATTATGGGTACTTCCTGAATCAATCAACACTAGTACCTTTTTCTTCTTCATTTGTACTTCTATCTTGATGGTTTGAGGAGTGGTAATTCCTGCCAATGCATTACAATATATGGTCGAATTCATTTCTTCTTTATCTAGGCTTTGTTCCTGGAGTATATCCTCTTCTTTTGACCTTTCTTGCTCCTTTTCTTCTTCCTCTTCACAATCTATGTAGAATAATTTCTTCTCAACACACTTATGACCTTTAGTGTATTTTCTATCACAACTGTAACAAAGCCCTTTTGCTCTTTTTTCTTCCAATCGTTGTGGTGTCAACCTTATAGCTTGTGGAAGACTAGGAGCAACCACACTTCCATCTTTATAGTTGAGAGTGGTATGCTTCTTGGTTGCCATAATTTTGCTTTCCATTTTTCTTGCTAACCTGAATGCCTTCTCTAATGAATCAGGTTCCCAAAGGTGAACATCATGTTGGATATTATCCTTTAAATACCCTATGAACACATCAATCCTATGCTCCTTTGGAATATCTTTTATCCTTATGTTCAATTTTTGGAACTCCTCAATGTGCTCCATTATTGAACCCTTTTGTTTGAGACTTATCAATTGGCTAAAAAAGTGTTGCTTTTTGTATCCTCATAATGTGCTATCAATTCTTCCGTAAAAATTTCCCAAGTGATAAATTGTTTACGAGAGAAAAGCCATTGATACCATACAAACTGATTTGGTTCCAAATATAAAGTTTCCAGACGTACCTTTTGTGTGTTTTGCACATTATTGAGATCGAAAAATTGCTCCATTTGTAATATCCATGTTGCGGGATCCTTGCCATCAAACTTTCTCATATCGATTTTTGGAATATGGTGGGTTTTCGATCCAACATTAGAGTCTAAGAAATCATGATTAACATTTCTTTTTTTTCGCATCATGAGTTTCCTTTACTACCTTTTCACCATTGGTAAGTATTTCCTGTAGAAAATTTGTCAAATCTGTCTTCAAATCTGCCATGCCTATCATCAAATTTGTGTTCAAATCTATCTTCAAGTTTTCCATCTTAGCTTCCATGCCATTTATCTTAGCTTCTATTAGCTTTTGTGACAGTGAAATTTTTTGCACTTGTTCTTGTAATTTTGATATATCATGTAGCATTTCTTCCTCTTCTTCATGAGTCATGCTAGAGATTTCAGGTTCCTTACTAGGTGTTTGAATTTTCTTTCCTCGGGGCATCAGTTACCGATAATAATGCTCTACTTTTCCCTTTGAATTCCTTCAAAATAAATTTTCAAACCAAGCTTAAGCAAAAATTTAAGAAAATCTACACACCTTTTTTCACTTTGTAGGAGCTCGATATTGCCTCTGATGTATCTCTATATTTTCCAATCATCTATTTTTGAATTTGTGACCTGCAGTAGCCCTCTGTGTCCTCTTTCCAATGCCACAAGTCTGACCCAAATTGGATTCTCCAAGGAAGAGTTATGCGAAATCTCCCACAGTGACTTGATTATATACTAGTTCAGTAGAGCGAACTTGTAGGACGTGCCACAAGTCACTGTTTCGACCTTTGGATTTGAAAAATGCATACAAGAAACTAAAGTCCGTCCTCTTTCTGCACCTTCTTACGAAATTTCAAACCGATCCCCAGAGAGAAAGTTATGACTATTTTCCCCAGGTCACCTGTTTGGAATGTAATTCAGAGGTCTGCAAAAAGACCAACTTCCTCAGATCATATCTCCGCAAATATAGTGCGAAAAGCTCTGAAATTTGGACCCGAGGTTCAACGTGATTTCTTCTCAAATGGGTTTTTTTTTGCAACTTTTGAAACGTCACAGAAAAAATTTATAGCAAAAATTCCATGATGACCTGTTTGGAGCAGCGAAACCCTAGAATCCAAAGCTCTGATACCAAATGTTATGAAACTAGCTCAAGAAAAGATAGAAAAGATAGATCAATGCCTTAGAATTCAACCTCTTCAAGGGGGAAACCTCCTTTACATTACATAATTGAACAATTCTTCGATGATTCAAATGAGAAAACCTCCTTTCTATATATAGGAGTCTAAGAAGTCACAATATAACCTAGCCGACCTAACAATAATAATATAAAGCCACAAAAATAACAATAGAGGGATTCTATGGGGCACAGTAATAACAATATGGGGATAATAGGGGCACAAAAATATTAATAAGGGATGCAACTACAATAGTAATGGGGTAATTACTAGTATTATAGGCACCCAACACAATCAAATTTTCCAGCATAGAACCACTGGAATGCATTTCCATATCCTCTGAATTGTGGCTTTTTTCTTTGTTGTGTATGGGTAGAATTTCTCAAAGGCTTGAAGAAAATCTGGCAAGGGCTTTTCAAAATTTATTCTTATTTCCAAAGGACTTATCAGCTACTGCCAGCATTCTTTAGCGAAGATACATTCTTGGAAAAGATGCTGAATATTTTCTTCATCTTGCATGCATGATGGGCATCGTGTTAGACCTTGAAAGCCTTTTTTTCTTAATTTTTCACTTGTCAAAATTTTCCCTTTTAAAAGAGTACAAATGAACATTTTTATCTTAGGAAAAGTTTTTGATTTCCATGCTTTTTTCCAAGAATCCCACTAGACTTGTTGATTTGGTTGTTCTTGAAGTGTTTTATATCCAATCTTAACTGTATAATGTCCACTGCTTGGGTCCCAGAGATATTCATCTTCCTCATCTTAGCGGATTGGCGCTACCCCTTTAAAGAACTACCTGATTTTGCTCCATTGCCCTTCCAGGTCTGTTGGAATTACTGAGATTTTCCAGTCTTGCCACTCCTTTTGGTTCCATAAAGAGCTTGAGTGTAAATTATTGAAACCTTTATCTTTCATCCACACTTGTGTGTCTTCAATTTCTGGATGAGACTAAAGTGGTTCTTTTCCCATGATTTTATCCTCCCAGATTGAAATTGTTTTTCCATTGCCTGGGATTTTAGAAATGTATTGTTAATGGAATTGTTTTTTTAGCCGGCTTCCAAACTTGGGTACATTGTCTTATTGGGATATTTCCATTAAGCAATCCTTCCCTGGTTCCATCCATATATTTTGATAAAAGAGTCTTTTTCCACCAGCTCCCTTTTCTTGTTATTAATCTCCATACTATTTTCATTCCTAGTGTTGCATTCATGACCCTGGGTATCCAAATTGATATTCCTCCTTGTTCATAAGGGAGAACTACTTGCTCCCACCTAACCAGGCTATATTTTTTGTTTTCTTGCTTCCCCCCTGCCACAAGAAACTTCTTAAGATTAACTCCATTTGTTTGTGAGCACTTGCTAGAGCCATGATTATTGCATATTGGTAGATAGGTAGTGCTGCAAGGAGTGCTTTGATTAGTATTACCCTTCCTGCCATGTTCAGCCACATCATACCCTAGCTTTATATTTTGTTTTTCATTTTTTCAATTTGTTTAGTCCATATTTTTGTCTTCATGTTCTCTTTTGAAATTGGAAGTCCCAGATAGAAGAAGTGTTTCCATTTTTCCTATACAGGGATGTCTAAGATTTGTGATATCCTTTGCATAGTTTTTTGGGGGGTATTCCACCCATATATCTTGCATTTTGCATTGTTTAATAGCCCACCTGAAACCTGTAAAAATTCATCCAGAACATTTTTGAACCTCTTTGCTATTATTATTGAAGCCCCTCCCAACAACAATGTATCATCAGCAAATAGGGAGTGGTTTATTGTTTTAACTCCGTTTGCTATTCTGATCCCTGTGATGTTTCTTTCCTTTCTTTGATTTTCTAAAGCCTTGCTTAAAGTTTTCGCCATTATAATATATAGGAAGGGAGAGAGAGGACAACCTTTCCTAAGGCATTTTGTGCTTTGAAAGAAGTCACTAGGCCTTCCATTTATGAGGGGGGCAATCCAAGAAGTTGAAATGAATGCTTGTAAGACTTCCATTATATCTCTTGAGAAGTTGAGTTTCTGGAGGACAACCATTAGATATGGATGGCTGACCCTGTCAAATGCATTAGCCATATCTAGTTTGATTATGAGGCCTTTCTCTTGCCTTAGCATACTAGAGTGTACAACTTCCCGTACAATAATTACATTATCTATGATTTGCCTATTAAGCATGAATCCTCCTTGCTTTTCAGATATGATTATTGGAAGTACTTCCTTGATTCTATTTGCAATTATTTTTGTTAGTATCTTATAAGAAGAATTGCAAAGAGAGATAGGGTGAAACCTATTGAAGGTTGAGGGATTTGCTTCCTTTGGGATTAGAGCAAGATAGGAAGATTTTGCATTGCCTCCTATTTTTTTTTTTTGAAGACATTCTTCACCATTCTTAAGAAGTCCTTTCTAATGGTATACCAATGACATCTGTAGAATGCTATTGTGAAGTCATCTAGACCTAGGGCTTTGTCTGGATGTAGGCTCCATATGGGTGCCAGTACCTCTTCTTCTGTGGGATCCTTGCACATTGCAACATTTTGTTCTTTTTATTTTTTTTTTGTGCGCTTTAACAAATCTTCACTCTCAGCCATTTCTCCATTGGCTGAGAGTCAGTTTTTAAAGTGCTCATAGGCTATTTTTTTTAGTTTCCTTCTTCTCTATTTTCTTTTTCAGTTTGCATGCTTTCCATTTTCTGCTGTAACTCTTTTCTCTTTGCTTTTTTTTTTTTAATTTCATTTGCTCTTGCCCATTTCTTTAATTTGGCTCTTGCAATTTTTAATTTTTTTCCCAAATATACTGAGGTGATCCTGTTACTCTTGGCTCCCATGCTTCCTTGACTAGTTCGTTGATTTCTGTGTTGCTGTCCCAAATTGAGTTGTATCTAAATGGGAGCAGACCCTGGCTCTCCATTTTTCCCATGACTATTGTCACCGGTTTATGGTTAGATGCGGTGGTGTGTAAGATTTTTTTATTTTATGGAGCTATGCACTGCTACTATGTTTTCTTGTATCAGAATTATATCCAGCCTTTCTTTTATGTTGCTTTTGCCCACTCTTTTATTTCTCCAAGTGTATTTCCTGTTGCTTGGTGGGATGTCTATTAAATTGTGTTGTTCCATTATTTCTTATAGAATATCCCTGGATGGGTCAGTGTGGTATGTTCCTCCAAACTTTTCTTCTACACTTCTTACCAAACTTAAATCTCCTCCTAAAATTATTTTCCCAGCTCGTATTTCTTTTAATGCTTCTTTTATGGTGGACCAGCATTGCTCTTTTTCTTTGTAATGATTTGGGGCATATATGTTTATAACATTGTACCTCTCTTTTGTGCTAATTTGCATTAGATCCATTTGGATCCAAAGCTGGTCTTTTTTGTATTTTATTAAATCTCGGGTTCCTTTCTTCCATATTGTGCAAATACCTCCAGACACTCCTGTTCCCTGTATCGCTTCCCCTTCATAATTTCTAATTTATTTTTTTATTTTTTTATTTTTTTTATTATTTTCAGTTTCTTGGTTGTTTATTTTTGTTTCTTGAATCATAAGGATATCTGTGTTTTCTTTTGCCAGAATGTCTCTTGTGACATTTTCTTTGACGGATGATCCCATTCCTCTGCAATTCCAGGAGATAGCTATCATTATTTACTTCTTGGGTGGTGCATGGATCCTTTCCCTCTTTGCTGGCTCTTTTCGTTATTTCTTGTGCTCCGTCCTAAGGAGGATTCCATAGGTTTCTCCATTCCTAATGCCATTTCCTTTGCTACTACTTCATCCCTAATTTCTTTGTTTGTCTTTATTCCTGTTTTTTTATATTCTACAATTTGGGGGTGCTTCCTTTGACTGTTTTCTAGTTAGAATTTTGTCTACTAAGGGGGGCGAGGGGTGTGACAGTTTGGTACCTGATCCAGGTGGATGTTGGTGGCCACCCACCTATCCCATTTGGACTCCCACAACTATCTCTTTCAGTTGTTCAGTTTCCTAAATTGTAGCACAATTTACTATTTTTAACAGTTTTTCGGGTCATGAACTTCCAGAGCCGTTTTGAGGCCCTAAACGACGTCTTTCAGGAAATATGGGGGCAACATGGGTCCATGGACCGATGTTTCCCTTCCCAAAGTGGTATTTCTCCTATAGATCTTTCTAACGAGCTATCGTATGCATCAAAGGGAGATCATATGCCAAAGTTACGACCCTGGGAAATTGATGTACCAATTTACCCAAACGGGGCCCACAATTTGGCGTTTCATCTTCTAGGGTTAGGTTTTGGGATGTGAAGGGTCCTTCATTGTTTCTCAACAATAAATAGGCCTTCGAGCCTCATTGTAACACAGTTCAGAGGCATGTAGCTACCACATATCTTCTCAGAGATAAGCTACCATTGCCCTAGCTCTTTTATTTCCATTTCTGGTTGTAAGCATATTTCAGTATTTTCCATTAATGAAATGAAGTATTATTTCCGTTGCATCTTTTTTTACATGGTTATCTCTGTATTTTGTTGCGTTCCTGTTTAAATCTGGATCAGTGGTATCAAAGCGGTCTTCTTTTTCTCTGTTTTTCTTTGCATGTCCCCAACGAGGTTGGGATATAAGGAGTTAGGGCTTGAACTCATCGAACCTTTGCAAGACTAGCCTCACAAATCTCGACGGCCTCCCATGGCGGATGAGAAGAAAGACGAGGGGGTAGGAGATCCTATCAAAATATTGCTTGAAGAAGCTCTCGAGTGACAAAGGAACGCGATGATTGATAGCTTTGCGCAGATCCTTCAGCGGCTGCCCAAAGGTGACGCATCGGCTTCCAACAGCTACTCTGTAAATGCCACATTGTTTAAGGTACAAGTTAATTTTGAAATCCCCATATGCGAGGGTAAGATAGATGCAGATGCCCTAGATAAATGGTTAAATATGCTAGAAGGGTATTTTTCCCTTCATGAATTTTCGAGTCGGGAAAAGATTGTTTTTGCTCTTCTCAAAGTAGCCCCCCACGTTAAGGACTGGTGGGAAACCCACTGCGAGCAGAAGGATGAAAGTACAGGCTCACTATTTTTAACCACACCCACATGGGATTCATTCTGGGATGTCGTCAAGGAGCAGTACTACCCTGTCAAAAGCTATGAGGACAAATACATCAAATGGACCACAATATGGCATGGACGAGACCAAGATGTGCCAGAGTTCACAAACATTTCCATACCCTTCGCACACAGTTGGGTATCAAAGATTTTGAGCTGCATCTGGTACTCAAATACCGCGGCTGCCTACACAAATACATCTAGGAAGAGATGGAGTTCCTGAACATCTTCTTTCTTGGCACAACATACCGATACGCTGTCAAAATCAAGCAAAAGTTCAAACAAAAGAAGCGAGACTTTGGGTCTGCAAATCCGAAGCCCAAAGGACAAAGCCAAGGTGGGGTGACCCAAGACCACCTGTCAAAGCCGCAAGAAAAGAACAACACCACGAAGGCGAAGAAGGACACAGGAAAGTGGTGTAAGTTCCATAAGAGCCCCACTCTCAACATAAGTGAGTGTCAGACCAAGCAGTCGTTGGTGGCCGAGTTGAAGGCTTCCGAATCAGATGCATGTTCTGACCTTGAGCCAGAACCTGACAAGGGGAATGGCAAAGGGAAGTATATCATTGACACAGATCCCAACACCACTGTTGCCACCACCAAGATCCAAAAAAATGAGCCCAAAGATCCAGAGGAGGGGTAACGTCTTTTCCACTCACAGATGTGGGTGAAGGGTTCGCCGGTGCAATTCATTGTCGACAGTGGCAGCCAAAAGAACCTCATTTCAGTAGTGGTTGTTAAGCGGTTGGGCCTACTGACTACACCACACCTGTAGCCATACAATATCGGGTGGCTTCATGAAGGACGAGATCTCAAATTTCGCCAGTAGTACCACCTTCCCTATAGCATCAAGCCCTTCACAGACGAGGTATTGCATGATGTTACACCTCTGGATGTTTGTGATGTATTATTAGGCCAACCATACTTGTGGAGGCGACATGCTGTATATGAGTCAAGGCCTCGCGCTGTCATTATTTCTTTGAATAATTCATTATACAGGATACCAGAGGTAGCCCCACCTACCGCCACCTCTTTGATCACTGCTAAGAAAGGCAGCAAGCTCATCTCATAGACTAGGAAATTTATTTTCTATCTAGTTCGCTCCCAAAGTAAGGGGAAGATTGTTGCTACATCCATGACCCCCACGAAGGGTTCCTCCACACAGCAGCAATAGCAAAGGGATACAGTCATGACAGAACACAGGAAGAAATTCTCCTCACCCACAGGGGTACCACACAAGTTTCAGGTGGGCGATAAAGTCTGGTTACATCTGCAGAAAGAACACCTTACAAGAGCCCACTAGAAGCTCCAACCACACCGACATGGTCCTTACACCATTACCAAGGCTATGGGAAATAATGCTTTGGAGCACAACATTCCTCCATTCCTTCGCTTACACCAAGTGTTCAACATGGACCGTCGGCGACCATGCTTCCCACCATTACAGGACACATCAAAGATTGCAGAACATCTCACCAGAGACCGAGCTCAGCAGAAGCTTCCTCATCTCAGGGAGAAACTCAACGCAATGGGGACCATTACTTCCTAGGGGGGGGAGGGCAATGATCCAGGTGGATGTTGGTGGCCACCCACCTATCCCATTTAGACCCCCACAACTTTCTCCTTCAGTTGTTCAGTTTCCTAAATTGTAGCACAGTTTACTATTTTTAGCAGTTTTTTGGGTCTTGAACTTCCGAAGCCGTTTTGAGGCCCTAAACGACGTTTTTTGGGAAATCTGGGGGCAACATGGATCCATGGATTGATGTTGCTCTTCCCAAAGTGGTATTTCTCAGATAGATCTTTCTAGCGAGCTATCGTACGCATCAAACGGAGATTGTATGCCAAAGTTATGACCCCGGGAAATTGATGTACCAATTTACCCAAACGGGGCCCACAATTTCACGTTTCATCTTCTAGGGTTAAGTTTTGGGATGTGAAGGGTTTTCCATTGTTTCTCAACAATAAATAGGCCTTCGAGCCTCATTGTAACACAGTTCAGAGGCATGTAGCTGCCACATCTCTTCTCAGAGATAAGCTACCATCGCCCTAGCTGGTTTATTTCCATTTCTGGTTGTAAGCATATTTCAGTATTTTCCATTAATGAAATGAAGTATTATTTCCACTGCATCTTTGTGTATATGGTTATCTCTGTATTTTGTTGCATTCCTATTTAAATCTGGATTAGTACCAGAGGGGATGAAGGGGGATTGGGGGTATGTTGTGGGGATCTGGATCTGGATCTAGATCTAGATCTTGGTCCAGGGGATGGGGGAGCCGAAAGGTCTAGAGGCTCCAAAGGATTAAGGCTAGCAAGAGAATTTTTATCTTCTTTGGGTGATAAGGGATGGAGATCAGACGATGTGGAGGGCTGCGAGGAAGATAGATTTGGTTGTTTGTGGACTGTCTTATTTCTTTTAACCTGTTCCCATTTGTTTTATGGATCTTCAATTTTCTCATTTTTAGTTTCTTTTTTTTTGTACATCTATTTGAAAAATGACCATATTCGTGACATATATTGCATTTGAAAGGGATTTTTTCATAATCAAGCTGTTGTGTGTGTGTCAACTGGTCCACTTTGATTTTGATAGCTTCTGGTAGCCCTTTCCCAATATCCACTTCTACACAGATTCGGGTGCATATTTTCCTTTGGTTTGCATCTGTCTATATATTTCCAAACTACGTTTCCTATTACTTTGATTGAATCATCTCTCCAACAGTGAAGGGGAAGGTGTGGCAATCTAACCCAGATGGGGATGGCATTGGGAACATCCATTTCTGGGTCGAAATCTGGTGTCCATCTGTTTACATACAAACCCCTTGTATCCATAAAATAAGGTCCATTCCTAAAAATCAAATCTCTATCCTCCTTGGTTTAAAAATGAAAGGTATAGTAACCTCTTCCACAAAACATGATTGAGATTTTCCATCTATTGACTCGGTTCAGTTCCTTTCTACCCTTTTTTGCACAGTTTTGGGCGATAGCGATAACCCCGTAACTGCCCCACTAGTCCACGCTCTGCCAAAGAAAGTGTTGCTCGATGGAGAAGGGCAGGAGGAAGTGACATTTCAGGAACGTCTTCCAATCTTTTAACAAACTTGGTGACTGATGGTCTGTTCTTTGTTGGGCCTATTGCAGAGATGAGAGAGGCAAAAGCTTTTGTTGTTCCTTCATTTTCTTGATATTGATCTGAGAGAAGCTCTCCATCCTTTGATGCGTCCATGGTGCTCAAACCTTAACAGCAGGTGGCCGCTGAGGGGCAGCTGCGAGTAGCTGCGAGCTTCTTGCGGCGTTCGCTGGCTAAGGCTGTGTATCTCCTTCAGCAAGAAGAGCGCGTTTATTATTATTATTATTATTATTAAATCATAAAAATTAACTATTTTATTACTTTCTTTTAAAACTATGAAGTAATATATGAGTTAAATATTTACATATAATATTTCTTTTATGACCAAAATTCACCACCATATTACTATGGAGATTTTAACTAGTAAATAAGTTTCATTATAATACCATACTTTACTATTACATTTTTAAAATTAGTTGATTTAATTAAAAGTAAAAAATATCATAATTATTTATTGAACTGAGACTTCTGTGATCCATATCAATTTTATTGAAGAATCTTCGGCGAAAATCACATAGAAAAACTTATGTCGATGCGTTTTGAACCATCCAGTGTGGTTCATCGTCGAGATGATGAACCACACTGGACGGTTCGAAATGTGTCGACATAAGTTTTTCTATGTGATTTTCGCCGAAGATTCTTCAATAAAATCATAATTATTTTTTATATCAATCTATATAATTACTATTAAAAATATTTTTAAAATATTATATGGAAATTAAATATTTATCACTCATCTAATAATTATTGGTATTTAAACTAAAATTCTACACATCTTAAAAATCTTACTCCATATAGATCAATATAAAAAAACATTAACAAAATAATTCTAATTAATTATAATATCAATAAAAATTAATAAAAAAAATAATAAATATTTTATATCCAACTAATCAAGAACCATGATTCGGAACGTCTTTCAAAAACAGTAAAAGCAACAAGGCCACGGTTTATTTATTTTTAGCTATGAGGAGGAACTTTACCACATTATTTGGGGCACTTAAGTCCTATTAGTTTCGCACTTGTTTGCTCAATGAGATCTAGGTTGAGTGAGCTTCACGTTGAAATCTCAATTGGTATTTTAAGAAGTATGAAATAGCGGGTTTCTTAGTACCCACCTATTTTAGTCAATTTAGGAAAGAGATGAGATCACCTAGAACCCAGAACGGAGTTTCTATCTTCTGGACAAGTTCTACTTGCTTTCATTTAAGCCGCCCAATTGTGGGCATGTGGAGAGAACACAACAATCTTTTTTATATTAAGGAATTTTGTTACAATGAATTAGAGCGACAGGTATGAAGGGAGATTTTCATGATGCATTATTAGAACCAAAAACGGAAAAGGGCGATTTAGTAGATTTTGAATTTGGAGAATAAGTTGGTCATATCCAACAAAAATACAAACATAGGATGATTTGAGGGAAAGAGAAACCACTTTGGTTTTAAATGCTAGAGTTGATCAAGAAATGCATACAACTAAAGCATATGATTAGTGAACCTTTTATATATTTGAATGTGATTTAGGAAGTGGTACTATCGGTTGGGTTAACAATGGATAAGGATGGAGAAATTGACTAACAAAATTTTCTGGGCACAGATTTATACCATGTTCGTGAAAACTTGAGGGATAATGATCTCTAACCTTCCTAATTTATTTGAATTTTGTATGTATTTCAAAGTTTAGTGACTAATAGGTACCTATGTTAGCATTTATACCTACAAAGCGTATACCTTAAAAGTATTGGTGTCTAGTACGAAATATGAAAGAGAAGTGGTTTTTTTAATAAGTTATAATTCTTATACAAGAGAATAATGTAAAATTAACGAATTTGTAAGTTGATTAATACAGTGTTTATTTTCTCAAGTTTTGATCAATATTAATTAATATTGATGATAATGAAAATAATTATAATTGTTAATGTTATTTGAGTTTAGATTTAGTTTATAAGATTAGATTTTTTATTTATGTACTTAAAAAGGATTAGGGGAGATGTTCTAGAATCACCATAGTTTTGATGGATAAGAAGGTTATGAAAGTTGATATTGTGACAAATATTGTAAAATTAAGGTAATATGGCCATTTGGAAGACATTTAAAAGAGACATTTATTTTTCCTCTTTATATTTCTTAGTGCTACAAAGATGATAGAATTTTCCAACCCATGCTGGTTTAAAATTTGTATAATACCTAGTTTCACTATAACACTTGTGAGAATCAATTTCTATTTTAATAATGTCAATAACCTTATTTATAGTAATTAAAATAAATAAATACTTATAAAATAATTTCCTCTTTATAATATCTTAGTTTTATTTTATCCTTTAAATCTTTATCACATTATAATTTTTTTCTTAAACATAAATATGACATTATAATATTTCTAATATTTTTATTTTTTTTATACATCTCTTTTTTCATAATCATAGATTTGATTTAGTAATTGCATATCATCTTGCTTTAATAGTAAGTAGTCTGGCTTAAAAGTGAAAGAAACTTCTATTAGATCAAATTAATAAATAATTAAATAACCCCCACACACCTAAATCATCAATTTTATAATAATGAATATTAATAATTTTTACATCATGTAAAACCTAACAATAAATCCATATAATTACTTGTAAGGCCAAACACTTTCTATAGTATATCTTGAACCTACATAACATGTACTACTCTACTTTAAAATAGGTATGGTTTACCATGCACCTTTACGTTTCTCATATAACAACCATTGATTACTATGTTCGTGAATGCATATTCTTCAATGTTTGCCACACTGCCTTAGCATCTAGCAAGCCGTTTCAACTGATGATGGTAGAATAATTTTCAACTGATGATGGTAGAATAATAAATACTATTATGGTCATCGAACATATTCCTGCTGGAAGCTCTTATTCTATCGAGATTCCTATGCCCTAACAATAGTGGAATGCTTTTGATTTGCATTATCTATTTGATGATCACATGTGATTGGAATGCATTGGATTGCATGATCAACTAACCACTTTTTCGCTAACAGAACACTGATTGGCTGACAACCTCATTCTACGATAATACGTAGCTAACAAAAGCCATATACTTCTTGGAAACAGCCTGATACAAATTCTTCATGCGCTTTCGGGAATACTAGAGTTGCGACCTTCATCCTTGCAAATTCGATCTTCCTGTTGCTGCTGGAACCAATATGGACGAATGCCAAGGTCATCGATCAGTAAGTCGCAGCTCTTATTTACAAGAGCAGGGTCTCTTGCAGAAGATTTGAAAGGTTTACCCTCTCCCACATAACCGTCGATCAGATGAAGATACACCTCTAAATTGTGCGCGTTAACAAGATTGCAGGTATGTTTCAGAAAGGGGGAGTTATTGTTGTCCAAACCACCTTCGACCCCCACATGAAAATATGTCCAGGGAAGCCAATTCAACAATTTTTTCAACCACGCCCATGAACTCTCATTCACAACAAGTCCAGGAAATTTGGGAACAATATCGTTCTTATTCACCAAACAAAGCACCTTAACGCCAGATTCGTCCATTCTTTGGGCGAATGCTCTATTCCCTACGCGTGGAGAGGCGAATGCAAACACAGTAACAGGTATAGGGCTTCAGAATTTGTTTAACTTCATGTGAGCAAAAGGTTGCGAGAGCAGCTCCTAAACTGTGCCCAGTTAAAGTAACACTCAAAGTTTCGTCCTTGTATTCATGTAAGAGTCTTATAATTTCTGAACGAACAGTTTTTCCTGTAGAGATATAACAGTTTTGGAATCCCTTCTCTACTCGGACGCCCTTCTCGCTGAGACCATTAGTAGTTGATAATCTTACAGGAACTAAAAAATCTGTGAGATCTTGTATCCATTCTTGATATGTTTGGGTTCCTCTCCACGCTATTATAATATCTCTCCGGCCCGCTCTTCGTATTTGTTGAACATCTGTGCAGACCGCAATAAAGCCACTCCAATTAGATTGCTCTGTCTGCCCCCCCAATATAACATCACTCTCAATATACAAATACTTGGTGACTCGATACCCGTAGTAAGCTTGCCAATTACCGGCCACGTTACAATTACTATAAAATATAAAATAATTCATGAGGGTGTTGGGAATTTTCTGGTAAATTCTAAAACAAAATCACTGAACAGATAGTAATACTTTGTTTTGCCATAGGATCTTTAACACATGGAAGCTTAACATAGATAGCTGGAGAAGCTAGGAGTTTCTCACACACATAAAAACTTTATATTCATTAATAAGCTGCGTGATACAAACTTCATCCTCTTAACAGAAGGATTCACCAAAAACTTAAAAAAAAAATCACTGTGTCTCTTCCGAAAAATACTCTGTTTCTGCAAATTTTTACACCACTCTGTGTAAAAATAAAACTTACATTTACTGATGTAAAAACTCTTACATACCCCTCGCACTGCTGTGCGTTACATTATACTTCAACAACAAAAAAAACACTCATTCGCACTGCTGCGAGCTTCACATTGCATATGCAATAACTAAAGAAAAATTACATTTAACCTGCTGAAAAATTCTCCTTTTTCCTTCTTCTTCGCACTGCTGTGCGTTTCATTGCCAATACAATGAACAAAAAAAAACATTACATATATTGTTTGACTTTTGCCCATACTTCCGTGGTAAAAAAAAACAATAAAATTAAAACATTTTACCAACATTCACCTATCACATTAAATTACATTTATTACTTTTACGGATAAAAATTGGCGGTCAATATCAAAGCTTTCACTTCACGTAAGGTTCATAAAAGACTCCATGGTGCAGGCCTGTACGCAGCCATTGATCTCATCGGATGGCTGTCATCAATTCCCCGGAGGCCCCATTTGCACGAACTTTACCTGCCGGGGGATGGGCGGTTTTGGCAAGGACAGGTGAGACGCGTCAACAGGTGAGTGTGATCGGAGCCCTCGGAGGAAAAACAGCGTTTGGCAAAAGGCGGTGCGGGGAAGTCTGCGTGGTTTTCCTCAGCGGTTTTGCTGCATTCAATGCTGCAATTGAAATTATATTTCAACACTCCCCTTTAATTTCAACTGTTGGGTTATCATTCATACCCAGAAATTTCATCAAAAATTCAAAACTTTTCTGGCCCAATGACTTGGTCAGAGTATCAACAACCTGCTCCTGAGCCCTGCAGTGTTGTAAAACAATTTCTCCATTGTTTAACGATTCTCTGATGTAGGGAAACTTTGTGTCGATGTGTTTCGTTCTCTTATGAAACAAGGAATTCTTGGATAATGCAATAGCTGAGCTATTGTCACAAAAAATCACTGTTGCTTTTACTTGCTCTTGGCATAAGCTCATTAACATCATTTTCATCCAAACTACTTGACATGCTGTTGTTGTTGCTGCCACATACTCTCCTTCTGCTGTAAACAATACTACAATAGGCTGTTTCTTAGAAGCCCATGAAATGGCTCCTGAACCCATGTGAAAAACATAACCAGATGTGCTTTTCCGATCATCTACACTTCCAGCCCAATCACTATCAGTATATCCAATTAAATCTGAACATTCTGAGACAGTATATAAAATGCCAAACCTTTTAGTACCCTTAACATACCTCAGAATTCTTTTTGCTGTCTGTCAATGTGCTTCTTTTGGCCTCTCCATGAATCTGGAAATTAAACTAACAACATGCATTATATCTGGCCTAGTTGCAGTCAAATACATGAGGCTACCAACTATGCTCTTGTACAAACTTGGATCAAAATCCTTGTTGTTGTCCTCTTTGCTGAGTTTTAATCCCATCACTATGGGAGTGATTGCTGCTTTGCTCTCATGCATGTTAAACTTTTCCAATACTTCATTAACATATTTTGCCTCTGAGACAAAAATTCCATTTTCATTTTGATCTACTTCTATTCCTAAGAAGTATCTCAGCAAACCCATGTCAGTCATTTCAACTTCTTCTTTCATGACTGTTTTGAAGTTTTCAATGAGATGATCATCATTACCTGTGAAAATAACATCATCAACATATAACACAACAATTAGCGTTTTACCATCCTTTTCTTTGATGTAGAGAATGGATTCTCCCTCACACTTCTCAAATCCTTTTTCTAGTAGATAGGAATCTATCCTACTGTACCATGCTTTTGATGCTTGTTTCAGCCCATAAAGAGTTTTCTTCAATCTGCACACTTTGTGCTCATGGCCTTTCTTCTCATAGCCTAGAGGTCATTCAATGTAAACCTCTTCCTTTAACACTCCATTTAGGAACGATGACTTCACGTCCATTTGGTAAACTTTCCACTTGTTTTGTGCTGCTATGGACAGCACTGCTCTCACTGTTTCCATTCTAGCAACCAGTGCAAAAGTTTCTTCATAGTCTCTCTCATACTGCTGCTTATACCCTTTCACAACCAGCCTTGCTTTGTGTCTTTCTATTTTGCCTTCAGCACTACTCTTGGTCTTGTAGACCCATTTGACTCCAATGAGTTCTTTTCCTTTTGGTAGTTCAACCAAATCCCATGTCTTGTTTCTTTCTATGCCATTGATCTCCTCATCCATAGCTTCTATCCATTTCTTATCTTTAATAGCATCTTCGAAATGAATAGCTTCATCAACATGACAATATAATGCAAACAAAGAATTCATACCTTCATTTGCTGCCTCTTGTTCATAAATGTCATTTAAATTTCTGAACTTCTTACCTCTTTCATTTGGTGTACAAGTGCTTGAAGAAGCACTTGAATTTCTTCTTTGTGGTGTGCTTGTAGAAGCACTTTCATTTCTCCTCGAGGGTGTCTCTTGCTGTCCTTGTGTTGGCGCTGCTATTTGGGGATGTATTTCAGCTATCTCCTCATCATTTTCATCATGATACAAACATCTTTTAACATTCACTATTTTCTCTATGCTTCCATCCCAAGCTTCCTCCTCAATGAACTGAACATCTCTGCTCACAAAAAACTTCTTGGTAGATGGGATATACAACCTGTAAGCTTTGGATTCCTCACTGTATCCAATGAAAATACATTTCTCCCCTTTGCTATCCAACTTCTTCCTTAGCTGATATGGAATGGGTGCATAAGCCATACATTCAAAAACTTTCATGTGGGTGACTCCTTGCTTTCTCCCACTCCATGCTTCTTCTGGCACTCTGTTCATGACTGCTTTTGTAGGACACCTATTCAAAATGTATGCTGCATAGTGTACAGTTTCAGCCTAATAATCATTTGGCAAATGATTTGCCTTTAGCATACTCCTTGCCATATCCATGATTGTCCTATTCTTCCTTTCAGCTACTCCATTTTGCTGCGGAGTGTACTTTGTGGTAAACTATTTGTGTATTCCATTTTCTTTAAAAAACCATAGAAATTACTTGGAAATCTACTCACCTCCTCTGTCAGTTCTTAAAACTTTGATATGCAGCCTGCTTTGGTTTTCTATAAGTGCTTTGAAATTTAGAAATTTTTCAAACACTTCACTTTTGTTCTTTAGAAAATAAACCCAAGTTTTTCTAGTGAAATCATCAATGAATGTTAGAAAATATTGGCTTCCTGCTAGTGATGGAGTTTGCATTGGTCCACATAAGTCTGAGTGGACAATCTCTAAGGGTGCCTTTGCCCTTATGCTTTTCCCTGATGGAAAACTTTCTATGTGTTGTTTCCCAAAGATACAACCTTCACAAAGGCTATCTGGTTTCTCTATCAATGGTAATCCTCTTACCATTCCTTTTCTACCAACAAGTTAAGACCTTCAAAGTTGAGATGTCCAAATCTCAAGTGCCACAACCAATTTTCATCTTTCGGTTCGCTTTGGAAAGCCTCTTGGGTAACTGCTGCAATTACTTCTTTATTTTCTAAATCCGCCTTTATTCTGAGAGGGAACATTCTGTTCCTTGTCATCTTCACTTCAGCAATACATCTTTTGCTGGGTGCTCTATCCATGATGGTGCATACATCATTCTCAAAGAAAACATTATACCCATTTTGAACAAGCTGTCTAACACTTAAGAGGTTACATCTCATTCCAGGAACATGATAGACATCTTCTATGGTTTTATTTTCACCTTTCTTTGTAAATATTTTTACTTCTCCTTTTCCCATAACAGAAACTTTACTATTAGTCCCAAGTGTGACTTGTGACTTCACACTCTGATCTAAAGCAGAAGGCAGGGCTATGTTTCCTTTCATATGGTTACTACAACCGGAATCTAGAAACCATATATCATCACTCTTTGTTTCAGTGATATTACAAGCTAACAACGCATTATCTTGGCTGATATTTTCTCTAGTGAAATTTGCACTAGATCTACTACTCATATCATTCTGTTTCTTCCTACATTCATTGGCATAATGCCCATATTTTTTACAATAATAACATTGGACATTGGATTTTTCATACCTTTGTCCTTCAGCATGATGTTGTCCACTTTGTTGGCTGTTGCCTTGGCCTTGGTTCTGATTTGGATTGCTTCCTCTTCCTTGAGCATTTGCTGGACTATTTCTTCCACCTCTATTTTCGCTTCTGCCTCTTCCTCTCCTCTGCCTTGACCTTTTCCTCTTCCAAAGGACATCTGGGTTTTGAAGGCATGCTCTAGAGATGAGTTTTCATTCATGCTCAATCTCTGCTCATGTGTTATCACTGATGCATGTAGTTTATCAACTGAGAAATTTGTGAGATCCTTTGTTTCTTCTATGGTGGTGACAATCACATCGAACTTTGAGGGTAGGACCCTTAATAGTTTCTCCACAATCCTCCTTTATTCAAGAGTTTCTCCATTAGACCTTATCTATGTGACCAGACCAATCACATGTGTGAAGAATGAGTCAATATTATCTAACTCCTTCATGCACATGTTCTCAAAATCTCTCCTCAGCAACTGTAGTTTTGTTGTCTTCACCTTCTCCATGCCTTGATAGGATGTCTTGAGAGTTTGTCATGCTTCCTTGGATGTCTTTGCTGCTGCTATCCTTTGAAACACACTCTTATGCACTGCTTGATACAAAAATACGAGGGCTTTAAAATCCTTCTTCTTATAGCTCTTCAACAGATATTTCTTTGCCTATGTCAAGTTATTAAACTCATCTTCATCTGCATCCTCAACAAATTCCCATAAGTCTTGGGAAGCAAACAAGGCTCTCATGGTTATTGCTCAATAGTCATAGTTTTTCCCATTAACCTGTGGGAGCTGAGTATTAAAGATACCCATGCTAGTGCTGGTGCTGACGCTGGAGCCAGCCATTGTTGCACTCTAAACTATGCTTCAAAATACTTGACTGTATTTAAAAATCGCTGACTGTTTCTTCAACAGCAACACAAAAAAAACTTGAAAAATACTTTGACTGAGTCTTCACTCTGCTGGAGAAGATGCTGCAGCCAGAAATCTTCCTTCGGCTTCTTTGACACCTTCAAAGAGCCTGGACAAGCTCTGATACCACTCTTGAGAATTTTCTGGTAAATTCCAAAACAAAATCACTGAACAGAGAGTAATACTCTGTTTTGCCACAGGATTTTTAACACAGGGAAGCTTAAGATAGATCGTTGGTGAAGCTCAGAGTTTTTCACACACATAAAAACTTTATATTCATTAATAAACTCCCTGATATAAACTTCATCCTCTAAACAGATGGATTCACCAAGAATTTAAAAAAAAGTTACTCTGTCTCTTCAGAAAAATACTCTGTTTCAGCTGCAAATTTTTACACTACTATGTGTAAAAATAAAAGTTACATTTACTGGTGTAAAAACTCTTACATACCCCTCGCACTACTGTGAGTTACATTATACTTCAACAACAAAAAAAAACATGCGTTCGCACTGCTGCGAGCTTCACATTGCATATGCAATAACCAAAGAAAAATTACATTTAACCTGCTAAAAATTCTCCCTTTTCCTTCTTCTTGAGCCTGTACGCAGCCATTGATCTCATCGGATGGCTGTCATCAATTCCCCGGAGGCCCCATTTACACGAACTTTACCTGCTAGGGATGGGCGGTTTTGACAAGGACAGGTGAAACAGCCCATTTACACGAACTTTACCTGCCAAGGATGGGCGGTTTTGGCAAGGACAGGTGAAACACGCGTCAATAGATGACTGTGATCGGAGCCCTCGGAGGAAAAACAACGTTTGGCAAAAGGAGGCGTGGGGAAGTCTGCGTGGTTTTCCTCAGCGGTTTTGCTGCATTCAATGCCGCAGTTGAAATTATATTTCAACAGATGGGGGTATTTACACCCACCATAAAAACTCATGCAAACTTTACCATCGAATGCGTCATAGTATAACTGTGCAAAATCACCATATCTAAGTATCTCCGCTTTCAAAAGTCGATTGATTGGATTTAATAACCCATTCCACCAGTTTGCTCCTTGGATATCTTGCCACATATCGGCAAGTAGTCCGGTGTGATGAATCCCGCTCGAATTGATTTTCATTGGTTTTGGTGCCGGGAATTCTTGATGCAGAAAAGTACCATCGAAGTTTGAAGTTGTCAAACATGAAGGAATTACCCTCATCCTATACGGGCGCATCATCTGATATAGCATTCTAACAATTTCTGAATCACAACCGCAGTTCTAAGATTTCTGAATTGCAATGTCGTGATCAAGTGAAGACCAGGGGGGCTAACCAGGGCTTAGCTTCAGCAGTTTTACGTACCAGAGAGATTTGCAATCTTATGTGCAAGTAGGTAGGTATCCACAGATTATGTGGCTTTATATAACATAGATCAGCCCGTGCTGTGTAGATATGATAATTTAAAGAAACAGGCACGTTTGATTTTGAATTTGGAAAATTTGACATGGTCGCATAAGCATAAGAATTCTCTGTGATTTTCCGATCCTAAATTGACTGCAAATTCCTGGCTTCAACGAAATATTAGGAATTGTTCAAACCTAGGGACGTACGATTACATATTTCTCATCCTCGTTGAAGGTTGCCAGAATATTTGGCGTGCCATCTCTGTCATGTGATTGGACAAATAGTTTGATGGGAGATCATTCGGTTTAGTCCGGCGTGCGCACGTAGCATCACCTAGCAGCAGGTTTGACTTTGGCATCGCATCAATCTAATCGTTGTCGGTTCTTTCTATCCAAAGTAACCCATGTCAATCTTTATCTCAAGCCGTAATTATGTTATTTTATCAAAGCAGCGAATCTCAAGTTTAACTATTAGGCACGATGCCTTTTTATGGTTGTTTTTTCTACTTTATTTTGCTAAAAATTTAGTACAGATGTTTTTAATTATAAATTTGAGCTATAAATTTTGTAAAAAAATAGAATTTTTTAAAATCCATTATTTATAACCCATGTCAATCTTTATCTCAAGCCGTAATTATGTTATTTTATCAGAGCAGCGAATCTCAAGTTTAACTATTAGGCACGATGCCTTTTTATGGTTGTTTTTTCTACTTTATTTTGCTAAAAATTTAGTACAGATGTTTTTTAATTATAAATTTGAGCTATAAATTTTGTAAAAAAATAAATTTTTTTAAAATCCATTATTTATAGTTATCAAGTTTTAAATTTTTGGGTATTTCAGGGATTTTTTTATTGCGCTGAATTTATTTGAGCAATAAAATTTATTTAAACACAACCAAAGTCAGTATTTTTTTTTTTAGATTTTCTCATTTTATTTTTTGAGAAATTCAGGGCTGTAGTCTAGTTATACAACACCTAAATTTAAGTGGTTTAATTTGAGAATTTATTAGAATTTGACTGTGCTAAATACATTTATGCATTCAAAAATGCCTTTTAAACAACACAAATCACAATCTTGCTCAAAGTTGTATTAAAAATTCCAGCTAAAAAAGCCATTTTTCCTATTAGTTAGATTGAGCTAATATAAGTTTATCATTTTCAATTAAAAATAGAACAATGATACTTATTTTTTAACAAAATGTGATTTATCCATATACATAATTTTTTATAATATTATTATTTTTATTAAAAAATGAATTAATATTCTTTACAAAATTAGCCACTATCATTTTTTAAAAAGTGAGAAAACTAATTATAACTCAATTGTTAAAGAAATAGTAAAACAACATCACTAACTATCATCATTATAAATTATAAATTTAAGCTATAAATATAATTTTGTAAAAAGTTGGTAGAATTATTTGAAATCCATCATTTATAGCTATCAAGTTTTAAGATTTTGGGTGTTTCAAGGATTCTTGATTGTGTTGAATTTATTCGAGCAATAAAAAACTATTTAAACACAACCAAAGTTTCTCACTTTATTTTAGTGAGAAATTCGCGGCTGTGGCCTAGTTATACAACGCCTAAGTTTAAGTGGTTTAATTTGAGAATTTACTAGAATTTGACTGTGCTAAATACATTTATGCATTAAAAAATGCATTTTAAACAACACAAATCACAATCTTGCTCAAAGTTGTATTAAAATTCTAGCTAAAAAAGCCATTTCTTCTATTAGATAAATCGAACCAATATCAATTTATCATTTTCCATTAAAAATAGAATAACTATACTTATTTTTTAACAAAATGTGATTTATCCATATACATATTTTTTTATTAAATAATAAATTAATATTCTTTAAAAATTTAGCAACTACTATTTTTTAAAAATGAAAAAACTAATTATATACATAATTTTTTATAGCATTCTTTTTTTATTAAATAATAAATTAACATTCTTTAAAAAATTAACTATTTTTTAGAAAGTGAGAAAACTAATTATAACTCAATAAAAGTAAAACAACATCACTAACTACTATCATCAAAACAACATCAATATCAGCAAAGCAACATTATAAAAAGAAACACAAATTGATAACTCAAATCTCCAAATATACACGCAACGATTATCTTTAAAATTTAATATCCTAAATTTCCCTATATTCCTAAATATCCTCAGTCATTTTCGATTACCATTTAATCCAATTAATTTATCTTAATATTACCATTTTGCACGTTTACACTCTTGTTATTTCAAAGTTGTTCATTGAATCAGTGGCCATTCAAATCATCTTATAATTTAAAATTTCTAAAAATTGCAGGATTTTCACACATTTAACAGGCGGATGCATCTGGATCATATCTGGAAACAAATTGTATTTCCTTTCAGATTATCATGTAATTCAGCAAATAATTTCTTTTTAATTCTTAAACGTGTTGGACACATCTACAGCATACTTCTTCATTAAGTTTTTCTGTTCCTCTGAATTATGTAATAATAAATTCGTATCTTCGCGTAGCCGCCGCCAACTTCTTACGTACCATTCGAGGCGAGAACCTTATTTTGCTTTTCACAATTAACCTCTCGATAATTTTAACTGTTTGGTATAATTTTTTAAAACAATTTTGATTAAAATTTGATAGACCTTTTCGGATTGCAGGCTTGAGATGAATAATATGTTTTTAGAAGCCTTTAAAAATCAAATTAATTTATATATTAAAAATTATACTTTATTAAAGGTGTAATTTATTAATAGTTATATTATATTATTATTATGTCAAATAGAGTGGTTTGATAAATAATTTCGTTTTCTTTTGAGTGGGTTTAAATTTCTTGAAATATTAATTTTTTAAATTGTATGGGTTCAAGTCTCACGAAATATGTTCTATTTAGCTCAATATGTCCATAAAATGTTGTATCTTGTGTAACGAAAGTTAACCATTATTCATTAAAACATGAAATAACCAAACATTTTACTATCACAATGATTCCATAAGATATACTAAAAAAATTAAGAGTTAAAAGACTTTTAACTTACTAATCTCAGTCATATAAATTAAATCTTTGATTGAATATACCTCAAAACACTTATATAATGATCACACATTATTAAAGTTTAAAAATCGTAAAAGTTAACTTGACTCTTATTATTATTATTATTATTATTATTATTATTAAATAATAGATGTGTACATTTTAAAATAGGTAACAATATTTTTATTAAGACTGAGATTAATCAATATATTATTACGGAGATTCTTAACTCGTAAATAAGATTTGTTACAATAACATAGTTTACTATGACATTCTTTTAATTAATCGGAATAAAAAAATGATAAATACTTTATAAATAAATCTTAACTTTTGTGACTATTATTAAGAATATTTTATGAAATTTAAATCCCTACCATCTAATTAATAATTATTAATATTTAAATTAAAATTTCAAAATCATATTTCAAAATTAACATATATATATATATATATATATATATATATATATATATATATATATATATATATATATATATATATATATATAAAAGACATTAACCAAATAATTGAGAATAACTGTAATATTTATTCAGAATAACTATAATATTTACCTATATAACTAGTAAATAAAATATTTAAAAAAAAATAATAATAAATATAGATTCCATGTAATGCAACCCATATATTGAAAAAACAAGATGGGATATGAAGCAAGAAACAAATACTTTTTGAAAAAAAGCAAGATGGGCTGGGAAGCAGTAAGTCCCTGCCAACGTACTTGTAGTGTGAATGGCAACAATCAAGTCCTTGCCAACGTACTTCTAGTGTGAATGGCAACAATCGAATCTCTTGTGAACATATATGGGTGCATGAATGGCAACAATCGAATCTCTTGTGAGCATATATGGGTGCTTTAGTTACAACAGTTTGAACTAGGTTTCTAACTTTGATAATTTTGACACAAGTCTAAGTTCAGTTTGGTAAGACACAATTTGTTAGGAGAAAAAATCTCTAGGAAGATGCATTTTTGCATGCCTAAGATTATCTCCAGTCTCCATAGTGCCTAGTGTCTTTGTTCATGGAAAAGAATAAACTAAGTTGCACTTAACGTTGATATTTATATGTTTAAAGAACACCATCTATATCATGTCAATACATAATGTCTCTATATTTAAGTCGAGTTAACTATGTTTGCTCTTCATATGTTTTTTCCATACATCATTGCATCATATGAAGCAAGTCCACTCTCAGGAATAAATATAAAAACTACTAAAAAGCAAACTCCACTCAACACACAAATGAGAAATATATCGATTGAGTTTTTTTTAAGATATATGTTGGGTCCCTATAATACTAGTGATTACCCCATTACTGTTGTAGTTGCATCCCTTATTAATATTGTTGTGCCCATATTATCCCCATATTGTTATTACTGTGCCTCATAGAATCCCTCTATTGTTATTTTTGTGGCTTTATATTATTATTGCTAGGTTGGTTGGGTTATATTGTGACTCTTTAGACTCCTATATATAGAAAGGAGGTTTTCTCATTAGAATCATCGAAGAATTGTTCATTTATGTAATGAAAGGAGATTGCCCCCTTGAAGAGGATGAATTCTAAGGCGTTGATCTATCTTTTCTATCTTTTCTTGAGCTGGTTTCATAACATTTGGTATCAGAGCTTTAGATTCTAGGGTTTCACTGTTCCAAATAGGTCATTGTGGAATTTTCGCTATAACTTTTTTTCTACGACGTTTAAGAAGCTAAAAAAAACCCCATTTCTAAATAAATTGCATTGAACCTTGGGTCGAAATTTCAAATCTTGTCGTGCTATATGTGAGGAAATATGATCTGGGGAAGTTGATCTTTTTACAGACTCCTGAATTACATTCCAAACAGGTGACTTGGGGAAAATCGTCATAACTTTGTCTCTGAGCATCGGATTGAAATTTCGTAAAAAGATATAGAAAGAAGATGGACTGTAGTTTCTTGTATATTTTTTTCAGAGCCAAAAGTCGAAACAGTGACTCATGGCATGTCGTACAAGTTCGCTCTATTGAACTAGTCTATAATCAGGTCACTGTGGGAGATTTCACACAAGTCTTCCTTGGAGAATCCAATTTGGATCAGACTAGTGGCATTGGAAAGAGGGCACAGAGGGTTACTGTAGGTCGCAATTTCAGAACTGGATGATCTGAAAGTATAGAGATACATGAGAGGCAATATCGAGCTCCTACAAAGTGAAAAAAGGTCTCCCACCTATTTGTGATCATGATCATGCTATTCATCTGATTCCAGGAAGTGTTCCTCCAAATATCAGACCGTACAGATATCTCTATGCCCAAAAGAGTGAAATTGAATGTATGGTTGCAGAAATGCTAGAAGCGAGTATAATTCAACCGAGTCAAAGTTCTTTCTCTGCTCCAGTAGTATTAGTGCATAAGAAGGATGGATCATGGTGTGTGTGTCCGGATTATAGGGAGCTCAACAAGCTCACTATTAAAGATAAGTTTCCCATTCCTGTCATTGATGAATTACTAGATGAATTGCATGGATCAATTTACTTCACCAAGTTGGATCTTCGTTCAGGATATCATCAAATCAGAATGAAGACTGATGACATTCTGAAAACAGCATTTAGAACTCATGAGGGTCATTATAAATTTTTGGTCATGCCTTTTGGCCTTACCAATGGACCTTCAACATTTCAAGGTTTGATGAATTCCATTTTCAAACCATTCCTTAGAAAATTTGTGTTGGTATTTTTTGTTGATATACTAATCTACAGCAAGTCTTGGAAGGATCATGTTGAACATGTTGACAGGGTGCTACAACTATTGGAGGAGAAACAATTATATGAAAAAAGATCCAAATGTTTCTTTGGAGTACAAGATGTGGAATATCTGGGTCATATTATATCTCATGAAGGAGTTAAGGTAGACACTAGCAAAATTAAAGCCATTAAGGAATGGAAAATCCCCACATCCATAAAGCATCTGCGAGGATTTCTCGAGTTGACAGGGTATTATCGCAAGTTTGTTAAGAATTATGGGAGAATAGCAACACCTCTAACCACATTATTGAAGAAAGATACATTTTCATGGACTCCAGAAGCAACAAAGGCCTTCGAACATCTTAAAGACGCAATTTGCCAAGCACCGGTGTTAGCGACACCAGACTTCACAAAAACCTTTCTTGTGGAATGTGATGCTTCAGGAAATGGAATTGGTGTTGTTTTAATGCAAGATGAAAGACCCATTTCTTTTGAAAGTCATCCAATCAAGGGAAAGTTTTTACACAAAGCTATTTATGAGAAAGAAATGTTGGCAATACTCCATGCACTTAAGAAATGGTGACCCTACCTAATGGGAAGACACTTCAAGCTAAAAACGGATCATGATAGCCTTAAATACTTTCTAGAACAAAGATTATCCTCTGAAGAGCAATAAAAGTGGGTCACAAAGATGTTGGGTTATGACATTGAAATCATCTATAAGAAAAGGGAAGCAAAATGTGGTGGCAGATGCACTCTCAAGAAAGGATGAGGATGTGAAAGGAATGTTGTGTGCCATTTCTATTATCTACCTAGATTGGATAAACGAAGCTAGGGAGGAATGGAAGAATGACGAAGAAGTGTGAGCACTTATTCGAAAGTTACAACAAGATTCCAGTACATCTGATACATTTAGCTCGCAAAATGATTCGTTATGGTACAAAGATCGCTTATACCTCTCTAAGAATTCCCAACTAAAACAAAAGACTCTTATGGAATTGCACACTTCTCCCTTGGGAGGGCACTCAGGATTTTTAAGAACTTACCAGAGGGTTAAGAAGGAATTTTTTTGGGATGGCCTTAAATCGGATATTCAAAAATTTGTGGCAGAATGTTTGGTTTGCCAACAAAATAAAGTTGAAACAATTAAGACACCAGGTCTATTACAACCTTTATCCATTCCAAGCCAACGTTGAGAGGAGGTTTCAATGGATTTTATCACAGGTTTACCCAAGTCTGAGGGAAAGACTGTCATCATGGTGGTAGTTGACAGACTTACCAAGTATGCACACTTTTCTGCATTATCACATCCCTTTGAAGCCAGTACACTTTCTACTACATTTATGCAAACAATTCAAAAGCTACATGGAAACCCAAAGATTATTGCAAGTGATAGAGATCCCATTTTCACTGGAAATTTTTGGACATAATTATTTT
The DNA here is from genome assembly GCA_031772625.1 of Pinus tabuliformis. NCBI lineage: Eukaryota > Viridiplantae > Streptophyta > Pinopsida > Pinales > Pinaceae > Pinus > Pinus tabuliformis. Next base: position 539,424,773 of record CM062806.1, read on the forward strand.
CTTGTCTTGGTACTCAGTTAGCTCATAGCTCATCTTATCATCCTCAATTTGATGAGAAAACTGAGATAGTAAACAAATGTTTGGAAGGATATCTTCGTTGCTTTGTATCTGATAAACAAACACAATGGGTCAAATGGTTGCCTCTGGCTGAATGGTGGTATAACACTTCCTTCCATACAGCAACAAAAATGACCCCATTTATGGCACTTTATGGATATCAGCCACCATCCATCACATCATATTTAAGAGAAAATTCTAAGGTTCAAGCAGTGGAACATCACATGGAACATCAACAACAAGTCCTCCAACTCTTAAAGGATAACCTCGTGTTGGCACAGAATAGAATGAAACAATAGGCAGATCAATATCGCAGCAAAAGAATTTTTCATGTAGGTGATTGAGTATTCTTACGGCTACAACCATATAAGCAAATGTCCCTCAAGCAAGCTAAGAAGGATAATAAATTATCACCAAAGTATTATGGTCCGTACAAGGTGTTGCAAAAGGTTGGTACTATGGCATACAAATTGGAGCTTCCTGCAGCTTCTCAATTGCACCCAGTTTTCCATGTTTTATGTTTAAAGAAGGTTATAAGCGACAAGATCCCAGTTCAAACAATATTGCTAGAACTTAACAAGGAAAAGTTATATTGGAACCGGAAGTAGTCAAAGAAACAAGAACTCGACAGCTACAAAATCGATCAATTTCGGAGTATGTTATCAAGTGGAAGAACTTATCCACTAAAGATTCCACATGGGAGGATGAGAATTTTATACAGAAGCATCCAGAACTACTCAAGCGTTGAGGACAACACTTTTTTTAAGGAGAGGGGCATGTTGGGTCCCTATAATACTAGTGATTACCCCATTACTATTGTAGTTTCATCCCTTATTAATATTGTTGTGCCCCTATCATCCCCATATTATTATCATCGTGCCGCATAAAATCCCTCTATTGTTATTTTTGTGGCTTTATATTATTATTGTTAGATCGTCTGGGGTATATTGTGACTCCTTAGACTCCTATATATAGAAAGGAGGTTTTGTCATTTGAATCATTGAAGAATTGTTTATTTATGTAATATAAAGGAGGTTTCCCCTTCGAAGAGGCTGAATTCTAAGGCGTTGATATATCTTTTCTATCTTTTCTTTAGCTGGTTTCATAACAATATAACAGTTTAATATAGAATTTTTAAAGTTGTTGTTATACATCACTACAACAACGCCACTATTGAGAAGAAATATAAAAAATAGCTATACTCGTTTACAACATAAATATATCCAACGAGTCTTTAAAAAGATAAAACAAATTAATAAGAAGATTATATAGTTCATTGCTACACATAATTACATTAATATAAAGCAACTCGACTACCGAGAAAATAATATGAAAAGCAATTCCACTTCATACTGAAAAGATAGAAATATTCAATGAGTTTCCCTCTAACCCATGCTAAAGAACAATTTTTAATAGTTGCTCACTATCAACTCACCTGGCAGGATATATCAAACTGCGCTAATATAAATTTTGCTGCCTTGAAGATCTTGTCAATGTTTTCATGTGCTTTCCTCATTCCATGTGTGCGCACCTTCAAGATGAAAAATTGGTGGTCAAACGTAACAGTAAAAAGAATTAGCCAAGTGAAAATTGCGTTTTCTATGGTTGTTTTCAGTTCAAAATTGTTTTCTATATCATCATGAGACGTCACTTACTTTGCATACCTATTAGCTAGTGCATTCCACTCCCCAACCTGTCTAGCCGTGCAACGCCTAAACACTATTTATAACCCTATTTCACTTGGTATGCATATGTGTTGGATTGGTAATGTGCGCAATTAATTTGTCAATTGCGCAACTCTTTATATTACTAGAATACGTTGATTATGTTACCCTCCCGGGATATATAAAAGGGTCCAAGTATGTGCTAACAACAGTTTTATTATGTATAAAAGCTGAGTCGCACAAAATTTTGTAAATCTTTTTTTTACAGTGGTTAAAAGGAACAAGCACCTCCATTTCATTTTTTGGAAAAGGTGTTTGTTCTTTTGAAATTAAAATTACTTCTTGGAAAATGTGTTTGTTCTTCTGAAATTAAAAATACAAATATATACTCTGTTCTGAAATCTCAATTTGGATCACAGCATTACCTTGTTTAACTCTGTTTTTATCCTATGCCTCTTTTTTTAGGAACTTGTCTAACATTTACCCCTCATAGCAATGTCAAATGATCATTTCATGAAATAAATTGCTTTATAGATGATCTTTCGCCCAAAAAAAAATTCTTCGTAAAATTTGGCCAATTTCTAACGTCATGGATATGATAGAAATATGGTTTTATATGCAAATAAGTGGGAGGACACTTTCTGAGGAATAGTTGTGATCAACTCTGCTCGAATCTATAATGTCCTGACATCAATGTTCAATGTATTAGCTTGTATATACACTGAGTAAAGTGGAATTCAGGTGTATTGGCAAGCTCTAGAATCAATTAATTAGGGTTTTCCGAGGACAGGTAAACAATGTGAACGTTATTATTAAACATAATTAGATATTAGATATTGGCCATGGAACACCATACGTAGGTTCTCCTTTGTTGAAATTGTAATTTCAACTGCAGCAAAAATTAAACAGCAGCATCAAAATGTTTTTCCTTATCCTTGCGATGCGATGAGATCGCAGATCACATATCGCATGTGTACTTGGATCCTCCGCTTTGTTCACTTGATTTCCCCGATTGCGATGGTGCGATGCGATCTGATTGCATATCGCAGATTGCACCATAAGCCTCTGCTCCATTTTTGTGTTCCACCAAATGGGATCTCGCGATGCGATCTAAATAAAGTCAATGGTTGAAGTACAGGCCAGCAGCAAAAAGAATTTGACGTGAAGTAAAAGTTCCTTTACTGCCAGTAAATGTCAGTAAAATAGTAAATGGAATTTACTGTGGGTTGGTAAGTTTTGGTGAAGTTTTTAATTTTATTTCAGCGGGAGTATGGGCTCAAGTAATAGTTGGTAAAATCATTTAATTTTTATTATTTCTTTTACGGAAGCATGGCATGTGAAAACGTGAAGTAATTTCTCTTGGTTGTCATATATATGTAATGTTCCTTTTGTTGTGTTGATGAGTGTGAAGAGGAAGAACGTAGCAGTGCGAATGAGAATACACACCGCAGTGTAATTGTGTTGTAATGCACAGCAGTGCAAAGTAAAAAAAGGGGAGCACGCAGCAACGTATGTAATTTTTATTTTACAGCAGTGTGAAGACTTGCAAAGTGAAACAGAGTAATCATTTTTGGAACTGGAACTGAAGTGTTCCTGTGTTATCCCTCTGAGAGAGGAAGAAGTCTGTAACTGCAGTTATTTTATTGATGAATGCATATTTTTTTTGTGTGTGTGGAAATCTCTGTTTGCTCAAAGAAATTTTAAAAGCTTCCCTGTGTTAAAGATCCTGTGTGTGAAAAACAGAGCATTGTTCTCTGTTCTGTAATTTGTTTGTTTTTGGGATTTTACCAGAAAAATCCCCAACAGTGGTATCAGAGCAGGCTTAGGCTCTTTGAAGGTGTTCAAGAAGCTGAAGGGAGGAGTCTTTTGTTGCAGCAGTAAATCTTCTCCAGCAAAGTGAAGACTCAGGCAAAAGAATCCAAGTTTTTTTTCAAGTTTTTTTTTGTGTGTTGTTGTTGAAGACAATCAGTTATTTTAAATACACAGTGAGGTATTTGAAGCATAGTTAAGAGTGCAAGAATGGCTGGCACTAGCACCAACAATAGCATGGGTATGCAGCTCCCACTATTTGATGGCAAAAACTATGACTATTGGGCAATAACAATGAAAGCCTTGTTTTCTTCCCAAGACTTATGGGAAATAGTTGAGGATGGTTTTGAACAACCAGCAGATGAAAATGAGTTTAATGCATTAACTCAGGGAGAGAAGGATCTGTTAGAGAGCCACAAGAAGAAGGACTCAAAAGCCCTCTTCTTCTTGTATCAAGCAGTGCATGGAACTGTGTTTCCAAGGTTAGCAGCAGCTAAGACATCCAAAGATGCATGGCAAACTCTCAAGACAGCCTATCAAGGCATGGAGAAAGTGAAGACAACAAAACTACAGTTGCTGAGGAAATATTTTGAGAACCTGTGCATGAAGGAGTTAGACAATATTGACTCATTATTCACTCAAGTAATTGGCCTGGTCACACAAATAAGATATCATGGAGAGATACTTGAAGAAAGGAGGATTGTGGAGAAACTATTGAGGTGCCTACCCTCAAGGTTCCATGTGATTGTCACCACCATAGAAGAGACAAAGGATCTCTCAAACTTTTCAGTTGATGAACTTCATGCATCACTGATCACACATGAGGAGAGGTTGAGTAGAAATGAAAACTCATCTCTAGAGCAAGCCTTCAAGACCCAGATGTCCTTTGGAAGAGGAAGAGGTCAAGGAAGAGGAAACAAGAGAGGAACAGGCAAAAGATAGAACAGAGGTGGAAGGAACAGTTCAGCAAATGCTCAAGGAAGAGGCAGCAATCCAAATCAGAACCAAGGCCAAGGCAACAACCAACAAGGAGGACAACATCATGCTCAAGGACAAAGGTATGAAAAACCCAATGTCCAATGTTATTATTGTAAAAAATATGGGCATTATGCCAGTGAATGTAGGAAGAAGCAGCATGATGTGAATAATAGCTCTAGTGCAAATATTACTAGAGAAAATGTCAGCCAAGATAATGTATTGTTAGCTTGTAACATGGCTGAAACAAATAGTGAAGATATATGGTTTCTAGACTCCGGTTGCAGCAACCATATGACAGGAAACATAGCTTTGTTTTCTGCTTTAGATCAAAGTGTGAAGTCACAAGTCACACTTGGGACTGATAGCAAAATTTCTGTTATGGGTAAAGGAGAAGTTAAAATATTTACAAAGCAAGGAGAAAAGAAAACCATAACAGATGTCTATTATGTTCCTGGAATGAGATGTAACCTCTTGAGTATTGGACAGCTTGTTCAAAAGGGTTACAATGTTTTCTTTAAGAATGATGTATGCACCATCATGGATATTGCACCCAGCAAAAGATGTATTGCTGAAGTAAGGATGACGAGGAACAGAATGTTCTCTCTTAGAATAAGAGCAGATCTGAAAAACAAAGGAGAAATTGCAGCAGTTACCCAAGAGGCTTTCCAAAGCCAACCAAAAGATGAAAATTGGTTGTGGCACTTGAGATTTGGACATCTCAACTTTGGAGGTCTTAACTTGTTGAGCAGAAAAGGAATGGTAAGAGGATTACCATTGATAGAGAAACCGGACAGCCTTTGTGAAGGTTGCATTTTGGGGAAACAACATAGAGAAAGTTTTTCATCAGGTAAAAGCATAAGGGCAAAAGCACCCTTAGAGATCATCCACTCAGATTTATGTGGACCGATGCAAGCTCCATCATTAGCAGGCAGCCAATATTTCCTAACATTTATTGATGGCTTTACAAGAAAAACTTGGGTATATTTTCTTAAAAACAAAAGTGAAGTGTTTGAAGAATTCCGAAATTTCAAAGCGTTTGTGGAGAACCAAAGCGGGCTGCATATAAAAGTTTTGAGAACAGACAGAGGAGGTGAGTATATCTCCAAGGAATTTCTACGGTTTTGTAGAGAAAATGGAATACACAAAATGGAGTTGCTGAAAGGAAGAACTGAACCATTATGGATATGGCGAGGAGTATGCTAAAGGCAGAGCATTTGCCAAATGATTATTGGGCTGAAGCCGTAAACTGTGCTGTATATATCTTGAATAGGTGTCCTACAAAATCAGTGATGAACAAAGTGCTGGAAAAAGCATGGAGTGGGAGAAAGCAAGGTGTCACCCACATGAGAGTTTTTGGATGTGTGGCCTATGCACACATACCAGATCAGCTAAGGAGGAAGTTGGACATCAAAGGGGAGAAATGTATTTTCATTGGATATAGTAAGGAATCCAAAGCCTACAGGTTGTATATCCCATCTACCAAGAAGTTTTTTGTCAGCAGAGATGTTCAATTCATTGAGGAGGAAGCTTGGGATGGAAGCATAGAGAAAACAGTTAATGTTAAAAACTGTTTGTCTCATGATGAAGATGATGAAGAGATGGCTAAAATATATTCCCAAACAGCAGCGCCAACCCAAGGACAGCAAGAGACACCCTTGAGGAGAAATGAGAGTGCTTCTCCAAGCACACCACAAGGAGGAAATTCAAGTGCATCTTCAAGCACTTGCACACCAAATGAAAGAGGTAAGAAGTTTAGAAATCTAAGTGACATTTATGATGAAGGAATGAATTCCTTATTTGCCTTGTATTGTCATGTTGATGATCCTATTCATTTCGAAGATGCAATTAAAGATAAGAAATGGATAGAAGCTATGGATGAGGAGATGAATGCCATAGAGAGAAACAAAACATGAGATTTGGTTGAGCTACCAAAAGGCAAAGAAGTCATTGGAGTCAAATGGGTTTACAAGACCAAGAGCAATGCTGAAGGCAAAATAGAAAGGAACAAGGCAAGGCTGGTTGTCAAAGGATACAAGCAGCAATATGGGAGAGATTATGAGGAGACTTTCGCACCGGTTGCAAGAATGGAAACCGTGAGAGTAGTGCTGTCCATAGCAGCACAAAACAAATGGAAAGTCTACCAAATGGACATGAAGTCAGCATTCCTAAATGGAGTGTTAAAGGAGGAGGTTTACATTGAACAACCTCTAGGCTATGAGAAGAAAGGCCAAGAGCACAAAGTGTGCAAATTGAAGAAAGCTCTTTATGGGCTGAAGCAAGCGCCAAGAGTATGGTACAACAGGATAGATTCCTATCTATTGGATAATGAATTTGACAAGTGTGAAGGAGAACCCACCGTCTACATCAAAGAAAAAGATGGTAAAATTTTAATTGTTGTCTTATATGTTGATGATGTTATTTTCACAGGTAATGATGATTAGCTCATTGAGAATTTTAAATCAGTCATGAAAGAGGAATTTGAAATGACTGACATCGGTTTCTTGAGATACTTCTTAGGCATAGAAGTAGATCAAAATGAAAAATGAATTTTTATCTCACAAGCCAGATATGTAAATCAAGTGTTGGGCAGATTTAACATGCAAGAATGCAAGGCAGCAATCACTCCCACAGTAATGGGATTAAAACTCAGCAAAGAGGACAGCAACAAGGATTTTGATCCTAGCTTGTATAAGAGCATAGTTGGCAGCCTTATGTATTTAACTGCAACGAGGCCTGACATAATGTTTGCTGTTAGTTTGATTTCCAGATTCATGGAGAGGCCAAAAGAGGCACATTGGCAAGCAACAAAAAGAATTCTGAGGTATGTCAAAGGTACAAAAAGATTTGGCATTTTGTATACTTTTTCAGAAAGTTCAGATTTAGTTGGATACACTGATAGCGATTGGGCTGGAAGTGTGGATGATCGGAAAAGCACATCCGGTTACGTTTTTCACATGGGTTCAGGAGCCATTTCATGGGCTTCCAAGAAACAGCCAATTGTGGCGTTGTCTACAGCAGAAGCAGAGTACGTGGCAGCTACAGCAGCAGCGTGTCAAGCGGTTTGGATGAGGAGACTGTTAAGAAGTCTATGCCAAGAGCAGGTAACAACAACAATGATTTTTTGTGACAATAGCTCAGCTGTTGCATTGTCCAAGAATTCCGTGTTTCACAAGCGAACGAAACACATTGATACAAGATTCCATTACATCAGAGAATTGGTGAACAATGGAGAAATCGTTTTGCAACATTGCAGGACTCAAGAACAGGTTGCAGATATTCTGACAAAGCCATTGGACCAGAAAATCTTTGAATTTTTAAGGAACCACCTGGGTATGATTGATAACCCAGCAGTTGAAATTAACGGGGAGTGTTGAAATTGTAATTTCAACTGCAGCAAAAATTAAACAACAGCATCAAACTGTTTTTCCTTATCCTTGCGATGCGATGAGATCGCAGATCGCATATCGCATGTGTACTTGGATCCTCCGCTTTGTTCACTTGATTTCCCCGATTGCGATGGTGCGATGCGATCCGATCGCATATCGCAGATCGCACCATAAGCATGTGCTCCATTTTTGTGTTCCGCCAAATGGGATCTCGCGATGCGATCTAAATAAAGTCAATGGTTGAAGTACAGGCCAACAGCAAAAAGAATTTGACGTGAAGTAAAAGTTCCTTTACCGCGAGTAAATGTCAGTAAAACAGTAAATGGAATTTACTGTGGGTTGGTAAGTTTTGGTGAAGTTTTTAATTTTACTTCAGCGGGAGTATGGGCTCAAGTAATAGTTGGTAAAAGCATTTAATTTTTATTATTTCTTTTACGGAAGCATGGCATGTGAAAACGTGAAGTAATTTCTCTTGGTTGTGATATATATGTAATGTTCCTTTTGTTGTGTTGATGAGTGTGAAGAGGAAGAACGCAACAGTGCGAATGAGAATACACACCGCAGTGTAATTGTATTGTAATGCACAGCAGTGCAAAGTAAAAAAAGGGGAGCGCGCAGCAGCGTATGTAATTTTTATTTTACAGCAGTGTGAAGACTTGCAAAGTGAAACAGAGTAATCATTTTTGAAACTGGAACTGAAGTGTTCCTGTGTTATCCCTCTGAGAGAGGAAGAAGTCTGTAACTGCAGTTATTTTATTGATGAATGCAAAGTTTTTTTGTGTGTGTGTGGAAATCTCTGTTTGCTCAAAGAAATTTTAAAAGCTTCCCTGTGTTAAGGATCCTGTGTATGAAAAACAGAGCATTGTTCTCTGTTCTGTAATTTGTTTGTTTTTGGGATTTTACCAGAAAAATACCCAACATCCTTTTCGTTCTATGGCGTCTCATTGTAAAATATAGTGTAAAAAGATATAAAAAAATGATCGTCTTTCATTTGGACTGTCATTCAGATGCGGAAATGATAGGACCAACTCTTTCAAGAGCAGGACAAAGGAGGTTATGGTATGTCAGGTCCATTATTCTCTGACTTTCATACCCAGCTTGAAAAACCTATGAAGAGCAATGGAAACATAATTCAAAAACTAACCGTTTATAGAAACACTAATAATTATAGACAAAAAACAAGCCGAAGTATTATGTAATTGTAAAACATAGCTAATATCACCAGCAAGACAGAAAAAAACAAAGAAAAAATATAAAAGAATAAAATTAATATGAAAAAATGAAATAGAGTTAAGCGGATAGTTTCCAACCATATTCTATTGTAGCTCCTTCTTATTACAGAAGACCCATTGTTTCTCACGCCTTGATTTACTGTAATCTACACTGAGGGTTGTACAGGGGAACGTCATTCGTTCTTGCGACCGAGCTACAATTCCTAATGTAATCTTCTCATTTTGGCTACTGAAATTTATGGGATTTAAATGATGCAAAGGAGTTGATGTCTCACCCCAAAATTACTCTCCCCATCTCTTTTTCTCCCGCCGTATAGAAGCGCAACCCATGCAGACATTATAATAACGAAAACATTCCACCAAAGTGATTTGTGAAATCATTTTGAACCAGATATTAAAATGAGTATCTGAACTACTCTAAGCCAAGTGGGCCTCTCATGAAGGCCACTTGCCTCATCATTCTATTTTTTATAACATGCCATGAAATACGTGGATGACACCACATGAAGTTGTGGCATGTAAATATGATTATATGGTAGTAGCTATTTGTCTCTCTGTATTTGCATCAATTTGTACTCGTGGATATGCCCAGTATCCAATGGCACACATTATTACGTTATGAACAAAAATTAGTTCTGTATAAATAGCCGTGAGACTAATAATAACTCGTCTTGTATGTGAAGTTCTGTATAAATAGCCAGGAGACTATTAATAAGTCACCCTCTATGTACCTACGATTACAGAGGAAGCCGTGGGGTTCAAACTTTGATGGGTGCATGTTTATTTTCTAAAGTCTCAACGTCTAAAATTAGTACATATTTACTCAATTCACCCTATGTTTTGTATGGTATTCTTCATTGACTGATTTTTTTTTATCTCTGTAATGGGTGACTGACTTTGTTTTATCTTTGTAATGGGCTTCTAGTGTAGTAGAGTGTTGAGAACAGCATTGAATCATAAGAACGAATAGCGCTCCTTTATGCAAGCCTTGGGCTTGATTACAGTAAATCAAGGTGTGAGCAACAATGGTTTTGAAATCACTTAATGATGGATTGGCAGCACTCAGCCAAGCTTCTCCCATGTACTTAAAATATAGAAATTTCAATCCTACAACAAATGTGTAGGAGAAGAAGATGATTCATTTAGTTTCTTTCCCAACCCAAGAATATCCCTTCCTGGCTCCTACCTTTACCCTTTCTTTAGCGGCCCCTCATCCTCTGCCTTTGTTTCCTGCCTAACACCGACATGTAGGAAAAATACTCTATTTTTACCACAAAAAGGTAGAGAAAATACAACTATTGCAGGAACACCGAAACACATTGTTTCTGTTACAAGAACAAACTAAATTGTTTTGTTTCACTAGAAACTATTTAAAAGAAATGATATGAAACATTCTATTGTCTAGCCTTTTTTGCAATATAATTATATGACCAGAACATATGTCATATGAACCCTTATATTAATAAACCAAAGGTATTGATATTATAAACCCAAGAGATTAATACTAAAACCCTAAGGGATTATAAACTCAACGGAATAATATTAAACACGAGATTAATATTATAAACTCAAGGTATGTAAACCCTGACATAGATATTATAAATCCTAAAATAAACATGGTTGACCATTATTGACCATTGTTGATTTTCATATTGAGACAATCCTTATCACAATATGACATTGGACCATGGTTGATTATGTTTTACTATGATTGATTTTCATATTGATACAATATTTGTCGCAATGCAACGTTTGGCCATGATAAATTAAATCCATGGGACTAATATTAGAAACCCAAGGTACATAAACCCTAAGATAAATATTATAATCACTAAAGTAAACATGGTTGACCATGGTTGACCATCTTTGATTTTCATATTTAAACAATCCTTGTTACAATCTGACGATGGACCATGGTTGACCATGTTTAACCATGGTTGATTTTCATATCAAGATAATCTTTGTCACAATGTGACGTTGGACCATGGTTGAGCAAAATTCACCATCGATGGCCATGGTTGATGAAGGTTGACGATGATTGACCATGATTGACCATGAATATCATCTTGAGATAATATTTGTCAAAATACGAGGTTGAACCATAGTTGATACAATGACTGATTTTCATATTGAGACAATCTTTGTCACAATGTGACGTTGGACCAAGGTTTATCAAGGTTGACCATGATTGACCACGGTTAACCATGATTATGATATTGAGACAATATTTGACATAATGCGACGTTGGATCAAAGTAAAGACAATGATTGATTTTCATATTGAGACAATCTTTGTCACAATGCAACGTTGGACCATGGTTGACCATGATTGATTTTATAAAACATGGTTGAACAAGCTTTAATAATAGTAAACTGAGGGGACTAGTATTATAAACCCAAGATAAATAAACCCTAAGATAAATATTAGAAAGACCAATATAAACATGGTTGACTATGGTTGACTATAATTTGATTTTCATATTGAGACAATCCTTGTTACAATCTCACATTGGACCATGGTTGACCATGATTAACCATGGTTGATTTTCATATCAAGGCAATTTTTGCCAGAATGCAACGTTCGACCATGATTGACCATGGATGGCCATGGTTTACCAAGGTTGACCATGATTATCATATTGAGACAATATTTGTCATAGCACGACGTTGGACCATGGTTGAGACAATGATTAATTTTCATATTCAGACAATATTTGTCACAATGTGACGTTGGACCACAGTTGATGAAGGTTGATCATGATTGACAATGGCTAACCATGATTATCATATTGAGACAATTTTTGTCATAATGTGAGGTTGCACTATAGATAAGACAATGATTGATTTTCATATTGAGACAATCTTTGTCACAATGCGACGTTGGACCGAGTGGACCATAGTTGATCTTGATTGACCATGCTTGAAAATGATTGATATTATAAACTCAAGGGAATAATAAACCTTAGGGATTGATAATAAAAACAAAAGGGACTATAAAACTAAGGGAATAATACTAAACCGTAGGAATATGAACCCTTAGATTAAGAAACCCAAGGGATAGATATTGTAAACCCAAGAGGATAATAAACCCAAGGGATAAAAATTATAAACCCAAGTTATATAAACAACAAGATAAATATTATAAATCCAAAAATAAATGTCGCTAACAATGGCTGATTTCCATATTGAGACAATTATTGTAACAATGAGACGTTGGACTATGGTTGACCATGATTGATTTTCATATGAAGACAATCTTTGTCACAATGTGACATTGGACCATGGTTGACCATGATTGATTTTCATATCAAGATAATATTTATGACAACGTGATGCTAGACTATATTTGACCATGGTTGACTATGGTTGTTTTTTATATTGAGACTATCTTTGTCACCGTGTCACGTTGGACCATTGTTAACCATGATTGATTTCCATATCGAGAAAATCCTATGATAAATCCTAAAATAAAAATTGTAAACCAAGGTATACAAAACCTATGATAAAAATTATAAATGCTAAAATAAACATGGTTAGCCATTGTTGATTTACATATTGAGACAATCTTTCTCACAACACGACATTTGACCATGGTTCACCATGGTTGATCATAATTGATTATCATATTGAGACAGTCTTTATCACAACTATTTTTACAAAATATAAAAAAAAAATTCACAAATTTATTTTACTTTAACTACACATTAAATTTACCTTGATTAATTTAATTGTAAATATAAATTCAAATTAAGATAAATTTTAGAGCCAACCTTTAGCGAATGACACTTTCTTAGTGTACAATGTACTTGAAAACACATTAATTTTGTAATTAGAACTTTGTACGTTAGTAACTATTTTTTTTAATAAAACAATTAAATTTAGTTACAAAAATTAATGGTTTGAAGTTTTGGAATAGTTTAGTATTGAAACCATTTGTTTTCTATCATGTTGGATTTGAGACTATTACACCATTGTTAATTAGCTAAAATTTTAATAATGATAATTTATTTTAAATTTTAGAAAAATTAGTAAATTTTAATAATTCATAATATCCAAACTATAAAATGTTTATTTTATATAGTTGTAGAATATTTTGATATTTTAAGATAAAATGATTTTATCTTAATAAATTTGAGTCATTTTCTTTTAGAAAAAAGTAATTTACAATTTTTTTAATTATAATTTTTTTAAATAGTCCTCAAACTTAAGAAAACAAAATTTCATTGAAGTATGTGCTTTATGTCAACGAAATGTTATATCAGTCAAATGAAAGGCCCCATTTGTGAAAGAAAGTGATTAAACTCATATAAATAATCTTCAAGAATACGAAAAAAAATTTCGTTAAAATATGTGCTTCATATCTCCCAAATGCACTCAAGAAAGTGAGGGACGCAGAGGAGAATTTTCATCAATAATCATAAAACACAAATGTATCACTCAAATATGTGCTCTATGTGAATTAAATGCAAAGGCTCAAAGAAAGCGATAATTTTTTCCCAAATAATACTAATAATGCGTAAATACACCTTATGGTCACAATTTTTAATATTTAAAACATTATTGGATCATAAGATTGAGAATGAAAATATCAGTAGAATGTTGTATTCCAAGTAGTGTTTTGTTTTGATGGATTTGGTTAAAGTTTAGATATTTTTTAAAATTGTACATTTAAGTTGTGGATGTTTCAAACTTTGAGTGTTTTAAAGAATTTTTAAGATCATAAGTTTATTTATACATTTGAAAACACATTTTAAATTATAAAAAATTACAATCTCACAGAAATTATATTGTTAAATTCTACTCAAAAAGATATTTAGTATTTAAATAAGACTTTTATATTTTCAAGAATGCAAAGTTCTCTTCTGAAATTGTCAATGGCACTTAGGGCATATTTGGATGTGCTAAGAAGTTATAGAATTTTAATTCATTAGTAAAAAAAAATTAAATGTGTAAATTTTAATAAATACAATAGATGGCTTTTCTTTTTTTAATAAATTTTATTATTTTAGCTCATGATGGTGTTAAATTGCTCAGTGTCATACTATAAATTGGATGTTATTTTTCGGGAGTTAAGACATCCTAACCACTACTAATTTCAAAAAGAGGCCATAATGTTTCATTTTCATGTTCATGAAATGCCTCAAATTCATCATCCTAGAGAGAAACCTATAAAACTAAGGTCTCTTTCAAAGTTCCACATCTTAATGTTAGGTGAGGATTTAGCATCTCTCATCAACGGTTGGAAATGGTTATCTCTATTTTTTAAATCAGGTGGTCATTATTTTGTAAGTACTCTTTTTTTATATTGTATTTTTTTTAAGTAAAAAAACTATTAGAGTGAAAATGGACTTACTTTATGTTACCAAATACTTTAAAAATAATACACAAGGAAATCCCAACAAAAAATAAATTCACATGGATGCGAGAGAGCTCTCTACTCCTCAATAAACATAATCTATAAGATAAAAAATGTTCTAGGATTTACACATAAAACCAAAACTTTACCCTACCATTGAATTCTTACAATTTAAACAATGAGTTTGAGTGCATTGACTTATTCAGAATCACCATCTAAATGAGTAATGTAATGAAAAACATTATTTTCCCATAATTTTTTTATCATAAAAATTTAAATAAAATAAAATTCAATACATTTCCATTTTTATAACTTAAAAATAATAACATTTATTAATTATTAAAATTTTAAATTTTAGATTAATGAATTTATTTTTAAAATAAATGTATTTTATTACATATTAAAATTTTGAACAAATAAATTTAATTTTTGAATAATAATTCATATAAATCTTTTATAAATTTTGATAAAATATTTTATTTTGTCAGCTTTGGACTAAATATCATACGAAATAACCCTCTAGTTTGAATTTTTTGTCATAGTTTCACAAAAAACATGTCGGAAATAAGACCGTTGCCTTGCTTTCTTATCTACCGGATGGATCCCTACTACAGTTTTATAGGATTGAGATGGTGGAGAGCCTTCAAATGTCAAATCAATGGATTTTTTTTGTATTGGATGATGTGATGCAGGTGCATGAGGCTTGAAGACAAAAGACTTCGAATTTTATTCCAAAAATACAAAAAAAAATTACAAGCAAAGGAGTGGGATCTTTTAACTATCACCTTACAAAGATTTCTAGATAGGATTTGAGCTAGGATTTGAATTATCTTGTAATTAATTCAAGTATTTATGCTTAGTTGAGATTCTCGAGGAGAATATCATGCAGATTAGATAGGATTAGGTAGTTTCGATCCATTGGATTAGGATCTGGTTGTTGTATGTACATGTATTTATGTAAGTTTTGAATTAGTGTAATGGGATTTTGCTATGAAGGATTAGACTGTAAAATTTGAAATGCCTCTGTGTCTCTGTGTATTCTGTGCATGAATAGTCAATCCTGGATGTTTTAATTTCCTTTGAAATATTACTGAATTCTATTGATTCTGAGTTTGGTCCCTTTAAAACTAGATTTTATATAATCTTGTGTTATCGCGTTTAAGTCTTCATTCACTGTGTATTGAGTTAATTGGGATGTATTACGAAACCACCGAGTTTAGTTAGTGATATTATAAATTTGATACCTAAGAACTAAACTTGGTGGAAGCGCTAAAACCTGGCGGAATGAGGAAAACCTAATAAATTCACAAGAAACCCAGGAAAAGGTTTGAACCGTTCGATTGAAAGATCCAATAGATCTGACGGTTATTGTGTGCCAACAAGCACAGATGTTAGTCATAATAGAAAAGCAGTCTTCATAGGTGAAAGTTGTTTCTTGCGCAGTCTCAAGGTGGTAAGTTGTATTCTGAAATTTCACGTGATTACAGTTAGCAGCTGACACGTAGAACGAGAAAACTACTTTTCTCGTGTGCTCTCGACTCGTTATACATCGCACAAGATTCCATGTGAGATTATGCGACAACCATTGGATCAAGTGGAATCAATCAATGGTGGAGATTGTGTGAACTATTTGTTGAGCAGGCGAAGCGATAACTGTCGGATTGAGGAGTGAGATCGATGACAGAGAATTAACGAGCTAAAGGTTTGTGGAATGATGGACGCGACAAGGTTATAAACTACAATTTTATTTACTTTTGGTTCTGTGGAAAAATAGAAGGTTTGCCATATATTGGGTAAATTTAATAGTTCTGCTATTTTAGTAGAATAACTAAATTTGGAGGTTGATGACTGATACTCCAAAGGAAACCCAAGAAGAAGTTCCACTTGAACTTGAAGAAATTGTTTCTAGTTTTGAATGATTATCCCTAACACCTGCAACCAACCCACCATTTCTGGTACTAGAGAAGCCTATTAACATTGATCAGGATCTCTAAGATTAGAGAAAGAAATCCAAAATGACTTTCATAGTTGGAGGAAGACGTGGTGGTGGTCGAAGAAGAGGAATACCGATTGCGAATGTTGAAGTGTTGGAAGCTATGCAACAGATGCAAGCTAAACTTGAAGCAGTGCAAATGGGAAATCAAGGAGATATAGGTGTTAGAGATGTCAGTGAGCCTGAATTTCAAGTTGTAGAAGAAGAGGAACCTACAGTAGTTACTCCCTAAATGAGATTCTTTAAATCAGTGTTGGGATCCACATCTAAACCGATACTTGAGGGTTCATTTTATACATGAGGTTTAAACCCTAAGGAGTTGATAGACTAGATTAATGACATGCATAAATTCTTTGATTATGAAGAAATAGAAGAAGGAAAGACACTGAAATTTGTTGTCACAAAATTGAAAGGACATGCAACACTTTGGTGGGATGGAGTGCAAGCAGAAAGAAAAACACTTGGTAAGCAACCAATAAAAAATTGGAACAGGATGGTGGCAAAGTTGAGAGGTAAGTTTTTTCCAAGTGATTATCAACTTTCATTATATAGAGAGATGCAAAATCTTAGACAAAGGTCTTTGACAATGAAAGAATACACAGAGGAATTTTAAAAAGTGAGCATAAGAGCTGGACAACTTCAAGATACAGACGAGAAGGTTACAAAATACATAAATGGTCTCAGAATGGAGATCCAAGATGAGATAAGTGTGATGTTTCCTAAAACAGTAGAGGAGGCTTATCAGATGGTATTAAGGGTTGAATAAAAACTCATGAGAAAGCAATCTGACAAAAGTAGAGGTAATTTCCGAGGAAGAGGAAGTCGAGGTGGTAGAGGAAGATCTACAACACCTAGAGATAGAGCTAGTAGTAGCTCGAGTCAGCATACACCCACAGAAGGTGATGCAAGTGGCAGAAGGAGTATTTTTAGAGGAAGAGGAGGCAGAGGTAGAGGAAGAGAAATCAGATGTTACAGATGTAACAAGCTGGGACACAGAGCCTATGAGTGCCCAGAAAATGCAAGAAAAAATGAGAGAAATGTAATTGTTGCTCAAACTGAAGAAGAAGCAACACAGGTGCCAGAAGAACAAAATCTACTAGAGAAAGTGTTAGGATATTTCGACACATAGGAAATAGTTAAGTACAACTTGGTCTAGCGTAGAGTTAGGTAAAGTGTGTTTCTTTACCATTGTACATTTTGTAACTTACAATCCGACGGTCATGATATGTAGTGATCTGACGGTTCATTCTCTCCTCGGTATTACCGACACTTGATCCGTGGCTTGACACCCGATTGGTCCATGAATTCTATTTAAAGCACATGGAGGGTCATTTGTAGGGTAATCCGTAAATGAGAGAAGCTTATGTAAATTTTCATTCTTTTATTAATAAATTGCCTGAAGTGGCCGCGTTGGCTCAGGCCGTGGACTGTTTCCCTCTTTGAGGGTTTTAACCACGTCAAAAATACTGGTGTATTGATCTATGATCTGGTTGTGAGAGGTGTCCTTTTGGTGTTCTTTCTGAGGAACTTACCCTGTAAATTCCTACATGGTATCGGAGCTATTTGAGGGCCGCGTCCGTTGGTGATCCAAATCTGAAGCTGGTAGAATTGCATCCGACTGCCGTTTCCTAGATCTATTGTTTCTGACTACTTTTGGGCCGAGAGGACTGCTCTGTTGTGTTCGGAGCATCTGTTCCAGTGAGGAACCCCTTTCGTTTCACGCGAAAAGGTTTCCGGTAGCCCTAGCTGCGTCATTTTTAAGATCTGGAGGTATACAGTCTTTATTTGCAGTTTACTGTTATTTTCTCTCTGCTTATTTCGGTTTCGGTTTATTTAGCTTTTTTTTAACCGGATCTATACCTTTCATTTCTACGTATGCTCTTTGCCCTGCGACTCTGTGCGATCTGGGCAAATCAGAAACAGAAAGGAAGGATTTTTCTCATGCGTATGCTCTTTTCCCTGCACCTTAGTGTGATCTCGGAAAATCAGAAACATTGAGAAAAATATTTAGTTTTTCGGCTAAAGCTAACTTTGAGCCGCAAGGTTCAATTTTTGAAAATATTTAGTTTTTTGGGTAAAGCTAACTTCGAGCCATAAGGTTCGTTTTCTTTGCATGTCCGTGTTAGGTTTTTTTTTTTTGTTTTGTAGGGAAAAAGAGTTTTCTCAAAGCAAGCACACAACCCAAGCCCCCCCCCCCCCCCGCGCTCTCTCTCCAAGCCCCCCCCCCCCCGCGCGCGCTCTCTCTCTCTCTCTCTCTCAAATTTTTTGAATAGATCAATTGGTACAAAGCTATTTTAAGAGAGTAGAGGTCTTGGGTTCAAGTCTCCATTTTGTGGGGGCGGACTTTTTCATTTCCGCACATTCCCGCACTTCGTCGGCAACTTCAACAACTTTTTTTCAAAAAGCCATAACTTCTTCATCCGGAAGCCTTTTTCAGAGCCGTTTTTTTTAAACCAGACTAATTTTTCAAGATCTATCCATTGGAACACTTACTTTCAGCATCTTCATCTTTAGTTTCTGTTGAAATGGAAAGTCAATACAAAGTTACCCTTGACAGCACCAGCTACTTCCAATGGTTGCCCTACATGGAGGATTTACTTAGAAGTAAAGGTCTCTACCGAATAGCCATAGGCCAAGAAAAGAAACCGAAAGATGAAGACAAGGCTGCTAAATGGAAAAATATACAAGATCAAGCACGTGGTTTGATAGGGATGTCTATGTCTCCAGATCTTAGATTCCATATTGCAGAACTTGAAACTCCTCATGAAGCAATGGAACAAATCAATAAAGTTTTTGGGATTAAAAATGAAATTAGAGCCCATCAACTTGAAAATGAGTTGCTTACATTGGACCCTAAAGGGGAATCTTTGGTAGTTAACAAAGTTTTGTTAAAGCCAACAAAGGAAGTTGTTGAACCAGCAAAGAGAAAGAATTTGTTCAGGACTGTGTGCAAGGTTCAAGGAAAATGTTGTTAAATGATAATTGATAGTGGCAGTATTGATAGTTTGGTCTCTACATAAGTGGTGGAGAAGTTGATACTAAAGACAAAGAAACATCCAACACCTTACAAGGTGTCATGGCTTCAAAAAAGACATCAGTTGTTAGTGAAGGAACAGTGTGAAGTGGAGTTGCAGTTGGGCAGATACAGAGACAAAATTTTCGATGATGTGATGCTTATGGATGTGTGTCACATATTGTTGCGAAGACCTTGGTAGTATGATAGAGGAGCTATACATGATGGGAAAAAGAACACATACAAATTTGGTAAAGATGGTATTAACCATACATTGTTGCCTATGGAAGAAGAGGATGCATCAAGAAAATCTAATCCAAAGACGCTTGCTGAGTGGAAAAGAATACTTGTAGAAGATTGAAGAGGATGTGGTAAATTTTTCATTGATTTGCAAACCCAAGCTAATAATTACTTCCACTAAAATTTCTGATTTTCCAATTGAAATTCAAGAGATGCTAGAGAATTATTGTGATATCATTGTAGATGATTTGCCTAATGAGTTACCACCCATTAGAAAAATCAGTCATCATATAGATTTGATTCAAGGGGAAAATATGTCAAATAAAGCAGCTTATCCTCCATCTACATCAGTGCTAGTTTACAATCTGGCCTTGTCACACCAATGGTTGGAACACGAATGGGTACATCTTCCCTTCCATCGTAAATGTACAGCTTCTTCAAATGTGGAACAATCATAGCATCATATTGTTTCAAGAATTCCATCCCCAGCACAGCCTCATAGTCATCAATCCACACTGTAGTGACGTTGACTTTCCCGGTCCACTCACCTAGTGTTTTGTCCACCCTTTCAGCTACACCAAGTATAGAATCAGGAGGAGAATTCACCGTCTTCATTTGTGCCTTCACCGGTACAAATTTCAGCCTAATCCTTCTCACAACATCTTCACTCATGAAGTTATGAGTAGCTCCACTATCTACCATAGTGAGTACCTCCATACCTCCAATCTTCATCCGAACATACTCCAAACTGTTCCTTTCAGGATCTCTCCGAGAGACCTTGTAGTAGTAGCAGCTCCAAGAATCTACATCATCCCCACAAAAGGTTCTTCTTTCTTCGTATTAGATTATGAAATAGCGGCCACTTTCGGTCTAGAAAGGAAATTCTTCACCGTATGTGGTTCAACACAAATCCAACACTTCAATGGTTTCTTTGTCTTCGTCTTCTCATCTGATTTCGAAGCATCATCTTTCTTCTTCTCTTTCGGGTTATCGAACTTCTTCTTTTTCTCATCAGAAGCTTCGTTATAATGCTCCACCAATCGATCCACATCAGCAAAATCTTCTTCAAGCGTCTTTATTATCTGCCTCTTCACTTCATTGCATGCCCAAGGTTTCAATCCAATAATGAAGTTGAACATCTTTTCCCTCTTCGCCATGTCAAGAAGTTCCAGAACCACACTTGCAAACTCCTGCTGATATGTCTGTAGGTTCCCTGTCTACTTAATAAATTTAATCTTCATCCTTGCTTCCGACATTTCATCCTGAGGATTGAAATGAGCCTCCAAATCTTTCTTCATATCATCCCAAGAAGTAATGTCATCAACACTACCATTAGCAATCTGATCCATTCTCCTTCTCCACCATAGCTTGGCATCCTTCGTCAAGAATTGAGCTGCTACTTTCACCTTTGTCTCATAATCGGATAGACCCAAGCATTCCAAGTATTGCTCCATATCCCAGAGAAAGTTACCAAGAGTCTTCGCACTTCTTGTGCCATCATAAGATTTCGGTTCATTGACTTTCACATGAGACACTCCTCCACCTGAGTTATGTCTCACGACCTTATTCAACACCACGATCTCATCTCTTGCATTGTCAAGAGATTTCTGCAAGTTTAAGAGCCCTACCAGACCTCGATCCCTTGCTTCTCCAATCTCCTTGACTTCATCTTCAAGTTGTGTACACTTAAGATCAGTGTACTCATGTCGAGTCCGGAGTTCATCGAGCTCTTCCCTCATCTACACATTAGCCTCTAGTTCCTTCGTGACCAGAGTCATATTTGTAGACCAGTAAGATTCCAATTCCTCCATTCTCTCTAGTATCCTTTCTATGAAAGCCTCTGTCACATTGTGGCTAGATTCACCTGATACATCATGAGTTTCACCTGCCATCTCTGCTTCCTCTTTCCTTCTTTGTGATCTAGTATAGACCATCCACGAGCTTCACCAGTTCCCTGCAAACCGAACCAGTTCTTGTTTCACTTGTATGTGAAACCAACTTCCTTCACCTGCAAGTACCTATTTCCACTGTCACTTCATCACGAGCAACCCTGCTCTCAATCACTAGCTTCAACCATGAGATCTGATACCAACTGCACTTTATAGTGTAGTTGTGTAGCAGCTTCAACCTTCAATGCCCGAATCAGCTGCTCTGATACCAACTGTCACGCCACTACACCTGTGGTAGTCTTTCAACCATTTACAACGAGGTGTGGCACCACCGAACACTTTCTTTTCACCAATACTTATGTTCATGGACTACGCCTTAACATTTGATACTTAGTTTTATTTATTTTCACCCAGTATTATTATTAGCCTTTATACTAATCAACACCTACACACATTCATTATCCACATCAATTATAAATATACAACACAATTGCAAAAGTATAAAGGGAGGGAAACTCCCTGAATATGAGTCTTGCCCTAATTTAATATATTTTCAATCTTTCATAAAATACAAGTATACCTTGGAAACCCCAAGTTTTATACTTAGCCAAAATTCCGACTTCGTGTCTTGCCAACGAGTTGCCCACCTCGTGCATGCTTTGCATGGTGGTTACTCTTACATTCCACACTTAGCCAAATTTTCCAACCGGCAACACCTCCGTCCAGCCTCACACAAAACACCAACTGCGGGTGGGCGTCTTCATTTCATCCCTACCCAAGTTCACCGTCTCGCCTTCGCACTATCGGTTGGGCATCTTCGTTCACCCTCCACCCGATTTCGCCAACCGACGGGCGGGGGCCTTCGTGCAACCGTCCACTATGCACACAACCGACAGGCGAGCAGGCGCCTTCGTGCAGTGCTCCATCCGTGCTCTTAA
The DNA here is from genome assembly GCA_031772625.1 of Pinus tabuliformis. Classification (NCBI taxonomy): domain Eukaryota; kingdom Viridiplantae; phylum Streptophyta; class Pinopsida; order Pinales; family Pinaceae; genus Pinus; species Pinus tabuliformis. The sequence goes on from CM062806.1 coordinate 539,447,327, forward strand.
CCGACGGGCAGGCACCTTGGTGCACCCACCACCCGTGTCACAACCGACGGGTGAGTGCACCTTCGTGCGGCCTTCCACTCGTGTTGTCAACCGAATCGTTCAACCTCATGCAGTCTGCTCGGCAGGTGGGCGCATGTGCCTCCATGCGACCTGCACCTCAAGCCTGCTTCTCCACGCTCAAACTTCCACCTTTGCACCTCGAGCGCGTCCTTTGACTTGTCCGAATGCTTGTTGATTGATTTGCTTGATAATTTTTGCTCCCCAACCGCGCCATCCATATATATGGCGGGTGGGCGAGTCGTGCCACCCGGCCGACTTGTCCAACTCGTCCAGCCGACACCCTCCATACTTGCAAACTCGTTCAGCTTTGTTGGTCGGCCCGCCTATCACCCGGGACCACCCACCAACCTTTGCCCACATGGCAAATTTATGAGGTCGGCCCGTGGGTGACTCGCCAACTCATCCCCATGGTATAAACTCGCCCAGCCAAGACTCTCCACGCGCATTATCACATGCTCACTCGTTTTCCTTAGCCGTAGCTTGCCTCTTCGCGCCGGATGTGTGTCCTTCCCGTCACACGGACCGCAAGTCCTTACACAAGGGGTTGAGGGGAAGGATTGAAGAGGGACCAAAGTCGATTTCGAGGGCGGAAGGCCGGTTAACCGCGGATGCAACAACAGGTCCATCTGACAGCGGATCAGAGAATCTCCACTGGTTAGAATGCTCTTATCAATGCCAGATACCGCCCTACCGATTTCTGATTCCAAGGAATTTTCAATGAGAGATCCACGGATAGAGAAGTTTGCTACTGGGGATGAGGGAGAGATGAAATCTGATGGAGCTTCTGACAAGTTCTAAAGAAATAAATAAATTAGGAAAGTTTGAGATCATTATTCACTAGGATTTCACTGACATTGTTTTAGCAAGAAAGTGTTGTTGCACAGTTGCATAGATGTACCACTTCATAGACATTATTCTAATATATAAACAACTTAGGGACAATACGTATCTATAATCAAAGTGTTCTCGCGATTCACAAATCACCCAAAGTTTGTATTTTTGCCATGAGCTTAAGTAGATTGCAGATTCTTCGAATATTTGGGATTTGGACGGACATAGGCGCAGTCAAAAAATTGATAGTGCCCATGTCTATCTGATTCCCAAATATTTGGAGAATCTGCAATCGACCTAAAAATACCCATATTTTTGTAATTGTATTGGAAATGATCAACGTATTTTCCAAATTCAAAATCTCATAAGTCCGCATTTTCCTTTTTAAATCTAGTATTTGACATCATGCATCCCCCTTCATGCTCGTGGCATGAAATTCTTCAATGGAAAAATCTATATCTATATCTATGTATGCTATGTTCTCTCCGCAGATCAACAATTTTATGATTTAAATGAGAGCAAGTTAAACTTTTCTTGATAAAAGAAGCTACGTTTTGAAATTCTCAAATATCTCCCTTCCTTCCTAAATTCACTAAAAATAAGTGGAAAGAAGGAAACCTGCTATCTCATGATTGTTAAAATACCAATTAAGATTTCAACATGAAATTTAGAGAGTAGATCCTCTATTTAAATTATTAACTGAATTGAGCAAGCAAGCGCGATAGTAATAAGATTTCCATGAAAACTCCCAAAGTTGAAATTCTCCCCAAATAATGTGGCAAAGTTTCCCCTCATAGCACAAATCAAGAAACTGTCCCCTTCTTGCCTTTTCTTCCTTTCGAAAACTGCTTCAAAATCATGCTTATTATTTGTTTAAATATATTTTATCTACTCATTTATACCACTAAATACTATTTTGAAACTACTAAATACTATTTTGGATTTTTTGTTAATGTTTTTTTATATTTATATATAAGATTTTTAGAATTTTAATTTGAATTTATTTTAATATTTTCTTATATTTATATATGCATTTATTTTGAAATAATATTTTAAGAATTTTATTTAATTATTAATTAGATGGTACAGATTTAATATTCATAAAATATTATAAAATATTTTGAATAATAATCGAAAATTAATAGTTTATATTTATTTATAAAGTATTTATAATTTTTTTGTTTTTTAATCAAATTAAGTAATTAAAAATATGTCATAATAAACCATGGTATTATAACAGAACTTATTTACAAGTTAAAAATTTCCATAGTAATGTGATTACTAATATAGTTATAATAGAAATCTTATCACAAATTTTAATATATATATATATATATATATATATATATATATATATATATATATATATATATATATACTTAACTCATATATTAATTTTTTTTAATAATAATGATACTAATTTAAAAAAATAGAAAAATTAACTTACTATTTTTAAAATTTGATAAAGTGTGATAATTAGATAAATGTTTTAAGATATATTGACATAATAATTTAATTTATAGGGCTGATGTACTATAAACTATATGAAACACTCATTAATGAGTTAAATGTCTTTAAACTTTTAACTAAAAACTTTGTTTATTGTATGTTTTACTATAAACTATATGAAACATTTCTTTTACTATGAATTAGAATTTCTCCAAAAATAGGTAACTTCCAGTACACTAGATATAATATTTTATAGATGTCACTATTGGCTAGATACAACATATTTTTGGAAAACCTAATCTAGTTAACTGAAAAACAAACATATTTCAAAAGACTTAAACGCAAATCATTTACCATTGATAAATTATTGATAAATTACCATTTTTATTATTTAAATTATAATTTTTAAATTATAAATGAATCCTATACGCTCTTAAAACCACATATTATACTTTTTCAAAAGACTTAAACGCACACAACTGAAAAACAAATCATTTACCACTGATAAATTATTGATAAATTACCATTTTTATTATTTAAATTATAATTTTTAATATATAAATGAATTGTATAGGCTCCTAAAACCACATATTATATTTCTGAAGCGAAAATATCTCTATCAAATTTTAATCAAAATTGTTTTAGAAAATTATACCAAAAAGTTAAAATCATATTGTTTGACATGGTGTTAAAAGGCAGTTCTTATTTTTAATCCTATTGAAACATAAATGCGTTTGTCATGCAAGGGGAATAGCAGTTGCCTTACTGTTAATATGCCAAAGTCAACTTTGAAGGAGATATAAATGCAGGCAACCAATAAATCCCATGCTATTGGGTATTTAAGACTCTTAAGAGTACATTTGGTCAACCGAAATACATCTCTGCATTCGCATGGACATGAACATGGCAAGCACAGCTGCATGGACTCCCATGATTTTCCGGCAACTATGCCCCATAGCTTTCCCGACTGCTCCGTTCCACCCTGTCACACGGTGGATAAGACAGTGTACTATACTCATTCAATGCAACCTGGGTGCCCAAAATTTCAAAATTGAAATGTTATTTTCGCGCCCAAGTTGCCCACGAAATTTCTGAGGGGTGAGCTCACTCTTGTTCGATACCTACTTCGGCTCTGGAACTTGCGGCTGTGATGTCTGTGCTAGCAGTGAGAATAGTTTGGCACATTCACACCCGGAGGAGCTCCTACGCTTACCTGATGGCCTTCAGCTGCTACAAGCCCACGGAAGACCGAAAAATGAACACAGCTCTCCGAATACGTCATTTGCAAGAGCGATCCGATGCCGGAGTCGCTGAAATTTGTGGTAAACGTTCACATACAATTGGGCCTCGAGCAGGAGACCTACGCGCCCAATTCCTTCTTCCAGGGCGACATTGTGTCGTCAATGGCCGAAGGGTGGCTAGAGATGCAGGAGGCCTTTGTTTCTACACTCGACAGATTGTTCATCGACAGTAGCCTCCTGATTTATCGTAACGGATTGGCAAGGCATAGCCGTTCCATATAATTTGTGTGTTATGCATGAGGCCCAACCATTGCTTCATTCATTCATGTTATAACATAATTTCGCTTGAATTTTTTTCAGTATTAGAAAACTCTAATTCTGAAAGTTGTTGCACCGAGGAGAATCGTTCTATGGGCTGCTGCATATCAGTCCTCCTCGGCTGCTATAATCCTGATGAATCTCGCCATTCTCTGCTTCAAGATTGTGCAGGTATTAGTTTCGTAAATAAATTGGGTAAATGTTTTTTTGGGTCTCCGATGTTCGATTTTCAGCATAATGTGATTTAATATGTAATGTTGGGCTTTAATCTGACGGAATATAAATCTAAATTTAAGATTTGTGTGCACCCAGATAACGATGGGAGTGTGGAGAACCTGTCACCAAACATTTTGGCCGCCGAACAGGAATTCAATAACTTGGGAAAAATCAGACACCAGAAAATTGACATTCGTGTAGAGGTACCTCTCTTTTAACTTTTATCGAACTTACATCGTAAACTTATACTCAAAGTCATCAAACAAATTATTTTATCATTTCAAATCTCTTTAGACTCAGTCTATTTTTATGTGACAACGCAGGTGATTCTCCAGACAATACCAGAGAAGAACGCACGACAACACGATTCAAGGACTGCAAACTCCGAGTAGCACGATACAAGGACTACACCATGTAACTCTCCAAACCCTAACGAGTGTCGTAATTCTTCAAATGTGGGCGAGTGTAGCACATTATGTAATCCTCCCAGGACTGACGAGTTGGAAGAATTCGACGAATTGAGTTTCCCCATCCTCATTTGAATTGTATCATTAGGTTAGATTTTGGGGTTGGGTTCTGTTCTGGCTTACCTTAAAAGGGCCAGAACGGAACAGTGTATTTGGACAACCAAATTGTTCATTGTACTAATTTGATGTTCAGTTTTGACAGCTGCAAAGCAACTTGAAATTAATTTGGATAATCTCGACTGTGTTTCCCATTGTGACTTTCTTTTTAAGCCAAGATGGCAATTCTCATAATGGACATTTTTATTATTCATATCGATTAGTAACTTAGTTTAAATTTTTGTTATCATGTTACGTGAAAGAATTAAATTTAAGTGGAAAAAGTAATAATTTGAATGAGCTTCAAAAAGCATACCAATAAATTTTCATTGATTTTAAAACTTTTTATAATTTAATATAAACAAATTAAAACCAATAAAACTATATTGGGAAAAAATATATAATCTACCATATTTAGTTTGTTTTTTTATTTTAATTGCATAGAATTTATTTAATAATCTAGTATAATAAAAATTAAAACAAATAAAACTATATTTAAAAGAAAAACAAATAAAACTATACTTAAAAGAAAAGGAAAAAAATTCAATAAAACTGCTTTAATTTTTATTTTAACATTATAACTTTTATTTTTATAATTTAATATTTTTATTATTATTATTATCTAGAAATTCATTTTTTGGAACCACCATAAGAACATTATAAAAAACTTTTATAATCTAATATAAGAAAATTAAAACAAAATTATAATAGATAAAAGTATATTTGAGAGAGAAAATATTTTATGACATAAAAATATATCATTTTAACTATATAAATTTGTATAATAAGTTTTATTCAAATGCTATCTCATAAAAGTTGATTTGTATATATATCATCAAAGTTTACCTCTTTGTTTTTCATTATTTTTGGCCATTTTTTTCACTGTTCAATAAGTAATATGTTTTGTGAGATATAAACCACGTGAAATGAAAAATGTAAAAATAAAAATTTGTCAGACTAGGAGGTAACTCCTCAAATGTAATCGTATTATTCATTTAGGTTGTTTATTATTATATACAAGAGGGAGTGACTGTTCAGTTCATCTCCCGATGCCTCTCCATTTCCTCTATTATTTATTTACACTAATTACATTTGTTCACCCAATCCCTATGATTAGGTGTCAACATTCCCCCCCTTAATCTGAAGGGATGTTGGTGAGTCCAAGCATCGTTCTGAATTTTTCAAGCTTTTGTCTTCCAAGCGCTTTGGTGAAGATGTCTGCAATTTGCTCATTAGTGGAACAATGGCGAAGATGGATTGTTTTGGCCTCAACATGATGTTGAATCAGATGATATTTTGTATTGATGTGCTTCATTCGATCATGGAACTTTGGGTTCTTGGCCAACTTTATTGCCAATCATGAGTGGAGTCGATTGTACTTGTTTTACCTGCAAATCTTCAAGAATTTTCCTGAGCCACACAATTTCTTTTCTTGCCTCAGCTGCTGCCACATATTCTACCTCTGTTGTGGAATCTGCTGGAACTGATTGTTTGCGTGATCTCCAGGAGACAGCTCCTGATCCAAGACTCATAGCATAACCCGAAGTAGATACCCCAGTTGCTTTGTATCCATCGAAGTCTGAATCAGAGTATCCAATCAAGCTGAAGTCGCCCACCTGTGTATACTTGATTCCAAAGTATTGAGTTCCCTTCAAGTACTTTAGAACTCTTTTTGCAGTAGACCAATGTCCCTCACAAGGCTTTTGCATAACCCTGGAGAGGATTCCTACAACAAACAAAATGTCTGGTCTGGTAGTAGTTAGTTAGTTGAGACTTCCTACAAGCTGTCTATACTTTGTTGCATCCTCAAATTCTTTTCCTTCAATGGATGTGAACTTTAAGTTTTGTTCCATTGGAGTAGTTAGAGGATTTCATTCAGTCATGCCATATCTATTCAACAGATCTCCAATGTACTTCTTTTGAGAAAGGAATATGGACTTCAGATGTTGAGTTACTTCACTACCAAGATAGTAATGAACATAGCCCAAATCAGTCATTTCAAAACCTTTCCTCAATTCCTTCTTTATGGATGCAATGTAGCTCTCATTGTTCCTTGTTATCGAAAGATCATCTACATATACCACAAGATATACAACTATTTTTCCAACCTTCTTGATAAACAAAGTTGCATCATCAAGATCATAATGTTTGAAATTGAGTTTCAGAAGATGCTCAGTTAGTTTTTCATACCAGGCTCGCTGTGCTTGTTTGAGGCCATACAAGGATTTCACAAGTTTTCATACTTTATGTTCATGTCCTTTTACAACTAATCCTTCAGGCTGGGACATAGAAACATTCTCTTTTAGATCTCCATTCAGGAAAGCAATTCTTATATCCATTTGATGGACTTTCCAACCGTTCTGAGTTGCTAGGGAAAAGAGTGTTCGGATGGTAGCCCATTTTGCTGTGGGGGAAAAAGTCTCCTCATAATCGACCCCTTACTTCTGTGCAAAACCTTTTGCTTCAAGCCTGGCTTTGTGCTTGTCAAGTGAGCCAACAGCTTTATACTTGTTCTTATAGACCCACTTGAAGCCAATTGGTTTGTTTCCCAATGGAGGATCAACCAGCTTCCAAGTGTCATTCTTTATCAAGGCATCATACTCCTTTTGCATTGCTTCTTTCCATTCATCATGAGAAGCAGCTTCTTTGAAGGAAGTTGGTTCAAAATTTGTAGAGAAATTCAATTCAAAATCATAAGAAACATCCATATCAACAGGTGAATCAGAGTCATCTACATCACCTCTAATTTTTCGAGTTGAATTTCTAGTTCCTGTCTTTCCAACCTCATCAGGATGAACACTTTCAAGTGTATTTGTCAGCCACTTTGGGGGACCTTTCTGAGATGGTGCAGGCTGCTCCGTTGATTGAGTTGGGACTGAATCAAGATTGAGTCTCCCAATTCTATCAATCACATCACTCAAAGTATCATCCGTTGTTGGAGTTTCATGTGGGGGAGAGAGTGCTTCAGAAGAAGATTCCACAGGTTGATCTAGCATAGGAATCCCCTCTTCAAGATGTGGAATCTGATTATCAAATTCTTGAAATGATTTTGCATTTGTGAATCTATCCAAGCGATAAAGTTGCCGCTCAACAACATTGTCAGTTTTGGATGATTCAAGAAAGATTACATCTATAGATACAACAAACTTTTTATTGACTTCATCATAAAGACGGTATGCTTTGGAGGTGTTTGAATACCCTAGGAAGATACACTTATGACTTCTTGCACCAAGTTTGTTTCTATGTACCTTTGGTATCAAGGCATAACATGTGGAACCAAAGACCCTGAGATGCTTTATCGAAGGAATGTTCCCATACCACATTTCATAAGGAGTCTTGTTTCTAATAGCATTAGATGGACATCTATTCTTTACATATACAGCACATAGAATTGCATCAACCTAGAACATCAATTTTACATTTTTGAAAAGCATCATGGAGCACACCATATTTAAGATTGTCCTATTCATTCTTTCAGCTACTCCGTTCTGTTGGGGATTATAAGGCACAGTTATTTGATGTTTGATCCCATGTTGGCGAAGATAGTTTTCAAATTCATTTGAAGTGTATTCTTTTCCATTATTAGTGCGAATAGAGACAATATGAGATTGTACATCATTTTCAATCCATGAACAATGTAAACTTTGAAACGGGAACTATAAACTCAAAACGGGAACTCTCGCCAAAAAACCCCGAAAAAACATCAAAAACAGTGCTAAAAACGAAAAGTGTGTATACTGGAACGATGATTTTATTTTTTAGGGGTCAATTTTGAACATGTTTTAAAAATGGCAGTGACTATGAAATTTAATACAAAATTTTCGTGCAAAATATAGCTTCAAAATGAAAAATTGATATACTGGAACGATGATTTTTTTTTTTAGGGTCAATTTTCAAAATTTTAAAAAAGAAATTGAAGAGCATTAATTATTTGCTGAATGAAATTGCACTGTAATGGATCTTTCTCAATTGCAATGCAATTTCTTCCTTTTTGAAGGCAGCATGCTAGTGTTGTACCTAATTATCAAGCACAAAATAAATAATGAAGTAAATTAGTACAATGACATATTAATTAAAAAAAGAACATATTGAAATTCATTTCCATATAACAAAACTTACCTGAGCCAAAAAATAAATCTAGAACCCAATCTCCTTCATTTGACTGTCGCAAAGACATGGCTAAATCGAGCTCCTAAATAACATTGGGTTACATTGTTTAAGTGCTCAAACAGCTCGATCGAGCGCTTAAAAAGGGCTCAATTAAGCAATCATTTTTTCCACCCAAATGTGCCATCTCTTGCCAAAAGGTGTAACCCAGCTCCATGTTTTCACCCTTATAGATTATGAATTTCTAACAATCTATATCCTAATTATTATTATTATCCAATTTTAAGGTCATAGCCAAGCCAGACACCAAATTGGTGTATGAAACCCCCTTGTTTGTGGGATAAGAGACCCACCTCCACGCAACGATTTGATTATTGTCTACGAAGGCATACATACTCTAACCCCTTCTGGTTTTTGAACCTATGACCTCTTAGGAGGAAACACATGCTCTTAACCATTAGGCACTTGACCTGAGATGCCTCATGTTTAACTCTAATGTTATAGGAGCATTTTCTCAAGAACTCTATCCACAATCAAGGATGAAAATCACTAAAATGAACATCGAGGATGAAAATCACTTCCTTTTAGAGTGCCCCACTTACAACCACATTACATCTCAGTTTCATAATCTTTGTTGCAATACTGACCTTCCTAGCCTTTTACTATGTCAAAATTATAGTGAGCTCGGAGTCTTCTCTACAAGCTTTTTCAGCATACGAATAAAATCTTAAATCAAACTAAATAATTAGTTTTTTATGTCTAATAGACCAAAATTAGTCTTAGTGAACTTTAACCATCATCATTATCAATAAAATTCAATTTAGTTTTTTCCCTCGAGAAAAAAAATATATACTAAATCTTTTAAAATTAAAAATTTAATATATCTAACAAATATAAATCAAAATTAATTAAATGAAACCAATTATTGATTTTATCCTACTTATTTATTAAATACATAAACTACCATCCAAACTCTATGTGAACAGAGGAGTAGTTTCATTCTATCTCTCATTCTTTCCACAAGCTTAAGTATATATCTCAAAAATATTTCAAGTCCTCTCTCAAGCCTTAATTGTATACCAGAAATCTGACTTGAACCAACATTTAAGTATTGAAGTGAGAGGTTTCCCGCATAAAACTTTTCTACATATATTTGGGTGGATAATTTTAGAAGAAGCACATCTATGCTATGAGATTTAAGAAAATTACTTACAAATCACAATTGTAGCACCGGCTCTAGACTTTCAAGTCGAAGCTTTTGCATAGAATATTTGCACAGATAAGTAACTTTTCTTGATATGAAAAATATGCGATGAGAATTTTTAAAGTTCAGAAACTCCACAGTTAAGCGCGCTTGAGCCAGAGGAGATCTGGGATGGGTGACCTCCTGGGAAGTCCTGGTTACCGGGTGCAAGCCCCAGAAGTGATGATTGATGCTATGTGATTCATTCACTAGTTTCAATCCCACTTCTTCACCCCTGTGAGCATCACCCGATGCAATGAGTGCTAAGTGAACTATTCAAAAATCATGAGAAATTAGTCAGTTACGACTACCTCTCATGGAAATGGTCATACGTGAATGACTTACTTAACGCAGTCGAATCCCAAAATGATATCTAATATAATGCACTGCGTAAACCCCCATACTTAAATTCAAAAAGAGTCAAGGGATCTCTACTTGAATGGTTCATGAGGCACAATACTTGCTAAGGTTTTGCAAATGGGGTAGCAAGCTAAGTGGGCTTGATTGTGGGGAAAACTCCACAGTTAAGCGCGCTTGAGCCAGAGGAGATCTGGGATGGGTGACCTCCTGGGAAGTCCTGGTTACCGGGTGCAAGCCCCGGAAGTGATGATTGATGCTATGTGATTCATTCACTAGTTTCAATCCCACTTCTTCACCCCTGTGAGCATCACCCGATGCAATGAGCGCTAAGTGAACTATTCAAAAATCATGAGAAATTAGTCAGTTACAACTACCTCTCATGGAAATGGTCATACGTGAATGACTTACTTAACGCAGTTGAATCCCAAAATGATATCTAACCAAAGTAATAAACTGAAAATTTTAAGTTAACTTGGTTACCATGTCACTCATAACCAAACATTATAAATGATCCCACCAGAAAGGGAAAAAAAACACATTCTATTTATTTTTCTCTCTAGTGCTTATAAAGCATATCCGTTGCAAGAAAAAGTGTATTCTCGTTAATTGCATGATTTTTTAAATGATCCTCCATATATTAAGAGCACCGTTCATTGCAGTTTTCTTAACAGGCATTTTGAACATGCAGGAAAGTTGTTTCTGTTGGTTTTAATAAATGGCTTTCTTCGTAAATTCACGGTACAATGTCAGGGCATTATTTAGCATGTGAGCTTTTCTTGCACAAGATTTGTGGGACAGTAAATAACATTTCGATTTGGTGAAGAATAATCATCTTCCACCAGCCATGCTTTCATTGACCAATCCATACTCTTGCTGGAAATGTCAACGGTGGGCACGATGGACTTTACTGGTCCACTATGGCCCTGGAACACCACCAACAATAAATATGGTCCCGTCTCTGTATCGTCTTGTTTACCAACTGAAGAAGATTATTAACCATGGCCAGACACAACACTGCAACCCTCTTAGAAGCCCGAGATGTTGCAACATCGAATTCATGTAGATGAGTTTTACTCGTTCCCACACTTTAATAGCCTCGCCGGTCGACCCTGAGTAGAGAATCTCTCCCTTTGTGCTAAGGGCAAGCACGTTCACTGCAGTAGATTGTTGGACGCTAAGAGTTTGTGTGGGACTGCCTCATGCAGCCTCACCCGGGCCGCTCGCGCCCCCGCCCGGCAGGCGGTAGGGCGATTCTGGGCCTGCCTTGTGCAGCCTCACCCAGGTCGCCTGTGCCCCCGCATGGCAGGCGATAGGGCGATTCTGGGCCTGCCTCGTGCAGCCTCACCCGCGCCGCCCGCGCCCCCGCCCGACAAGCGGCAGGGCGATTCTGGGAATCGCCCTGCCGCCGGCCAGGCTGGGGCGCGGGCAGCCCGGGTGAGGATGCAATCGTGCAGGCGCCCCCGCCCGGCAGGCAGCAGGGTGATTCGGCAGGCAGCAGGGCAATTCTCGGAATCGCCCTGCCGCCTGCAGGGCGGGGGCGCGGATTGTAGCCTCACCCGAGCTGCCCGTGCCCCCGCCTGCCGGGCGAGGGCGCGGGCGGCCCGGGTGAGGCTGCCATCCTGACCCTTGTTGCTTTTTAATCATGTTGGAAAATTTCATTTGATGTAGCATGGAGGGCACTGTCTATATATTTTGCTTTATTGATTTTCTTTTGGATATTTGCTTATAGCCTTATACAATCTTGATGCTTGCTAGTGATGGTAGAATTGAGAGGTTCTAGGAATCTAGTTCCTGTTCAAGGATGAAGTTCTTAGTTGATGAATTCAGATTGTAATTCCTGTAATCCTTGATGCTTTGTTCTGTTGAATGTATATGTAATATCCTCACTTGCTGAATTAGTTTCCAATAGGCTAAACTAGGTTTAATTACTGTTTATACTGTCATTGTGTGGACAGTTACATGCAAGTTTTAAGCTTATGGAACTAAACTGAATATGTATATGCTGTATTTGATTCTATGTGAATATCAATGAAGCAAAGTTTTATCCTGAAAAAAAAAATTAGGTTTAAGGAGATAGTCAACTATGCTATTTTCTGTGTCATGGATAAATATCATCTCACCCACTTTCTATCAATCTAGTCCATTGTGGATGGCCTGCCTTTGTTGACTACCTAGTTTCAATACTTCTCCAAATAGGTTTATGGAGATTTGTTGGGTTACCTCTTAGGGAACTTCATTTAGACATTACTTGTTAGTGCTTGGTGTAGAGAAGATAGCCTATTTGCTATATCTTTGGAGGAGTCCGTATTTGGGGAACTTACCCTTTGGGTTCATTTCCAAAGGATGGAGATTATAATTTTATAGTGTTTTTGGCATTGATATTTTTGGTGGTAACTTGTGATTGATTATAAATGTACATGTTATCTTTCTGTTTTCTATGCCATGTTGGGAAGGTGTGAACGTTGAAGACATTATTACTATCAATATAAATACAGTTAGTTCTCTTAGGAAAGACAGGATAATGATCTATTTGTTCAATAGTATATCTGAGTCTCCCTTTAGCCATTACATTGTAATTCCTCTGAGAAAATTTAGGACGTTATATCTCATTTGGGAATGTTTTTAACGATAATTGGATGTCAGGACTCAGTATACATACTGTTGAGATGTGGTCATGTGGCATTGGTGGATTCATATATGAACTATGTCCAGGGTGATTTGGATTTTCAATTATATTACTTATATCGTGGAATGCTTAAACTTCATATATGAAACCATTGCTCGGTTTGGGATTACTGTTCTAATATGGTCAGAGTGTGTGTTAGAAATCCACTGCCTTGACATTTTGTTACAACTAAGGGGTTGGTGGATTTGTGACAGTGGTTTTCTTTATTGACAAGATGGGGTTGCTTCCCTTTCTGGCCAAAATATATAATTGGATGGGAAGAAAATGGTATAAAAAAATTCTCATGTGGGTTCTAAACCTCTAAGTAATCATGTGGGACCTATGAATTCAAGTATGAGAAAGATTTCTATAGCCAACCATAAACGAGTTTTACCTTTACCATGGCATGATCTGTAGGCCAACGGGTCTGCATCTACATCCTTGAGACCCCAGAAAATTTCTCAAGGATTTGTCAACTTGCTTAGGTGCCAATGTCTTCATGTTTCTTTGTTCTAGCAGTTCGTAATGAGAAGAGTACAAGTATTGCAAGCGGTGTCTGTTTCATCTCATATTTTAATCTTGTTGTTTGTTTTTTCTTTTAGACGAGTCTGACATGGGATTTTTTGAGTATATTCTCTTGGAAACGTTTGTTGTAATATCACTATATTGGAAAATTGAATGTATTGTTTGCATAACTATTTGTTGTTAAATTTACGTAAAGTAAATCTTGACATGCAATAATGAGTGATTTTCTTGTGCAGACAAAGATTCAAGTGGAACAATAGATTTGGAAGAATTGAAGGAGTGCTTCCATGAACTGCAAGTTTCTTTTACAGATGACGAAATAACAGAACTGCACCAGATATGTGATATGGATGAAAGTAAAGGAATTGAGTTCAAGGAGTTTATTGTCTGTCTAAGTCTTCTATATATTCTGTGGGAGCCTACCAATCCTAATTCTTTTTTAAAATTTTGAAAATTGACCCTAAAAAAAAAATCATCTTTCCAGTATATCACTTTTTCATTTTGAAGCTATATTTTGCACGAAAATTTCGTAGTAAATTTCGTAGTCACTGCCATTTTTAAAACATGTTCAAAATTGACCCCTAAAAAATAAAATCATCGTTCCAGTATACACACTTTTCGTTTTTAGCACTGTTTTTGATGTTTTTTCGGGGTTTTTTGGCCAGAGTTCCCGTTTTGAGTTTATAGTTCCCGTTTCAAAGTTTACATTGTTCATGGATTGAAAATGATGTACAATCTCATATTGTCTCTATTCGCACTGATAATGGAAAAGAATACACTTCAAATGAATTTGAAAACTATCTTCGCCAACATGGTATCAAACATCAAATAACTGTGCCTTATAATCCCCAACAGAACGGAGTAGCTGAAAGAATGAATAGGAAAATCTTAAATATGGTGTGCTCCATGATGCTTTTCAAAAATGTAAAATTGATGTTTTGGGTTGATGCAGTTCTATATGCTGTATATGTAAAGAATAGATGTCCATCTAATGCTATTAGAAACAAGACTCCTTATGAAATGTGGTATGGGCACATTCCTTCGATAAAGCATCTCAGGGTCTTTGGTTCCACATGTTATGCCTTGATACCAAAGGTACATAGAAACAAACTTGGTGCAAGAAGTCATAAGTGTATCTTCCTAGGGTATTCAAACACCTCCAAAGCATACAGTTTTTATGATGAAGTCAATAAAAAGTTTTTTGTATCTATAGATGTAATCTTTCTTGAATCATCCAAAACTGACAATGTTGTTGAGCGGCAACTTTATCGCTTGGATAGATTCACAAATGCAAAATCATTTCAAGAATTTGATAATCAGATTCCACATCTTGAAGGGGGGATTCCTATGCTAGATCAACCTGTGGAATCTTCTTCTGAAGCACTCTCTCCCCCACATGAAACTCCAACAACGGATGATACTTTGAGTAATGTGATTGACACAATTGGGAGACTCAATCTTGATTCAGTCCCAACTCAATCAACAGAGCAGCGTGCACCATCTCAGAAAGGTCCCCCAAAGTGGCTGACAAATACACTTGAAAGTGTTCATCCTGATGAGGTTGGAAAGACAGGAACTAGAAATTCAACTCGAAAAATTAGAGGTGATGTAGATGACTCTGATTCACCTGTTGATATGGATGTTTCTTATGATTTTGAATTGAATTTGTCTACAAATTTTGAACCAACTTCCTTCAAAGAAGCTGCTTCTCATGATGAATGGAAAGAAGCAATGCAAAAGGAGTATGATGCCTTGATAAAGAATGACACTTGGAAGCTGGTTGATCCTCCATTGGGAAACAAACCAATTGGCTTCAAGTGGGTCTACAAGAACAAGTATAAAGCTGATGGCTCACTTGACAAGCACAAAGTCAAGCTTGTGGCAAAAGGTTTTGCACAGAAGGAAGGGGTCGATTATGAGGAGACTTTTGCCCCCACAACAAAATGGGCTACAATCCGGACACTCTTTTCCCTAGCAGCTCAGAATGGTTGGAAAGTCCATCAAATGGATGTAAGAACTTCTTTCTTGAATGGAGATCTAAAAGAGAATGTTTCTATCTCCCAGCCTGAAGGATTTGTTGTAAAAGGACATGAACATAAAGTATGAAAACTTCTGAAATCCTTGTATGGCTTCAAACAAGCACAGCGAGCCTGGTATGAAAAACTAACTGAGCATCTTCTGAAACTCAATTTCAAACATTATGATCTTGATGATGCAACTTTGTTTATCAAGAAGGTTGGAAAAATAGTTGTATATCTTGTGGTATATGTAGATGATCTTTCGATAATAGGGAACAATGAGAGCTACATTGCATCCATAAAGAAGGAATTGAGGAAAGGTTTTGAAATGACTGATTTGGGCTATGTTCATTACTATCTTGGTATTGAAGTAACTCAACATCCGAAGTCCATATTCCTTTCTCAAAAGAAGTACATTGGAGATCTGTTGAATAGATATGGCATGACTGAATGAAATCCTCTAACTACTCCAATGGAACAAAACTTAAAGTTCACATCCATTGAAGGAAAAGAATTTGAGGATGCAACAAAGTATAGACAGCTTGTAGGAAGTCTCAACTAACTAACTACTACCAGACCAGACATTTTGTTTGCTGTAGGAATCCTCTCCAGGTTTATGCAAAAGCCTTGTGAGGGACATTGGTCTACTGCAAAAGGAGTTCTAAAGTATTTGAAGGGAACTCAATACTTTAGAATCAAATATACACAGATGGGCGACTTCAGCTTGATTGGATACTCTGATTCAGACGTCGATGGATACAAAGAAACTGGGGTATCTACTTTGGGTTATGCTATGAGTCTTGGATTAGGAGGTGTCTCCTGGAGATCACGCAGACAATCAGTTCCAGCAGATTCCACAAAAGAGGTAGAATATGTGGCAGCAGCTGACGCAAGAAAAGAAATTGTGTGGCTCAGGAAAATTCTTGAAGATTTGCAGGTAAAACAAGTACAATCGACTCCACTCATGATTGGCAATAAATTTGGCCAAGAACCCAAAGTTCCATGATCGAATGAAGCACGTCAATACAAAATTTCATCTGATTCAACATCATGTTGAGGCCAAAACAATCCATCTTTGCCATTGTTCCACTAATGAGAAAATTGCAGACATCTTCACCAAAGCGCTTGGAAGACAAAAGCTTGAAAAATTCAGAACGATGCTTGGACTCACCAACATCCCTTCAGATTAAGGGGGGGGGAATGTTGACACCTAATCATAGGGATTGGGTGAACAAATGTAATTGGTGTAATTAATAATAGAGGAAATGGAGAGGCATCGGGAGATGAACTGAACAGTCACTCCCTCTTGTATATAATAATAAACAACCTAAATGAATAATACGATTACATTTGAGGAGTTACCTCCTAGTCTGACAAATTTTTATTTTTACATTTTTCATTTCACGTGGTTTATATCTCACAAAACATATTACTTATTGAACAGTGAAAAAAATGGCCAAAAATAATGAAAAACAAAGAGGTAAACTTTGATGATATATGTACAAATCAACTTTCATGAGATAGCATTTGAATAAAACTTATGATACAAATTTATATAGTTAAAATGATATATTTTTATGTCATAGAATATTTTCTCTCTCAAATATACTTTTATCTATTATAATTTTGTTTTATTATATTAAATTATAAAAGTTTTTTATAATGTTCTGATGGTGGTTCCAAAAAATGAATTTCTAGATAATAATAATAATAAAAATATTAAATTATAAAAATAAAAGTTATAATGTTAAAATAAAAATTAAAGCAGTTTTATTGAATTTTTTTCTTTTCTTTTTAAGTATAGTTTTATTTGTTTTTCTTTTAAATATAGTTTTATTTGTTTTAATTTTTATTATACTAGATTATTAAATAAATTCTATACAATTAAAATAAAAAAACAAACTAAATATGGTAGATTATATATTTTTTCCAAATATAATTTTATTGGTTTTAATTTGCTTATATTAAATTATAAAAAGTTTTAAAATCAATGAAAATTTATTGGTGTGCTTTATTGAAGCTCATTCAAATTATTACTTTTTCCACTTAAATTTAATTCTTCCACGTAACATGATAACAAAAATTTAAACTAAGTTACTAATCGATATGAATAATAAAAATGTCCATTACGAGAATTGCCATCTTGGCTTGAAAAGAAAGTCACAATGGGAAACACAGTCGAGATTATCCAAATTAATTTCGAGTTGCTTTGCAGCTGTCAAAACTGAACATCAAATTAGTACAATGAACAATTTGGTTGTCCAAATACACTGTTCCGTTCTGGCCCTTTTAAGGTAAGCCAGAACAGAACCCAACCCCAAAATCTAACCTAATGATACAATTCAAATGAGGATGGGGAAACTAAATTCGTCGAATTCTTCCAACTCGTCAGTCTTGGGAGGATTACATAATGTGCTACACTCGCCCACATTTGAAGAATTACGACACTCGTCAGGGTTTGGAGAGTTACATGGTGTAGTCCTTGTATCGTGCTACTCGGAGTTTGCAGTCCTTGAATCGTGTTGTCGTGCGTTCTTCTCTGGTATTGTCTGGAGAATCACCTGCGTTGTCACATAAAAATAAACTGAGTCTAAAGAGATCTGAAATGATAAAATAATTTGTTTGATGACTTTGAGTATAAGTTTACGATGTAAGTTCGATAAAAGTTAAAAGAGAGGTACCTCTACACGAATGCGAATTTTCTGGTGTCTGATTTTTCCCAAGTTATTGAATTCCTGTTCGGCGGCCAAAATGTTTGGTGACAGGTTCTCCACACTCCCATCGTTATCTGGGTGCACACAAATCTTAAATTTAGATTTATATTCCGTCAGATTAAAGCCCAACATTACATATTAAATCACATTATGCTGAAAATCAAACATCGGAGACCCAAAAAAACATTTACCCAATTTATTTACGAAACTAATACCTGCACAATCTTGAAGCAGAGAATGGCGAGATTCATCATGATTATAGGTGCCGAGGAGGACTGATATGCAGCAGCCCATAGAACGATTCTCCTCGGTGCAACAACTTTTAGAATTAGAGTTTTATAATACTGAAAAAAATTCAAGCGAATTATGTTATAACATGAATGAATGAAGCAATGGTTGGGCCTCATGCATAACACACAAATTATATGGAACGGCTATGCCTTGCCGATCCGTTACGATAAATCAGGAGGCTACTGTCGATAAACAATCTGTCGAGTGTAGAAACAAAGGTGTCACGCCCCCAAGTCTACGGTAGTCTTCCAACCGTTATCTGGCGGGGTGCGGCACTACCATGTACTTTCTTTTTCGTAATACTTGTACATATAGACTACGCCTTACACATTAACATGCTTAATTCATCTTCTTTAATTAAGACAAGGCATTAATCTTCATATACAATCATAACCAATATGCAATGTAAAACCGAGCACATAACAATTGCACACAATGATAATGGGAGGGGCAACTCCCAAACGAGTTCGCCCAAATATATATTATGAATCTCTTTTCAATAATACAATCACAAGTGTGCCGGGCAAGTCCACGGCCAACACTTAGAACTTTTACAACGAGGCAAGAGAGCCTTTTACAATTCGATACCAATTACCTTTGGTAAGAGCGAGCTCACCCGAGCCTCCAAAACTCTACCAAATCAATTCTGCACCAAATCGTCCTTCACCGTGAACCGTCGTCCTCAAACCAATCCCCGGTAAAATCTGCGCACTTATTCTCTTATGCGCATGAGAGATGCGCACTTCTCTGCGTCCTCTTTATCTCTAGATCGATCACCAAGAGGAGAGCGAAGTGCTTGTTGCCAAATGAGCCTTCTGCGCCATGAATATATAGCCATCTCAACTCTATGATGAAGGGGTGTCAGCTCTTTAGGTCGACCCCCAAAATACATACGTTGGAGCCCCTTCTTTACTTATTGGCAGGTCGGCCCTTGCCTAAGGGCAAGGCCTCCCTGCGCCCTTATAAAGTTTGCACTCCATCGCATTATTTCTTAAGTGTTTTCGTAAGTGCTCCCAAAACGTCGCAGCCGGCTCGTAGGAACGTCGCACCTGTCCGCCCTTCGTCGCACTGCCGTTTGCTGTCGCACGTCCGGTTGTGGTCGCGTTCTGCCCGTCCGCCGTATGGAGGGGCGCCCGCCCGGGTCGCCCTCCCTTCGCCCACATCTACGCGCCCAACCGTGCCACGCCCGTGTTGAACCAACTCGCGCCCATGCCGTGCTGTTTGCCATGTCGTTGTTCGGTGGTCTGCCCATCGGGCGTGGGCCGCCCATGGGTCGCCCGCCCGTCGGGCGCGGGTCGCCCTTGGGTCGACTCTCCGTTTCGGCTCGCCCGAGCCTCAACTGTAAACTGTCCACCGGTTCGGGTAGCTTCACCCGCGTTCAAACCTGCTGCAGCTCGTCCGCAGCTCGTCCTTCGTTCGCCGGATGTCGCAGCTCGCCAAACCTGTCATCGCTTGCCGCGCACGGGTCGCGGCGCCCGGGGCGCCCGCCCGTCCTGCACGGGTCGCCCGCCCGTCGTGCACGGGTTGCCCACCCGGGTCGCCCGTCGGGTGAAGGCGCGCCTCTGCCCAAATCGCCAGGGCGTTACACTCTCCTCCACCTGAAGACGTTGTCGTCCCGACAACATCCCATCTTAGTGACTTTTCACCAAGACTAATATCGACCATGATGTAGACTCCTCCATATAAGGCAACACCTCTGCAACATATATAAGGTCTCGTCTCCACCAAGTCATCTCCATGTGCCAACTGCCCATGTATAACAAGTGCTACACATCCTAGCCATGTGCCAACACTTCATCTCCACGATCCCATGCTCAGGTCCATGGGAACCCCATCTTTCTGCAGCACGTTGTGAACATCATACCTGCTCAACCAAGTTTGAGGGCTCACTGCCATGAGCAGCTTAACAATGAGCCCCATCTTCTATGTCATCTAAGAAGATGTGGAGCGAGAAGAGCCTGGAGGCTCTCCTTCACTAATCAGCTCGATCCATCTATCAGGATCCTCAACCTCCATCCTTTGTAGATATGCTTCCCGATCTTCCTTCTGGATGTTCGGCCTCACATATAGCTCATCATCATCATCATCGTCCTCCACCAACTCTAGCCCTCGTAGGAACGTTGCACATGTCTGCCCTTCGTCGCACTGCCGTTTGCTGTCGCACGTCCGGTTGTGGTCGCATTCTGCCCGTCCGTCGTATGGAGGGGCGCCCGCCTGGGTCGCCCTCCCTTCGCCCACATCTACGCGCCCAACCGTGCCACGCCCGTGTTGAACCAACTCGCGCCCATGCTGTGCTGTTTGCCATGTCGTTGTTCGGTGGTCCGCCCATCGGGCGTGGGCCGCCCATGGGTCGCCCGCCCGTCGGGTGCGGGTCGCCCTCGGGTCGACTCTCCGTTTCAGCTCGCCCGAGCCTCAACTGTTAACTGTCCGCCGGTTCGAGTAGCTTCACCCGCGTTCAAACCTGCTGCAGCTCGTCCGCAGCTCGCCCTTTGTTCGCCGGTTGTCGTAGCTTGCCAAACCTGCCATCGCTCGCCGTGCACGGGTCGCGGTGCCCGGGGCGCCCGCTCGTCGTGCACGGGTCGCCCGCGGGTCGCCTACCCGGGTCACCCGCCCGTCGTGCACGGGTCGCCCACGGGTCGCCCACCCGGGTCGCCCGCCCGTCGTGCACGGGTCGCCCACGGGTTGCCCACCCGGGTCGCCCGTCGGGTGAAGGCGCGCCTCTGCCCAAATCGCCAGGGCGTTACAAAAGGCCTCCTGCATCTCTAGCCACCCTTCGGCCATTGACGACACAATGTCGCCCTGGAAGAAGGAATTGGGCGCGTAGGTCTCCTGCTCGAGGCCCAATTGTATGTGAACGTTTACCACAAATTTCAGCGACTCCGGCATCGGATCGCTCTTGCAAATGACGTATTCGGAGAGCTCTGTGTTCATTTTTCGGTCTTCCGTGGGCTTGTAGCAGCTGAAGGCCATCAGGTAAGCGCAGGAGCTCCTCTGGCTGTGAATGTGCCAAACTATTCTCACTGCTAGCACAGACATCACAGCCGCAAGTTCCAGAGCCGAAGTAGGGATCGAACAAGAGTGAGCTCACCCCTCCCATGATTCGGCCGAGAGATATGAACGATTCTTACAATCCATCTCTGCTTGATGAATTTTTCAATTAGCATACCACCGATATATCTGTGTTCATTTCACATCGTTTCAGAAATTTCGTGGGCAACTTGGGCGTGGAAATAACATTTGAATTTTGAAATTTTGGGCACCGAGGTTGCATTGAATGAGTATAGTACACTGTCTTATCCACCGTGTGAGAGGGTGGAACTGAGCAGCCGTGAAAGCTATGGGGCATAGTTGCCGGAAAATCATGGGAGTCCATGCAGATGTGCTTGCCATGTTCATGCCGATGCGAATGCAGAAATGTATTTCGGTTGACCAAATGTACTTATAAGAATCTTAAATACCCAATAGCATGGGATTTATTGGTTGCCTATAAATGGAAGGCCACTGCTATTCTCTAACATGTCATACCGCATTTATGTTTCAATAAGTTTGGAAATAGGAACTGCCGTGTTGAAACTGCCGAGACTGTTATCGTTTTTATTGCGTTCTAAAATTATTGACATCGTTAATCGGGAATAGCAAAATAAGGTTTTCGCCTCGAATGGTCGAACGGTACGTAAGAAGTTGGCGGCGACGACGCGACGACACGAATTTATTATTACAGAATTTAGAGAAGCAGAAGCAATTACTCAAGAGGGATGTTGCAGATGTGTCGTACAGTTTAAGAATCAATAATAAATTAATTGCTGAATTACGTGATAATCTGAAAAGAAATACGATTTGTTTCCACATATGATCCGGATGCATCCGCCTGTTAAATGTGTGAAAATCCTGCAATTTTTGGAAATTTTAAATTATAAGATGATTTGAGTGGACACTGATTCAATGAACAACTATGAAATAACAAGAGTGTGAAGGTGCAAAATGGTAATAGTAAATAAATTAATTGGATTAAATGGTAATCGAAAATGAGTTAGGTTTAGTAAACGTGGATATTTAAGAATATTGGGAAATTAATTAGGATACTAAATTTTAAAGATAATCATTGCACGTGTAATTGTAGATTTGAGTTATCAATTTGTGTTTCTTGATAAGAGTTATTGATGTTGTTTTGTTTATAGTAGTTAGTGATATTGTTTTATTATTGGTTTAATAATTGAGTTAGGATTAGTTTTCTTATTTTTAGAATATGGTAGTTGTTAATTTTTTTTTAAAAATATTAATTTGTTTTTAAATAAAAAATACAAATATTATAAAAATTCATGTATATGGATAAACTACATTTTGTTAAAAAAATAAGTATTATTGTTATATTTTTAATTGAAAATGATAAATTGATATTGGTTCAGTCTAATTAATAGAAGAAATGATTTTTTTAGCTGAAATTTTTAATAGAACTTTGAGCAAGATTGTGATTTGTGTTGTTTAAAATACATTTTGAATGCATAAAATATTTAGCACTCTAAAAATCTGGTAAATTCTCAAATTAAACCACTTAAACTTAAGGATTGTATAACTAATCCATAACAGCCCATTTTTAGCTA
This sequence comes from Pinus tabuliformis, assembly GCA_031772625.1. Taxonomy (NCBI): domain Eukaryota; kingdom Viridiplantae; phylum Streptophyta; class Pinopsida; order Pinales; family Pinaceae; genus Pinus; species Pinus tabuliformis. Next base: position 539,470,529 of record CM062806.1, read on the forward strand.
AACAGCGAATTCTGAGCTAAATAAGGTGAGAAAATCTTCCAAAAAACCTACTTTAAATATGTTTAAATAATTTTTTTATTGCAGAAATAAATTCAGCTCAATCAAAAATAAGATAAAAATAAAAACTAGAAATCTTAAAACTTAATAGTTATAAATGCTGAATTTCAAATAATTCTACCATATTTTTAAAAATTATGTTTATGGCTTAAATTTATAATTAAAAAAATCTGTACTAAATTTTTAGCAAAATAAAGTAGAAAAAACAACCATAAAAAGGCATTGCGCCTACTAGTTAAACTTGAGGAGATTCGCCGCTTTGAGAAAATAACATTACAGCTTGAGATAAAGATTGGCATATGTCACTGTGGATAAGATGAACTGACAACGATTAGATTGATGCGATTGACAGAGTCAAACCTACTGCTATCTGAAACTATTTGTCCAATCACATGAGAGAGATGGCACGCCAAATTTTCTGGCAACCTTCAACGAGGATGATAAATATGTAATCGTACGTCCCTAGGTTTGAACAAATCCTAATATTTCGTTGAAGCCAGGAATTTGCAGTCAATTTAGGATCGGAAAATCACAGAGAATTCTTATGCTTATGCGACCATGTCAAATCTTCCAAATTCAAAATCAAACGTGCGTGTTTCTGCAAATTATCATATCCACGCAACACCACTTTCTAATCTATGTTATATATACCCACATGATCTGTGTATACATACCTACTCGCACATAAAGTTGCAAATCTCTCTAGTACGTAAAACTGCTGAAGCTAAGCCCTGGTTAGCCCCCCTGGTCTTCACTTGATCACGACATTGCAATTCAGAAATCTTAGAACTGTGGTTGTGATTCTGAAATTGTTAGAATGCTATATCAGATGATGCACCCATATAGGATGAGGGTAATTCCTTCATGTTTGACAACTTCAAGCTTCGATGGTACTCTTCTGCATCAAGAATTCCGGGCACCAAAACCAATCAAAATCAATTCGAGTGGGATTCATCACACCGGACTACTTGCCGATATGTGGCAAGATATCCAAGGAGCAAACTTGTGGAATGGGTTATTAAATCCAATCAATCCACTTTTGAAAGCGGAGATACTTAGATATGGTGATTTCGCACAGTTATGCTATGATGCATTCGATAGTAAAGTTTGCATGAGTTCTTATGGTGGGTGTAAATACAGCCCTGATGAAATACTTTATAGTAATTATAACGTGGCCGGTAATTGGCAAGCTTACTACGGGTATCGAGTCACCAAGTATTTGTATACTGAGACCGATATTATATTGGGGAGGCAGACAGAGCAATCTATTTGGATTGGCTTTATTGCGGTCTGCACAGATGCTCAACAAATACGAAGAGCGGGCCGGAGAGATATTATAATAGCGTGGAGAGGAACCCAAACATCTCAAGAATGGATACACGATCTCACCGATCTTTTAGTTCCTGCTCGATTATCAACTACTAATGGTCTCAACGAGAAGGGCGTCCGAGTAGAGAAGGAATTTCTAAATTGTTATAATTCTACAGGAGAAACTGCTCGTTCAGAAGTTATAAGACTCTTAGATAAATACAAGGACGAGGCCTTGAGTGTTACTTTAACTGGGCACAGTTTAGGAGCCGCTCTCGCAACCTTATGCTCATATGATGTTAAACAAATTCTGAACTTACATTCACCAGCACGCCCTATACCTGTTACTGTGTTTGCATTCGCCTCTCCACGCGTAGGGAATAGAGCCTTCGCCCAAAGAATGGAAGAACTTGGCGTTAAGGTGCTTCGTTTGGTGAATAAGAACGATATTGTTCCCAAATTTCCTGGACTTGTTGTGAATGAGAGTTCATGGGGATGGTTCAGAAAATTGTTGAATTGGCTTCCCTGGACATATTTTCATGTGGGGGTCGAAGTTAATTTGGACAACAATAACTCCCCCTTTCTGAAACATACCTGCAATCTTGTTAACGCGCACAATTTAGAGGTGTATCTTCACCTGATCGACGGTTATGTAGGAGAGGGTAAACCTTTCATATCTTCTGGAAGAGACCCTGCTCTTGTCAATAAGAGCTGCGACTTACTGATCGAAAACCTTGGCATTCGTCCTCATTGGTTCCTGCAGCAACAGGAAGATGGAATTTGCAAGGCTGAATATGGCCACTCTAGTATTCCCCAAACCCCATGAAGAAATTGTATTGGGCTGTTTCCAAGATGTATATGCCCTTTGTTAGCTGTATTTGTCATAGAATGAGGTTGTCAGCCAATCAGTGATCTCTTAGCGAAAAAGTGGTTAGTTGATCATGCAATCCAATGCATTCCAATCATATGTGATCATAAAATAGATAATGCAAATCAAAAGCATTCCATTGTTATTAGGGCACAGGAATATGTTGGACGACCATAATAGTATCTAGTATTTTATCATCATCAATTGAAACGGCTTTGTGGATGCTAAGGCTGTGGGGCAAACAATATGCACTCACAAACAGAGTAATGAATGCTTGTTATATGAGAAACGTAAGGCTGCACCGTAAACAATATGTATTTTAACGTAGCGTAATACATGTGATATAAGTTTGGGATATACTCTCGGAAGTATTTAGACTTACATGTAGTTTGATTGATTGTTAGGTTTTACATTATGTAGCGACAATTATAATTTAAAAATATGAATATTGGGTGTTCGGTATTTAAGCATTTATTAATAAATAAAGGATGTTAATTTAATTTAATAAACAATTATCTGAATTTTAACCAAATTCATATTCCATTAAAGTGGAAAAAATATTTATTAATAAATAAAGGATGTTAATTTAATTTAATAAAAAAATATCTAAATTTTAACCAAAATCATTTTGCATTAAAGTGAAAAAATCTATTACAATTAAAGATTAAAGGGATGATATCTAATTATTAAATTAGGATTAAATAATTAAAGGGATGATATCTAATTATTAAATTAGGATTAAACAATTAGGAATAAAGTAAAATCTACAAATTAATGAAAATATTAGAAATATTATAACATCAAAATTCAAGAAAAAATTGTGATGCGATAACAAAATTAAAGGATAAAAGACAATTAAAATACTATCAAAAAGTGATTAACCTTGACTTATAAAATCAAAACTATCTATTTATTTTGACATTATTAAAATGAAAATTAGTTCTCAAAACCTTCATAATCAAAGTAGTCATTATACAATTTCCAAAGTACCATGGATTGGAAAAATCCATATCTTTATAGCACTAAGAAAGATGAAGATGAAAACTAAATTTCTCTTTAAATGTCTTCCAAATGCCCATATTATTAGACATCAATTTAAAATATTTGTGATAATATCAACCTTCTTAACCTTCTAATCCATTAAAACTATGGTGATCCCAGAACATCTCCTTCATCATTATTATCCTTGCCATCAACAATTATACTTTTTTTTATAAGCTTGGCAGGAATATATTCTATATCACCGTGATCTTGAGGGAATTGAATTGGTGGCTTCACATCAAGGAGTGCTTTAACTGAGCACACATTGAATTGGTGGCTTCACATCAAGGAGTGCTTTAACTGAGCACACAATCACCCTCGATCCAAAAACCCGTGGACTTTCCATAATCAACGATTGTACTTTAAAAAAGAACCACCATACTAATTAACTAACTTATTCACTAGTTTTAGAATTTTTTTAATAAAAATTTCAACATATTCAAAATATAATCTCCTTTTTATTCTTCCTACAAAACATAAATATTTTTAAGATATACCTTTCATAGAGATAAATCGTAACATAAGTACCTATTAATAACTAGATTTTGAAATATATACAATATTCTAAAAGTAAATAAGCTAGAAAAATGAAAAATCATGATTCCTTAAATTTTCACTAACATTGTATAAATTTATAACTAGCACAACCACATTTACCAAAGTAAATATGGTTGATATACACCGATAAGCCAACTAATTATTAATAACTATATATATATTAACAACCATATTATTTATATATATTATTATATGAATATTATATTAATGTTATAATAATAATATAAACTCATAATAATATTATTAATATTAATTAATTAGATTATCATTATATTATTCAAGAAATAATAATAATAATAATACCTATTATAATAATAATAATAATTACTATTATATTATTTTATTATTACTATAATAAGGTATTAGGATTATTATCATATTATTATAACAATAATATAAAATAATAATAATAATAATCACAATTATATTGAATTATTATATTATAATAATAATGGCTCATAATAATAATTAGAATTATGTTAAAAATAAATCCTAACATAAATTAATAACTAGACTTTGAAATATATACAATATTCTAAAAGTAAATAAGTTAGAAAAATGAAGAATCACGATTCCTTAAATTTTCACTAACATGGTATAAATCTATAACAAGGAAATGTTGTTACTCAATTTCTCCATGCTTATCAATTTCTCCAAGGAAATATTGGGTTTTAATATTAAAGTTTGATGATAGATAAGCATACATAATAGATTAAAAAAATGAATAAATTTCAATTAAAATTAAAACCATATTTTTATTTTATTTAATCAATTATTTAAATAATATTTTTAATATTATTAATAAAAATATTAAATTTCAATATTAATATTAAAAGTATCAGACGTATTAATTTTAAGTTTAAATTTATTAATATTAACTTTAATTTTAATATTAAAATTAAACCAAAACATTATACTATTAAATATAAGCTTCAAATCAATATTATTAAATTTAATATTAAAAAAATATTAAATCTAATAGTAAGAAACCTAAACATAATATTAATAAAACTAAAACCTAATATTGAAATGTGAAACTTGGTCATAAATCATTACTGAATTCCCTAAATTGCAGAAATTATAGGAGTCTTCCTACTTGAAAATAATATGGGTAAGTTATCTTTGAATAAATCAATATATACACCAAAATACGGAGAGGATGTTAGTATCTTAATAGTACAACAAACAGTTAATATTCCCAAGAACTATAGATAGAGGTTGTTGGTATCTTAATAGTATTGGAGAAATTTGTGTGCCATCATTTTTTTACTAGTAATACCAGTCTTACTTCCTTGAGGATGTTGGTATCTTAATAGTATTGGAGAAATTTGTGTGCCATAATTCTTTACTTGTAATACCACTCTTACTTTATTTAGGTTGGGCTGTTATATAAAAGTCATTATATTTAATATTAATACTAATAATTGATTAGAAGCTGGACTTTAACATTGCATATTTTATTATGTGAATATATGTGTTTGTTTTTAATGAGACGACAAAATATATTTTGAATAATGGAATTAACTAGCATTTGCACCTTATGTTGCAAAGGAAATGCCGTAAGGCATAGAGTGGGAAGAATAGGGACATGTGAATGGACATTGTTGAAAGCAAGGGTGGATGATAATAAGTTACAATTGCAATAGTTAGTTATGTGTATTCCCAAAATGGATATTTTGTAAATAATAATAGTTTATGGAAGAATAACGACATGTGAATGGACATTGTTGAAAGAAAGGGTGGATGATAATGAGTTATAGTTGAAAGTATTAGTTATGTGTATTTTGAATATGGATATTTTGTAAATAATAGTAGTGTGTGGAAAAATAGCAACATGTGAATGGACATTGTTGAAAGCTAGGTGGATGATAATGAGCTATACTTGAAATGATTAGTTATGTGTATTCGAATATGGCTGTTTTGTAAATAATAGTAATGTCATGTAGAGGTTATCTGTTATCCATGTAGTTGTTTTTGTTTATGTGAACATGCTTTTGTACAAAATAGATATATCAATAAAGCTACTCAGCCGCTTAGCAACTTTACACTATTTGATAGGAGAGAAGTAGATATTTTATTGAGAATGATTAATTAATTCTTTTAACTAACTTTATACTATTTGATAGGAGAGAAGTAGATATTTTATTGAGAATAATTAATTAATTCTTTTAACTATTTATTGTATTGAAATATATTTTTTATAACCTAATATAAAAGAAATATATAATTCCTTCATAATTCTATATAAATAATAAAATTATTTCTATCATAACAAAGAAACATGTATAATTATTTTAATATTAATATGAAATTTAAATAGAATATCTATAAAATAGTAATTAAAAAATATTTTAATTTCTATTTTAATTAAAATATTTTTATTTCAACCTTTTATGTATAAAAATATATATTATGAAAATATAAATTTTATTTAAATTTAAATTTAAAAAAAATTCATTAAAAAAAAATTCATTATTAAAAAAAATTAAAAAATATTTCATTATTAGAAATAATCAAATCAGTGAAAAATAAGATAAAATTAATCTATTAGTTTTTCATTTACATACACTGAAATCGTAAGAACCTTGTATTTTTTGCAGCGTGGGATAAGAATCTCAAGATATCATTCAAATAAATTTCTGTAGTCCATGCTCTATTTTAAATATTTTACTCTTTTCTCATAACTGGCAGAATCTCAAGTTATCATTGAGATAAATAAATATCTATAGTACATACTCGTTATATATATATATATATATATATATATATATATATATATATATATATATATATATATATATATATGAAGATCCCTACTATGATTTATATTACTATGGCAATGCCATTGCGTATGGAAAACTTTGTCGAAACAATGTTACCCAACAGAGCTTAAGGTTCTGGAGTTTATGTTTAATTTTTTGAAACGACATTTATGGTGTTGTTACCAAAGTTTATGTTCACAATAAATATCTTCGCATAGGGATTCCCTGCACTTCATCTGTAGTTAATTCATAGTGTTCTAAAGAAATGCAACTGTCATTTCAATTTTGTGTTCACCTGATTACCTTATCCTTCCTGATGGTTTTTATTGTTTTTTTGTATTAATTGCCTACTTTGCCTGGTACGTGGCACTAGCAGGCCCATCCCACCGCAGTTCCCTTCCTCGATCACTTCGTTGCATCGATGGTCGGGATCCAAGTCATTGAATCCTACGGCTATGATTGATTCCAGGTTTATTCAAGCCATCTCTCAGGAACTAGGCTGCATTTTCCTCTTTCGGTCCAGAGCGCCAGCTTCGCTTTCCTCTTTGTCTCCGCGAATTGGTTCCTTTTTTCATCTTGACCGTGACCATCTTGGGAGATTTTTTGGTGCAGCGAATGGTTTCATCTCTAAATGGCAGTTCCATGCTAAGAAATCACTGTTTATTTGCTTCTATATTATCTCTTCTCTATGATTTACGGTTTCAGTGATTTATGTTTTCCTGATTAATTCAATTCAGGTACTAATGCAATTTGTGAGACCTCTGCTTGTAGATTCTTTCTTAGAGGATCTAGGAGATACCCGTCAAGTAGTAAAGTGGTCACCCTACTAGGTTCCAATGCTCAAGAAGTTCTGGGTAAGAGTTTACCACCGGTCCTCTGGTTACTTAGCTGAGATGTTTGTCCTCTCCATGGATTTGCTGTCTATACTTCTCGAATCTTTTGTAATTATGTTCAATGGAAATTTGTATAGTTGACAGCCAAGCGCTGAGAAATTTTCGTTTTGTCCTCTATCAAAACGAGGGTTTGATTTTCGGCTTCAGTTGTAAAGTCCAATTTAGCCGAGGGTTTGATTTCTGGCTTCAGTTGTAAGTCCGAGTTAGCTTAGTTCTCTGAAGGGTTCTCCCATGTCAAGACCCCTTGTTTTAGTAGTGTTTTCTTTCACATTATCTTGTATTTTCTAAGAATCTCCTCAGGATAAAGATTATGTTTTACTTCTCTTATCAATGAGATTAAGCTTATTGTTCGACTGGTTAATAATTTATATGCTCTCGACGGTGTATTGGTTACGGGCTTCTGTTAGATATCAAGGTTTTAATGGTCACCTTCTGTAATATAATCACATGGTTCCTAATCTGAGCTTTCAGGGTTTTATGTGTATGTTCATGAAATTATTAATATGTATCTAAGGTTTTTTCCTCGCTCCTTTTGAATTATATTAATTTTATTCTTGTGCTCTGCTTTGCGCATTTATTCATTGTATTTACCATTGTTATTTTGTTCAAGGGAATTGGAATGTATTACCAAGGTATCTCCATCTGAATTTTCATTTGAAATTATTGTTAGAGTTTATCTCAGGTTAATTATCGGTGGGAACAACGCCCTCCGCTTGATGGATTTCCATCATTTCCTGGTAAATTCCTTCTGGCGCAAACATCTTTGTTCAAAGTTTGCTGGTCATGAGATTTTAAGTCACAAATTCTGGGTTACCCTTAATCCACTAAGGTAATTATTTTTCCAAATTTGCATTACTCTGCAACAGTATAATTTTGCAATACTTTTACGATGTGGCTACATACGTGACATCTAGTTCTTGCTTGTACCTAGCTTGTGGACACCCTACAGTTTTGAGACAGACATTGTCTTTAAAGAATGGGTTGTCTATAGCTACGGTAGTTCATTCCTTCCCATCATCTCTTTCTTGTTTCTATATTTACTACAGTACTAAACTCTCTATTGTTTATAACTCAGAAACCTTACAGCATAAAAGCAATTCATTAAACTACTGTTACCTCTACATTTTACATTCAATTGAGGTTCTAAAACAAATGGTCTTTCATTTTCTGTAACGGTCTCATTTTCTTAGCTATGCAGACACTGTTTCTTATTCTTTCATTTACTGCTAGAGTCCTATACAGTCACAGTAATAGAAATATTTCATTATTAAAAATAATTAAAAAATATTTCATTATTAAAAATAATCAAATCCGTCAAAATTAAGATTAAATTGATCTATTAATTTTTCATTTACATACACTGAAATCGTATGAACCTTGTTTTTTTTGCAGCGTGGGATAAGAATCTCAAGTTATCATTCAGATAAATAAATATCTATAGTACATACTCGTTATATATATATATATATAGATATATATATATAAGATGATGTTAGATACATTAAAGCATTTTGAAATAAACATGGACATGCCGTTGGCATTGATAAGCGGCACATGCTACAATAACTTATCTTCATTGAAAAAGAGGTTGATGTATTCATTGAGAATCTCTCACACTAACACGTGGAAACCATATCTTTATGCGGAAATTGAGCATTCTAAAACCATAAAACTTCATCCTACGAGTGAGTATTGTAAAACTATAAAACTTTATTCGGGTAGTGCGCATTATAAAACCCAAAACAAACTTTTTGAGGGTAGCGCGCATTCTAAAATCCAAAATGACAATGTCAAGGCCCAGGCATGGAATTTGAAGTTTGTTCCGCCTGTCCAGTCAAAATTTTGGGAGGGTTATTAATTTTTTGCGCCAGCCATTGTAATAGTGGCTTGATATGTATTAGTGCAAAAGAAATTTCAAGTTTTAAATAAAAATAATTTATATTTAAAATTTTCAATGTTAATTAAAAATGAAGTATAAAAAACGAATTACATATAGTTCAATACCTGTAAAAGATAAATTTATATAATCAGAAGAGTTACGTTATTAATATGTAAGTTTCCTAAAAATGGACCATAAGAATAGTTCAATATCTATCTGAACATAATAGGCTATCTACATAATAAGTTATCCGAGGTTTGTTATTAATATCTAAGAGGGAAATAAGATTAGGTTCGATGACCTACCTCGGTGTCTTTCCCGAACTCACCCGTGGCTCTCTCGAGCTCCTCGTAGATGAAGACCTGCGTGCAACAAATCTTGATCTCACTGTCGGTTCTCAGACACTTGATGTCATTGTTTCCACAGATGTAGATTTGCTCGGGCAGATCGTTGTCATGGTTTTAGATGGGTCAACCTTAAGCTTGAACCAAACCCAGATGACAATGACGCATACCAGAATGCTCACAACGATGATCTCACTGCTGGTTCTCGGACACTTGATGTCGTTGTTGCCACAGATGTAGATTTGCTCGGGCAGATCATTGTCATGGTTTCAGACGGGTCGCCCTTAAACTTAATCCAAACCTAGATGACAGTGACGAATACCAGAATGCTCACAATGATGATCCCCATGGCCATCTCTGTAATAATTATCGGAGTATGAATCAAGGGAACCACCCTGCAATCCTTGGAGCAGGGCCTAGATCCGGAGTAGGCAAAGCAATTATAGTTGTGCTGTCAGTCACCAGCTAGAATACAAGCCAAACACTGATATAGGCTTTGGGAGAAGGTCGGGAAGGCGGCACCATGACAGACCCCAAAACATTTACAGTGAGCTAAACTTGGGAGCAATATTCTTTCATATCAAGCTTCTCCATGGATGGAACACGCTTCTTCATTAACTGTTTTTCTGTTATTCATAACTTATTTCTGTTTTGGATCAACAATCAAAATTTGTTCAATCATCTAACACACAAATCCACGGTGAACAATAGGACACGACGGTGACTGGGGCAATTCATTTCAAATGGAAACGCCTTATGGCGTGATTATAGGTTTTAGGAAATTCATATTATAGATCTTATTATTTATGTAAAGTGTTATTTTAATTTATATTTAGGTTATCTAGTTGGTTAGTCTTATTAATAATCTAAAGTAGTATGAAATGTTAAAGACATGTATAAAAATAGATGACTAAGTAGCTATCCAAACTATTGTAAGAATACTTATTTCACATCGTTTTACAGTGTCGCCACACACTGCCATGATGCTTCAAATTCCAAACAATCACCATCACCTGATCACATCGCCTCATCTCATCAGATTTGAAAGGAAAAAATTTATTAGAATGTGAAGAGGCAGCACTCCCTAGAAAATTATATGTTTAATTGATGTAACCAACTTAATTTATGCTATAAATAGAATGATCATTGAGAAGCATGCATCATCCACTCTCGGATTTCCTACTTGTTTGTGTAATTCAGTAGCTGCAGTTGAGATTTACCGAGTTCTTGGTTTGCTCTATTTCTTTTATCTGGTATCCTAGCTTAGGCTAAGAGAAATATTGAATATGTTCCTGTGTGAGGTCAACATTTCTGCCATTCCAAGGGTGTCGTTCTTTGAAGAGTGTTGTTGTATTATTTTACTTAGAGATTCACATTCTCTTATAGTTTCCTTTTATCTATTTTCTCACCTTCACTAAACATTTACTTGGAAGACAGAGCAGTTCAATGGAAGAGTTCAGGTGAGCATTCGGTCACATTAAGAGATTCGCCAGACACCTTTTTGATCCATTAGATTAGAAGGAATCAATATGTGGCTATGACAAGATTTATTTCAAAAGGGACCAGAGCAATTAGTTGAAGGTCAAACATGCAAAGGTGACGTGGGTAATTTTTTTCTCAAATCCCTTTGTAGGTTTGAGAGGGAGTATTGTTTCAAGTCATATTGAAAACATGCTTTATCATTATGAAGTTTGTTTTTTTTAAATGATTCATATGTTGTATGAATAAAAGGTTTATTAAGGGAGTATAAATGTTTTAAAGACATAAGAGGGTGTTTTAAAATAAATGGAGGGGTATTTGGAAGTCATCTCCATCATTTTTAAAAGTAACTGAAAGTAATATAGTGTAAAAGTTATTTTAAATTTTATCTCAATATTTCAATTATTTGTGACATATTTATACTAATTAGTCAATTCCTATTTTAACTATGAAAAGTTATGATTCCTGGTTTATTTGAATGAGAACACTGGTGGGTTATCATGATCTTTTTGGATTTGTTACTCATGGGTATCCAAAGTCTTTCAATGAGGTAGCTTAGATGGTTCTTACAAATATTGAATGAGCGTTGTTGAGAGAGAATAGAAAGAAGGACAATACACCTCTTTGCCTTATTCAACAAGGCTTAGATGATGTGTTACTTTCAAAAGTCTCAAGTACAGATTCTTCAAAGAAGGCATGCAACACTCTTGAAACATGTTATGAGGGTGTAGAGAAAGTAAAGAATGTCAAGTTGCAGAATTTGAGAAGATATTTCGAGAATCTGAAAATGAAAGACAATGAAACTGTGGATGATTTTATGACTCAATTCATGAGTGTTGTTAATCAATTGAGACAATATGGAGAACACCTCTCAAACAAGAGAGTGATCAATAAAGGCCTTCGAAGTTTGCCAAATAAATTTGAAGTGGTTGTTGCATCCATAGAAGAGTTCAAGGACACAAGTCAAATGCAAATTGAAGAGTTGACTGGTTCCTTGATTTCACATGAATCAAGGATATCAAGATATGATGATAGCACATTGGAGAATGCCTTCAAAATTAAACTACAATTTAATAGAGGAAGACGAGAGGAAGATTAAGTAATAGAGGAAGAGGAGGCAGACTAGCTGATCAGAGGAATCCAGAGATAATTATGATCATGAAGAGAAATCTCATCAATGTCCTTCAAATTTAAGGGGGAGTAATAATATAACGTGGCATCGAGGAAATCATGGATATGATATGTCTTAAGTTCAATGTTATTATTGCAAAAGATATGCACATTTTTCTACTAACTTATTGAAGAGGCAAATAGATGTTGGTAAGAAATATGCACACATCTGAGAAGAATTTGATGATAATCAGAAGCAAGTGTTTATGACTTGTAACGTGACTCCAGAATGTTCGAATGATATTTGGTTTTTAGATAGCGGCTGCAACAATCACATGACTAGAAACAAATATTTGTTTTGCAATATAGACACCAGTATTCAGTTTGAAGTCATGTTGGGTAATGATATTAAGGTATGCATTAAAGGTAAAGGAGTGATTGTTGTTTATATTAGAGATGGTTATAGAATAAAAATTGATGATGTGTATTACGTACCTAGCTTAAAATCCAATTTGTTGAGCATTGAAAAACCCATAGAGAAAAGGTACAGAGTGTTATTCAAGAATAATGTTTGTAATATCATTGACAAATATCCAATCAAGTCACTAATAGAAAGAGTAGAAATGACAAATAATAGGATGTTTCTTCTTATAATGAGAAATGAATTGTCTCCCTCCTTGAATTCTTATAAAACTAATAATTTCGACGAATCATTGTTATGGAATTTAAGATATGGTCACTTATATTTTGGTGGTCTAGATTTGTTGCAGAACAAAAAAATGGTGAAAGGGTTACCTAGTATTCAATAACCAAAGTTTATTTGTTAACTTTTATTGAAGACTACAATCGAAAAACATGGGTTTATCTTATGAAACATAAATTTGAAGCATTTTATGTATTTAAAAGATTTGAAGCTATGGTTAAAAAGGAAAGTGGAAAGCATAATAAAATTTTGAGATTAGATAGAGGTGGTGAATATATGTTAACATATTTCATTGAGTTTTGTCAATTGCATGGAATCAAGAGGAAGTTTACCACATGTTATACTCCACAAAAAAATGGAATAGTTGAAAGGAAAAATTGAACTATTATGAATATGGCTTGAGGTATGTTGAAGGAAAACCATCTACCAAATGAATGTTGGGGAGAAGCGGTAGCTTTTGTTGTTTATATTCTTAACAGAAGTCAGACTAAGAGCGTAAAGGACTGAGTTCCCAAATAAGCCACAAATGGTAAGAGTTGTCATATATCTCATTTAAGAATTTTTGGATGCGTTGCTTATGCGCATGTTCCTAAAGAATTGAGAAAGAAGTCATATGATAGAAGTGAGAAATGTATCTTTATTGGATACAATAATGAATCTAAAGCATATAGACTCTAGAATCCCATCACCAAGAAATATATTATCAATAGAGATGTTGAATTAAGGAAGAAGGAGCTTAGGATGGAAGCATAGATAAATTTGTTGCAGAGGGAGTCATATTATCTCATGGAGATGATAATGAATATGAGACAGAAGTACAAGGTGGACAATCGATTCAATATACACCTATTGCAAGCACTTCAACAAGTCAATCACCAAGAGTTAGTTGATTAGAACTCAGAACATCGAGAAATCGAGAACGTGGCGAACCATGAGTTTATGGTGGACAACAAAAAACAACATCTTAGGTGAGTAATGGATCTAATCCTACAATAGCTACATTAAAGAATAGAATCCAAGGTCATAATACTAGAAGTCTAACGAGATTGTATGAGTTAAATGATGAAATAGATCAAGTTTCAAATTTTTCATTACTTAGATATGATGTACAATAAATTTTAATGAAGTTGTGAAAGAAAAAGTTTGGATAAAAGCCATGGTTGAATAAATTGATGCTATAAAAAGGAATAGTATTTGGGAACTTCTAGATTTTCCTAAAGGTAAAAATACTATAGGTGTTAAATCGATTTATAAAACTAAATTGAATGCTAAAGGTGAAATTGAAAAACATAAAGCAATACATGTAGCTTGGCGGTTCAGTCAACAACCTAGTATTGGTTATAATGAAACTTTTGCACTTGTAGCTACACTTGACAAAATAAGAATGGTATTAGCTATTGTTGCACAAAATAAATGGAAAGTATATCATATGGATGTTAAGTATGCATTTTTAAATGTTTTTTTGGAAGAAGAGGTTTATGTGAAACAATCTCATCGATATGAAATTGATTATCAAGAAGATAAAGTTTACAAATTAAATAAATCATTATATGGATTGTAACAAGAACCATGAGTATGGTATAGTAGAATTGATGAATATCAGGAGTCCAAGTGAGCCATCTTTGTATTCAAAAGTAAACGAGGAAGGTAAAATTTTGATTGTGTGCCTATATGTTGATGATTTTGTTTCCACTAGAGATCTCTCAATAGATGATTTTAAGACAAGCATGAAAACATAATTTGATATGTCTGATTTAGGCCTAATGAAATATTTTCTTGGTATTGAAGTAAATCAATCTGAAGATGGTATTTTCATTTGTCAATCCATGTATGCAAACGATATATTGAAAAGGTTTAGGATGGAAAAATGTCAGCCAATTGTAACCCGAATTGAAATTGGTACAAAAGTCATTAAGGATGATCAAGGTTCTAATATTTATCCAAACTTTTTTAAACAATTGGTTGGAAGTCTTATCTATTTGACTGCAACAAGGCCCAATATAATGTTTGTTGTAAGTTTAATTTGTAGATTCATGGAGTATGCGAAGAGTACCAATTAGCTAGTTATAAAAAAGATTTTAAGATATGTTGCTAGAACAAGAAATTATGGTATCTTGTGTACATATTATTTAGATTTTAAACTGACTCGATATATAGATAATGATTTTGTAGGAAATATTGATGATAGAAAGAGCACATCTAGGTATGTATTCATTTTTGGTTCAGGTGCAGTTTCATGGGCCTAAGTGAAGAAATCCATTGTGACTCTATCATCAACTGAAGTAGAGTATGTCGCAGCCACAACAACAACATGTAAAACTGTGTGGATGAGAAGAATTTTGAAATAGTTGTTGCATGAATAGAAAGAATGACTCAGATTTTCTATGACAAAAAATTTGCTATTGTTGCCAATAAATCATGTTTTCCATAAGAAGAGTAGACATATTGATATGAGGTATCATTTCATTCGAGAATTAGTAAGCAATAATCAAATATATATGGAGTTTTGCAGATAAGAAGACCAGTTTGCAAACATATTTACGAAACCCTTGGGAAAATAATTGTTTGAAACTCACAAGGAAAACACAGAGGTATTTACGACATAACGACATTTTGATCTAATAGAAAAGTTTTGTTCTTTTATTTTTTTTGTGAAATAATTAAGGGGGAGAATGTAAGTATTTCACACTATCTTCCTCCATCACTGCACACCTCCATGATGCTTAAAACTCCAAAAAATCACTGCCACCTGATCACATCACCTCATCTCGTCGGATTTGAAAGTGCAACAATGATTCAAACGCGAAGGGGAAGCACTGCCTAGAAAATTATTTGTTTAGATGAAGTAACCGACTTAATTTTTTCTATAAATAGAAGGATCAGCTAGAGGGAAACATGATCCACTCTCGGCTTTATTGCTTGTTTGTGTAATTCAGCAGTTGTAGCTATGATTTACTAAGTTCTTAGCTTGCTCTATTTCTTTCATCTATGAAATATAATATAACATTGAATAGCTTTACTCTAATTACAATCATGAAACTCCGAGTAATTATAAACACAAGGAAAACCCAAAAGTAAATTGCTATATACGAAAAAAAAAATTAAACAAAAAAATGAACCTAGTAGATGTATTAGCTGTTAGCACAGAAAAACACTAAGAAATTTTATATCAGGGGAAAAAAAATTGAAAACATTTCTAACCAAAAAACTAATAGGTTAAGCGTCCTTTCAACTAGTAAATAGCATAGAACCATTAGTAATTGTAGTTCTATCCATAACCTGGTGCTAATACTTGTAAGTGCCACTGAAAGTCACATCATTCTTATGGTTACTTGAACATAGGATTGCGCCTAAATATAGATTGGAAAGACGAATCCCATTTTCTCCATAATCAAACGAATGTAGAAAAAATTTAATCTGCATAACAAAGATCACCGGCTTAGCTTGTATAAAACACATCAACCATGAAAAGAACATATGAAAATATAAGAATGAAGAAGGATAAATATGTGACTAATATTTTAATGATATATATGTTTATTGAGGCATCGTCACATAATTAGTAGGATATCTCAAATAGTTCTCTCCTTTACCTTGAATTCAGAATACCATACCTAATTCTCTTAACTTTGTGAGAGATAAAATTGCAGTCACTCAAAATATATTCTATTAATTACTGAATGAGGAAATTACACACATATTTATACAATCAATAGTCTTAAGATATGAATGCTATCTTAGACGTACAGTAGTGTGGTTGAGAGATTCTCTCAACCACACACTAAACTAGGAGAAACTATATTCTAGCTTATTCCTATTATGTAGGAACAAACTCCTCAATTAGAAAATTACAACTATAGACAAGTAGGAATTAATTATTTCCAACTCCCCCCCTTAATGACTACTTGTCATGATAATCAAATCCACCACCATCAGGCGAATTGCATGTACAAAACCTCCAAAAACACAATCTGCCGCCCTCAGACAGATCCACAATCTGCAAATTCGGCGTTTCCAATACAGCTGAAGAATTGATCTGATCAAAATTGATCCGATCTGCCTCTCCTAGATAGATCTGCAACCTCGCCGATCCTGCACCCCTTGCAGACCGCCAAACGAAGTTGATGCTTCTCACAAATCCCCTTGAAGGTGAATTGGCGCAATCCTTAACGAAAAACCCGCGCCTATTGGCGCGATTAATGGCCTAACATACGCGCCAGTTGGCCTTCCTGGCACTGTTGTCAGCGCGAAAAACACGCCAATCCCCTTCTACTCAGAAAAAATCATCTGATTCCGAGCCAGGTGTTCTGCAGTCCACCTACTCCTACGAGCACAAAGCTCCCGTGTACACTCAGCCACAAAGGCACCTCAAGCCACATAAGCGATTCAGCCACAAAGGCACTTCAGTCACAAAGACTATATAGATGGTTTCTGGCTCACCACCAACCATTCAGCCACAAAGGCACTTCAGTCACAAAGACTATATAGATGGTTTCTGGCTCACCACCAACCATCACATTACAGTGACAAAAGATGGTTTCAGGCTGACCATAAACCATTACAAAGTGGTTTTAAGATCACCACGAACTTTCAGATGCCCTTAAAAATCTTACATCTGATTCCACATTTTGGAGTTTCAGAGTACATACAATGACTATTACAATAACATGCTAGGGAGTCTATTTCACAAATCACACTAAGTCAAACAAACATCTACTTTGTTGTCCACCATAAACATTCTTGATGCTCCTTCATCTATGAGGGGTCCACTGATAAAGAAACCAGAACATAGGCACTCACAGCCACACGAAGAGAACACAATTTTCCCTTCAAAAACAATAATCCAGGACTCCATGGTCCTATTCTCCGTCGCATTATCACACAAACGCGATCATCATGCAGCTCCAACCACTATTGTTTGATGCCATTTTCATTGTCATGTCATCATCGTATCTGGTAGTAGAACATTCCTGCAAATAAATTTGTCTATTGTTGGGATGGCAAATTCCAACATAGATTTATACTCGTGACAATAGTTTGCCAAGCT
This sequence comes from Pinus tabuliformis, assembly GCA_031772625.1. Lineage (NCBI taxonomy): Eukaryota > Viridiplantae > Streptophyta > Pinopsida > Pinales > Pinaceae > Pinus > Pinus tabuliformis. The sequence continues at coordinate 539,488,578 of CM062806.1, forward strand.
AACTGTCACAATAAGTAAATTAAATTTTTCCAACCAGATTTACTTTACTCACATGACCATTCAGCAAACAAACCACGCAGCAGACTGGCGTAGTAGCAAGGCATCAAGAACGTTGAGGAGGTCTGCACACACCAACAGCTCAAAAATTTACCCATGCTGCTTTCTTCTCCACGCAGCAACTCTTTGCTCCTGCACGCAGGTTCACACTTCATAATCCTTCTCCAGGGCAGCCAGATCCTCCCTGGCCTCAGAAAACTCACCCTCCTCCATGCCCTCACCAGCATACCAGTGCACAAACGCTCTTTTAGCATACATGAGATCAAACTTGTGATCGATTCTGGAGAACACTTCCGCCACGCTAGTCGAGTTCGAAATCATGCAAACTGCCCTCTGTACCTTGGCAAGATCCCCTCCTGGAACAACAGTGGGGGGCTGATAATTTATCCCACATTTGAACCCCGTGGGGCACCAGTCCACGAACTGGATTGTTCTCTTAGTCTTAATGGTGCCCACGGCAGCATTCACATCCTTGGGCACCACGTCACCTCTGTACATAAGACAGCACGCCATGTATTTCCCGTGGCGCGGATCACACTTCGCCATCATGGACGCCGGCTCGAACGCGTTGTTCGTGATCTCTGAAACCGACAGCTGTTCATGGTAGGCTTTCTCGGCAGAGATGACCGGGGCATAGGAAGAAAGCATGAAGTGTATGCGTGGGTAGGGCACGAGATTCGTCTGGAATTCCGTTATGTCCACGTTCAGGGCACCGTCGAACCGGAGGGAGGTGGTCAACGAAGAGATGATTGGGAAACCTTGGAGGCCAGTGCAGTTGTCGAATAGCATTCGGATGCGGTCCAGGCATAGATCTACAATTTCTTTTCCAACGGTATAATGGCCTTGGGCAAAGTTGTTGGCAGCGTCTTCTTTGCCACTGATAAGCTGCTCGGGATGGAAGAGTTGTCTTTAGATTCTAGTTCTAACTTCGTCGATCACAGTGGGCTCTAAATCTAGAAATATAGCACGAGGGACATGCTTTCCTGCTCCTGTCTCGCTGAAGAACGTGTTGAATGCATCGTCTCCCCCTCCCGCTGATTTGTCACTTGGCATTTGCCCATCAAGCTGGATACCGTGCTCAAGGCAGTAAAGCTCCCAGCAGGCATTGCCAACCTGAATACCGGCCTGGCCGATGTGAACTGAAATGCATTCCCTCATTTTTTGTGTTTCAGGAACTAAAATTTTATGACTGAGAAGACGCGAGCAAAGAAGTCCCTGCCACAGAGAGTAGAGTTACTATTATGATAAACACAGAAGGGGAAACTCGCACAGGTCAGCAGCTCAACACGGCCACCACGACGTGTCTGCAACTCTGCACGAGACTGCTACAATTGCAGACCTCCGACATTACACAGCTCCTCATGAGCAGCACCACCCTGCAGACTTCAGATAGCTGGCACCGATCACTGATCGAGCCTCCTCAGCCAATATTATGTATTTAATCTACTCCACTTTCCGGTGCTTCGATCTTGTGGATTGAAACTCACACAGGTCGGCCTCCGGCTCGACCTCCACACCACAGCTTGGCAGCGGCTACACTGATCTCAACGGCCACTGTGAGCACGTATCTTCGGCCCCTTCGTTCCAGATCCATGCTTCCTTTGCAGCAGATCACGTCTCCACGCTCACCACACCAGATCTAGCAGCAGAAGATTCGCCAACGATCTCCATGGTTCACGCAGCACACCAGCAGATCCTGATCTCCCCAAGCTTGCGGAATCGAACAGTAACACAGATCTGGATCAAAATCCCAAGCCTCAACCTCGGCGTAGCAGAAATATACGATCCGGGGTTCCTCTGGGTCGGCAGCATACGCCATGTGCAAATCCGCAACAACCCGAGTTATTGTAAATGGGAAGCGGCCAAGGGCTTCGAGGAGCGAACGAGTAAATAATTTCCACACACTACACCACTGAGAGAGTTGCGAATTCGTCCAAGCTGTAGCTTCTCGCAACTTCAATACACGCAACCACCACGATTGTCGATTGAGGCAGCCCTGATCTGTTGAGGAGTAGCAGAATTTACCTCTTTTCATGTTCTATCTAGTGCATCGATTGGACTTTGGCAGTATCGAATTTCAATTTTGACTCTTCGCATTCTCGTTAAAACGGATTTGCTCTACTATCTCCCTAATAACGCAGAAAATTGATGCCGATGAAAAATGGGTACATAACCACTTGAGCAACCACTTTTACCGGTTCTAAGCGATTTCCAGCCTGAACTGCCTTACGAGCTACATGGTCTGCGATATTTGCGCTAGAGCTTACACCAACAGGTACACATATGGAAGAATCGCCGTGAGCTGCAAGCCATGGCTCCACCATGGAACCTCCAAAGGAATCGACAACCTTGTGTTCACTGAAGTGGTCCCTCTTTACCATTCGGTCGAACAGCTCACCACCGGCGCAGAGCTCCATGACTCCTCAACCAACTTTACGGATCTGGACTATGGATCCCTGTCGGCCATCACCGGCCCTGGCACACCCAAAACTTTGAAAACATGACATATAATTCAAGGCCACGTCTGGATAAGTGATGAGAGCTGGCTTCCCCTGATCTCCGCATACAAAGACCGACACGGGTCCATCGCTGGTCTGGACAACTTCCTCCTTTCCTCCCCAGGGGATTATTTCAATGTCCATCGACACAGAACTGCTGGAGTCGCCCATGCCAAAGCAAAATGCTCACAGAATCGATCGACCGACCGACTACAGTAACTGCAAGGTAGAAGAAGTAAGGCTTGATACTGCCGCAAAACCTATCCTTCTTCCCCTGCGCTCATAGTCACCTGCCCGCCCATTAAAAACACAACAGCAGCAACCGCAATATGTCGGCAAGGCTCCAGAGACGTGACAAAAATACGCACAGCAAGCAACAACGACGAATCCAAAGGTCAAATTCAATCACCGTACCAATTCCCCCGAGAAATCACTTAGATTCAATCAATCAACAAGCTGGATCTCTGTGGATTTCTCCAGATTCTCCTTCCCTTCCACGCCGCCGGCTCCGCCTCTTCGTCCCCATTTTCCCTTAGAACTCCGGCGAGGATCGCAGCCCCGCCCTCATCCGAGATGCAGATTGCCTTCCGGGCACTGTCCCGGGAGACAAACAAATCCTTCTTCGCCGCAAGTCTGCCTATTCGCTCAACACAGCCACAGGTCTCAGACAATGGATGATGGACAAAGAAATACTCATAAAACTTTTATTCTCTTCAGCCCAGGAGCAGCCAAGCCCACGAGGGGCTGGGCCCTCAGGCTCTGATACCAAGATAAAATTGCAGTCACTCAAAATATATTCTATTAATTACTGAATGAGGAAATTACACACATATTTATACAATCAATAGTCTTAAGATAGGAATGCTATCTTAGACGTACAATAGTGTGGTTGAGAGATTCTCTCAACCACACACTAAACTAGGAGAAACTATATTCTAGCTTATTCCTATTATGTAGGAACAAACTCCTCAATTAGAAAATTACAACTATAGACAAGTAGGAATTAATTATTTCCAACTGTGAGTTATATCATCAACCTAGCAATGTTAGTTGTATAAACTACAATAGCCAGCAGATGGAAGATTTCTCTAGTCTAATTAGTCTAATTATAAATTGTAGAGATTAGTGAAGAGAGATATGTTCATTTTATATCCTTGAAGGAACCAAGTAGCTTACATCCTCATAGCATTTGAAATATGGCCTATAATGGGTTAAAATCCTTTTAAAATCAGTGACCAATCTCCTCTAATAGCCAGTGCATTGCTTGTAGCACCTCCCGTTCTTCATAAAAAAGGATTGGCACCAACGAGATATTTTAAGAGCTATCAGCTTTAGCGTTTAAAGTTGTTAAAGTTGAAGAGTTTGCTCCTCATGAAGACCATACATTGAATTGAATGACAATAAATCGAGCCACATTATGTTTTGAAATGATCCATCGCCTTAGAGGAAGTAGAAAATAATGGAGAATATGTATTATTGGAGAGAACCTTTTCAAAGTTGTGTGTGTCTTAGATTAGGTGATCCAGGTGGATATTGGTGGCCACCTGCCAAATCCACCTGGACCCCCACCATTGTCTTTCTCAGCATTTTCAGTTTCCTTAATTGTAGCACAATTTACTATTTTAGCAGTTTTTCGGGTCCTGAACTTCCGGAGCCATTTTGAGGCCCTAAACGACGTTTTTTGGGGAATCCGGGGGCAACACGAGTCCATGGAATGGACTGGTGTTTCCCGTTCCAACAATGATAGTGCTCGGATAGATCTTTCTAATGAGCTATTATACGCGTCAAACGGAGATCACATGCCAAAGTTACGACCCCGGGAAGTTGATGTACCAACTTACCCCCAAACGGGGCCCATAGTTTGGCGTTTCATCTCCTAGGGTTAGGTTTTGGAATGTTAAGGGTTTTTCCATTGTTTCTCAACAATAAATAGGCCTTCGAGCCTCATTGTAACAGAGTTCAGAGGCATGTAGCCATCACATCTCTTCTCAGAGATAAGCTACCATCGCCCTAGCTAGTTCATTTCCATTTCTGTTTGTAAGCATATTTCAGTATTTTCCATTAATGAAACGAAGTATTATTTCCGCTGCATAATTGTGTATATGGTTGTCTCTGTAATTTTTTGCGTTCCTGTTTAAATCCGGATAAGTGGTATCAGAGCGGTCTGCTTTTTCTCTGTTTTTCTTTGCATGTCCCCAACAAGGTCGGGATATAAGGAGTTAGGGCTTGAACTGGTTGAACCTTTGCAAGACCAGCCTCGCAAATCCCGACGGCCTCCCATGGCGGACGAGAAGAAAGACGAGGGGGCAGGAGATCCCTTCAAAATCTTGCTCGAAGAAGCGCTCGAGCGACAACGGAACGCGATGATGGACAGCTTTGCGCAGATCCTTCAGCGGCTACCCAGAAGCGGCGCATCGGCTTCCAGCAGCTCCTCTGGAAACGCCACACCCTTTAAGGTACAAGTTAATTTTGAAATCCCCATATTCGAGGGTCAGATAGACGCCGATGCCGTAGATAAATGGTTAAATCTGCTAGAGGGTTATTTTTCTGTTCATGAATTTTCGAGTCGGGAAAAGATTGTTTTTGCTCTTCTCAAAGCAGCCCCCCACGTCAAGGACTGGTGGGAAACCTACTGCGAGCAGAAGGATGAAAGTACTAGCTCACTATTTTCAGCCGCACCCACCTGGGATTCGTTTCGGGATGCCATCAAGGAGCAGTACTACCCTGTCGGAAGCTATGAGGATGAATACATAAAGTGGACCACGCTGCGGCAGGGAAGGGACCAAGACGTGCCGGAGTTCACCAATCTTTTCCATACCCTTCGCACAAAGTTGGGTATCAAGGATTCAGAGCAACATTTGATACTCAAATACCGTGGCTGCCTGCACAAGTACATCCAGGAAGAAATACAGTTCCTAAACATCCCCTCGCTCGGCGCAGCATACCGGTATGCCGTCAAGGTCGAGCAGAAGTTTAAACAAAAGAAGCGAGACTTTGGATCTGCGAATCCAAAGCAGGGGAAAGGTGCCCCTAAACCACAGAACAAAGGACAAAGCCAAGGCGGGACAGCCCAAGACAACCAGCCGAAGCTGCAAGCAAAGAGCAACGCCGCGAAGCCGAGAAAGGACACTGGAAAATGGTGCGAGTTCCATAAGAGCTCCACTCACAACACAAGTGAGTGTCGGGCCAAGCAGTCACTGGTGGCTGAGCTAAAGGTTTCAGAATCAGATGCATGTTCCGACTCTGAGTCAGAACCCGATAAGGGGTATGAAAAAGGGAAGCAGATCATTGATGCGGATCCCAGCGCCACTATTGCTACTGCAAAGATCCAGAAAAATGAACCCGAAGATCTAGAGGAGGAGGAGCGTCTCTTCCACTCCCAGATGTGGGTAAAGGGCTCCCCAATACAGTTCATTGTTGATAGCGGGAGTCAAAAGAACCTCTTTTCGGCAGAGGTCGTGAAGCGGTTGGGCTTACCGACCACAGCACATCCACAACCATACACCATTGGGTGGCTTCACCAAGGGCGAGATCTCCGCGTGAGCCAACAGTGTCGCCTTCCATACAACATCAAGCCCTTCACGGATGAGGTATTGTGTGACATTGCTCCCCTTGAAGTTTGTGATGTATTACTAGGACAACCATACTTGTGGAAGCGACATGCTGTGTATGAATCAAGGCCCCGTGCTGTTATTATTACATTGGGAAATAAGTTGTTCAGGATACCAGAGGTAGCACCACCTGCGGCCATCTCTTTGATTACTGCAAAACAATGCAGTAAGATCATTTCCAAAACCAGGAAATTTGTTTTCCAGATGATACGCCCTCAAGGGAAGAAGAAGACAGTGGCCGCGGCCTCCAAACGGGGTCCCTCTGCACGGCAGCTACAGATGGACAAGATTGTGGAAGAGTACGAAGACATCTTCACCTCCCCGGCAGGGGTTCCTCTACACTGTCAAGTCAAGCACTCCATCGATCTGACCCCAGGTGCGCCGCCACCCAATGGACCAATTTATCGGCGCTCTGTTCTGGAGAACAATGAAATCAAGAGGCAGATTCAGGAGCTCCTGTAGAAAGGTCACATCCGTCTGAGTTCTTCGCCCTGTGGGAGCCCGATAGTGTTGGTACAGAAGAAGGATGGGACGTGGAGACTCTGTATTGACTATCGGGCGCTGAACAAGATCACTATCCGTAATAGGTACTCGATCCCGCGGATTGATGACCTCTTAGACCAACTAAAGGGGGCGAAATATTTCAGCAAGATCGATCTGAAGTCAGGATATCACCAGGTACCAATTGAACCCTCAGATGTGTGGAAGACTGCCTTCAAATCCAAGGAGGGCCTCTTCGAATGGTTGGTCATGCCTTTCGGATTGACGAATGCTCCTGCAACCTTTATGAGGCTAATGGATGACATCTTGCGGCCATTCACCAACTCCTTTGTAGTAGTATACTTGGATGACATTCTGATCTTCAGCCAGAGTTGGGAGAGCACCTCCACCACATCCGACAGGTTCTCCAAACACTGCGGCAACACAAGCTATGTGCCAATTTGGAGAAATGCACTTTTGGCATGACCGAGGTTCAGTATCTGGGATACATCATTGATGAACAGGGGGTGCATGTCGATCCAGCCAAGGTCCAAGTCATTCGGGATTGGCCCTCTCCAACCACTCTAACAGAGCTCCGTAGCTTTCTATGTCTTTCCAACTTCTACCGCAGGTTTGTGTTGGGATTTTCTCATATTTCTTGGCCCTTGAGTCAAGTCACCAAGGGCGGGGTGAAAGCAAAATTCTTTTGGTCTGAATCTCAACAGAAGGCATTCAGGGAGTTGAAGGATCGCCTCTGCACGGCACCAGTGCTCGCGTTACCAGATTTACAACAACCATTTGAGGTCGAGACAGATGCCTCTGACTATGCTATTGGGGCAGTCCTTACTCAACATGGACATCCAGTGGCATATCACAGTGAAACACTTTCAGACATGGTCCGGAAGTACCCCACTTATGATAAAGAGATGTATTCCATTGTACAGGCCTGCCGACAATGGAAGCATTACATTTTGGGGAAGGAAACGGTCATCCACACAGACCACCGACCTCTGAACTTCATACAGACCCAAGGAAAGTTGCAGAATGATCGCCATCAGAAGTGGTCTACATACCTGCAACAGTTTCACTTGAATATCAAGTATAAAAAGGGCAGCACCAATAATGTTGCAGATTGCCTTAGTCGACCACCGATCATGGCGCTAACCACCGTGCTCAACTCTTGCGGGCACGAGACTTCTGATTGGCCACTTCTCTACAAAAGTGACCCAGAATTCGGCCACACATACCAGACACTCTTGGAGGGTCGGCAGGTTGCAGATTTTCACCTCCAGGATGCCCTATTATGCCACCTCGGTCACCTTTGTGTTCCTTCAAGCGAGCGTGCCAAGATGATTTGGGAAGCACACTACAGTCGGGCTGCTGGGCATTTCGGGGTCGAGAAAACAGTGGCAGTACTGCAAAACTATTTCTATTGGCCGAATCTTCGACAGGATGTTGGGAAGTACATTCGATCATGTACTGCCTGTGCCATTGCCAAACCGACCATTAAGAAGCAAGGCCTCTATACCTCGTTGCCTACCCCTAGTCAACCTTAGGAATCCATCTCCATGGATTACATGTCAGGCCTTCCTTCCACTAAGCATGGAAATGACTGTGTTTTTGTGGTCGTCGACAGGTTCTCAAAGGTGGCCATTATGATGGCCTGCAAAAAGAATATCACAGCAGAAGCCACTGCTAAACTGTTCTTTGAACAAGTGTGGGTGCACTTTGGGGTCCCACAGTCTATCATCTCAGATCGGGACAGTCGGTTTCTCAGCACCTTTTGGTCCAGTCTCTGGTCAATGCTGGACACCAAACTCACGAAGTCCACAGCCTTCCACCCTCAAACTGATGGCCAGACAGAGGTTGTCAATAGGATGATTGTGCACATTCTGCGCATGTATAACTCAAAGCATCCACGTACATGGGACGAGAGCCTCCCCTACGTTCAGCACAGCTACAACCGAGCTCTTCACAGCTCCACTGGCCATAGCCCTTTTCAGGTGGGTTTGGGATTCCAGCCACTATGCCCCATTGATGTGGCCATGCCACTTGCAGCTACTCACATGAATTCAGCTCATGTCCAGTCCGAAACAGATAAGGCCACCAGATTCATTGAGCGCATCCAACATATTCGCCAGCAGGTCCATGACATTCTTGAGAAATCAAATGCCAAGTACAAGCAGCGACATGATCAACCTCGGGTGCCACACAAGTTTCAGGTGGGCGACAAAGTCTGGTTGCATTTGCAAAAGGAACGCCTTACTGGAGCCTATCGGAAATTGAGACCACTCCGATATGGTCCTTACACCATTACTAAGGCTATGGGAGACAATGCATTTGAGCTCAGCATTCCCCCATTCCTTGGCCTGCACCCAGTATTCAATGTGGACCGCCTTCGGCCATACTTTCCACCATTGCTAGACACATCCGACATTGCAGAACAGCTCAAACCCACAGAATTAAATCCAGATTGCATGGAACAAGCTGCAACTGATCGGATCATGGACACACAGATCAAGAACACTCGCCAACAGAATATCCAACTGTATCGAGTTGTCAAAGCGGTCCAACTCCTTCAGCAGGGCAAGTGGCTCACCAGGGAACAAGTTCAGCAGAAGTTTCCTCATCTCATGGAGGAGCTCAACACAATGGGGACCATTGCTTCCTAAGGGGGGAGGAATGATCCAGGTGGATATTGGTGGCCACCTACCAAATCCACCTGTACCCCCACCATTGTCTTTCTCAGCATTTTCAGTTTCCTTAATTGTAGCACAATTTACTATTTTTAGCAATTTTTCGGGTCCTAAACTTCCGGAGCCGTTTTGAGGCCCTAAACGACGTTTTTGGGGAATCCGGGGGAAACACGAGTCCATGGAATGGACTGGTGTTGCCCGTTCCAACAATGATAGTGCTCGGATAGATCTTTCTAATGAGCTATTGTACGCGTCAAACGGAGATCACATGCCAAGGTTACGACCCCGGGAAGTTGATGTACCAACTTACCCCCAAACGGGGCCCACAGTTTGGCGTTTCATCTCCTAGGGTTAGGTTTTGGAATGTTAAGGGTTTTTCCATTGTTTCTCAACAATAAATAGGCCTTCAAGCCTCATTGTAACAGAGTTCAGAGGCATGTAGCCATCACATCTCTTCTCAGAGATAAGCTACCATTGCCCTAGCTAGTTCATTTCCATTTCTGTTTGTAAGCATATTTCAGTATTTTCCATTAATGAAACGAAGTATTATTTCCGCTGCATATTTGTGTATATGGTTATCTCTGTAATTTGTTGCGTTCCTGTTTAAATCCGGATCATTAGGATTAGTTCCTATTTTATAGGACAGAGTTCTAATCTCTTTAAAATTATGTAAAATTATATATTTGTGATTTTATGATTAATTGAATATAGCGGTTCTATTTGGGTAGTCTCGAAGTGCAGCTTGCTCACTTGTGAGCTGCTAGTTTCAGTATATAAGTTTCATCTTCGATTTTTAATATGGTATCAGAGCTAGTGAGCCAAGGTGGCTAAATTGAGTGCTTTTGTGGAGAGTTGAGAGCCTTGGTGGCTGGAGAGCCTTAGTGGGAGTGTGGAGCCTTTGTGACTAAATTGAGAGCGGAGTTGAGAGCCTCGGTGGGTGGAGAGCCTTAGCGGGAGTGTGGAGCCTTTGTGGCTGAATTGAGAGTGGAGTTAAGAGTCTTGGTGGCTAAATTACTAAGATCCTTAGTGGTACGAGAGAGGCACTCTCAAGACAGCCTCAGTGGCGAAGGAACTGTTGCAAAATTCATTATTGTTTTCCTCTGTAGATCCATCTTAGTGCATTTTTCTTCCAACATTTATGTACTGGTCAACAAAGGGAATAGTGCAACATTTTCCCCTTAATCCCATGCTTATCGGGGTTTCCTTACATGAATCACGTCCATCACGGTTCAAAAGCATAGACATGATACCCTAATCTCGCGCTGGTCGTCGTGAGTTGGAAGATCATGGTGGATCATTGGCATACTGGTGTAGTGGTGAGCCGGATGTTGGATTTTTAGCTTATATTAGGGTTTGTGTAGATCATGGTGATCGCTTTGGCTGTAATAGTCACCTACCCTCGTGCCCTCGCCATTCATGGAGAGTGCTGAAACATGTCATCGCTGAAACCATAGTGTGATGTCGATCTATGTTAGGGTGGCAATTGTGCCCAGTTGGTGCCTATTCATACTTTTGCGGATGGGAAAGCGTGGTGATTCGTGGTGAGTTGGTAGATCAAAATCTTTGAAGTTCGAGATCGATTGGTGGATTTTGACTGTAAAAAATCGTTGTAGACTGCAGAGAGGATTGTTGTGAGATCCTTTGTTTTTTGGTACGTCTTTTGTGTTGCCTCCACGCAGAGCAAAGAGTGCAAGTTCTGACAAGACCTTCATCAATCCTCTACGCTGACAGTTGAGATCACATGCATGTGGTGCTGTGTTGATGTCAAATTCTAATTTCTGTGAGGCATATTAGAAGCCTGCCCTTCCAATTATTTCTCCTTCAGCATTTTGAATGTTTTTCTCGCTGCTGCTATTCACACCTTCCCTGAGATTTCATGGTTTGTGTATTTTGGTGTTGTAAGTTTGCTCCGGTTATGGATGGTACCCTACTTCGGTTTTGGTGCTTTCTTTTTTATGAAGCTGACTTCGATGCATTAGAGGTCAAGATCGATCCAATTCTCATTTGATGTAGTTTTTTTTTGGGTGAACTTTCTTTTGGTGGTGCTTTGATGTGTTGAGGCCGAGAACATCATTCCTCAGGTTGCTCCTTTTGGTACATTTTTTTTTTTTTTTTCTTAAGATTGAGATCGTCGGTGTTTGTGTAGTTTTGACGGTGACCAGATTGATTGTTGGAGATTGAAGATCTTGAAGTAAATCCATATATCGCTCATATGAAAAAGCATATGTGAATGAGAGCAATAAGCTCAATGGGTCGAATTACAACAATTGGAAGTTCAAATTGCAGACTGCTAAAGGGTTCAAGTGCGTGGGAAATTGTAAATCGGGACAAAGTTATGTTGACTACAGCTGAAGGTGGAACAACTGCAGCAATTCAATATTGGGAGAAGAGGGAAAGCAAAGTGTAGGTGTTCTTGAAGATGTCAGTGAAAGAAAACATCATCCATCACGTCAAAGAGTGAAAAAGTGCCAATGATATTTGGGTTACTATGAAGGATCTGTATGAGATAAAGAATACAAATCACCTTTTGTTTCTTAAGAGTAAGATTCTCTCCATCACAATGGAGGATAATGAATCTGTTGTTGCATTCATCTCTTGGATAAAAGTGTTGAGAGTCAAGTTGGGCAACATAGGAGAGAAAGTGTCCAACACTAATCTCGTCTCAATTACGTTAGATGGTATGATTGATGATTCTCATATGTTTATTACAAGGCTAACAATGAGGGAGAAATCTCCCACCTTTGAAGAGATGTCAGGGATATTGATGCAAGAAGAAGAAAGGCAGATGAATCTGAAGCCATCATCCCAGACCATACTTCTCTGGCTAACAAACCTCCAATAAAAATATAATCAACCTCTTCATCATGCATCCTGCACATGGAACATATTCCCGGACCTTGAAACCCTCTTCTGTGTAAACCATACCGTTTTCAAGAGAATTTTGACTTCTCAAATGACCCAGCTTAAAAACGGCCATCATCCCAGACCATACTTACCTGGCGAACAAACATCCATTGAAAATATAATCAACCTCCTCATCATTCATCCTGCACATGGAACATATTCCCTGCCCTTGAAACCCTCTGCTGTGTAAATTATACCAAGTGGGAACGTTTTAATGGATAGCCAATCACTCAAAACTTTGGAGTTTCGTAACTATCTCCCAACCCCACACTGCCTTATTCCAAGGGATGAAATTGAAATTTTTTTCCTTTGAAGGAATATTATTGTATGTTTCCCTAAACTTTTAAGAACCCATCCTTCTGTAACCCTGGACTACCCAACCTGGAGTTCATATGACACGCCTAAATTCAATGTTTAGATTGAATGGATTGGAAGAAAAAGTGTTAATATATTACCTGAACTTTGGTTGAATGCGTTGCCGAGAATGTGTCAGTTTAACGAGCTCAAAATACGTTAGAAATCACAAGGCTATGCATATAGAGGGTCATCTCTGAGATGAGTCTCTTAGCCAAGTGCCATGCATAGAGAGAGCCATGTTCATGTCATCCACAAAATGTTAAACTCTAAGGAATGCTGCATGAATGGATCACCTTCTTTATGGCTGAACGAGTTACAGAGGTCTTACTTTAACCTATTGAACCCATAGCAGTAAATGATCATGATGCCTTACACAAAATCTGTAACGCCCTGGCGTTTTGGGCAGAAGCGCGCCTCCACCCAACGGGCGACCCGGGTGGGCAACCCGTGGGCGACCCGTGCACGAAAGGCGGGCGACCCGAGTGGGCGACCCGCGGGCGACCCATGCACGACGAGCTATGGCAGGTTGGGCAAGTATGTCATCCGGCGCACGAAAGACGAGCTGCGATCGGGCTGCAACAGACTTGAATGCGGGTGCAACTACCGAACCGGCGAGACGAGTTACGGTTGAGGCTCGGGCGAGCCGAAACGACGAGTCGACCCGAGGGCGACCCCGCCCAACGGGCGGGCGACCCACACCCGATGGGCGAACCAACGAACAAAGGCATGACCGCGAGCTGGTGGACACGGACATGGGCACGAGCTGGTTCAAGCACAAGTGTGGGCGGTTGGGCGTGTAGACGTGGACGAAGGGAGGGCGACCCGGGCGGGTGCCCCTCCATACCACGGGCGGGCAGAACACGACAGCAAACAGAGTGCGACAGCAAGACAGCAATGCGACATAAGGCGGATGAGTGCGACGTTCTCATGAGCCGGTTGCGATGTTCTTGGGAGCACTTACGAAATACATATGAAATAATGCGATGGAGTGCAAAGTTTATAAGTGCGTACTGCGGCCTTGCCTTTAGGCAAGGGCCGACCTGCCCATAAGTAAAAAAGGGGCTTCAACGCATATGTTTTGGGGGTCGGCTTAAAGAGCTGACACCCCTTCGTTTTGGAGCTAGGATGGCTATATATGTATGGCGCAGGAAGCTCATTTGCAACCAAGCACTTCGCTCTCCTCTGGGACTTCGATCTAGAGTTAAGAGGACGCAGAAGTGCGCATCTCTCATGTGCATAAGCGAATAAGTGCACAGTTCAAACCGGGGATTAGTTTGGAGGACGAACAGTTCACGATGAAGACGATTTGGTGCGGAAATTGATTCGGTGGAGTTCTAAGAGGCTCGGGTGAGCTCGCTCTAACCGAAGGTAATTGGTATCGGATTGTAAAAGGCATTCTTGCCTTCGTTGTATAAATTCTAAGTGTTGGCCGTGGGCTGCCCGGCACACTTGTTGTATTATTGAAAAGAAGGTTCATAATATATTTGGGCGAACTCGTTTGGGAGTTGCCCCTCCCATTATAGTTGTGTGTCAATGTTATGTGCTCAGTTTACATTGCATATTGATTATATTGGTTATGAATGTTTATGAAGTTTTATGTGCTCTACTTGGTTAAAGAAGATTAATTAAGTACATTAATGTGAAAGGCGTAGTCCAAGTGTATGAGTATTACGAAAAAGAAAATACACGTTGGTGCCGCACCCCGCCGGAGAACGGTCGAAAGACTACCGTAGACCTGGGGGCGTGACAGGTGGTATCAGAGCTCGGTCTAGAACTGGTGAGCAGGGTTGCTCGTGAAGACTTGGATAAGGTTATCTTGATTGAAATTGAAGGTGAATCTGCTTGATCTATAGCAGGTGACTAAACATGGAGAAGGTCGACAAGGCGGTAATGGCGGATGATGGCCATAGCGCAGTTAAGGCTCTCCGGTATGAAATATTGGAACACATGAGTCGGTGGAGTTCCAACTGGGTTGCGATGCGAACTGAGAATATGAAGATTCGAGAAAGCTGTTCGGAACTACGAAGGGAACTTGAAGAACTCAGAAGCCAATGCGAAAGTACGGCAAGTGTTGAACTCAATGAGTTTGATGAAGAAATCCAACAAGGCGAACTTGGTCTTCAAGAGCTCTTTGAGGAAAGAGCCCGATTGAGGAAAGAAAGTGCCAAAGTGGAGGCCGAGGTCAAGCGAATTGAGGAAGAAATAAAAAAGAAACTTCTTGGTAAGAAGCTGGTTGTGATCGAGCAAGAGGAGCTCGACTATGTTGACAAGTTGGAGACTCACTACCGTGAACATCCAGAAGACATCCGGAAGTTTAGCTCCATGGACTTGGTCGATGAGCACATGGTCAGTGCGCTTGAACAAGATTCGGTGAAGGAAAAGCTTGAGGCAAGTCAAGCTAGACCAAGGCCGAGTTCCCCAGAAGAACCAAGCAAGGAAGTAAGATTTCTCAAGAGAAATGTCGAAAAGGAACATGAGTCTATTGACACTTTTGAGGCCGAATTTTTGAAGCAGGTTGCTGAAATAAGACGCAAAACAAAGCCAACAAAGGAAGATGGTTCCTTGAAGTTAAGTTTTGTGCAGGCAACCGTGAAGGGCAAAAGGCTTGCAGCTTTGATTGATACAGGGGCTACTCATAGCTTCGTAAGCAGGAAGGCGGCAAGGTCCTTTGGAAAGAAAGCAAAGATGGAAGGGGAATGCAGTGCCTTCAAGGCAGTTAACTCTTCCATTAGAGCTGTTGATGGTGTGTTGAAAAACACACCGGTAAAGGTTGGATCATGGTTCGGGAAGCTGGATTTGAGGGTCGTAGATATGGACGATCATTCTATGGTGTTGGGGTTGGACTTTATGAGACTTGCACAAGCCATACCAATGATGACCCGAGACCTTCTCTTGATCACAGCCGAAGGGAAGAACGTGATCGTGCCAATGAATAGAAGAAGTTGCTTGGGATATAGACCAAGAATGGCTTCTATGACCTTGTATCCCAAAGATCCGAAGGTTAAGCATGGAGATGTGGAACCAAGAGGACTTGGGAGTGTGGTCCAAACGACGAAGGAAAGGAAGCTGATCGACTTCGTTGCAAAGGCCGGAAAGGAGAACAAAGGGAGTGAGGAAAGGACCTCACGAACTTGGAAACACTTGTTGGGGACATACTCTACTAAAGATCTTCACAAGGAAGTTGCAAAAGAAGTAAGCCCGAGAACTACTTCAAAGGCAGTGGTTGATGAAGATTTTGAGGGTAGAGACCCTGCTGGGATAGTGGATTTTTGTAGATATGCTATGGGCATATATGACTTCCAGTTGACAAAAAACAAGCTAGAAGAGCTTGGATGTACATGTGAAGAGGTTGAAGCTGTGCACGAATACTTGAGGACACAACATCAATCTGACACATGGGTGGATGAGAGTCAGGGAGGAAACTTCCTGGCCCTTCTCTCTTCTTAGATGACATAGAAGATGGGGCTCGTTGTTAAGCTGCTCATGGCAGTGAGCCCTCAAACTTGGTTGAGCAGGTGTGGTAATCATAACATGCTGCAGAAAGATGGGGTTTCCATGGACCTGTGCATGGAATCGTGGAGATGAGTGTTGGCACATGGCTAGGATGTGTAACACTTGTTATACATGGGCAGTTGGCACATGGAGATGGCTTGGTGGAGACGGGACCTTATATATGTTGCAGAGGTGTTGCATCATGAAGAGGAGTCTACATCACGGTCGATATTAGTCTTGGTGAAGGGATCACTAAGATGGAATGTTGTCGGGACGACAACGTCTTCAGGTGGAGGAGAGTGTAACGCCCTGGTGTTTTGGGCAGAAGCGCGCCTTCACCCGACGGGCGACCCGGGTGGGCAACCCGTGGGCGACCCGTGCACGACGGGTGGGCGACCCGGGTGGGCAACCCGTGGGCGACCCGTGCACGACGGGTGGGCGACCCGGGTGGGCGACCCGCGGGCAACCCGTGCACGGTGAGCTATGGCAGGTTGGGCAAGTATGTCATCCGGCGCACGAAAGACGAGCTGCGAACGAGCTGCAGCAGACTTGTACGCGGGTGCAGCTACCCGAACCGGCGAGACGAGTTACGGTTGAGGCTCGGGCGAGCCGAAACGACGAGTCGACCCGAGGGCGACCCGCGCCCAACGGGCGGGCGACCCAAGGGCGACCCACACCCGGTGGGCGAACCAACGAACAAAGGCATGACCGCGAGCTGGTGGACACGGACATGGGCGCGAGTTGGTTCAGACACAAGTGTGGGCGGTTGAGCGTGTAGACGTGGACGAAGGGAGGGCGACCCGGGCGGGCGCCCCTCCATACGACGGGCGGGCAGAACACGACAGCAAACGGAGTGCGACAGCAAGACAACAATGCGACATAAGGCGGACGAGTGCGACGTTCTCATGAGCCGGTTGCGACGTTCTTGGGAGCACTTACGAAATACATATGAAATAATGCGATGGAGTGCAGAGTTTATAAGGGCGTAGGGCGGCCTTGCCTTTAGGCAAGGGCCGACCTGCCCATAAGTAACAAAGGGGCTTCAACGCATATGTTTTGGGGGTCGGCTTAAAGAGCTGACACCCCTTCGTTTTGGAGCTAGGATGGCTATATATATATATGGCGCAAGAAGCTCATTTGGAACCAAGCACTTCGCTCTCCTCTGGGACTTCGATATAGAGTTAAGAGGACGCAGAAGTACGCATCTCTCATGCGCATAAGCGAATAAGTGCGCAGTTCAAACCAGGGATTAGTTTGGAGGACGAACAGTTCACGGTGAAGACGATTTGGTGCGGAAATTGATTCGGTGGAGTTCTAAGAGGCTCGGGTGAGCTCGCTCTAATCGAAGGTAATTGGTATCGGATTGTAAAAGGCATTCTTGCCTTCGTTGTATAAATTCTAAGTGTTGGCAGTGGGCTGCCTGGCACACTTGTTGTATTATTGAAAAGAAGGTTCATAATATATTTGGGCGAACTCGTTCGGGAGTTGCCCCTCCCATTATAATTGTGTGTCAATGTTATGTGCTCGGTTTACATTGCATATTGATTATATTGGTTATGAATGTTTATGAAGTTTTATGTGCTCTACTTGGTTAAAGAAGATTAATTAAGTACATTAATGTGAAAGGCGTAGTCCAAGTGTATGAGTATTACGAAAAAGAAAATACACGTTGGTGCCGCACCCCGCCGGAGAACGGTCGAAAGACTACCGTAGACCTGGGGGCATGACAAAATCAGTCTCAATGGATCTTTTCAGCCATCTGAACTTTTCAGTAAGACATACTCACGCAGAATCTATGTTTTATTTTTTACATATTTTACTTCGATTTATTTATTGTTTGAGCAATACAACAATGATACTCATGTTTCTTTTATATATATATATATATCTATATCTATATATATATATATATATATATATATATATATATATATATATATATATATATATATATATAATAGTCTGGAAAGCAAGCGAAATATTGAGAGAGTTTGGCCCTTTTTGAATCATAAACTATTAAGAAACCGTTATTGGAGTCAATGATATGTATAATGGGCATTAGGTAGGCCGAGAATTATGTTTTTAATTTATATTTATATTTATATTTATATATATTATTTATTTATTTATTTTAAAGATATGGATTAAAATATGTGATTTGTAAAATAGTAATAGTTATGTTTATATAAAATTATTTTTAAATTTTTAAAATAGCTAGTATGTTAATGAAGTCAGTTATTTATTTAATTAAGAATTTTATCTAGAGTTTGGTTTTTACATATGTCATAATGTTTTTCTTTTAATGATTATTTTTTCCATTTGACTTAATTTTTTCTTAATTATATTTGATTAGATTTTCTGAAATTCTTCCTCTTATGCAATTTTGATTATTAAACCCTTCTTATTTTTCCTAGATCCGGAGGATGCCTATTATTGTGATAATGAATCATAGTAAACCACTTCCTTCCTCCTAGACCTCAACCCTTCATCTACATCATTGTTCCTTTTCTAGCCTACAGTTTTAGTTGCTCCTAACAACATATGGAATAACTCCTTTGAATAAACTTAGAAACACTATAACTAGGGATGAGATATAGTGTCATTTGTGATCCAATATACTGTAAATTTAGTTACCATAATCTGGTTCCCAATATTATTTAGTGTAAATTTCTAAAATAAAATTTAAAGTAAAGTTCAGTTGTTGGTGATGGTTTCCATCACCACATGTCATAATTTCTCCTCTCATTATTACTATTTATGTAAATCCATTCTATAGTTAAAAATAAGACGTTCAAAAACTCTAAATTTAAATACTTGCAAATCACTAACGATTTCAATCTTACTTAAAATCCTTATCGAAAATTTCTCACACAAAAAAATTGAGAATTATCCTAACCATATCCATTCATTACTCACCAATTAATTTGATTATTGTCTTCCACCTACTTTTTCCATGAGACCCCAACAATTGTCTTACACCCATATATAAAATGGTTCAGAAGTCACCAATTGAGTTGATTATTGTCTTCCACTTACTTTTTCCATGAGATGCCCACAATTTCCTTAAAAATAGTATATCAAATGGTTCAGACCAGACTCTACACTATACATGTGCTTGAATAAGCACCACATCCCTGATCTGCTTAGTTGCTTTTATTTAAGAATAAGTAGTTCTTTTTTAGGGTATTGATATACTACGTGTATACATAACTTTAATATATTTTTATAAACTTTTAGTATGAACCAATAATTAATTTAAGGATTTTTTTTTTATGATTGTTATGGCTGAAGAAACACTTATCTCCACATACTTAGATGTTCAAGGTAATGGTAACACTTAGCCTATTTAGATTACATCCCTCCTCCATTTCAATATGGTGCACTGTTTTGTTTTTTTGGGAGCCATTGGCATTTGATTGGTATTATATTTAAGTATAAAATTGAGTATTTTACTATAAAGTCTACTTTCTATCTTTAATGTGAATATACAAGTGTAATCAAGGGTAAAATAACTTAAAGAAATCTCTTAAATATGAAAATTTGGAGGTTTAATAAACTTGTGCTTGCAATTGGCCATCTTTTTTGGAGGTTTAATAAACTTGTGCTTGCAATTGGCCATCTTTTAATTGAGGAGCTTTATTTTTAAAATAGGTTTATTTTGGATAAGTCGGGTATAAATTTTTAGATAATCTTGTTGAAGGGCTTAGTGGAACAAATTTAAACATTATGAGTTCCCTTAAAGAACATTGTTTAGTTTGTTATGTATTTTTCTCATACCTTTTAAATTATAAACATGAAAAAGTGTTTGAAAGCCTATAACATGTTTAATATTGATTGTGACATAAGTAATCATTCTACTTGTTTTAGATTGATGCTCTTTATTATTAAAAGAGTTTTACTTTTAAGTTGAATATTGGTTATGGTAGTATATATCTGAACTTCTATATATTATTAACAATGATTGTTTAGTAATGGTAGTTTTTATACACATTTTAAAAATATTATTAGTAAGAAGTGTTTATGTAAATGGTAGATATTTTAGGGTGAAGATATGAAAATAGTCTAGATAGATTGTAGTTGTTGATGAGTAGCAACAAGAGAAAGATCTAGTTAATTTTCTATAAAAGGTTCTCAATTATCGATTATTATCTTGAATAAAACTTATATGTTGTCCGTTGAAAATAAAGTTTTCAAGAAATCTAATTTCATGTGTATGAAGAAAGTGTTCATTTGGTTGTGTATTATAAGAATAGCAAATTAAGAACTATATAATTTGGTTTCAAAAAATTATTTAAACATGATATTGGATAATTTTAATACGGAGAACTATGATAATTAGGAGAAGTGAAGGCTTGATTGAATGTTGAAGAAATAAGGAAAATGACCCAATTAATGTTATTGGGTTGAGGGTTTGTATATGATGAATTACTACTACAACTTATGATAGAAATTAAAACATTGACATATGGAGAAAAAGTCTATGAAAAATTCTTAAATATAAATGTGCATGATACATAGTACTAATACTAATGGTGGAAAGAATGTTGACTCTAGATATTATTATTTACAAACAAAACATCATTTAATGAAATAAATGTTTCATGGCATATGTCATGTACCTCCCGCTAACCTACGATAATTTTTTTTCTAAATCTTACATATCCATCTTTTAACATGAGCCAAGTCCGACGTGGTATATACCTCTAGCTCTTACCATTTTGGTATCGTGATACCCGTCATCATAAGGTTTATATATAAAACTATAAGGTTTGATATTCTTTATTACCACCCCTTCAATTATAAGATCATGTAATTGAATCCACCTATTAAGGTTTACAAGGTGGGGGACATTCATGAGGTGGAATATATTTTTTCCTAGTCTCCTTGATTTGAAATGTGGTAGATATTTCCTCGTTCCATATTTCAACGAGGATATTTGATTTCGTTGCTTGAGATTACACCTGTACTCACGTGCCTTGAGGGACGGACTTAATGATAGGTTCAGCCGTCTGAAATTGGGTACACCCAAATAGTGATTTTCCATGGTCTCCGCTTCCATGCCTCCCTGCCATCGGAACGATATACTTCTATTCTCTAAGGTGGGAAGTAGCATTTCTTTTGTGATGTTGTCAACTAATTTAGTGTGGTTTCTCTCGAATTAGTTAAAACCTTGCCCACCCTTCGCATTGCTATTTGTTGTCGCTGATGTAGGGGCTTTTTAGCACACCGACCTCCCTTGTGAGGTAGTCCTGCTTTTTGGAGGTCGATCAGAATTTTGTCATTCGCAGACTCCTCTTGGTATGTTTTATAATCTATTACGGACTAGTGTAACTTTATTCTTGGAATTCCATGTTTGTCTTTTACCTTTTAACAGTTTTCTCCTTGCAGATTTTAGCCTTCTTTGGAACGAGAGGGCTCGTTTTCCTTTCATAAAGTTATAATTGAGTTGGTGTCTCGAGTTCTTCACCCAAATTATAGTCAGTTATTCATTTTCATTCCATCAATTTCGAAACCACAATGTATCATTTTTGTTTTGTATTTAATATAGTTGCTTTTATCTTACCCCCACCCATACGACTTTTCATGTAGGGAATTTTCCAGGTTTTGTCGCTAAGACTCCGTTCCCGGCTACCCCATTGGAACGACAGGGTAGAGTTAATGGTCTTGGATAACCTACTCGATATGATAATGATTTCTATTTCTTCTTTCCTTTTTTCTGTTGCATGGGTTCTAATGATGACCCTCTTTCCCCCTTTCGGTAGGACTTTACTCAGCTATGGCTACTACTTAGTCACTTGACTTACACACATTCGTCCTCATCTGCTGGTGTGATGGTTTGACACTGGCATGATATACGCTCCGGTATTCACCTACTTCTGCAGCTCTTTGCTCTTGTACAGGTGAAACTTTGGTATTGGTTTCTTTTTGTGTCCTATATTCAATTTAGAGTTCGCAGAGTTGCAGGGTTTCCCCTTAGATTCTATTGCTCTTTTCTCTTTTCCTACCGGTATACCTCTTCTTTGTAACAATCTATCCTCCGATCAGCCGATAGACCATCCTCCACAATTACTTGTCATCATTTCACTGCCAGGTTGGTTTGAACTTATCTTTAATGTTCAATTGCTGTAGTGTATCCGTGAGTTTTCAATTAAGTAGATTTGGGGTACCATTTCAATTTCCCTTTTCAATTAAACACTCAGATATTAAGCGTTTTTGGGTTATAAGGGTTCTTCTTCTCTCACCCTTCCTTCCATGGGTGACTACTAAACCGGTTTGATTTAGACTAGGTTCTTGGTTTGCATGCCAGGTTTGTACCGTGGTGGCCCTGTTCTACTACAACATAGTTACAATACTTCAATAATTCCTAGCGTACTTTAAGTCCCTTGCACGACTATTGTATAATTTGTTCTAGGCCCAACGTGGTTTTTGCATGTAATAACATATAATTTTTGGAGTACATGCTAACAATAATGTTGATTATGTCATGTTCCAATATTTTACCATTTTTCCTATCTAATGATAGTGATGAATTTACACCTTGAAGGTTTTTACAAATGACTATTTCCTTAATGAATAATTCTGTAAGTTATATATTCGTTTCCAATTTCTAATTGGATGTTAGTGATGGTGATTTTTTTTTACTGTTGTCGGCTAAGTGCCGCTATAAAACTTACCCCTAATGGTTTTTTAAACTTCATAGATAAGTATTGGTATCTACTGTAAGGAAATTATTTTGTTACTCCCCTTGTTGTCACATTCTTCAAGTCTTAACATCTACTCTTTTGCTCGAGTTCCCTTTTTATATCTATAGCGAAAGTGGCTATCTCTTTCCTATCTGCTAGTCAAGGGTGCATGCTTCTCATAAATCTCTCATAAAGTATCGAGTTTATTGTTAAAATTCCACGAAAATTACATGTATGTTTAATTTATGAGTGTTTAACCAATGCTCAACCCGTTGTAATTACTTAGAAGTGTTGAGGTGTATTTATGTTTCTCTTATTTCTCTATTTAGTATTTAATTTCGAAATATCACATTTTAATTTCCTATCTATAGTGTAGTAGTACTACTAGGTTAACGAGTATAGTTTTATCTTCTTCAGTTTAGATTTGGCCACATTTTTAACCTTCCCCCTATTTCCCAACAATAACTTCTACATAATTGTTCAACCCTATACTCTTTAACTAACAAGTAATGAAATCGAACAATATTATGTACCATACTCAGTGCACAAGATTATTACTTAATTTCCTATTCTTATTAAATAAAATTCTTATAATAGTATAGTGTAATATAAAGACCAATTTAATATAAAGACAGATTGAAACTCCATGTAACTAAATCCACCATAAAATAATTCATGCGATCATAAGAGCTAGCAACCACAATCTTTCCACATTTATAAATTACTTTGTCATTATGTCAAGTAGCTTAACACTATGAATGAGTACAAGATACATCTTTTACTTAATATATAATACCCAAATCTTGTAATATACCCAACCTAATTGATTCGAAAGAAACAATAAATAATTAAAATCACGTAAAAAAAGAAATCTAGCCAAAATGATCAGTAATAGCTCTTGTGGGAATCAAGCATGTTTTCACCACCCAACCTTGCACTGTAATCCTTCAGTTCACCCCCATGATGGGATGCTATTGCCTCCGCATCAACCCCGTGTTGATGGGTTCTATAGTTACTTAATAGCTATCTTTCATGATAAAGTTTTGTCGTGCTTTTGTGGAACTTTTGTATCCACTTGCCTAGCCTTTTCCATAAAAGCCTACCTTTCTCTCTGGCAGTGCTTTTAAGATTTCTCTAAGCTTAGCATATTTATCCAGCTAAGAAACTTAATAAATATTTTTCTCCTATCCATTATGCTTATCTAGAATTCTATCTAGATTTCTTATCATGAACAAATTATCCAATCTCCTTTACCCATAACATTATACTCTTTTGTTCGGGAAGAATCATGTTTCTACGTGTTTCCTTCCAAAGTATTTTTTCTTGTCTATTTATTCAATTCATTTAATTTACATAATATATCCATGTATTTTCATGGCCTTTTCTGTCGGGAATTTCTGGTTATTCCAAACAAAATACAGTGGAAAAAATCCTCTGTTTCCACTGTTGAGAATTTTCTGATAAATTCCGAAACAACAAAAATATGAACAGAGAGTAATACTCTATTTTCTGATAATTCAAAAACACAAGAACAAAGCATAAAATAATACTTTACTTTGCCTCAGGATCAAAAACTGATCAAAATAATACCCTATTTTTGACACAGAAAAATACTCTGTTTTTAACTCAGAAAAACAGAAAAATTCGTTCTCTGGAAACGGTGTTGCAGCAACACAGTTTTTTTTCAGTTGTTGTAACTGGTGTTGCAGCAACGCTGTTCGTGGTGTTGCAGCAACGTAAATTTTTGACGTCAAGTATTTTGTGAGTTACGGTGTAACAGCAACGGGCAAAAAAGAAACTTCTATTTATGAACGATAAACTAACTGATAAAATAAGTCTTCCTCACATAGAGGGATTTCTCAACTGCTGTTACAAAACATCTTCCTCTTAACAGAGGGATTCACCAATTTATGTTAAAGAACATCTTCCTCTTTAACAGAGGGATTTACCAATCTATGCTTAAGAGCATCTTCCTCTTGACAGAGGGATTCACCAAACTATGCTGAAAAGCATCTTCCTCTTGACAGAGGGATTACATCAGGAACGCTTCAGTTCCAAAAAACAACTATCTTAGAAAATTTCAGCACTGCTGTGCAATACAAAAAAGTCTCTTGTTCTACACTGCTGTGTGTTACAAAAGGACTTTCAATCTATTTCTTCTGTTTTCTACTTCTATTTCTGTTTCTGCTTCGGTTCTTTCTTCACTGCTGTGTCTGCATTTTATAGTGCGGGAAAGGGTCATCACCGCTTTATCTTGCTGATGAAGTCTCTGCTGTACTCTGCTGCTCATAATGAACGAATCTGATCTTTCTGACATTCTGCTGTGCTTCTTGAGTCGGTTATGTGGAAACCCATAACTGATAAATGTTGCGTCGGCTCGAGGCTGGTTCTTTTCTGTTTCAGCCGTTCTGCTCATTAATACAGTTGTTGAGAAGTAATGGTGTAGCGCTGGATCTGATCTTCATCCTTCGGGAACTCAAAAATAATTAAAGAGTGAAAAGATGGTAATGGCGGTGATTTAAAAGATCGGGAAAAAATGTGGGGCGCCGGATCACGACAAATGAATAAAGTAGCTACTGCTGTTCTGTTCACTGCAGTTCTACCGCAGATACGCCGACTCTTTTGTAAGTCCTCTATTACGACTCGCTGATGCGATATCGGCGATCACTCATCGGCAATGTCCCGCATCGCTGCTGCTCCACAGCAGTTGGAATTAATATTCCAACATTTTCCCACTATTCACATTGTCATCTTAATTAATTCATCACATCCATAGAGCGATATTTCATTCTTTCCCCCTTAAACTCACACCGTCCCTAGTGTGAATACGACCAGTCGCTTTCTTCGTACTTAGTGCTGGATAAGAATTCTACAGTATTTTCTCACACTCTAGTAGCTGCATCATAAGTACAATGTTTCTTTTGGTACTTCAATCTGGATTATATCTAAATTCCAAAGGCATTTGACCAACAATTATCATTTACATAGACGAAATAATAGTGACCAAGCTATTTTCCTCTTTTTATTTCACCCGGCTAACCCGATATTTTTATCTTTAATATGTGTCTATCAGACATTTTCTTGTGTGAGACAACAATTTACTACTACCAACCCGTTTTCACATGAATCTCGACATAGCCATGGAAATCATTAGATATATATATGTTTTTCATTTTATTCCCTGAACCGATGAAGCTATATAATTATTTCCATCCTGGATGCTTACGAAGTTTCTTGATTCTGTTGATTCTCATGGTAACTTACATAATTTATTTATCTTGTGTAGAACTCTAAAAATTTATACTTTTGCATTAATTCCATGCCTTTTTTCCAACATATATATTAAATATATGTTTGATAACTTCAATCTCTGTTCATGCAACCCATAAGGTCATTACCGTTCACATATATCACTAACATTTCTTTTAATAGAATTAGAATTTGTCCAAAATAGGTAACTTCCAGTACACTGGATATAATATTTTATAGAGGTCACTATTGGCTAGATACAACATATTTTTGGGAAACTTAATTTAGTTAACTGAAAAACAAACATATTTCAAAAAGACTTAAACTCACACAGCTAAAAAACAAATCATTTACCATTGATAAATTACCATTATTATTGTTTAAAATATAATTTTTAATATATAAATTAATTTGAATTCTATAGCCTCCGAAAACCACATATTATACTTCTGAAGCGAAAAGATCTCTATCAAATTTTAATCAAAATTGTTTTAGAAAATTATACCAAACAGTTAAAACAACATTATTTGACATGGTGTTTAAGCTGCCAAGACTGTTATCGTTTTTATTGCGTTCTAAAATTATTGACATTGTTAATCGTGAATAGCAAAATAAGGTTCTCGGCTCCAATGGTCGAACGGTACGTAAGAAGTTGGCGGCGACGACGCGACGACACGAATTTATTATTACAGAACTCAGAGAAGCAGAAACAATTACTCAAGAAGGATATTGCAGATGTGTCGTACACGTTTGAGAATCAATAATAAATTATTTGCTGAATTACGTGATAATCTGAAAAGAAATACGATTTGTTTCCACATATGATCCAGATGCAATATCCGCCTGTTAAATGTGTGAAAATCCTGCGATTTTTAGAAATTTTAAATTATAAGATGATTTAAATGGTCACGGATTCAATGAACAACGGTGAAATAACAAGAGTGTAAACGTGCAAAATGGTAATATTAAATAAATTAACGGGATTAAATGATAATCGAAAATGATTAAGGTTGAGTAAACGTTAGGATATTTAGGAATATAAGGAAGTTTAGGATATTAAATTTTAAAGATAATCATTGCACGTGTAATTGGAGATTTGAGTTATCAATTTGTGTTTCTTGATAAGAGTTAATTGGAGATTTGAGTTATCAATTTGTGTTTCTTGATAACAGTTATTGATGTTGTTTTGTTGATAGTAGTTAGTGATGATGTTTTATTATTGGTTTAATAATTGAGTTATGAATAGTTTTCTTACTCTTTAGAATATTGTAGTTGTTAATTTTTTAAAGAATATTAATTTGTTTTTTAATAAAAAATAAAAATTTATGTATATGGATAAATTACATTTTGTTAAAAAATAAGTATTATTGTTATGTTTTTAATTGAAAATGATAAACTGATATTGGTTCAGTCTAACTAATAGAAGTAATGATTTTTTTAGCTGGAATTTTTGATACAATTTTGAGCAAGATTGTGATTTGTGTTGTTTAAAATGCATTTTTGAATAGGTAAATGTATTTAGCACTTTAGAAATCTAGGAAATTCTCAAATTAAACCACTTGAACTTAAAGGTTGTATAACTAACCCATGACAACGAATTTCTCACTAAAATAAAGTGAGAAAATCTTCCAAAAATCTACTCTAAATATATTTAAATAATTTTTTATTGCGGAAATAAATTCAGCTCAGTAAAAAAAACAAAAACAACCTAGAAATCCCTTGTTAAAAAAACAAAAAAAAACTACAAATCTTAAAACTTGATAGTTATAAATCCTGAATTTCAAATAATTCTACCATATTTTTACAAAATTATATTTATGGCTTAAAT
The DNA here is from genome assembly GCA_031772625.1 of Pinus tabuliformis. NCBI lineage: Eukaryota > Viridiplantae > Streptophyta > Pinopsida > Pinales > Pinaceae > Pinus > Pinus tabuliformis. The sequence continues at coordinate 539,516,433 of CM062806.1, forward strand.
TTATAATTAAAAAAATCTGTACTAAATTTTTAGCAAAATAAAGTAGAAAAAACAACCATAAAAGGCATTGCGCCTAATAGTTAAACTTGAGGAGATTCGCTGCTCTGAGAAAATAACATAATTACAGCTTCAGATAAAGATTGGCATGTGTTACTGTGGATAAGATGAACTGACAACGATTAGATTGATGCGATGGACAAAGTCAAACCTGCTGCTATGTGAAGCTGGCTGCCGCACGTGCGCACGCCGGACTAAACCGAATGATCTCCCATCAAACTATTTGTCCAGTCACATGACAGAGATGGCACGCCAACTTTTCTGGCAACCTTCAACGAGGATGAGAAATATGTAATCGTACGTCCCTAGGTTTGAATAATTCCTAATATTTCGTTGAAGCCAGGAATTTGCAGTCAATTTAGGATCGGAAAATCACAGAGAATTCTTATGCTTATGCGACCATGTCAAATTTTCCAAATTCAAAATCAAACGTGCGTGTTTCTGCAAATTATCATATCCACACAGCACCACGATCTAATCTATGTTATATATAGCCACATGATCTGTGTATACATACCTACTTGCACATAAGATTGCAAATCTCTCTAGTATGTAAAACTGCTGAAGCTAAGCCCTGGTTAGCCCCCCTGGCCTTCACTTGATCGCGACATTGCAATTCAGAAATCTTAGAACTGTGGTTGAAACTCAGAAATTGTTAGAATGTTATATCAGATGATGCACCCGTATAGGATGAAGGTAATTCCTTCATGTTTGACAACTTCAAGTTTCGATGGTACTCTTCTGGATCAAGAATTCCGGGCACCAAAACAAATCAAAATCAATTCGAGTGGGATTCATCACACCGGACTACTTGCCGATATGTGGCAAGATATCCAAGGAGCAAACTGGTGGAATGGGTTATTAAATCCAATCAATCCACTTTTGAAAGCGGAGATACTTAGATACGGTGATTTCGCACAGTTATGCTATGATGCATTCGATAGTAAAGTTTGCATGAGTTCTTATGGTGGGTGTAAATACAGCCCTGATGAATTATTTTATAGTAATTATAACGTGGCCGGTAATTGGCAAGCTTACTACGGGTATCGAGTCACCAAGTATTTGTATACTGAGACTGATATTATATTGGGGAGGCAGACAGAGCAATCTATTTGGATTGGCTTTATTGCGGTCTGCACAGATGCACAACAAATACGAAGAGCCGGCCGGAGAGATATTATAATAGCGTGGAGAGGAACCCAAACATCTCGAGAATGGATACAAGATCTCACAGATTTTTTAGTTCCTGCTCGATTATCAACTACTAATGGTCTCAAGGAGAAGGGCGTCCGAGTAGAGAAGGGATTTCTAAATTGTTATAATTCTACAGGAGAAACTGCTCGTTCAGAAGTTATAAGACTCTTAGATAAATACAAGGATGAGGCCTTGAGTGTTACTTTAACTGGGCACAGTTTAGGAGCTGCTCTCGCAACCTTATGCTCATATGATGTTAAACAAATTCTGAACTTACATTCACCAGCACGCCCTATACCTGTTACTGTGTTTGCATTCGCCTCTCCACGCGTAGGGAATAGAGCATTCGCCCAAACAATGGAAAAACTTGGTGTTAAGGTGCTTCGTTTGGTGAATAAGAACGATATTGTTCCCAAATTTCCTGGACTTGTTGTGAATGAGAACTCATGGGGATGGTTCAGAAATTTGTTGAGTTGGCTTCCCTGGACATATTTTCATGTTGGGGTCGAAGTTGTTTTGGACAACAATAACTCCCCCTTTCTGAAACATACGTGCAATCTTGTTAACGCGCACAATTTAGAGGTGTATCTTCATCTGATCGACGGTTATGTGGGAGAGGGTAAACCTTTCAAATCTTCTGGAAGAGACCCTGCTCTTGTCAATAAGAGCTGCGACTTACTGATCGAAAAGCTTGGCATTCGTCCTCGTTGGTTCCAGCAGCAACACGAAGATCGAATTTGCAAGGCTGAATATGGCTACTCTAGCTGTATTCCCGAAACCCCATGAAGAAATTGTATCGGGCTGTTTCCAAGATGTATATGGCCTTTGGTACCTACATATTTTCATAGAATGAGGTTGTCAGCCAATCAGTGATCTGTTACCGAAAAAGTGGTTAGTTGATCATGCAATCCAATGCATTCCAATCATAAGTGATCATAAAATAGAAAATGCCAATCAAAAGCATTCCATTGTTATTAGGGTACAGGAATATGTTCGATGACCATAATAGCATCTATGTTCATGGAACATATTAACTAATATACATAGAAACGACTAATAACTAACATAGAAACGATTGTTAAATGTCCATATAAATATAACTAACATAGACACGGCTGTTAAATTTCTATATAAATATAAAATTTATATATATACATTTAAAAAATAATTTTTGACTATGAAAATTTATTACATTTAAAAAATAATTTTTGACTATGAAAATTTATTCTCACTTTATTGTTGGGGATTTTTCTCGTAAAATCCCAAAAACAAACAAACTGAACACACAAAGGCAATGCTATGTTTCCTTCTCTCCACAGGATCTTTTGCACAGGGAAGCTGTTTTGTCTCAGAAACAGTGTTTTTCTACACAAAAAAAAACACTTTGCATTCATCAATATGACTGCCTGTTACAAAAAAAAGGTCTTCCTCTTAACAGAGGGATTACAAAACTGTTGTTACAAAAAGAGTCTTCCTCACATAGAGGGATTCACCAACACTGCTGTTACATAGAAATCTTCCTCACACAGAGGGATTCACCAACACTGCTTCACATGCAGTTCCACAAACAATCAAAGTTGTCTTCCTCTTAACAGAGAGACTCACCTAAGACTGTGCTGAAGAGCACCTTCCTCTTGATAGAGGGATTCACCTGAGATTGAGTTGAAGAGCACCTTCCTCTTGACAGAGGGATTCACCAAGACAGTGTGCTGAAAAGCACCTTCCTCTTTAACTGAGGGATCCACCAAGAAAACATTTCAACAACAAAATATTACTTTGTTTTCCTCGTGAGATATTACACTGCTGTGTGTAAAAATCTCATTTACATTTACTGATGTAAAAACAGAGTTTTACATTTACTGCTGTAAAGAACTTTTACATATGCTTGCTCAAAAAAAACATTATGTGCTCCTGCACATTACAAAATCTCACAAATGTTTTCAATACAATATAAACCTGTTCAAGAGTTCTCCCCTGCTTCTTCTATGATGGCACTGTTGTGCATATCCCTTAGTTGTTCGTTACTGCCTTGCCTCTGCAATTCACACTGCTGTGTGTAAAAATTTCTCACACTGTTGTGTTCGTTACCCTCACTGCACTTCTGTGCATCTCATTCTATTTTCTTCATTCGCTGCCATTTTCGTTTCACTCATTACACTGCATTACTTGCATATAAAAAGAAATCATCCTCAAGCTGTTGTGCTTCATCATTTTTTCATTACATAGGTCAACACATATATTCTATGCACTGTTGTGCATCTCTTCCTATTCTTCTGCTACCGCACACATTCTCATTCATCCCATGTGCAAATAATCATACGCTGCCCCTTTTTCGTTTCATTCATTATGCAAATGAACCCATACGTGTGCAATAAACGACGGCCTGAACTCCTTATGCACTGTTGTGCATTCTTCCTCTTTTTCGTTGCCGCTTCGTTTGGACAACATCCAAAAACTTACATTTCCATTTCAATCTTTGTTCTGTTTGCATTAACACATTGCACTGCTGTGCAAAACACTCCTTGCTTCACTCTACGCACTGTTGTGCGATACATTACATGCCTCACACACTGGTCGACTCATAAAAACCATTTCTTAAAACATATGTGCTCCCCCTGTTTTCTTTCGCTGCCATACTTCCGTGAAATAAAAACCTCACCAACATTTACGAATGCCATTTAATTCTCAACATGGCGGTTAATTAATTTAGTCGGCGGTCAAAACAGAAGTTTGATTTTACGCCACGCAATGTATTTAATGCAGGTTCGTATGCAACTTTGATTGATGGACGACGGAGAACGATGAAGACAATCGGACGGTGGACGGAGATTTCGGGAGGCCTTTTGCTGCTGAACGTTAGGCTCCGATATGGCAGGTTCAGCGGACGTACAGAAGACCACGCGTCCACAGATGATTGTATCGGAGGCGAGCGTACGGAAACCACAATTGCAAGATGGGCGGTCTGAAATGTCAGGTGGTTTTGCTGAGCGGTTTCGTTGCTGCGTGCTGGCTGAGTTGCTGTCCACGTCCGCGTCCACGCTGCCTGCAGTTGGAATTAATATTCCAACACTCCCCCTTAATTTCAACTGCTGGGCGTTCAGTCATACCCAAACACTTCATCAAAAATTCAAAACTTTTCTGATCCAATGGTTTGGTCAGAATATCTGCTACATGCTCCTTCTCTGCTCTCATGGGAGTTTTAATTTCATATCTCCCCTATAAGAATATTCATTTGATAGAGTTCTACCAGGGTCTTCATCAAATCTTCAATTTCTTCCTCTGTCATATTGACAAGAGTGTTGGCAGTGAAGCCCATCTCAACCATCTTGGCAAGAGTTACATATTGAACTCAATACCCTTTAAACAAATCTTTAAGGAACTTCAATTCCTTTCTCCCATTTATGGGTTCTGTCCATTTTTTATTTTTAACTCCATCTTGTAAATGAACAGGGTCATCAACATGACTAGATAAAGCAAACAAAGAATTCGTACCTTCATTTGTTGCTTCTTGTGGTGTGCTTGGAGAAGCACATTCATTTCTCCTCAAGGGTGTGATTTGCTGCCCTTGTGTTGGTGCTGTTGTTTGAGGATGTACTTCAGCCATCTCCTCATCACCTTCATCACGAGACAAACAGTTTTTAACATTTAATGTTTTCTCTAAGCTTTCATCACAAGCTTCCTCCTCAATGAACTGAGGTTTTACTGTCTTTACTTTCTCCATGCCTTGATAGGCTATCTTGAGAGTTTCCCATGCTTCTTTGGATGTCTTAGCTGTTGCTATCCTTGGAAACACACTCTCATCCACCACTCGATACAAGAAGTAGAGGGCCTTAGCATCCTCCTTCTTATAGTTCTTCAACTGCTCTTTCTCTGCCTGAGTTAAGCTATTAAACTCATCATCATTTGCTGGTTTTTCAAAACCATCTTCAACAAATTGCCATAAATCTTCTGATAAAAGCAAAGCTCTCATAACTATTGCCCAATAGTCATAGTTTTTCCCATTAAGCTGTGGGAGCTGGGTGTTAAACATACCCATGCTAGTGCTGGTGCTGGCCATTCCTTGCACTTCTTAACTATGCTTGAAATTCTTGACTGTGTTTTTAAAATGACTCATTGTTTCTTCAACAGCAACACAGAAAATTAATTTGAGAAATATCTGAATCCTTTTAGCTGAGACTTCTCTCTGCTGGAGAAGTTGCTGCAGCAAATAAACTCCTTCCTTCAGCTTCTTTGTCACCTTCAAAGAGCATGGACCAGCTCTGATACCACTGTTGGGGATTTTTCTGGTAAAATCCCAAAAACAAACAAATTGAACACACAGAGGTAATGCTCTATTTCCTTCTCTCCACAAGATCTTTTGCACAGGGAAGCTATTTTGTCTCAGAGAAACAGAGTTTTTCTACACCCCAAAAAAAACACTTTGCATTCATCAATATGACTGCCTGTTACAAAAAAAAGGTCTTCCTCTTAACAGAGGGATTACAAAACTGCTGTTACAAAAAGAGTCTTCCTCACATAGAGGGATTCACCAACACTGCTGTTACATAGACATCTTCCTCACACAGAGGGATTCACCAACACTGCTTCACATGCAGTTCCACAAACAATCAAAGTTGTCTTCCCTTTAACAGAGGGATTCACCTGAGACTGTGCCGAAGAGCACCTTCCTCTTGACAGAGGGATTCACCTGAGATTGTGCTGAAGAGCACCTTCCTCTTGACAGAGGATTCACCATGACAGTGTGCTGAAAATCACCTTCCTCTTTAACTAAGGGATCCACCAAGAAAACATTTCAACAACAAAAATTACTTTGTTTTCCTCCTGAGATATTACACTGTTGTGTGTAAAAATCTCATTTACATTTACTGATGTAAAAACAGAGTTTTACATTTACTGTTGTAAAGAACTTTTACATATGCTTTCTCAAAAAAAAAACATTATGTGCTCCTGCACATTACAAAATCTCACAAATGTTTTCAATACAATATAAACCTGTTCAAGAGTTCTCCCCTGCTTCTTTGATCCGGATTTAAACAGGAACGCAACAAATTACAGAGATAACCATATACACAAAGATGCAGCGGAAATAATACTTCATTTCATTAATGGAAAATACTGAAATATGCTTACAGACAGAAATGGAAATAAACTAGCTAGGGCGATGGTAGCTTATCTCTGAGAAGAGATGTGATGGCTACATGCCTCTGAACTGTGTTACAATGAGGCTCGAAGGCCTATTTATTGTTGAGAAACAATGGAAAAACCCTTAACATTCCAAAACCTAACCCTAGGAGATGAAACGCCAAACTGTGGGCCCCGTTTTGGGGTAAGTTGGTACATCAACTTCCCGGGGTCGTAACTTTGGCATATGATCTCCGTTTGACGCGTACAATAGCTCATTAGAAAGATCTATCCGAGCACTATCATTGTTGGAACGGGCAACACCAGTCCATTCCATGGACTCGTGTTGCCCCCGGATTCCCCAAAAAACATCGTTTAAGGCCTCAAAACGGCTCCGGAAGTTCAAGACCCGAAAAACTGCTAAAAATAGTAAGTTGTGCTATAATTAAGGAAACTGAAAATGCTGAGAAAGACAATGGTGGGGGTCCAGGTGGACTTGGCAGGTGGCCACCAATATCCACCTGGATCATTCCTCCCCCCTTAGGAAGCAATGGTCCCCATTGCGTTGAGCTCCTCCATGAGATGAGGAAACTTCTGCTGAACTTGTTCCCTGGTGAGCCACTTGCCCTGCTGAAGGAGTTGGCCCACTTTGACAACTCGATACAGTTGGATATTCTGTTGGCGAGTGTTCTTGATCTGTGTGTCCATGATCTGATCAGTTGCAGCTTGTTCCATGCAATCTGGATTTAATTCTGTGGGTTTGAGCTGTTCTGCAATGTCGGATGTGTCTAGCAATGGTGGAAAGTATAGCCGAAGGCGGTCCACATTGAATACTGGGTGCAGGCCAAGGAATGGGGGAATGCTGAGCTCAAATGCATTGTCTCCCATAGCCTTAGTAATGGTGTAAGGACCATATCGGAGTGGTCTCAATTTCCGATAGGCTCCAGTAAGGCGTTCCTTTTGCAAATGCAACCAGACTTTGTCGCCCACCTGAAACTTGTGTGGCACCCGATGTTGATCATGTCGCTGCTTGTACTTGGCATTTGATTTCTCAAGAATTTCATGGACCTGCTGGCGAATATGTTGGATGCGCTCAATGAAGCTGGTGGCCTTATCTGTTTCGGACTGGACATGAGATGAATTCATGTGAGTAGCTGCAAGTGGCATGGCCACATCAATGGGGCATAGTGGCTGGAATCCCAAACCCACCTGAAAAGGGCTATGGCCAGTGGAGCTGTGAAGAGCTCGGTTGTAGCTGTGCTGAACGTAGGGGAGGCTCTCGTCTCATGTGCGTGGATGCTTTGAGTTATACATGCGCAGAATGTGCACAATCATCCTATTGACAACCTCTGTCTGGCCATCAGTTTGAGGATGGAAGGCTGTGGACTTCGTGAGTTTGGTGTCCAGCATTGACCAGAGACTGGACCAAAAGGTGCTGAGAAACCGACTGTCCCGATCTGAGATGATAGACTGTGGGATCCCAAAGTGCACCCACACTCGTTCAAAGAAGAGTTTAGCAGTGGCTTGTGCTGTGATATTCTTCTTGCAGGCCATCATAATGGCCATCTTTGAGAACCTATCGACGACCACAAAAACACAGTCATTTCCATGCTTAGTGGAAGGAAGGCCTGACATGTAATCCATGGAGATGGATTCCCAAGGTCGACTAGGGGTAGGCAACGGGGTATAGAGGCCTTGCTTCTTAATGGTCGGTTTGGCAATGGCACAGGCAGTACATGATCGGATGTACTTCCTAACATCCTGTCGAAGATTCGGCCAATAGAAATAGTTTTGCAGTACTGCCACTGTTTTCTCGACCCCGAAATGCCCAGCAGCCCGACTGTAGTGTGCTTCCCAAATCATCTTGGCACGCTCGCTTGAAGGAACACAAAGGTGACCGAGGTGGCATAATAGGGCATCTTGGAGGTGAAAATCTGCAACCTGCCGACCCTCCAAGAGTGTATGGTATGTGTGGCCGAATTCTGGGTCGCTTTTGTAGAGAAGTGGCCAATCAGAAGTCTCGTGCCCGCAAGAGTTGAGCACGGTGGTTAGCGCCATGATCGGTGGTCGACTGAGGCAATCTGCAACATTATTGGTGCTGCCCTTTTTATACTTGATATTCAAGTGAAACTATTGCAGGTATGTAGACCACTTCTGATGGCGATCATTCTGCAATTTCCCTTGGGTCTGTATGAACTGCAGAGGTCGGTGGTCTGTGTGGATGACCGTTTCCTTCCCCAAAATGTAATGCTTCCATTGTCGGCAGGCCTGTACTATGGAATACATCTCTTTATCATAAGTGGGGTACTTCCGGACTGTGTCTGAAAGTGTTTCACTGTGATATGCCACTGGATGTCCATGTTGAGTAAGGACTGCCCCAATAGAATAGTCAGAGGCATCTGTCTCGACCTCAAATGGTTGTTGTAAATCTGGTAACGCGAGCACTGGTGCCATGCAGAGGCGATCCTTCAACTCCCTGAATGCCTTCTGTTGAGATTCAGACCAAAAGAATTTTTCTTTCGCCCCGCCCTTGGTGACTTGACTCAAGGGCCAAGAAATATGAGAAAACCCCAACACAAACCTGCGGTAGAAGTTGGCAAGACCTAGAAAGTTGCGGAGCTCTGTTAGAGTGGTTGGAGAGGGCCAATCCCGAATGACTTGGATCTTGGCTGGATCGACATGCACCCCCTGTTCATCAATGATGTATCCCAGATACTGAACCTCGGTCATGCCAAAAGTGCATTTCTCCAAATTGGCACATAGCTTGTGTTGTCGCAGTGTTTGGAGAACCTGTCGGATGTGTTGGAGGTGCTCTTCCCAACTCTGATTGAAGATCAGAATGTCATCCAAGTATACTACTACAAAGGAGTTGGTGAATGGCCGCAAGATGTCATCCATTAGCCTCATAAAGGTTGCAGGAGCATTCGTCAATCCGAAAGGCATGACCAACCATTCGAAGAGGCCCTCCTTGGATTTGAAGGCAGTCTTCCACACATCTGAGGGTTCAATTGGTACCTGGTGATATCCTGACTTCAGATCGATCTTGCTGAAATATTTTGCCCCCTTTAGTTGGTCTAGGAGGTCATCAATCTGCGGGATCGGGTACCTATTACGGACAGTGATCTTGTTCAGCGCCCGATAGTCAATACAGAGTCTCCACGTCCCATCTTTCTTCTGTACCAACACTATCGAGCTCCCACAGGGCGAAGAACTCGGACGGATGTGACCTTTCTGCAGGAGCTCCTGAATCTGCCTCTTGATTTCATTGTTCTCCAGAACGGAGCGCCGATAAATTGGTCCATTGGGTAGCGGTGCACCTGGGGTCAGATCGATGGAGTGCTTGACTTGACAGTGCAGAGGAACCCCTGCCGGGGAGGTGAAGATGTCTTCGTACTCCTCCACAATCTTGTCCATCTGTAGCTGCCGTGCAGAGGGACCCCGTTTGGAGGCCGCGGCCACTGTCTTCTTCTTCCCTTGAGGGCGTATCATCAAGAAAACAAATTTCCTGGTTTTGGAAATGATCTTACTGCATTGTTTTGCAGTAATCAAAGAGATGGAGGGAGGTGGTGCTACCTCTGGTATCCTGAACAACTTATTTCCCAATGTAATAATAACAGCACGGGGCCTTGATTCATACACAGCATGTCGCTTCCACAAGTATGGTTGTCCTAGTAATACATCACAAACTTCAAGGGGAGCAATGTCACACAATACCTCATCCGTGAAGGGCTTGATGTTGTATGGAAGGCGACACTGCTGGCTCACGCGAAGATCTCGCCCTTGGTGAAGCCACCCAATGGTGTATGGTTGTGGATGTGCTGTGGTCGGTAAGCCCAACCGCTTCACGACCTCTACCGAAATGAGGTTCTTTTGACTCCCGCTATCAACAATGAACTGTATCGGGGAGCCCTTTACCCACATCTGGGAGTGGAAGAGACGCTCCTCCTCCTCTGGATCTTCGGGTTCATTTTTCTGGATCTTTGCGGTAGCAACAGTGGCGCTGGGATCCGCATCAATGATCTGCTTCCCTTTTTCATACCCCTTATCGGGTTCTGACTCAGAGTCGGAACATGCATCTGATTTTGAAACCTTTAGCTCAGCCACCAGTGACTGCTTGGCCCGACACTCACTTGTGTTGTTAGTGGAGCTCTTATGGAACTCGTACCATTTTCCGGTGTCCTTTCTCGGCTTCGCGGTGTTGCTCTTTGCTTGCAGCTTCGGCTGGTTGTCTTGGGTTGTCCCGCCTTGGCTTTGTCCTTTGTTCTGTGGTTTAGGGGCACCTTTCCCCTTCTTTGGATTTGCAGATCCAAAGTCTCGCTTCTTTTGTTTAAACTTCTGCTCGACCTTGACGGCATACCGGTATGCTGCGCCGAGCGAGGGGATGTTTAGGAACTGTATTTTTTCCTGGATGTACTTGTGCAGGCAGCCACGGTATTTGAGTATCAAATGTTTCTCTGAATCCTTGATACCCAACTTTGTGCGAAGGGTATGGAAAAGATTGGTGAACTCCGGCACGTCTTGGTCCCTTCCCTGCCGCAGCGTGGTCCACTTTATGTATTCATCCTCATAGCTTCCGACAGGGTAGTACTGCTCCTTGATGGCATCCCGGAACGAATCCCGGGTGGGTGCGGCTGAAAATAGTGAGGCAGTACTTTCATCCTTCTACTCGCAGTAGGTTTCCCACCAGTCATTGACGTGGGGGGCTGCTTTGAGAAGAGCAAAAACAATCTTTTCACGACTCGAAAATTCATGAACAGAAAAATAACCCTCTAGCAGATTTAACCATTTATCTACGGCATCGGCGTCTATCTGACCCTCGAATATGGGGATTTCAAAATTAACTTGTACCTTAAAGGGTGTGGCGTTTCCAGAGGAGCTGCTGGAAGCCGATGCGCCGCTTCTGGGTAGCCGCTGAAGGATCTGCGCAAAGTTGTCCATCATCGCGTTCCATTGTCGCTCGAGCACTTCTTCGAGCAAGATTTTGATGGGATCTCCTGCCCCCTCGTCTTTCTTCTCGTCCGACATGGGAGGCCGTCGGGATTTGCGAGGCTGGTCTTGCAAAGGTTCAACCAGTTCAAGCCCTAACTCCTTATATCCCGACCTTGTTGGGGACATGCAAAGAAAAATAGAGAAAAAGCAGACCGCTCTGATACCACTGATCCGGATTTAAACAGGAACGCAACAAATTACAGAGATAACCATATACACAAAGATGCAGCAGAAATAATACTTCATTTCATTAATGGAAAATACTGAAATATGCTTACAGACAGAAATGGAAATAAACTAGCTAGGGCGATGGTAGCTTATCTCTGAGAAGAGATGTGATGGCTACATGCCTCTGAACTGTGTTACAATGAGGCTCAAAGGCCTATTTATTGTTGAGAAACAATGGAAAAACCCTTAACATTCCAAAACCTAACCCTAGGAGATGAAACGCCAAACTGTGGGCCCCGTTTTGGGGTAAGTTGGTACATCAACTTCCCGGGGTCGTAACTTTGGCATATGATCTCCGTTTGATGCGTACAATAGCTCATTAGAAAGATCTATCCAAGCACTATCATTGTTGGAACGGGCAACACCAATCCATTCCATGGACTTCCCCGGATTCCCCAAAAAACGTCGTTTAGGGCCTCAAAACGGCTCCGGAAGTTCAGGACTCGAAAAACTGCTAAAAATAGTAAGTGTGCTATAATTAAGGAAACTGAAAATGCTGAGAAAGACAATGGTGGGGGTCCAGGTGGACTTGGCAGGTGGCCACCAATATCCACCTGGATCATTCTTCTATGATGGCACTGCTGTGCATATCCCTTAGTTGTTCGCTAATGCCTTGCCTCTGCAATTCGCATTGCTGTGCGTAAAAATTTCTCACACTGTTGTGTTCGTTACCCTCATTGCACTTCTGTGCATCTCATTCTATTTTCTTCATTCGCTGCCCTTTTTGTTTCACTCAATACACTGCATTACTTGCATATAAAAAGAAATCATCCTCACGCTGTTGCGCTTCATCATTTTTTCCTTACATAATTCAACACATATATTCTATGCACTGCTGTGCATCTCCTCCCGTTCTTCTGTTGCCGCACACATTCTCATTCATCCCATGTGCAAATAATCATACGCTGCCCCTTTTTCGTTTCATTCATTATGCAAATGAACCCATACGTGTGCAATAAACGACGACCTGAACTCCTTATGCACTGGTGTGCATTCTTCCTCTTTTTCGCTGCCCCTTCGTTTGGACAACATCCAAAAACTTACATTTCCATTTCAATCTTCGTTCTGTTTGCATTAACACATTGCACTGCTGTGCAAAACACTCCTTGCTTCACTCTACGCACTTCTGTGCGATACATTACATGCCTCACACACTGGTCGACTCATAAAAACCATTTCTTAAAACATATGTGCTCCCCCTGTTTTCTTTCGCTGCCATACTTCCGTGAAATAAAAACTTCACCAACATTTACGAATGCCATTTAATTCTCAACATGGCGGTTAGTTAATTTAGTCGGCGGTCAAAACAGAAGTTTGATTTACGCCACGCAATGTATTTAATTAAGGTTCGTATGCAACTTTGATTGATGGACGGCGGAGAACGATGAAGACAATCGGACGGTGGACGAAGATTTCAAGAGGCCTTTTGTTGCTGAACGTTAGGCTCCGATATGGCAGGTTCAGCGGACGTACAAAAGACCACGCGTCCACAGATGATTGTATCGGAGGCGAGTGTACAGAAACCACAATCGCAAGATGGGCGGTCCGAAATGTCAGGTGGTTTTGTTGAGCGGTTTCGTTGCTGCGTGCTGGCTGAGTTGCTGTCCACGTCCGCGTCCACGCTGCCTGCAGTTGGAATTAATATTCCAACATTTATTATGAAGGTTATTAATATATAAATAGCATTTGTCAAAATACCATGGACCAATACCATAGGTTATCAATACCTTATGACCAAAAAATAAAAACTCATTTCATATAATAATCATGCATATGACATTTTTGTTTCAATTAATTAATTTTATTTCAATTAATGAATTTAAATAAAAAGGTGCTAAAGGGGTAACTACTTTGAAATTATTTATTAGCCTTTCATATATGTATACTACTAAGTATATTCTTGAAAGTTTTATGGAGGTTAAATCACTATCATCCATGTAATAATTATTGATAACTAAATTAGAATTCTGAAGCCCAATTCCTAAATATACATGCCTATTAGCATAAGAATATCCCTACCATAAAAGGATTGAAGAGATATATTATTATATAAAAATCATTTCTCCTTAGATATTAATGTATATTTTAAACATTAATCTTCATAATATAATATTTATGTAATGTTTTTTTCAATACCTAGTAGTTTTACCTTTTGTAAGGAAAGCAACCTAGATCAAATTTTTCTCTACCTACAATAACTTACAACAACATATTTAAAGTTTAGAAACGATGGTGGTAGGCTTTTGTTATGACACTTTAATGCTAGAAATGAAAGTAATCAATCTATTCGTTTGACTAATGATTTTAAACCTACTCCTGTATAGTTAAATGGGGACTTTTTTTGCTAACATATACAAAACAAAGCTAATAAAGCTTTATAATTGTCATGATCTAGAAGTTTGCAATGGTCTTATGAAGTGGACAACATCCAACCAAATTACATGTATTCATGGGCTATATAAAAGGTAGATATGTGATATATGATATCCCTATCTAAAAATCAAATAATAAATTTTAATCTTTTAAATCACAATTATCCTAATGTTCATAATAAAAACAAAAGACCAATTAAATAAAGACCAATTAAATAAAATTATAAATTAAGATAATTTATTTCTTAAAGAAAATTACAATTTTTTAAGGATTTTAAATTCAATACATATCCTATATTATAAGAACAATATTTGAAACATCTTTGCGGTATTTGCAATAATCCTTTGGATTATGTTAACGAAGTTATATGAGGCATTGTGATGTGAAAAGAGAAATAGAAAAATCAACCGTTGGGATATGATAATAAGTGGGATACTAAGTGTGAAATTGTTAGAAAATTCATTAGGGATGTCTCTAATGAGTTATTAAAATTTGATATCATAAATAGATACAAAGCACCAAATATTGCCAAGTAATTTTTGTATAAGTAAGAAGAAATATAAAAATTTGTAGCTAACTAAACTAGATCATTAGAAATTTGGGATGTAAATTATGACAAAAAAAAAATGATATGTTTAAGAATTGGAAATCGTAATTTGAAAACATTTATAAATTCTTAACACCAAGGAGAAAACTCCAAATTTGAGGACAAAACCTTTCTATAGAAATCATCAATATAAAGGATAAAAAGATCACAAAAGGGAAATCTAAGGACATCAAATTCCCCAAGATTACATTTTTAAATTGGAGGGCCCATTCACTCACTCCAAAGACATAATATTTTCAATTTATTATCCAAGCAAGGTTTCCCCAAACCTTGGATACAAAGCCTCATTGTACTTATTTTTCAAATTGGGGACAAAAATAATGCCTCTAAGTACAACAAGGTTATGATTAGTCTAATTTCAGCGAAAGCTATGTGGAATTCATCCTAAAAGTGCCAATGAAATTTTCATATACGTAACATGTAAACCAATCAAAATACCTTCAATTTTAAAAGAGGTACATGTAAATATTTTGGAGGGAAAATAAAAAATTCTAATTGTATTTTTGACGTATCGTCTTATAGGTTTACTTAAATTTCAAGTGTATGCACTTTTTTCTTCATTCCACATCCAAAGAGTACCTATTATGCATACTTCTCAAAACTATCAATGTGGGCCTTCTAAGAAGTATACATAATGGGTACTCGTTGGATGCTAGTGTCTACAATTGAAATTTGAATAAAACAATAAGTAGATAAGCGAAAAATACAAATGAAAAAGGTAGTTTTCATTTCTGCTCCAAAATTCATAATCATTATTTTATTATTTTAACTATTATTTTATTATTTTTCCTTAGAAGGCTACTTTTAGGCTGAAATTTCCTCTAATGTCCATGCAAAAAAACTAAAGCCTAGGCCAAATTGAGGGTTAGAATTCAGGTATAGAGCACCTTGTTACACTTAGATCATTATGAAGAGGTGTTGCGATAATAAAGTTGATCCTCTTTGTTGCTTCATTGACTTTACAAAAGTTTTTGACATAATGCCCATAATGAAACTTTGGAATAGGTTAGAAGAGATGAAAGTTCTTTTCAAGTTGAGATTTTTTACACTAAGGCTATATGAGAAAATTATTTCCAAGTTTAGGAACACCAAGGGTTAGTAAAAGGAAATAATTACAATATAGGAGTTAATAGAGGCTCACCCCTATCCCCTACCTTTTGTTATATATACATTAATAGGTCACCTAATAATGCTTTGAGGAAACAGATTATGTCAACAAATCATTGGTTTAGTCATCATCCTTCTTTTCTATATTGTTTATAATGTTCTTTTGGTGAGAAGTCCTTGTGATCATAGAAAGAAACCAAGAATCCCAAATTATTTGTACTCTAGTATGGTTTTACTTTTTCAAACTAACAAAGTAAATATTATGATAACTAAATTGAAAAGGACCAATTATGGTGCACTCATATAGAACAAAAACAAATTATATTGATTTTGCATAGATATTTTGAAATATATATATTTATCATAAACTAAACTAGATTTGCAACATTAAAATAAGAATAAATGGAGGGTAGAAAGCTTATCATGGTCTTGAAAATAATTATAAACTAGTTGAAATTCAAATATTAGATTTACGATGAAAATCCTCTTTTGTTACCTTATATGGATATGAAATTTAGGGATGCAATATCTCTATAGAATCACGGATTAAAAAAAAGAATCAAAAGGATTTTATAAATTAAACACCAAAGTTAAAGGAAATACACCTCTCCTACCCTCCCCATAAATGAGAATATTTCATCTAAAGATACAAATATGACAAGGTATCTAATGTACAAGAACAAATCATCCACATGGCTTCCAAATGTTTCTTCAAAGTCTAGCCAAAGCCAACTATGACTAAAAAGGGATGACATGCAACTATTAAATCTTGGTTAAGCCATTAAGAATAAAGGAAGATCTACAAAATAATGATAACATTAGAAATATTATAACATCAAAATTTAAGAAGAAATTGGGATGTGATAAAGAATTAAAGGATAAAAGAAAATTAAGATACTATAAATAGGCGATTAACCCTGATCTATAAAATAAAAAATATCTCCTTATTTTGACTACTGTAAATAAGAGTATTGACATTATTAAAAAAAATAGACTCTCACAAGCTCCATATCCAAACTAGAAATTACACAAATTCTAAAGCACAATGGGTTGGAAAGATATATCATCTTTGTTGCACTATAAAAGTTGAAACGGAAAAAACACTCTCTTCAAATTTGTTCCAAATTCCATTATTAGACCTCAATTTTAGAATATTTTTCACAATATCAACCTCATAACCTTTTAATCCATAAAAACTATAATAATCCTTGAAAATTTACCCTGATGCTTTTTGAGCACATAAACAAGAAATCTAAATAATCTTATAAACTAAATCTAACCTCAATGAACATTATCCATCATCATTATCATTATCATTATTCTTAATCAATCATTATAATTGAAAACTAACCATCACAAATGTAAAGTTACTAATTCACTAACTACATTGTTCTTTCCTATATAAATATGCACATATTCATAACAAAACCATCTCTCTCATTCTACCTACTAAACAAAAATGGTTTTAAGGTATGCCCTTGTATGCATAAATACTGACATATGTATCTATTAGTAAGTAGGCTTTGAAATACATACAAAGTTAGATCTAAGACTTTTGTCATCCATAATGTAGAAGAAAGTCTTTCGGATTAAACACATTGGTAGGATTTGGTTGATGTTTCGAACCAACTAATGTGGTTCATCCTCAGAACTAGGTGAAATCCATCAATCAGAAGGAATAAATAGTAAGGATGCAACATTGCCCAGGGTTAGCCGTAAAAGAGTAGTTGTTGGTGAATTGGTTAATAGGTAAAGAAATTAATTATTAGGGAGTTAGTGGTAAGGGGAAACTAGTTGTTAAGGAATAAATAAAAATAAAATATTGAGTTTTAATATTATCAAATTAATGTAAATTAGTCATTTAATAATAAATTATTTCATTTTATTTGTTATAGGTTGACTAATAAGAAAACTAGACATTATGAATAAAAAATTATTAAATTCAAGTTTATAATATTTTAGAAAGGGATGAATAAGTTCTTCAAAGAGGAAGCCATGCAAAATATATCGAATTAGAGTTAAAGGATAGAAAGAAGAAATATAATACTATAAATTTTATATTGTTACACAAAAAATAAAAATTAATTAAATAAATAAATAAATACATGAATAATTAATTGATAATAATAATAATAATAATTAATAAATAAAAATCAAAATAGGGAATCAAGGAAGAAAAAAAATAAAACAAAACAAAAACTAAATAAATAAATAAATATAAAAATATGGGATCAAGGCAAAAAATAAATAAAATAAATAGAATAAATAAATAAACAAAACAAATCAATCAATAAAAATAAGGGATCAAGGAAAAAACAAATAAAATAAATAAATCAATAAATAAAAAAAGGGAGGAGAGGGGAGAAGAAAGGAATGATGAGTTACGATGAGAGAGCTGGAATCCAACTCTTACTCAATTTCCAACCATCATCCCTATTTATATTATTGGCATGCCTCTCGATCTCAATCGCCTCCCTAAGCTTCTTGTGGTGGAAGTGATCTAGACCTTAGTGATGACTTTGGATTCTTCAATGCAGACATGGTGTTTTGATTTTCTGCATGCTCAGCTAAGGCTGATGAGTGGGAGAAGTTGTGTCTAATGTCTGTAGCATGCTCATTGATTATCTATTTAATAGATCTACCTATTTCTCCAATGTAGGGAATACCGTAGGAGCAGGGAACAAGGTAGGCCCCTTTCGAGTCCTTAGGATCAATAGGGTCTTTAACAGATCTAAGAGAGTTCTTAATGGTCTTGAGTGGTTTGAATGAAGAAGCGATATTAATCTTCTTGAGGATATGGACAATCTTATCTGTGGTTCCTTGGATGTACGGGAGATGAACCTTAGAGATAGGATCATCACGAGAACGCTTAACTCTAGACTCTTTGCAGGCTCTGTGAAAGGCCTTGAGACTTTGAGATCTGCTATACCCTTTATTTCTAAACACTTCAAGAAGATGAGATTTCTCCTTCTCAAGGTGGCTATCATTATATATTCTTAGAGAACGGGTAGCAAGAGTGTTAATAGCCTCAAATTTCTCAGTCGAGAAATGATGAGAACTTGCATGGAGATAATGTTCAGTGTGAGTCTTTTTCCAATAGAATTGGCAACAAGTGGAACCATCACTCATCCTCGAAAGGAGAATGTCGAAAAAGGGAAAGCGACCATCCACCTTAACTTCCGTCGTGAACTTGATGGAGTCAGATTTGGAATTAACATGGTTTAGGAACATGTTAAGCTTCTGCTAACCATGAGGCCAGATGACACAGGTATTATCAACAAACCTATTCCATTTTTTAGGACAAAATTGAGCGGTGGCTAAGGCCTTGATCTCAACATCTTCCATAAACAAGTTTGCGACAATAGGGGAAAGAGAGGAGCCCATCGCAATGCCACAAATTTGCTCATATAAATCACCTTGGAAACTAAAGAAGGTCGCGGTGAGGCAGAGGCTGACTAACTCGACAGTGCCTTTGTCAGTGATGCGATTTATGATATCAATGGCTTCTTGGATGGGGATTTTGGTGTATAAGGAGACAACGTCAAAACTAACCAGCAAATCAACCGGTTCTATTTTGATATCTCTCCACTCTTCAATAAAGGTGGAAGAGCCTTTACAAAAAGGATCAGTGCCCCCAACAAGAGGATAAGCTTCTGAGCTAAGAATTTAGCAACAAGATAGGTGGGTCCACATATTGTGTTAATAATAGGTCTTAGTGGAGCCCTGGATTTATGAATCTTTGGGAGGCCATAGATCCTCGAGGTGAGGGGATTGCTTTCAAAGAGCATATGGGAAGGGGGACTAAGAGACAGGTCTGACTTAATAGTAGTGGCTACCTCCTTTGAGAAGGACTTGATGGGATTGTTCTTAAGCTTGATGTAACTACCATTGTTAGATAGATGGTCTAACATTTTTTGGACATAATCTGACTTATTGAGAATGACAGCAACTCCACCTTTATCTGCTCTAAGGACAACAATGTCAGGGTCATCCATTATGGATTTAAGGTCAAGCAATTCAACCTTGTTGAGGTTTTTCCTAGGGGGTTTATCCTTCCTAAGAACAATAGCGCAATCTTCTCTAATAATTTCCTTAACATTATCCAGAAGGTCCTTAATACAGTACTCAATGCTACAGATAATGTCATCAATAGGAATCTTATTCGGGGCAAGGGAAAAATTGACACCTTATTAAGAAGACTAAAGAATCAAAGATTTTGCTCAAAAAAAATAATCACATTCTTAAAACGTAAAATAGATATTATTATTATTTTTATTATTATCATTATTATCGTTGTTGTCGTCATCGTTGTTATTATTGTTGTTATCATTATTATTATTATTATCTAAATCCAAAACGGATTTAATAATAATAATATTATTATTATTATAATACAATAGATCTATATTATTTCTATTACTAATTAAGTTCTTATCCTTAAATTTAATCAAGTTAAAAGAATATTTATTAAATCTATTATTATTAAAATTGTTCTTCTCATAAAGTCCATTATTTCTATTATGAAGAGATTTATTAAAATTAGAGGTGCTATTGTTATTCATACAATTGATACTCTTAATGTTAAAATTCATATTATTCAAGTGATTATCAAACCTAGAAGAAGGTGTTCCACTAAAACCACAAAGGCCAACAGACTCAAAGCGATAGAGGGAATAGGATTTTGAAGAGAGGGAGCTCGAATGAAGAGGGTCAGGGATAACGGAATTTGGTGATGAAAGGGAGTTGGAATGTAGAGGGTGAGCGATAACGGAAGAGCAAGAAGGGTTTGGGATGGGAGAGTGAGGGGAGGGTGTCAAACTCGAAGAGGGGGGAAGGGTTTCTTACTGTGTTGTTGCCAATGGATCCGAAACATGGTCCAAAACAAGGGACGAGGGGAATCGAGAGGAGGGTGCGGAGCGCAAGGTGTCATGCCCCTACACCTGCGGTAGTCTTTCAACCGCTTATAGCGAGGTGCGGCACCACTGAACACTTTCTTTTCACTAATACTTATGTTCATGGACTATGCCTTAACATTTGATACTTAGTTTTATTTTTCTTCACCAAGTATTATTATTAGCCTTTATACTAATGAACACCCATACGCATTCATTAGCCACAACAATTATAAATATACAACACAATTGCAACATTATAAAGGGAGGGGCAACTCCCTGAATATGAGTCTTGCCCGAATTCAATATATTTTCAATCTTTCATAAAATACAAGTATACCTTGGAAACCCCAAAGTTTTATACTAAGCCAAAATTCCAACTTTGTGTCTTGCCAATGAGTTTCCCACCTCATGGATGCCTTACACGGTGGTCACTCTTACATTCCACACTTACCCAAATTTTCCAACAGGCAACACCTCTGTGTAGCCTCACACGAAACTCCAACCGCAGGTGGGCATCTTCGTTTCACCCCTACCCAAGTTCACTGTCTAGCCTTCACAGTATCCGGCGAGTGCCTTCGTTCACGCTCCACCCGAGTTCGCTAATCGACGGGCGAGCGCCTTCGTGCAACACTCCACCCCCGCTCTTAACCGACGAGGGGGCGCCTTCGTGCACCCTCCACCTGTGTCACAACTGACGGGTGGGTGAGCCTTAGTGCAGACCTCCACCTGTGTTGTCAACTGAACCATTCAACCTTGTGCAACTCGTGCAGTCTGCCAGGCGGGCGAGCGCATGTGCCTCTGTGCGACCTGCGCCTCAAGCTTGCTCCTCCATGCTCAAAACTACACCTCGAGCTCATCCCTTGACTCATCCGAATGCTTGTTGATCGATTTGCTTGATCGTTTTTGATCCCCAACCGTGCCATCCATATATATGGTGGGTGGGCGAGTCGTGCCACCCGACCGACTTGTCACACTTTGTTGGTCGACCCGCCTATCACCTGGGACCACTCACCAACCTTTGCCCACATCGCAAGTTTATGAGGTCGGCCTATGGGTGACTCGCCAACTCGTCGCCATGGTATAAACTTGTGCAGCCAAGACTCTACACGCGCATTATCACATGCTCGCTCGTCTGCCTTAGTCGCAGCTCACTTCTTCGTACTGGATGTGCGTCCTACCCATCACATGGACCGCAAGTCCTTACATCCTCCCCCACCTGAAGTCATTGTTGTCCTCGACAATAAGCCATCCCGGTAACCATCGTGCCACCAAGATCATCATCTCATACTTGGTCCATGATATCGAACAGTCCATACACTACAAACATCCCTGCAATATATGTAAAATAACTGTCTCCATCATGTGTCGTCCCATTCTGTGAACTGTCATCAAATACTCCAACATAATGCCAACATCTCTCTGCACACTTCCGGACCTCATGATTCGAACTAGTCGGGTGATCAGTCCAACTATCACGCTCAAACCATAAGAATGCACATCCTTATGCCTACACCAGTCTTTCTCAGACTCTGCCACATCCTGGACTCACCAAGAATCTCTCCCATGCTCAGGTCCATGGAAACTCCATCCCATCTGCAACATGTCATGATGCTAATGCCAAACCATTCCTGCACCATCTATCATACCTGCTCAACTTGTTTTAAGGACTCACTGCCATGAGCAACTAACAATGAGCCCCATCTTCTATGTCATCTAAGAAGATGTAGAGGGAGTAGAGCCTGAAGGCTCAACCTCACTAATAAGCTTAATCCATCTATGAGGATCCTCTATTTCCATCCTCTGAAGATATGCCACCTAATCCTCCTCATGGACATTCAGTCTCACATAAACATCCTTGTCATCATCATCCTCGACCTCCTCTAGCCTTCTTGACAAATCCAAGATACTATCAGATAGTGTCCTGATAACCAATGACTGCTCGGTAAGCTTTGCCTCAGCAGTAGACAACCACTTACATACATCATCCAATCGCTTCTCATCCTCCATCTGCATCACTGCTAGTTTACAATCAGGCCTTGTCACACCAATGGGTACATCTTCCCTTCCATCGTAAATGTAAAACTTCTTCAAATCTAGAACAATCATAGCATCATATTGTTTCAAGAACTCCATCCCTAGCACAGCCTCATAATCATCAATCCACACTATAGTGAAGTTGACTTTCCCTGTCCACTCACCTAGTGTTGTGTCCACCCTTTCAGCTACACCAAGTACAGAATCAGGAGGAGAATTCACCGTCTTGATTTGTGCCTTCACCGGTACAAATTTTAGCCCAATCCTTCTCACAAAATCTTCACTCATGAAGTTATGAGTAGCTCCACTATCTACCATAGTGAGTACCTCCATACCTTCAATCTTCATCCGAACATACTCCAAATTGTTCCTTTCAGGATCTCTCCGAGAGACCACTTCTGTAGCTGCAGCAGCTCTAAGAATCTACATCATCCACACAGAAGGTTCTTCTTTCTTCATATTAGATTGTGCAATAGCGGCCACTTTCGGTCTATAAGGGAAATTCTTCACCGTATGCGGTTCAGCACAAATCCAACACTTTAGTGGTTTCTTCGTCTTCATCTTCTCATCCAATTTTGAAGCATCATATTTCTTCTTATCTTTCGGTTTATCGAACTTCTTCTTTTTCTCATCAGAAGCTTCGTCATAATGATCCACCAATCGATCCACAACAGCAAAAGCTTCTTCAAGCGTCTTTATTTTCCGCCTCTTCACTTCATTGCATGCCCAAGGTTTCAATCCAATAATGAAGTTGAACACCTTGTCCGTCTCCGCCATGTCAGGAAGTTCCAGAACCACACTTGCAAACTCCCACTGATATGTCTGTAGGTTCCCTGTCTACTTAATAAATTTAATCTTCATCCTTGCTTCCAAGGTTTCATCCTGAGGACTGAAATGAGCCTCCAAATATTTCTTAATATCATCCCAAGAAGTAATGTCATCAGCACTACCATTAGCAATCTGATCCATTCTCCTTCTCCACCACATCTTAGCATTCTTCGTCAAGAATTGAGCAGCCACTTTCGCCTTTGTCTCATCATCGGATAGACCCAAGCGTTCTAAGTATTGCTCCATATCCCAGATAAAGTTACCAAGAGTCTTCGTACTTCTTGTACCATCATAAGATTCTGGTTCCTTGACTTTCACATTAGACACTCCTCCACCTGAGTTATGTCTTACAACCTTCTCTAACACCGCGATCTCATCTCTTGCATCGTCAACAGATTTCTGCAAGTTCAAGATCTCTGCCAGACCTTGATCCCTCGCTTCTCCAATCTCCTTGACTAAATCTTCAAGTTGTGTACACTTAATATCAGTTTACTCGTGTCGAGTCTGGAGTTCATCGAGCTCTTCCCTCATCTACACATTAGCCTCTAGTTCCTTCGTGACAAGAGTCATCTTTGTAGTCCAGTAAGATTCCAATTCCTCCATTCTCTCTAGTATCCTTTCTATGAAAGCATCAGTCGCACTATGGCTAGATTCACCCGATACATCATGAGTTTCACCTACCATCTCTAATTCCTCTTCCCTTCTTTGCGATCTAGTATAGATCATCCACCAGCTTCACCAGTTCCCTGCAAATCGAACCAGTTCTTGTTTCACTTGTATGTGAAACCAACTTCCTTCACCTGCAAGTACCTGTTTCCACTGTCACTACGTCACGAGCAACCCTGCTCTCGATCGCCAGCTTCAACCGTCAGCTCTGATACCAACTACACTTTATAGTGTAGTTGTGTAGTAACTTCAACCTTCAATGCCTGAATCAGCTGCTCTGATACCAATTGTCGTGCCCCTACACCTGCAGTAGTCTTTCAACCACTTATAGCGAGGTCTGACACCACTGAACATTTTCTTTTCACCAATAATTATGTTCATGGACTATGCCCTAAAATTCGATACTTAGTTTTATTTTTCTTCACCAAGTATTATTATTAGCCTTTATACTAATGAACACTCATACACATTCATTATCCACAACAATTATAAATATACAACACAATTGCAACAATATAAAGGGAGGGGCAACTCCCTGAATATTAGTCTTGCCCGAATTCAATATATTTTCAATCTTTCATAAAATACAAGTATACCTTGGAAACCCCAAGTTTTATACTTAGCCAAAATTCCAACATCGTGTCTTGCCAACGAGATTTCCACCTTGTGCACGCCTTGCACGGTGGTCACTCTTGCATTCCACACAGCCAGATTTTCCAACCAGCAACACCTCTGTGTAGCCTCACATGAAACTCCAACTGCGGGCGAGCGTCTTCATTTCACCCCTACCCGAGTTCACTGTCTCACCTTTGCACTATCGGGTGGGCTCCTTTGTTCACCCTCCACCCGAGTTCGCCAATCGACGGACGGGCACCTTCGTGCAGCCCTCCACCCATGTACACAATGGACCGGAAGCGGGCGTCTTCGTGCAGCCCTCCACCCGCGATCTTAACCAACAGGTGGGCACCTTCGTGCAGCCTCCACCAGTGCCACAACCGATGGGCGGGTGCACCTTCATGCGGCCGTTCAACCTTGTGCAGCTCATGCAGTCTGCCTGGCCGGCGGGCACATGTGCCTCCGTGTGACCTGTGCCTCAAGCCTGCTCCTCCATGCTCAAACCTGCACCCTCGCACCTCGAGCTCGTCCCTTGACTCGTCTGGATGCTTGTTGATTGATTTTCTTGATCATTTTTTCTCCCCAACCATGCCATCCATATATATGGCGGGTGGGCGAGTCATGCCACCCGGCTGACTTATCCAACTCGTCCGGGCGACGCCCTCCATACTCGCAAACTCATCCAGCTTTGTTGGTTGGCCCACCTATCACCCGGGACCACCCACTAACCTTCGCCCACATCACAAGTTTATGAGGTCCGCCCGTGAGTGACTCGTCAACATGTCCCCACGGTATAAACTCACCCAGCCAAGACTCTCCACATGCATTATCACATGCTCACTCTTTTTCCTTAGCCGTAGCTTGCCGCTTCGCACCGGATGTGCATCCTTCCCATCGCATCGACCGCAGGTCCATACATCCTCCTCCACGAGAAGTCATTGTCGTCCTAGAAAATAAGCCATCTCGGTAACCATCCTGCCACCAAGATCATCATCTCATCACGATAATCATCTCATCCTCGGTCCATGATATCAGCCAGTCCATACACTACAAACATCCCTGCAACATATGTGAAACAATTGTCTCCATCATGTGTCATCCCATTCTATGAACTGTCGTCAGATACTCCAACATAATGACAACTTCTCTCTGCACACTTCCCAACCTCATGATTCGAACTAGTCGGGTGATCAGTCCAACTGTCACGCTCAAACCATAAGAATGCACATCCTTATGCCTACACCAGTCTTTCTCAGACTCTGCCACATCCTGGACTCACCAAGAATCTTTGCCATGCTCAGGTCCATGGAAGCTCCATCCCATCTACAACATGTCATGATCCTCATGCCAAACCATTCATACACCATCTATCATACCTGCTCAACTTGTTTTAAGGACTCACTACCATGAGCAGCTAACAATGAGCCCCATCTTCTATGTCATTTAAGAAAATGTAGAGGGAGTAGAGCCTGAAGGCTCACCCTCACTAATAAGCTCAATCCATCTGTGAGGATCCTCTATCCCCATCCTCTGCAGATATACCACCCGATCCTCCTCATGGACATTCGGTCTCACATAAACATCCTCGTCATCATCATACTTGACCTCCTCTGGCCTTCTTGACAAATCCAAGATACTATCAGATAGTGTCTTGATAACCAATGACTGCTC
This sequence comes from Pinus tabuliformis, assembly GCA_031772625.1. NCBI lineage: Eukaryota > Viridiplantae > Streptophyta > Pinopsida > Pinales > Pinaceae > Pinus > Pinus tabuliformis. The sequence continues at coordinate 539,542,818 of CM062806.1, forward strand.
AGTAATCTTTGCCTCAGCAATAGACAGCTGGTTACATACATCATCCAATCACTTCTCATCCTCCATCTACATCACTACTAGTTTACAATCTGGCCTTGTCACACCAATGGTTGGAACACCAATGGGTACATCTTCCCTTCCATCGTAAATGTACAACTTCTTCAAATGTGGAACAATCATAGCATCATATTGTTTCAAGCATTCCATCCCCAGCACAGCCTCATAGTCATCAATCCACACTATAGTGATGTTGACTTTCCCGGTCCACTCACCTAGTGTTGTGTCCACCCTTTCAGCTACACCAAGTATAGAATCAGGAGGAGAATTCACCGTCTTCATTTGTGCCTTCACCGGTACAAATTTCAGCCTAATCCTTCTCGTAACATCTTCACTCATGAATTTATGAGTAGCTCCACTATCTACCATAGTGAGTACCTCCATACCTCCAATCTTCATCCGAACATACTCCAAACTGTTCCTTTCAGGATCTCTCCGAGAGACCACTTTTGTAGCAGTAGCAGCTCCAAGAATCTACATCATCCCCACAAAAGGTTCTTCTTTCTTCGTATTATATTATGCAATAGTGGCCACTTTTGGTCTAGAAGGGCAATTCTTCACCATATGTTGTTCAACACAAATCCAACACTTCAATGGTTTCTTTGTCTTCGTCTTCTCATCCGATTTCAAACCATCATCTTTCTTCTTCTCTTTTGGGTTATCGAACTTCTTCTTTTTCTCATCAGAAGCTTCGTTATAATGCTCCACCAATCGATCCACAGCAGCAAAATCTTCTTCAAGCGTCTTTATTTTCTGCCTCTTCACTTCATTGCATGCCCAAGGTTTCAATCCAATAATGAAGTTGAACACCTTGTCCCTCTCCGCCATGTTAGGAAGTTCCAGAACCACACTTGCAAACTCCCACTGATATGTCTGTAGGTTCCCTGTCTACTTAATAAATTTAATCTTCATCTTTGCTTCCCACATTTCATCCTGAGGACTGAAATGAGCCTCCAAAGCTTTCTTCATATCATCCCAAGAAGTAATGTCATCAACATTACCATTAGAAATCTGATCCATTCTCCTTCTCCACCATAGATTGGCATCCTTCGTCAAGAATTGAGCAGCCACTTTCACCTTTGTCTCATCATCGGATAGACCCAAGAATTCCAAGTATTGCTCCATATCCCAAAGAAAGTTACCAAGAGTCTTCACACTTCTTGTAGCATCATAAGATTTCAGTTCATTGACTTTCAGATGAGATACTCCTCCACCTGAGTTATGTCTCATGACCTTCTTCAACACCACGATCTCATCTCTTACATCGTCAAGATATTTCTGCAAGTTTAAGCGCCCTACCAGACCTCGATCCCTCGCTTCTCCAATCTCCTTGACTTCATCTTCAAGTTGTGTACACTTAAGATCAGTGTACTCATGTCGAGTCTGGAGTTCATCGAGCTCTTCCCTCATCTACACATTAGCCTCTAGTTCCTTCGTGACCAGAGTCATATTTGTAGACCAGTAAGATTCCAATTCCTCCATTCTCTCTAGTATCCTATCTATGAAAACCTCGGTCGCATTGTGGTTAGATTCACCTGATACATCATGAGTTTCACCTACCATCTCTGCTTCCTCTTTCCTTCTTTGTGATCTAGTATAGACCATCCACCAGCTTCACCAGTTCCCTGCAAACTGAACCAGTTCTTGTTTCACTTGTATGTGAAACCAACTTCCTTCACCTACAAGTACCTGTTTCCACTGTCACTTCGTCAGGAGCAACCCTGCTCTCGATCACTAGCTTCAACCATGAGATCTGATACCAATTGCACTTTATAGTGTAGTTGTGTAGCAGCTTCAACCTTCAATGCCCGAATCAGCTGATCTAATACCAACTGTCACGCCACTACACCTGTGGTAGTCTTTCAACCGCTTACAGCGAGGTGTGGCACCACCGAACACTTTCTTTTCACCAATACTTATGTTCATCGACTACGCCTTAACATTCGATACTTAGTTTTATTTTTCTTCACCAAGTATTATTATTAGCCTTTATACTAATGAACACCTATACACATTCATTATCCACATCAATTATAAATATACAACACAATTACAATAGTATAAACGGAGGGGAAACTCCCTGAATATGAGTCTTGCCCTAATTCAATATATTTTCAATCTTTCATAAAATACAAGTATACCTTGGAAACCCCAAGTTTTATACTTAGCCAAAATTCCGACTTCGTGTCTTGCAACCGAGTTTCCCACCTCGTGCATGCTTTTCATGGTGGTTACTCTTACATTCCACACAGCCAGATTTTCCAATCGACAACACCTCCATGCAGCCTCACACAAAACTCCAACCGCGGGAAAGCGTCTTCATTTCACCCCTACCCAAGTTCACCGTCTCACCTTCGCACTATCGGTTGGGCATATTCGTTCGCCCCCCACCCAATTTCGCCAACCGATGGGCGGGCGCCTTCATGCAGCCGTCAACCTGTGCACACAACCGACCGGCGAGCAGGTGCCTTCGTGCAACCCTCCATCTGCGCTCTTAACCGACGAGCGGGCACCTCGGTGCACCCTCCACCCGTGTCACAACTGACGGGCGAATGCACCTTCGTGCAGCCTTCCACTCGTGCTGTCAACCGAACCGTTCAACCTCATGCAGCCTGCCCGGCAGGTGGGCGCATGTGCCTCCATGCGACCTGCACCTCAAGCTTGCTTCTCCACACTCAAACTTGCACCTTTGCACCTCGAGCTCATCCTTTGACTCCTCCAAATGCTTGTTGATTGATTTGCTTGATCGTTTTTGCTCCCCAACCGCACCATCCATATATATGGCGGGTGGGCGAGTCGTGCCACCCGGCCGACTTGTCCAACTCGTCCGATCGACGCCCTCCATACTTGCAAACTCATCCAGCTTTGTTGGTCGGCCCGCCTATCACCCGGGACCACCCACAAACCTTCGCCAACATGGAAAATTTATGAGGTTGGCCCGTGGGCGACTCGCCAACTCATCCCCATGGTATAAACTCGCCCAGCCAAGACTCTCCACGCACATTATCACATGCTTGCTCGTTTGCCTTAGCCATAGCTCGCCTCCTCGCATCGGATCTGTCGCACGGACCGCAAGTCCTTACACAAGGGGTCAAGGGGAAGGATTGAAGAGGGACCAAAGTTAATTTCGAGGGCGGAAGGCTGGTTAACCGCGGATGCAATAGCAGGTCCATCTGACAGCGGATCAGAGAAATCTCCACTGGTTAGAATGCTTTTATCAATGAGAGATACCGCCCTACCGATTTCTGATTCCAAGGAATTTTCAATGAGAGATCCACGGATAGAGAAGTTTGCTACTGGGGATGAGGGAGAGATGAAATCTAATGGAGCTTCTAATAAGTTCTAAAGAAATAAATAAATTAGGAAAGTTTGAGATCATTATTCACTAGGATTTCACTGACATTGTTTTAGCAAGAAAGTGTTGTTGCACAGTTGCATAGATGTACCACTTCGCTGACATTATTCTAATATATAAACAACTCAGGAACAATATGTATCTATAATCAAAGTGTTCTCGCTGTTCACAAATCACCCAAAGTTTGTATGTTTGCCATGAGCTTAAGTAGATTGCAGATTCTTCGAATATTTAGGAATTGGACGGACATAGGCACAGTCAAAAAATTGATAGTGCCCATGTCTATCCGATTCCTAAATATTTGGAGAATCTGCAATCGACCTAAAAATACCCGTATTTTTGTAATTGTATTGGAAACGATCAACGTATTTTCCAAAGTCAAAATCTCATAAGTCCGCATTTTCCTTTTTAGATCTAGTATTTGACATCATGCATCTCCCTTCATGCTCGTGGCATGAAATTCTTCAATGGTAAAATCTATATCTATATCTATCTATACTATGTTCTCTCGGCAGATCAACAATTTTATGATTTAAATGAGAGCAAGTTAAACTTTTCTTGATAAAAGAAGCTCCGTTCTAAAATTCTCAAATATCCCCCTTCCTTCCTAAATTCACTAAAAATAAGTGGAAAGAAGGAAACCTGCTATCTCATTATGGTTAAAGTACCAATTAAGATTTCAACATGAAATTTAGAGAGTAGATCCTCTATTTAAATTATTAAATAGAATTGAGCAAGCAAGGGCGATAGTAATAAGATTTCCATGAAAACTCCCAAAGTTGAAATTCCCCGCAAATAATGTGGCAGACTTTCCCCTCATAGCAGCAAATTAAGAAATTGTCCCCTTCTTGCTTTTTGTCCTTTCGAAAACTGCTTCAAAATCATGCTTATTATTTGTTTAAATATATTTTATCTATTCATTTATACCATTAAATACTATTTTGAAACCACTAAATACTATTTTGAATTATTTTGTTAATGCTTTTTTATATTTATATATGTGTTTATTTTGAAATAAGATTTTCAGAATTTTAATTTGAATTTATTTTAATATTTTCTTATATTTATATATGCATTTATTTTGAAATACTATTTTAAGAATTTTATTTAATTCTTAATTAGATGGTACAGATTTAATATTCATAAAATATTACAAAATATTTTGAATAATAGTCTTAAATTAATAGTTTATATTTATTTATAAAGTATTTATGATTTTTTTTTGTTTTTTAATCAAATTAAGTAATTAAAAATATGTCATAATAAACCATGGTATTATAACAGAACTTATTTACAAGTTAAAAATTTTCATAATAATGTGATTACTAATATAGTTATAATAGAAATCTTATTACAAATTTTAAGATATATATATATATATATATATATATATATATATATAACTCTTATATTTATTTTTTTAATAATAATGATAATAATTTAAAAAAAATAAAAAAATTAACTTACTATTTTTTAAAATTTGATAAAGTGTAATAATTAGATAAGTGTTTTGAGATATATTGACATTATAATTTAATTTATAAGGCTGATGTACTATAAACTATATGAAACACTCATTAATGAGTTAAATGTCTTTTAACTTTTAACTAAACACTTTGTTTATTGTATGTTTTAGTGATCATATAACATTTCTTTTACTATGAATTGGAATTTCTCCAAAATAGGTAACTTCCAATACACTAGATATAATATTTTATAGATGTCACTATTGGCTAGATATTTCAAAAGACTTAAACGCACACAACTGAAAAACAAATCATTTACGATTGATAAATTATTCAGAAATTACCATTATTATTGTTTAAAATATAATTTTTAATAAATAAATTTATTTGAATTCTATAGCTCCGAAAACCACATATTATACTTCTGAAGCGAAAAGATCTCTATCAAATTTTAGTCAAAATTGTTTCAGAAAATTATACCAAACAGTTAAAACTACATTATTTGACACGGTGTATAAGCTGCCAAGACTGTTATCGTTTTTATTGCATTCTAAAATTATTGACATCGTTAATCGTGAATAGCAAAATAAGGTTCTCGCCTCCAATGGTCGAACGGTACGTAAGAAGTTGGCGGCGACGACACGAATTTATTATTACAGAATTCAGAGAAGCAGAAACAATTACTCAAGAAGAAGGATGTTGCAGATGTGTCGTACAGTTTAAGAATCAATAATAAATTATTTGCTGAATTACGTGATAATCTGAAAAGTAATACGATTTGTTTCCACATATGATCTAGATGCAATATCCGTCTGTTAAATGTGTGATTTTTAGAAATTTTAGAAATTTTAAATTATAAGATGATTTAAAAGGTCACGGATTCAATGAACAACGGTGAAATAACAAGAGTGTAAACGTGCAAAATGGTAATATTAAATAAATTAACGGGATTAAATGATAATCGAAAATGAGTTAGGTTGCCAAAATAGATTTATCTCAATCAAAACTCATAAATCTTATAAATCCTCAATTTCAAACAATCCTACCATATTTTTACAAAATTATATTTATGGTTTAAATTTATAATTAAAAAAAATCTGTACGAAATTTTTAACAAAAAACAACCATAAAAAGGCAAAGCCCCTAATAGTTAAACTTGACGAGATTCGCCGTTTTTGAAAAAATAACATAATTACAGCTTGAGATAAAGATGGGCATGTGTTACTGTGGATAAGATGAAATGACAACGATTAGATTGATGCGATGGACAAAGTCTAACCTGCTGCTATGCGAAGCTGGCTGCCGCAAGTGCGCCCGCCATCAAACTATTTGTCCAATTACATGACAGACATGGCACGCCAAATTTTCTGGCAACCTTCAACGAGGATGAGAAATATGTAATCGTACGTCCCTAGGTTTGAACAATTCCTAGTATTTCGTTGACGCCAGGAATTTGCAGTCAATTTAGGATCGGAAAATCACAGAGAATTCTTACGCTTTTGCAACCATGTCAAAATTTCAAAATTCAAAATCAAACGTGCGTGTTTCTGCAAATTATCATATCCACACAGCACCACGCTCTAATCTATGTTATATATAGCCACATGATCTGTGTATACATACCTACTTGCACATATGTAAAACTGCTGAAGCTAAGCCCTCGTTAGCCCCCCTGGTCTTCACTTGATCACGACATTGCAATTCAGAAATCTTAGAACTGTAGTTGAAACTCAGAAATTGTTAGAATGTTATATCAGATGATGCACCCGTATAGGATGAGGGTAATTCCTTCATGTTTGACAACTTCAAGCTTCGATGGTACTCTTCTGCATCAAGAATTCCGGGCACCAAAACCAATCAAAATCAATTCGAGTGGGATTCATCACACCGGACTACTTGCCGATATGTGGCGAGATATCCAAGGAGCAAACTGGTGGAATGGGTTATTAAATCCAATCAATCCACTTTTGAAAGCGGAGATACTTAGATATGGTGATTTCGCACAGTTATGCTATGATGCATTCGATAGTAAAGTTTGCATGAGTTCTTATGGTGGGTGTAAATACAGCCCTGATGAAATATTTTATAGTAATTATAACGTGGCCGGTAATTGGCAAGCTTACTACGGGTATCGAGTCACCAAGTATTTGTATACTGAGACTGATATTATATTGGGGAGCCAGACAGAGCAATCTATTTGGATTGGCTTTATTGCTGTCTGCACAGATGCTCAACAAATACGAAGAGCGGGCCGGAGAGATATTATAATAGCGTGGAGAGGAACCCAAACATCTCAAGAATGGATACAAGATCTCACCGATTTTTTAGTTCCTGCTCGATTATCAACTACTAATGGTCTCAACGAGAAGGGCGTCCGAGTAGAGAAGGGATTTCTAAATTGTTATAATTCTACAGGAAAATCTGCTCGTTCAGAAGTTATAAGACTCTTACATACAAGGACGAGGCCTTGAGTGTTACTTTATCTGGGCACAGTTTAGGAGATGCTCTCGCAACCTTATGCTCATATGATGTTAAACAAATTCTGAACTTACATTCACCAGCACGCCCTATACCTGTTACTGTGTTTGCATTCGCCTCTCCACGCGTAGGGAATAGAGCCTTCGCCCAAAGAATGGAAGAACTTGGCGTTAAGGTGCTTCGTTTGGTGAATAAGAACGATATTGTTCCCAAATTTCCTGGACTTATTGTGAATGAGAGTTCATGGGGATGGTTCAGAAAATTGTTGAATTGGCTTCCCTGGGCGTATTTTCATGTGGGGGTCGAAGTTATTTTGGACAACAATAACTCCCCCTTTTTGAAACATACCTGCAATCTTGTTAACGCGCACAATTTAGAGGTGTATCTTCACCTGATCGACGGTTATGTAGGAGAGGGTAAACGTTTCATATCTTCTGGAAGAGACCCTGCTCTTGTCAATAAGAGCTGCGACTTACTGATCGAAAACCTTGGCATTCGTCCTCATTGGTTCCAGCAGCAACACGAAGATGGAATTTGCAAGGCTGAATATGGCTACTCTAGTATTCCCGAAACCCCATGAAGAAATCGTATCGGGCTGTTTCCATGATGTATATGGCCTTTGTTAGCTGTATTTGTCATAGAATGAGGTTGTCAGCCAATCAGTGATCTGTTAGCGAAAAAGTGGTTAGTTGATCATGCAATCCAATTCCAATCATATGTGATCATAAAATAGATAATGCAAATCAAAAGTCCATTGTGATTAGGGCACAGGAATATGTTGGATGAGCATAATAGTATCTATTATTTCATCATCATCAATTGAAACGGCTGTGGATGCTAAGGCTGTGGGGCAAACAATATGCACTCACGAACAGAGTAATCAATGCTTGTTATATGACAAACGTAAGGCTGCACCGTAAACAATATGTATTTTAACGTAGTGTAACTGTTGGGAATTTTTAATGGAGAAAATATCAAAAACCAAGATTCACTCACACAGAGGCAATGCTCTGTTTCTACTTTTCCAGGATCATTTGTGCTCAGGCAAGACTTAAAAAAAATTTCACTGAGAGGCAGAGTATTTCACCACCATAAAAACATTCTATTCCTTAAAAACTGATACAAAGATTTACCACTGTAAAATCCCTTTTATATTCACTGCTGTGAAAAACAACTTACTGGTGTAATAAAAGTTTACATAATTTTACTCCTGTAAATAAAAATTACACAAGCTTACAAAAATTCGTTCCACCATTTTCTTTATGCACTGCTGTGCAAAACCACACATTTTGCACACATGGTTTTTCTTACTCCTCTGTTTTTCAATGCCTCACAAAACATTACAAAATATATTTGTGCACTGTTGTGCATACATCCTCTGGTTCTGCTGCTGGGAACACCAGATTTATGTTTCTCCCATGTGCCATACACACAATAATAAAAGTCAACTCTTAAAAAACATGGAGCACATTGGCTCATATACATATGAAACTTTAATACAAAACATGCCTATTAAAAACATACAACTAACACACATAAAAAAAACTTTACGTGCCGTAAAAAAACATGAAACATATACCATATGGGACATATGCCCATAACCAAAATTAAAGCCCTCCACCAAAAAAAACTACGAACATCATTAAAGACATTTAATTCCCTTTTCGGGGGTCAACAGCAAATCTTGAATTTTACTCCACGCATGAGCTTTAATGTTTTCCGTATGCAGGTTTGGGCAATCAACGGACGAAAAAGGTGGAGTAGATCGAACGGAGGAGGAGAATATCGGAAAGCCAACATATGCTGAACATTAACTCCCGAGATTCTTACGTTGCGTTACGTCAGGGCTGAACCACGTGTCGGCTCCAAATTATATCAGAGCTCCTTGCCGGATTATTCCTTCGTCGGCAAATCGCTCCGAGAAAATCCGGTGAACGGTTTCTGGCTTGGTTCACGGTTTCTGATGGTCTGCGTTGAAATTAGATTTCAACACTCCCCTTTAATTTCAACAGCTGGGCATTCGGTCATACCGAGACAGTTCCTCAAAAATTCAAAGCTCTTCTGATCCAGTGGCTTTGTCAAGATGTCTGCTACCTGTTCTTGAGTCCTGCAATGTTCTAGGACAATTTCTCCATTGTTCACCAATTCTCTGATGTAGTGAAACCTGGTATCAATGTGTTTCGTTCTCTTATGAAACACTGAATTCTTTGACAATGCAATAGCTGAGCTATTGTCACAAAAAATCACTGTCGCTTTTGCCTGCTCTTGGCCTAAGCTTCTCAACATTCTTCTCATCCACACTGCTTGACATGCTGCTACTGTAGCTGCCACATATTCAGCCTCTGCTGTAGACAATGCTACAATGGACTGCTTCTTAGAAGCCCATGAGATGGCTCCTGAACCCATATTAAAAACATAACCAGAAGTGCTCTTCCGATCATCTACACTTCCAGCCCAATCACTGTCAGTGTATCCAACCAAATCTGAATGTTCTGAGGCATGATATAAAATTCCAAACATTTTGGTACCTTTGACATACCTCAAAATTCTCTTTGCTGCCTGCCAATGTGCCTCCTTTGGCCTCTCCATGAACCTGGAAATTAAACTAACAACATACATTAAATCAGGCCTAGTTGCTGTTAAATACATAAGGCTGCCCACAATGCTTTTGTACAGGCTAGGATCAAAATCCTTGTTGCTGTCCTCTCTGCTGAGCTTTAATCCCATCACTGTGGGAGTGATTGCTGCCTTGCATTCTTCCATCTTAAATCTGCCCAAAACTTGATTTACATATCTTGCTTGAGATATAAAAATTCCTTTTTCATTTTGATCTACTTCTATGCCTAAGAAGTATCTCAACAAACCCAAGTCAGTCATTTCAAATTCATCCTTCATGACTGATTTAAAATTCTCAATAAGATAAATATCATTTCCAGTGAAAATAACATCATCTACATACAAGACAACAATTAAAATTTTACCATCCTTTTCCTTGATGTAGACTGTGGGTTCTCCTTCACATTTGTCAAATTCATTATCCAATAGATATGAATCTATCCTGCTGTACCATGCTCTTGGCGCTTGCTTCAGCCCATAAAGAGCTTTCTTCAATTTGCACACTTTGTGCTCTTCACCTTTCTTCTCATATCCGAGAGGCTGTTCCACATAGACCTCTTCCATTAACACTCCATTTAAGATTCAATGCTGATTTCACATCCATTTGGTAGACTTTCCATTTGTTTTGTGCTGCTATGGACAACACTGCTCTCACGGTTTCCATTCTTGCAACCGGGGCGAAAGTCTCCTCATAATCTCTCCCATACTGCTGCTTGTAGCCTTTGACAACCAGCCTTGTCTTGTGTCTTTCTATCTTGCCTTCAGCATTGCTCTTGGTCTTATAGACCCATTTCACACCAATGACTTCTTTGCCTTTTGGTAACTCAACCAAATCCCATGTTTTGTTTCTCTCTATGGCATTCATCTCCTCATCCATAGCTTCTATCCATTTCCTATCTTTGATTGCATCCTCGAAATGAATAGGATCATCAACATGACAATACAAGGCAAATAAGGAATTCATTCCTTCTTCATAAATCTCACTTAAATTTCTAAACTTCTTACTTCTTTCACTTGGTGTGCAAGTGCTTGATGATGCACTTGAGTTTCCTCCTTGTGGTGTGCTTGGAGAAGCACTTTCATTTATCCTCAATGGTGTCCCTTGTTGTCCTTGTGTTGGCGCTGTTGTTTGGGGATGCATTTCAGCCACCTCCTCTTCATCTTCATCATGAGACAAATAGCTCTTGACATTCACTGTTTTCTCTATGCTTCCATCCCAAGCTTCTTCATCAATGAATTGAACATCCCTGCTTACAAAGAACTTCTTGGTAGATGGAATGTACAGCCTGTAGGCTTTGGATTCATCACTGTATCCAATGAAGATGCATTTCTCCCCTTTGCTGTCCAACTTCCTCCTTAGCTGATCTGGAATGTGTGCATAGGCTACACACCCAAAAACTCTCATGTGGGTGACTCCTTGCTTTCTCCCACTCCATGCCTCTTCTGGCACTTTGTTCATGACTGCCTTTGTAGGACACCTGTTCAAAATATAAACTGCACAATGTACAGCTTCAGCCCAATACTCATTCGGCAAATGCTTTGCCTTCAGCATGCTCCTCGCCATATCCATGATGGTTCTGTTTTTCCTTTCAGCAACTCCATTTTGCTGTGGGGTGTACCGAGTTGTGAACTGTTTATGTATTCCATTTTCTCTACAAAACTTTATGAATTCATTTGAGATATACTCACCTCCTCTATCAGTTCTCAATACTTTTATATGCAGCCCGCTTTGGTTCTCCACAAGTGCTTTGAAATTTTGGAATTTCTCAAAGACTTCACTTTTGTTCTTGAGGAAATATATCCAAGTCTTTCTTGTAAAATCATCAATGAATGTCAAGAAATATAGGCTGCCAGCTAATGATGGAGCTTGCATTGGTCCACACAAATCTGAGTGGATAATCTCTAAGGGTGCCTTTGCCCTTATACTTTTCCCTGATGGAAAACTCTCTCTATGTTGTTTTCCCAATATACAACCTTCACAAAGGCTGTTCGGCTTCTCTATCAATGGTAATCCCTTTACCATTCCTTTTCTGCTCAATAAGTTTAGACCTCCAAAATTTAGATGCCCGAATCTCAAGTGCCATAACCAGTTCTCATCCTTTGGCACGCTTTGGAAGGCCTCTTGGGTGACTGCTGCAATTTCACCTTTGTTTTTCATGTCTGCCCTGATCCGGAGAGGGAACATCCTGTTCCTTGTCATCTTCACTTCAGCAATGCATCTTTTGCTGGGTGGTATGTCCATAATGGTGCACACATCATTTACAAAGTAAACATTGTAGCCCTTTTGGATAAGCTGTCCAACACTCAATAGGTTACATCTCATTCCGGGGACATAGTAGACATCTGCTATGGTTTTCCTTTCTCATTGCTTTGTAAATATTTTTACCTCCCCTTTTCCCATAACAGACACTTTACTATCAGTTCCTAGTGTGACCTCTGATTTCAAATTCTGATTTAAGGCTGAAAAGAGGGCTATATTCCCTGTCATATGGTTGCTGCAACCTGAGTCTAAAAACTATATGTCTTCACTATGTGTTTCAGCCATGTTACAAGCTAACATGACATTTTCTTGACTGCTGTTTTCTCTTGTAATATTTGCATTTTGTCTGTAGTTCATATCATGTTGTTTCTTTCTACAATCACTTGCATAATGTCCATACTTTTTGCAATAATAGCATTGAACATTAGATTTATCATACCTTTGTCCTTGAGCCTGATACTGATATCTTTGTTGGCTGCTGCCTTGACCTTGGTTTTTATTTGGACTGCTGCCTCTTCCTTGTGCATTTGATGGGCTGTTCCTTCCACCTCTGTTCTGGCTTCTGCCTCTTCCTCTTCAGTTTCCTCTGCCTTGACCTCTTCCTCTTCCAAAGGACATCTGGGTCTTGAAGGCTTGCTCAAGAGATGAGTTTTCATTCCTACTCAACCTCTGCTCATGTGTTATCAGTGATGCATGTAGCTCATCAACTGAATAGTTTGAGAGATCCTTTGTCTCTTCAATGGTGGTGACTATGGCATCGAACCTTGAGGGTAAGACCCTCAATATTTTCTCCACAATCCTTCTGTCTTCAATGGTTTCTCCATGAGTTCTCATTTGTGTGATTACACCAATCACATGAGTGAAGAATGAGTCAATGTTATCTGACTCCTTCATGTTCAGATTCTCAAAATCCTTCCTCAGCAATTGTAGTTTTGTTGTCTTCACTCTTTCCATGCCTTGATAGGCTGTCTTGAGGGTTTGCCATGCTTCATTTGATGTTTTAGCTGCTGCTATCCTTGGAAATATACTCTGGTCTACTGCTAGATGCAACAATAAAATGGCCTTTGCATCCTTCTTCATATTGCTCTTCAGCTGATCTCTCTCTCCCTGAGTTAGTGCATTGAACTCATTTTCATCTGCTACTTCTTCAAAACCATGTTCAACTATTTCCCATAAATATTGAGAGGCAAACAGGGTTGTCATGGTTATTGCCCAATAGTCATAATTTTTCCCATTAAACTGTGGGAGCTGGGTACTAAACATACCCATACCAGTGCTTGTGCTAGCCATTCCTTGACTGTGTATTTAAAAAAATGACTGTTTCTTTCAGCAGCAACACAAAGAAAAAACTTTGAGAAATACCTGACCCCTTCGTTGTCTGAGTCTTCTGTCTGCCTGAGAAGTTTTGCTGCAGCAACAACCTTCTCCCTTCAGCTTCTTTAACTTATTTAAAGAGCCTAAGCCAGCTCTGATACCACTGTTGGGAATTTTTAATGGGGAAAATACCAAAAACCAAGATTCACTCACACAGAGGCAATGCTCTGTTTCTACCTTTCCAGGATCATTTGTGCTCAGGCAAGACTTAAAAAAAAATTCACTGAGAGGCAGAGTATTTCACCACCATAAAAACATTCTATTCCTTAAAAACTGATACAAAGATTTGCCACTATAAAATCCCTTTTATATTCACTGCTGTGAAAAACAACTTACTGCTGTAATAAAAGTTTACATAATTTTACTGCTGTAAATAAAAATTACACAAGCTTACAAAAATTCGTTCCACCATTTTCTTTATGCACTGCTGTGCAAAACCACACATGGTTTTTCTTACTCCTCTGTTTTTCAATGCCTCACAAAACATTACAAAATATATTTGTGCACTGCTGTGCATACATCCTCTGGTTCTCCACGGTGCTGCTGCGAACACCAGATTTATGTTTCTCCCATGTGCCATACACACAATAATAAAAGTCAACTCTTAAAAAACATGGAGCACATTTCCCGTGGCTCATATACATATGAAACTTTAATACAAAACATGCCTATTAAAAACATACAACTAACACACATAAAAAAAACTTTACGTGCCGTAGAAAAACATGAAACGTATACCATATGGGAGATATGCCCATAACCAAAATTAAAGCCCTCCACCAAAAAAAACTACGAACATCATTAAAGACATTTAATTCCCTTTTCGGCGGTCAACAGCAAATCTTGAATTTTACTCCACACATGAGCTTTAATGTTTTCCGTATGCAGGTTTGGGAAATCAACGGACGAAAAAGGTGGAGTAGATCGAACGGAGGAGGAGAATATCGGAAAGGCGACATATGCTGAACATTAACTCCCGAGATTCTTACGTTGCGTTACGTCAGGGCTGAACCACGTGTCGGCTCCAAATTATATCGGAGCTCCTTGCCGGATTATTCCTTCGTCGGCAAATCGCTCCGAGAAAATCCGGTGAACGGTTTCTGGCTTGGTTCACGGTTTCTGATGGTCTGCGTTGAAATTAGATTTCAACAATACATGCTATATAAGTTTGGGATATACTCTAGGAAGTATTTAGACCTACATGTCATTATATTGATTGATTGTTAGGTTTTACATTATGTAGCGACAATTATAATTTAAAACTATGAATATAGTGTGTTGGGTATTTAAATATGTATTAATAAATAAAGGATGTTAATCTCATTTAATAAAAAAATATCTAAATTTTAAACAAAATCATTTTCCAGTAAAGTGGAAATTTTTTTTATTAATAAATAAAGGAGATTAATTAAATTTTATAGAAAAATATTTAAATTTTAACCAAAATCATTTTCCATTAAAGTGAAAAAATCTATTACAATTAAAGGGATATTTAATTATTAAATCTGAATTAAATAATCAGGAATAAAGCAAAATTTACAAATTAATGAAAATATTAGAAATATTATAACATCAAAATTTAGGAAGAAATTATGATAAAAAATTAAAGGATGAAAGATGATTAAAATACTATCCAAAAGTGATTAACCTTCATTTATAAAACCAAAAATATTTATGTATTTTGACTAGCATAAGTAAGACTATCGACATTGTTAAGATAGCAATTGATTCTCAAAAGCTTCATAATCAAAGTAGGCATTATACAATTTCCAAAGCACCATCGATTGGAAAAATCCATATCTTTATAGCACTAAGAAGGATGAAGATGAAAGCTAAATTTTTCTTTAAATGTCTTCCAAAAGCCCATATTAGACCTCAATCTTAAAATATTTTTCATAATATCAACCTTCATAACCTTCTAATCCATTAAAACTATGGTGATCATCTAAATAATCCTCTAAATTAATTGTAAACTCAAAGAATATTAGCCATCATCATTATTATCATTACCATCAACAATTATACTTTTTTTTTTATAAGCTTGGCAGGACTACATCTTCAACGTGTCAAATATATCAGGCGAATATGGAGAAAATTGAACTGGTGACTTCACATCAAGGAGTTTCGTAACTCATGACACAACATCTTCAACGTGTCAAATATATCAGGCGAATATGGGGAAAATTGAACTGGTGACTTCACATCAAGGAGTTTCGTAACTCATGACACAATCACCGTCTATCCAAAACCCCATGGACTTTCCATTATCAACAATTATACTTAAAAAAATAACCATCATACTAATTAACTAACTTATCCATTAATTTTAGCATTTTTTTATAAAAATTTCACCATGTTCAAAATATAATCTCTTTTTTTATTCTTCCTACTAAATAAAAATGTTTTTAAGATATAACCTTTATAGGGATAAATCCTATTAATAACTATAATTTGAAATACATGAAATACATACAATATTCTAAAAGTAAATAAACATTAAAAAAATGAGAAATCTCTATTCCTTAAATTTTCACCAACATTGTATACATCTATAACAAGGAAATGTTGTTACTCAATTTCTCCATGCTTATCAATTGTTAAACCAACCGATAATACCACTTCTTAAACCATATTCAAATACATAAAAGGCTCACTAACCATATTCTTTAGCTTTAGTTGTATGCCTTTATTCCTCAACCCTAGCATTTATAATCAAACTGGTTTCGCTGAACCTCAAGTCATCATCCTATGTTGGTATTTTTGTTGTTGTGCTATAAATGACCATCCGAACTCAAAATCTACGGAGCCCTTGTTACTCAATTTCTCCATGCTTATCAATTGTTAAACCAACCGATAATACCACTTTTTAAACCATATTCAAATACATAAAAGGCTCACTAACCATATTCTTTAGCTTTAGTTGTATGCCTTTATTCCTCAACCCTAGCATTTATAATCAAACTGGTTTCGCTGAACCTCAAGTCATCATCCTATGTTGGTATTTTTGTTGTTGTGCTATAAATGACCATCCGAACTCGAAATCTACGGAGCCCTCCTTTTCCTTTTTAGTTCTAGTACTGCATCATGAACATCTCCCTTCATACTTGTCGCTCTAGTTCATTGTAACAAAATTCCTTAATAGATAAAAAAAAATGGTGTGTTCTCTTACATGCCAACAATTCCACGACTTAGATGAAAGCAGGTAGAAGTTGTCCAGAGCATAGAATCTCCGTTCTGGCTTCTAAGCGATCTCTATTCTTTCCTGAATTCACTAAAATTGGTGAGATGTGGAAAACCCGCTATCCCATACTTGTTAGATTACCAAATGAGATTTCAACGTGAAGCTCACATAACCTAGATCTTCTATCTAAACCATTAAGTGAATTGAGCAAGCAAGTGCGATGGTAATAGGACCTCCAAGATAACAGCCAAAGTTTAAACTGGCCCTTTAAACAAAAAAAACCGACCCCCTTGTTGCTTTTATTGTTTGTGAATACGGGTTGAAATCATCGTTCTTGATTAGTTGGATATAAATTATTTATTATTTTTTATTGATATTATATTTAGAAAAGAAAAAAATTGTTATTATTTATTCCATATATTTATATGTTTATTTTGAAAGTTTTTAGAATTTTAGTGTAATTCTCCATAATTGTTAAATAAATGGTAGGATTTAATCTCTATATTATATTTTTAAATATTTTTGGTAGTTGTTAATCATTATAATTATGATATTTTATTAAAGTGGTTATTTAAAAAAATGTAATCATAAACTATAGTATTGTAAAAAAGCCTATTTACAACTTAAAAATCTCCATAATAAAATAGTAGTGAATTTACATCATAAAATACATATATAAATTAATAATAATAATAATTTTAAATTAAAGTTATAATTTAATTATTTTTTAAGAATTTCTTTAACCTTAAAAATGTGAGATTTTTTATAAGTGCTTAATGTATATAGACACAATTATTTATTTATATGGTTGAGTTAATTTAAATTATATCTTATAAGTGCTTAATGTATATAGACACAATTATTTATATATATGGTTGAGTTAATTTAAATTATATCAAAAGAAGATTAGTGGATTAATTTACTTGCATGTTTTTTTTTAGCTCTTTTGGTCTCCACTACTACAAAAGATACAACATTTCATAGACACCACTAGCTGGACAAATATAACATGCTTTAAAATACTTGAACCCACACAATTAGCAAAACAAATTGTTCACCAAACCAGTTAAACAAACATCATTAGTAATAAAACCAACAGAATCGCATTACCAACAAGCACAGTAGTAATTATTAGATGTACAAGAGATACTTGAACCCACACAATTAGCAAAACAAATTGTTCACCAAACCAGTTAAACAAACATCATTAGTAATAAACACAATCGCATTACAAGTAGTAATTATTATATGTATAAGAGTTATTAGATGTCTAAGAGAAATTCAATATTAATTATTATATAATTATAATAATTAGGTTTTATAATATTAAGTTTAAAATATAAGATTTTAATATTGAGTATAATATTAGGGTTTTAGTATTGGGTTTTAATGGTGATGATGATGATGATGATAGTGGTTAACGTCCACTGAGATCAAATTGGTCTATCGGACCTATAATTTTCTTATTTTTTAATTGTTTGGCTCCTTGTCTTTCTTGGCAAGATTGGTCTTGTAGCTTTTTTTTTTCTCTACGGTCTTCCAGCTTCCTTTATCTTGCATCTCCTTCATCTCTTCTGGTTCTTTGGACATTGGTGTCTTAGCTTCGTGATCTATTTTGTTCGTCCTTTTGAAGATAGTCGGAGAAGAAGTTTGGTCTGGGAGATCTGATTTGTTGTTAAATGTAGATTTATTTTGTGGGGCATTCGAATCTTGATAACTGTTGATGCTTGAGGGGTTGTAGAGTTCACTTTTTTGTTGTTGGGCAGGGCTTTCTCCCTGCTTGTCTTGAGAGTTGTTTCTTTCTTGCCTGATTTCTTGTGATTCAGAGTTTTTTCTAGAGTATTCTTCTTTGATGACAGTGTAGTGTTCTTTTTGTGCTCCTTCCCACCATGTAGATCTGTGATGGTTTTTTCTAGCAGAATTTTTCTGGGAGGCTTTTGTGCAATTTTTGGCTATATGGCTTGTCTCAAAGTAGGATCGACATCAAAAGAGGACACTTTCATAATCGAGTTTCTGGTTCCACACATAGTCTTTACTTGTTAGGTTTATTTCAGCTGGGAATCCGGCATTGAAGTCCATTTCCACACAAATGTGCGCATAGGTGGTTTTGGCATATTCCTCTGTTTCTGGGCACCTGCAGTAAAATTTCCCAATTGCATTTCCAATGGCTTTTAGTGATGAGAGATTCCAGAGATGCAAGGATAGGCTTGGCAATCTCACCCAAACTGGTGCTGAGATTATGACTGCTATTGAGGGATCGAATGATGGGTTCCATGGCTTTATGAATAGGCCTAAGTTTTCCCAAAACCAAGGGGTGGAACCTAGAATACATTGTCTGCTTTCATGATTTTCAAAATCTACTATAAAGAAACCCCTAGCACAAGGGTAGATATTAATTTCATAAAAAATGACAGGCTTCCATACCTTTGAAATCCAATTGTGGAGAGCTGTCAGCCACAGCCAAAAACCATTGAACCGACAGATTAGGGCACTTTTAGAAAACTTCAAAGCCTCATCATGTGAGGCCTGGACCACCTGGACAGTGGGAGCTGAGGCTTCACTGACGATATGAGCATGTGCTTGCTCCCTCCAGAAGCGGACAAAACTGAGCCAGCAACTATTTTCGCGAAGCTGGGAGGCTTATTTTACTTGCCCGTAGAACCCAGCCGCAGAAAAATAAGACAGAATATTAGATCTAGAACCCAGCTTCAGAAAAATAAGGCAGAAAATTAGATCTAGATCTAGATCTTATGGATATTTTCATGGTAAGTAAACATAAATAAAACATTCAAGAAAATGAATAAATTTCAATCAAAATTATAACCATAAATTTTTTTTGTTATTTAATAAATTATTTAAATACTATTCTTAATATTCTTAATAAAATGATTAAACTTTAATATTAACATCAAATTATTAGATGTATTAATATTAAGTTTAAATTTATTAATATTAACTTTGATTTTAATATTAAAATTAAACCAAAACACTATACTATTAAATATAAGCTTAAAATCAATATTATTAAATTTAATATTAAAAAAATATTAAAGCTAATAGTAAGAAAAATAAACATAATATTAATATAACCTAAAAGCTAATATTGAAATGTGAAACTTGGTCAGAAATCATTACTGAATTCCCTAAATCGTAGAGACTATAGGAGTCTTCCTGCTTGAAAATAATATGGGTAAGTTATCTTTGAATAAATCAATATACACGCCAGACAAGGGAACTATATGGAGAGGATGTTAGTATCTTAATAGTACAACAAACAGTTAATCAGTTAATATTCCCAAGAATTATAGATAGAGGTTGTTGGTATCTTAATAGTATTGGAGAAATCTGTGTGCCATCATATAATATGGGTAAGTTATCTTTGAATAAATCAATATACACGCCAAACAAGGGAACTATATGGAGAGGATGTTAGTATCTTAATAGTACAACAAACAGTTAATCAGTTAATATTCCCAAGAATTATAGATAGAGGTTGTTGGTATCTTAATAGTATTGGAGAAATCTGTGTGCCATCATTCTTTACTTGTAATACCACTCTTACTTTCTTGAGGCTGTTAGTATCTTAATATTATTGGAAAAATTTGTGTGTCATCATTTTTTACTTGTAATACCACTCTTACTTTCTTTAGGTTGGGCTGTTATATAAAAGTGATTATATTTAATATTAATACTAATAATTGATTAGGAGCAGGACTCTAACTTTGCATGTTTTATTACGTGAATATATGTGTTCGTTTTTAATGAGATGAAAAAATATATTTTGAATAATAGAATTAATTATAGGTTTTAAGAAATTCGTATTATAGATCTTATTATTTATGTAAAGTGTTATTTTAATTTATATGTAGGTTATCTAGTGGGTTAGTCTTATTAATAATCTAAATCAATATGAAATGTTAAAGACATCTATAAAAATAGATGACTAAGTAGCTATCCAAACTATTGTAAGAATAATTATTTCACGTCGTTTTACAGTGTCGCCGCACACCGCCATGACGCTTCAAATTCCAAACAGTCACCGTCGCCTGATCACATCGCCTCATCTCGTCAGATTTGAAAGGAAAACACTGATTAGAATGTGAAGAGGCAGCACTCCCTAGAAAATTATTTGTTTAATTGATGTAACCGACTTAATTTGTGCTGTAAATAGAAGGATCATCGAGAGGCATGCATCATCCACTCTAGGATTTCCTTCTTGTTTGTGTAATTCAGCAGCTGTAGTTGAGATTTGTTGAGTTCTTGGTCTGCTCTATTTCTTTCATCTGGTATCCTAGCTTACGCTAAGAGAAATATTGAATATGTTCCTGTGTGAGGTCGACATTTCTGCCATTCCAAGGGTGTCGTTCTTTGAAGAGTGTTGTTGTATTATTTTACTTGGAGATTCACATTTTCTTATAGTTTCCTTTTATCTGTTTTCTCACCTTCACTAAACATCTACTTGGAAGACAGAGCAGTTCGGTGGAACAGTTCAGGTGAGCGTTCGGTCACGTTAAGAGATTCGCGAGACACCTTTTTGATCCATTAGATTAGAAGGAATCAATATGTGGCTATGACAAGTCTCGTTTCAAAAGGGACCAGAGCAATTCGTTGAAGGTCAAATATGCAAATGTGATGTGGGTAATTTTTTTCTCAAATCCCTTTGTAAATTTGAGAGGGAGTATTGTTTCAAGTCATATTGAAGGTTCGAATTTAATTCCAACTGTAACAATGAACAACTGGACAAGAATTTGATCCGCAGTAAATACTCGAGGTTGTTCAGTGCAGCAAAGTCGCCTTTGATATTTTTGCACATAAATGTGCATTAAACTCACAGAATTGATTTCCCCTGCAGACAGCCGACTTGTTCTTGATAAAGGCATCACCGCCTTGCTGCATTCAATTCACAGATAAGCGTTAGAAGATATTTTGATTATTTTATTGTTTAAATCAGATATGTTTTAAACATATAAATGTAATGAGCGGCAGTAGTGATTTACCTCTCTGCAAAAAGTAGCGCAGCAGCGCTCGAATGTAATTTCTGTTGAATGTGAAAAGAATGTGCAGCAGCACGAGCTCATATGAATGAAGCTTTTTGCACAGCAGTGCAGGGACTGAAATGTAAGGTTAGCAGCTGAAGAATCACACAGAGTAGAGGAGAGCACGCAGCAGTGTGAGGAAGAAGAATAATTTCAGAATAGTGAAACGCACAGCAGGAGTAGATGCAACAGCGCAGCAGAGAGCAGAAAGGGAAAAATGCACAGTAGTGCAGATATTTGAATGAAATTTGTTTAACAGATGTTTATTTGTGTAGAACAGAAGCGTTCCTTGGTAAATCTGTTTTGTAATAGAAGTTGTGAAATTCCCTCAGCATGAGGAAGACAAATCTGTAACAGTTAGTTTATTTTTAATAAATACAAGTTATTTTCCCTGTTGCTGTTACACCGTAACTCAAAAAATACTTGACGTCAAAAATTTACGTTGCTGCAACACCGCGAACAGCGTTTCTGCAACACAAGTTACAACAACTAAAAAAAAAACTGTGTTGCTGAAACACCGTTTCCAGCAAACGATTTTCTGTTTTTCTATGGAAAAACAGAGTGCAAAAACAGAGCAATTTTTGTGTGTCTGTTATGGAATTTATCAGAAAATTCCAACATTGAAAACATGCTTTATCCTTGTGAAGTTTTTTTTTTTTAATGATTCATATGTTGTATAAATAAAAGGTTTATTAAGGGAGTATAAATGTTTTAAAGACATAAGAGGGTGTTTTAAACTATTTGGAAGGGTATTTGGTAGTCATCTCCGTCATTTTTAAAAGTAACTAAAAATAATATAGTGTAAAAGTTCTTTTAATTTTTATTTTAAGATTCAATTATTTGTGACATATTTATACTAATTAGTCAATTCCTATTTTAACTATGAAAAGTTAAAAGTTATGATTCTTGGTTTATTTGAAGTAGAGTGTTGTTGGGTTATCATGATCTTTGGGGATTTGTTACTCATGGGTATCCAAAGTCTGTCAATGAGGTAGCTGAGATGGTTCTTACAAATATTGAATGAACGTTGTTGACAGAGAACAGAAAGAAGGACAATACACCTCTTGGCCTTATTCAACAAGGCTTAGATGATGTGTTACTTTCAAAAATCTCAAATGTAGATTCGTCAAAGAAGGCATGCGATACTCTTGATACATGTTATGAGGATGTAGAAAAACTAAAGAATGTCAAGTTGCAGAATTTGAGAAGATATTTTGAGAATTTGAAAATGAAAGACAATGAAGCTGTGGATGATTTTATGACTCAATTCATGAGTGTTGTTAATCAATTGAGACAATATGGCAAACACCTCTCAAACAAGAGAGTGATCAAGAAAGGCCTTCGAAGTTTGCGAAATAAATTTGAAGTGGTTGTTGTATCCATAGAAGAGTTCAAGGACACAAGTCAAATGCAAATTGAAGAGTTGACTGGTTTGTTTATTTCACATGAATCGAGGATGTCAAGATATGATCATAGCACGTTGGAGAATGCCTTCAAAATTAAACTACAATTTAATAGAGGAAAATGCAGAGGAAGATTGAGTAATAGAGGAAGAGGAGGCAGACTAGTTGATCAAAGGCATCCGCGAGATAATTATGATCATGAAAAGAAATCTCATCAATGTCCTTCTAATTCAAGGGGGAGTAATAGTGTAACGTGGCATCGAGGAAATCAAAGGTATGATATGTCTTAAGTTCAATGTTATTATTGCAAAAGATATGCCCATTTTTCTACTAACTTATTGAAGAGGCAAATAGATGTTGGTAAGAAGCTGCACACATCTCAAAAGAATTTGACGATAATCAGAAGCAAGTGTTTATGACTTATAACGTGACTCCAGAATGTTTGAATGATATTTGGTTTTTAGATAGCGGCTGCATCAATCAGATGACTAGAAACAAATATTTGTTTTCCAATATAGACACTGGTATTCAGTCTGAAGTCATGTCGAGTAACGATATTAAGGTATGCATTAAAGGTAAAGGAGTGATTGTTGTTTAAATTAGAGATGGTTATAGAAGAAAAATTGATGATGTGTATTATGTACCTATCTTAAAATCCAATTTGTTGAGCATTGGACAACTCATAGAGAAAAGGTATAGAGTGTTATTCAAGAATAATGTTTGTACTATCATTGACAAATATCCAATCAAGTCACTGATAGAAAGAGTAGAAATGACAAAGAATAGGATGTTTCTTCTTATAATGAGAAATGAATTATCTCCCTCCTTGAATGCTTATAAAACTAATAATTTCAACGAATCATTGTTATGGAATTTAAGATATGGTCATTTATATTTTGGTGGTCTAGATTTGTTGTAGAACAAAAAAATGGTGAAAGGGTTACCTAGTATTCAATAACCAATGTTTAATTTTTAACTTTTATTGAAGACTACAATCGAGAAACATGGGTTTATCTTCTGAAACATAAATCTGAAGCATTTTATGTATTTAAAAGATTTGAAGCTATGGTTAAAAAGGAAAGTGGAAAGCATAATAAAATTTTGAGATCAGATAGAGGTGGTGAATATACGTTAACATATTTCATTGAGTTTTGTCAATTGCATGGAATCAAGAGGCAGTTTACTGCATGTTATACTCCACAACAAAATGGAATAGTTGAAAGGGAAAATCGAACTATTATGAATATGGCTCAAGGTATGTTGAAGGAAAACCATCTACCAAATGAACGCTGGGGAGAAGTAATAGCTTGTGTTGTTTATATTCTTAACAAAAGTCTGAATAAGAGCGTAAAGGACCGAGTTCCCAAAGAAGCCACAAATTGTAAGAGTTGTCATATATCTCATTTAAGAATTTTTGGATGCGTTGCTTATGCACATGTTCCTAAAGAATTGAGAAAGAAGTTATATGATAGAAGTGAGAAATCATGTATCTTTATTGGATACAGTAAGGAATCTAAAACATATAGACTCTATAATCCCATCGCCAAGAAATATATTATCAATAGAGATGTTGAATTCAAGGAAGAAGAAGCTTGGGATGGAAGCATAGATAAATATGTTGTAGAGGGAGTCGTATTATCTAATGGAGATGATAATGAATATGAGACAGAAGTACAAGGTGGACAATCGATTCAATATACACCTATTGCAAGCACTTCAACAAGTCAATCACCAAGAGTTAGTCAATTAGAACTCAGAACATCAAGAAATCAAGAACGTGATGAACCATGAGTTTATGGTGGACAACAAACAACAACATCTTAGGTGAGTAATGAATCTAATCCTACAATAGCTACATTAAAGAATAGAATCCAAGGTCATAATATTGGAAGTCTAAAGGAATTGTATGAGTTAAATGATGAAATAGATCAAGTTTCAAGTTTTGCATTACCTAGATATGATACAGTAAATTTTAATGAAGTTGTGAAAGAAAAAGTTTGGATAAAAACCATGGTTGAATAAATTGATGCTATATAAAGGAGTAATATTTGGGAACTTTTAGATTTTAATAAAGGTAAAAATACTATAGGTGTTAAATCGATGTATAAAACTAAATTGAATGCTAAAGGTGAAATTGAAAAACATAAAGCAATACATGTAGCTTGGTAGTTCAGTCAACAACCTGGTATTGGTTATAATGAAATATTTGCACTTGTAGCTAGACTTCACAAAATAAGAAAGGTAGTAGCTATTATTGCACAAAATAAATGGAAAATATATCAGATGGATGTTAAGTATGCATTTTTAAATGGTTTTTTGGAAGAAGAGGTTTATGTGAAACAACCTCATGGATATGAAATTGATTATCAAGAAGATAAAGTTTACAAATTAAATAAATCATTATATGGATTGAAACAAGAACCGCGAGTATGGTATAGTAGAATTGATGAATATTAGGAGTCCAAGTGAGCCATCTTTGTATTCAAAAGTAAACGAGGAAGGTAAAATTTTGATTGTGTGTCTATATGTTGATGATTTTGTTTTCACTAGAGATCTCTCAATAGATGATTTTAAGACAAGCATGAAAACATAATTTGATATGACTGATTTAGGCCTAATGAAATATTTTCTTGGTATTGAAGTAAATCAATCTGAAGATGGTATTTTCATTTGTCAATAAATGTATACAAACGATATATTGAAAAGGTTTAGGATGGAAATATGTCAGCCAATTGTAACCCCAATTGAAATTGGTACAAAAATCAGTAAGGATGATCAAGGTTCAAATATTTATCCAACCTTTTTTAAACAATTGGTTGGAAGTCTTATCTATTTGACTGCAACAAGGCCCAATATAACGTTTGTTATAAGTTTAATTTGCAGATTCATGGAGTCTTTGAAGAGTACCCATTAGCTAGTTATAAAAAACATTTTAAGATATGTTGCTAGAACAAGAAATTATTGTATCTTGTATACATATATTTAGATTTTAAACTGACTCGATATACAGATAATGATTTTGTAGGAAATATTGATGATAGAAAGAGCACATCTGGGTATGTATTCAGTTTTGGTTCAGGTGCAGTTTCATGGGCCTAAGTGAAGCAATCCATTGTGACTCTATCATCAGCTGAAGCAGAGTATGTTGCAGCCACAACAACAACATGTAAAACTTTGTGGATGAGAAGAATTTTGAGATATTTGTTGCATGAATGGAAAGAACGACTTAGATTTTCTATGACAAAAAATATGCTATTGCATTATCAATAAATCATGTTTTCCATAAGAAGAGTAAACATAATGATACGAGGTATCATTTCATTCGAGAATTAGTAAGAAATAATGAAAGATATATGGAGTTTTGCAGATAAGAAGACTAGTTTGTAGACATATTTACGAAACCCTTGGGAAAAGAATTGTTTGAACCTCACAAGAAAAACATAGGGGTATGTATGACGTAACGACATTTTGATGTAATAGAAAAGTTTTGTTCTTTTATTTTTTTGTGAAATAATTAAGGGGCAGAATGTAAGAATAATTATTTCACACTGTCTTCCTCTGTCACTGCACACCGCCGTTATGCTTCAAACTCCAAAAAATCATTGCCACCTGATCACACCACCTCAGCTCGTCGGATTTGAAAGTGCAACAACGATTCAAATGTGAAGGGGAAGCACTGCCTAGAAAATTATTTGTTTAAATGAAGTAACCGACTTAATTTTTTCTATAAATAGAAGGATCAGCAAGAGGGAAACATGATCCACTCTTGGCTTTATTACTTGTTTGTCTAATTCAGCAGTTGTAGCTGTGATTTACTAAGTTCTTAGTTTGACATATTCTATTTCTTTCATCTATGAAATATAATATAACATTGAATAGCTTTACTGTAATTACAATCATGAAACTCCCAGTAATTATAAACACAAGGAAAACCCAAAAGTAAATTGCTATATACAAAAAAAATTTAAACAAAAAAATGAACCTAGTAGATGTATTCACTGTTAGCACAGAAAAACACTAAGAAATTTAATATCAGGGAAATTTAATTGAAAACATTTATAACCAAAAAACCAATAGGTTAAGCATCCTCTCAACTAGTAAATAGTATAGAACCATTAGTAATTGTAGTTCTATCCACAACCTGGTGCTAATACTCATATGTTCCGCCAAAAGTGACCTCATTCTTATGGCTACTTGAATTCATAGGATTGCGCCTAAATATAGATTGGAAAGATGAATCTCATTTTCCCCATAATCAAACGAATGTAGAAAAAATATAATCCGCATAACAAAGCTCACTGGCTTAGCTTGTATAAAACACATCAACCATGGAAAGAACATATTCAAATATAAGAATTAAGAAGGATAAAGATATGACTGATAGTTTAATGATATATATGTTTATTGAGGCATCTTCACATAATTAGTATGATATCTCAAATAGTTCTCTCTTTTTACCCTGAATTCACAATACCATACCTAATTCTCTTAACTTTGTGAGTTATATCATCAACATAGCAATGTTAGTTGTATAAACTACAATAGCCAACATATGGAAGATTTCTCTAGTCTAATTAGTCTAGTTATAAATTCTAGAGATTCGTGAAGAGAGATATGTTCATTTTATATCCTTTAAGGAACTAAGTAGCTTACATCCTCATAGCATTGGAAATATGGCCTATAATGGGTTAAAAACCTTTTAAAATTGATGGCCAATCTCCTCTAATAGCTAGTGCGTAGCTTGTAGCACCTCCAGTGCTTCATAAAAAATTATCAGCATCAACGGGATAGTTTAAGAGCTATCAGCTTTAGCGTTTAAAGTTGTTAAAGTTGAAGAGTTTGCTCCTCATGAAGACCATACATTGAATTGAATGACTGTACATCGAGCCACATTGTGTTTTGAAATGATCCATCGCCTTAGAGGAAGTAGAAAATAATGGAGAATATGTATTATTGGAGAGATCTTGTTTCACAGTTGTGTGTGTGTCCTAGATTAAGATTAGTTCCTATTTTATAGGAGAGAGTTCTAATCTCCCTAAAGTTATGTAAACTTATATATTTGTGATTTTATAATTAATTGAATATAACGGTTCTACTTCGGTAGAATCCAAGTGCAGCTTGCTCACTTGTGAGCTGCTAGTTTCAGTGTATAAGTTTCATCTTCGATTTTTAATATGGTATCAGAGCTAGTGAGCCAAGGTGGCTAAATTGAGTGCTTTTGTGGAGAGTTGAGAGCCTTGGTGGCTAGAGAGCCTTAGTGGGAGTGTGGAGTCTTTGTGGCTGAATTGAGAGCGGAGTTAAGAGCCTTGGTGGCTAAATAACTAAGATCCTTAGTGGCGGAAGAGAGGCACTCTCAAGAGAGCCTCAGTGGCGAAGGAACTGTTGCAAAATTCATTATTGTTTTCCTCTGCAGATCCATCTCAGCGCATTTTTATTCCAACATTTATGTACTAGTCAACAAAGGGAATAGTGCAACATTTTCCCCTTAATCCCATGCTTATTGGGGTTTCCTTACATGAATCACGTCCATCGCGGTTCAAAAGCGTAGATACGATACCCTAATCTTACGCTGGTCGTGGTGAGTTGGAAGATCATGGTGTATCATTGGCATATTGGTGTAGTGGTGAGTTGGGTGTTGGATCTTTAGCTTATATTAGGGTTTGTGTAGATTGTGGTGATCGCTTTGGCTGTAACAGTCGCCTACCCTCGTGCCATCGCCATTCGCGGAGAGTGCTGAAACACATCATCGCTGAAACAATAGTGTGATGTGGATCTACGTTAGGGCAGCAATGGTGCCTAGTTGGTGCATATTCATGCTTTTGCGAATCGGAAAGTGTGGTGATTTGTGGTGAGCTTGTAGATCAAAATCTTTGAAACTCGCGAGCGATTGGTGGATTTTGACTATAAAAAATTGTTGGAGATCACAGAGAGGATTGTTGTGAGATCCTTTATTTTTTGGTATGTCTTTTGTGTTTCCTCCACACAGAGCAAAGAGTGCAAGTTCTGACAAGACCTTGATCAATCTGTAATATCCCTCCCCTTAATAATAAATAATAAATAATAAAAATAATAGATAATAAATACTATAAATAATAAATAATAAATAATAATAAATAATAAATAATACAAAATACAAAATAAATAAAAATAGTAATAACTATACTAAATCTCTAAATAAGAATAAAATGAAATAAAACAAAGAAAACAATAAAAAAATAAGTAAAGCTATGAAAAAGAAGAAAATAAAACAAGAAAGCTAAAAATCAAAGTCGCATGTAGACACATGGAGTGTGTGCATGTGGTTCCCATCCAATGTTTGTTCTATTTAATAGATGGTGAGGAAGATGAGAGGCATTCCCGGCCTTCCATCTTTCCAAGTTTCTATCTTTCATTTTCTTGGGAGAATAGTGTTCTAAGACTTACGAATCACTAGCAGTATTACGTTGATTGAGGGCTTGGGGATGGCCAGTTGTAGCAAAACCTTGCACAATTGAGCCTACAGTTGGGTGGAGAGTTGTCCCCAAAACCTTGTTGTCATCTGTCAGACATCAATCACAGATAATATAGATATGTACTTATTTGTTGATTCTGATTTTAACAAGGAAATTAATTTTATATTTACTTTGGGTTGTTACATATGGTATCAAAGCAAGTTTCAACCCTTAAGGCCTATAGGCATCTTAGAAAAAAAATTATTTTGTTCGGATTTTTAACTTAACTTGTTTTCAAAGTTACAAGATAGTTACTTGTTTTCAAGAATTCCAATTATTTCATGATGGTTTATTCGAATGAACAAATAATTATTGTGACGGTATTCGAACACTTAACCAGCAACATAATTGAACTTTTAAAAAGATTACAACAAAATTTCTTAAGAAAAGATTTGTGTTTCTCGGTGATTATTTTATATTATCTTTCCTAAATTTATAATTCGCATAAAATAAAATGTTTTATGGTTAATATATATTATAGTGTGGAGACATATATATAATTGAAATTTATAATAACTTATAATTATGTTTTAAAGTAAGATTTGAATTATAATTTAGTATTAGACTTGATGAGTCAATAGTTTAGTGTTGTATTTATTTATTATTTAATTGTGAATATATATAGATAAATTCACACTTATTCCATTAAAACTACAAGAATTTCTCCATTGAAATCAAAATCCACTTGCGTGGACAAAATTATTGGAAGTGCAAGTTCAATTCACAGATGATATTGTTATTGTGCTTAAATTAATATTAATTTGAATATATTTATATATGTTTATTATTTTTTATTGGTTATTGTAGGTTTATTTTTTATTATGAGTTTATTTCATAATCGAAATTGAAATAATGTGATATTTTACTTATAATTAATTTATTTTTATTTTTATTTTTCTAGTTTAAATCATTAAATGTGTATTTTATTTGGTAAATGAAATTGTAAAATAACATTAATATATTTATGTTTTTAATTTTACTTCTAAAATGTGGGTTTGTTAATTCTTATTTAGAAGTCATAAAATTCAGGGTTTGTAGAACAGGATGGTTATTTCCTATTTAATAAAATCTGGCACGCTATTTGTTCCCTTACAACCTGAAATCTGATCGTTCTTCTCTGCATAGGCTGTAATTTCCCATTTCTCCGCTACGAATTGTTTCTGTTTCTCATTTTGTAAATCTGTGTACTCGTTATATTGTTTGGCTTGTTGTCAAATTCTGACTGTATTGGCATTTTTTATGATTGAATTGATATTCCAAAAGAGGTTTTTTATTTCAGAAATAAGTTAGAATTACTTCGATTTCAGTACGTTTTCATTAGCAAATTATACGAAACCTGCTCCCTGTGATTAATGGTTGTGCAGTGAGATATATCTGGATAGATAGGTTTTTAAAGAATTATTTGATGAATATGGGATGGATTAGAAAGGGAGTGGGTGGGTTTTGAAACCGACCTGCCTCCACTATTATCACCACACTTCACCAATGAGAAAACACGGGTTTTGACTATGGGGATGTTGTTGGGGTTTCTGAGGACGAGGAAGAGTTGGAGGAGTAGGAGAGGTACGAGGTGGAGTATAATTTTAGGCTCGAGGAGGGCTTCACCAAGGAGAAAACACGGGTTTTGATTATGGGGATGTTGTTGGGGTTTCTGAGGACGAGGAAGAGTTGGACGAGTAGGAGAGGTACGAGGTGGAGTATAATTTTAGGCTCGAGGAGGGTGCTAGGGATCAGGTGTTGGGTCATCCAAGGTTTGTCGAGGGTTCTGTGAGGAAGAAGTCAAACACGAGGCAGTTTCAGAGGAAGAAGAAGCAGGAGAGGCTGGCTTTGACTGAGTTTGAGAGGAAGGAGGAGTGAAGCACTTGAAGAATGTTAAGAAGAGGGAGATTTTGGAGAAGCTTGAGAAGATTAGGGCTGTGGCTGGGGTTGTAGGTGATCAGGGGAATGTTGTGGATGAGGAGGGATCTCGAGGACGATTTCGATCCTACGGAATATGATAAGAAGATGAGGGAGGCATTTGGGGATGAGTACTATGGGGCCAAAGATCCGGATGAGGAATTTCAAGGGCATGATGTGGATTACTTGGACAAGCCCAATTTTGATGCAGAGGACAAGTTGTTGGGTTTTCCCAAAGGTTGGGATGGGCGGAAAGCTGATGGGTTTGAGGCCACAAGGGAGAAGTCAAAAGCAGGGCAGATATCAAATCCGAAATCAGTCGAAGATAGGGCAGGGGAAGATGATGCTGACGAAGATGAAGATGTAGACGAGGGGGCAGAGGAAGATGAAGTTAATGAGGACAAACATGAAGGGGCAGAGCAGGATGAAGCTGATGGAGATGAAGATGAGGTAGTGACGATTATTAGGGATATGAGGGCATCAGGTGTCTATGATGGAGATGATGTTGAGGATGTGGGAAATGAACCAAAACAGACCAGAAACAGGAAGAAGCGCAAAGGTAGATTTTCTCTTCGAGAAAAGTTGGCTTTTGACAAACGCCTGGAGGAATATTACAAATTGGACTACGAGGATGTTGTAGTAGATCTTCGCACTCGATTCAAGTACAAGGAAGTGTTATCCAATAGCTATTTAGGTTGGTCCTCGCTATCGTGATGGTCATTACTGCAACCCTATAAGAAGAGGGCATGAGTTCAATTCACCACAGGAGCAAAAGAGAAGCAACGGTACTTATAGTACCCAATCGTGCTTGATTCTTCATAAAAATTAGGCCAAACTCGCAGCACCGAGTAATTTGTGAAAGGAAAGTTAAGGCCAACTGGTAGCACTGAGTGATTTGCAGAGGAATAACATTAAATCGTAACATTTAGGTTAACATCAAGTTCTTGGATCTCGTGGCATTAAACTAAAGTAGATTTTTCCAAGATTCATCAAACACCTTTTTAAATATTTTTCTTTATGATTGTGACGTTGGTGATTCTTTATATATATATATATATAAATAATGGAGTGTGTCGAACGAATTAAGAAACCATCACAAATTTTATAATAATGTGATTTTTTAATAAAAATATGTATTTAATTTTGTTATGTTTTAGCATTAAAACACTATGGAAAAGGAAAATTATAAATAATTATTTTTAAAAATTTATTGTTTTTATTAAATTTTAAAATTTTACTTTGAAAGTGTTAAATTATTATAATTAATTATTAAGAGAAAATAAAGGGGACCAATTTAATATTATTTAAGAAAAATTAAAGTCTTTGTGTTGCAGTGTTTTCATTACAGTTTAGGGTTTGAGTTTTAAATGTTATTAGTTATTTTTGAACTTCTAAACCAACTTACAAGTAGTTATAAAATTGTCAAATGAAGAAAATTTTAATGTAATATGGTTGAATATATAGATAATAAAATATTATTATATAGAACATAGAAGCAATCATATTATGGTTGAATGATGTAATGTAGATTCACAATATGATACACCTTTTTATTTATTAGTGAAAAATATAACATTGGGATGTTCATGAAATATGAGAAAATTTTAAAAGCTAAAGTAGTGGACTCGTGAGATGGTATTGAAGTGCTTTAAGATAGAACATCAATATCACATGTGAATATATTGATTTGGGTCCATAATATGAGAAACTTTCCAAGTTCATTAATATGGAGTAGATTGCAAGTTTTGCTAAATGTCGATTACTAAATGATAATCCATGTAGATTGGAAATTAGAAATTATTATGGAAGGGTAGTTGATATCTTGATGAATTGACACTAATAGTAGATGGATGTTGAATAATATGATTTCATAGTTGGTATTCATTATTTATATAAGGAAAAAAAATTGTTTTTGATGAGTCATGATAACAATACTTATAATGTATTATTGCCTTATATTTGATATGTATTGCAATGATTCTCATAATTATGGTGAATGGGTGGACGTGCGAGCGGGTGGCTAGGCGAAGACGCGCCGTGCACACCGAAACGAAAAATCGTGCGGACGGGTGACCGGGTGAGGGCGCGCCATGTACGACGAAACGGTGGACACAGTGAAGTGTTGAGATTGTGAACGAAGGTGTGACTCGTGCGGATGTGCCCATGTGTGGTGACTTGGTTACGATAAGGCGCGCCCAAGTTGGGCAAACAACACGATCGTGCGACGAGGTGAACAAAGGGTTGGTGAGTCGTGTGGCGACCGTGCGGAGGCGCCGACGAGCTGGGCAACTGAGTTTGCCGAAGTTGAAAATTGACTAAGTGTAAATTTGGGGTTTCCAAAGATTTAACTTGTAAAGCTTTGTAACATTGAAGATTGTATAATATATTGATTCGGGCAAACTCATATTGCAAGGAGTTGCCCCTCCCTTTATACCGTTGTGCATTTCTATTGTATAATGTTGTTATGTGAACGTTATCGGCTTTCACTTGTATAAAGGAACACATTAATGACACTTGGTTGCGAAACACAAACTAAGTAGGATAATTGTATTGTTAGGCGTAGTCTACAATCGTAAGTATTGGTGAAAAGAAAATGATTGGTAGTGCCGCACCTCACTATAAGCAGTTGAAAGACTACTGCAGGTGTAGGGGCATGACACAGGGGGTCGAGGGGAAAGATTGAAGAGGAACCAGAATCGATCTT
This sequence comes from Pinus tabuliformis, assembly GCA_031772625.1. NCBI lineage: Eukaryota > Viridiplantae > Streptophyta > Pinopsida > Pinales > Pinaceae > Pinus > Pinus tabuliformis. Next base: position 539,577,135 of record CM062806.1, read on the forward strand.
GAAGGTGGAAGGTCGATTAACCATGGATGCAACAACAGGTCCATCTGACAATGCATCAGAGAAATATCCACTGGTTAGAATGCTCTTATCAACGCCTGATACAGCCCTACTGATTTGTGATTCCAAGGAATTTTCAATGAGAGATCCACGAATGGAGAAGTTTGTTGCTGGGGATGAGGGAGAGATGAAATCTTATGGAGCTTGTGACAAAGTTCTAAACAAATAAATAAATTAGGAAAGTTTGATTTCACTGACATTGTTTTAGCAAGAAAGTGTTGCACATTTTCTCCATATAAATATCATTGTTAACCTAAGTGATAGATGTACCACTTTGAAAACATTATTCTAATATAGAAACAACTCAGGAACAATACATTTGAGCTCTATCCATTTCTTCCTCAACCGCAATATCCATAATCAAAGTGGTCTCCCTGTTCGCAAATCATCCAAAGTTTGTATTTTTGTAGTTGTACTGGAAATGATCAACGTATTTTCCAAAGTCAAAATCTCATAAGTCCGGATTTTCCTTTTTAGATGTAGTATTTGACATCATGCATCTCTCTTCATGATCGTGGCATGAAATTCTTCAATGGAAAAATCTATATCTATATCTATCTATATTTATCTTTATCTATATCTATCTATATTATGTTCTAGGTCAACAATTTTATGATTTAGATGAGAGCAAGTTAAAGTTTTCTAGATCAAGGAAGCTCCGTTCTGAAATTCTCAAATATCTCCCTTCCTTCCTAAATTCACTAAAAATAAATGGAAAGAAAGAAACTTTCTATCTCATGAATGTTAAAATACCAATTAAGATTTCAACATGAAATTCACATAGAGTAGATCCTCTATTTAAATCATTAACTGAATTGAGCAAGCAAGTGCGATAGTAATAAGATTTCCATGAAAACTCCCCAAGTTGAAACTCCCCGCAAATAATGTGGCAAAGTTTCTCCTCACAGCAGCAAATCAAGAAACTGTCCCCTTCTTGCTTTTTTTATTTCGGAAATTGCTTCAAAATCATGTTTATTATTTGTTTAAATGCAATTTATCTATTCATTTATATAACTAAATAGTATTTTGAATTATTTTATTAATGTTTTTTTATATTTATATATATGTTTATTTTGAAATATTTTGTTAATGTTTTTTTATATTTATATATGTTTATTTTGAAATAAGATTTTTAGAATTTTAATTTGAATTTTTTTAATGTTTTTTTATATTTATATATGTGTTTATTTTGAAATAATATTTTTAGAATTTTATTTAGATTTTAATTTTTTTTTTTTAATTTTTAATTTTTTATATTTATATGTATTTATTTTGAAATAATATGTTTAGAATTTTATTTAATTTTTTTTTTTTTTTTTGTAGGCTAGTGCGGGACCTTTACATTTTTCCAACATACAACATTATTCCAACATACAACATCAATCGCCTCTGCAGGACTCGAACTTGGGTGGGGGTGCAACAGCATCCGCCCCTACCATTACACCATGCACGTCATGTGCTCTAATATGGGCTTTTGGAAGACATATAAAGAAAAATTTAGTGTTCATCTTCATCCTTCTGAGTGCTATAAAGATATGGATTTTTCCAATCCATGGTGCTTTGGAAATTGTATAATGAATTTTATTTAATTATTAATTAGATGGTACAGATTTAATATTCATGAAATATTATAAAACATTTTGAATAATAGTCTTAAATTAATAGTGAATATTTATTTATAAAGTATTTATAAATTTTTTTGTCCTCTTAATCAAATTAATTAATTAAAAATCTATCATAATAAACTATGATATTATAACAAAACTTATTTACAACTTAAGAATTTCCATAATAATGTGATGACAAATATGATTATAATAAAAATCTTATTACAAATTTTAAAATATATATATATACTTAACTCATATATTAATTTTTTTTAATAATAATAATAATTTTAAAAAAATTATAGTAAAATTAACTTACCATGTTTTAAATTTGATAAAGTGGGATAATGAGATAAGTGTTTCTAGATATATTGATATAATAATTTAATTTATATGGCTGATCTACTATATTATTTGACACGTTGTTTAAGCTGCCAAGACTGTTCCGTTATCGTTTTTATTGCGTTCTAAAATTATTGACATCCTTAATCGTGAATAGCAAAATAAGATTCTCGCCTCGAATGGTCGAACGGTACGTAAGAAATTGGCGGCGACGACGGGACGACAGGAATTTATTATTACAGAATTCAGAGAAGCAGAAACAATTACTCGAAGGATGTTGCAGATGTGTCGTACACGTTTAAGAATCAATAATTAATTATTTTCTGAATTACGTGATAATCTGAAAAGCAATACGATTTGTTTCCACACATGATCCAGATGCATCCGCCTGTTAAATGTGTGAAAATCCTGCAATTTTTAGAAATTTTAAATTATAAGATGATTCGAATGTACACTGATTCAATGAACAACTGTGAAATAACAAGAGTGTAAAGGTGCAAAATGGTAATATTAAATAAATTAATTGGATTAAATGGTAATCGAAAATGAGTTAGGTTTAGTAAACGTGGATATTTAAGAATATTGGGAAATTAATTAGGATATTAAATTTTAACGATAATCATTGCACGTGTAATTGGAGATTTGAGTTATCAATTTGTGTTTCCTCATAGCAGTTATATATGTTGTTTTGTTTATAGTAGTTAGTGATGTTGTTTTATTATTGGTTTAATAATTGACTCTTATTTTTAGAATATGGTAGTTGTTAATTTTTTTTAAAAATATTAATTTGTTTTTAAATAAAAAATAAAAATATTATAAAAATTTATGTATATGGATAAATTACATTTTGTTAAAAAAATAAGTATTATTGTTATATTTTTAATTGAAAATAATAAATTGATATTGGTTTAGTCTAATTAATAGAAGAAATGATTTTCTTCGCTGGAATTTTTAATACAACTTTAAGCAAGATTGTGATTTGTGTTGTTTAAAATACATTTTGAATGCATAAATGTATTTAGCACTCTAAAAATCTAATAAATTCTCAAATTAAACCACTTAAGCTTAGGGGTTGCATAACTAATCCATAGCAGCCAATTTTTAGCTAAATAAAGTAAGAAAATTTTCCAAAAAAAACTACTTTAAATATATTTAAATAATTTTTTATTACAAAAATAAATTCAGCTCCATCAAAAATCCTTTATAAAAAATAAAAATAAAAACTAGACATCTTAAAACTTAATAGTTATAAATGCTGTATTTCAAATAATTCTACCATATTTTTACAAAATTATATTTATGCCTTAAATTTATAATTAAAAAATCTGTACTAAATTTTTAGCAAAATAAAGTAGAAAAAACAACAATAAAAAGGCATTGCGCCCACTAGTTAAACTTGAGGAGATTCGCCGCTTTGAGAAAATAACATAATTACATAATTACAGCTTGAGATAAAGATTGGCATGTGTTACTGTGGATAAGATGAACTGACAACGATTAGATTGATGTAGTTGACAGAGTCAAACCTGCTGCTATCTGAAACTATTTGTCCAATCACATGAGAGAGATGGCACGCCAAATTTTCTGGCAACCTTCAACGAGGATGAGAAATATGTAATCGTACGTCCCTAGGTTTGAACAATTCCTAACATTTCGTTGAAAGCCAGGAATTTGCAGTCAATTTAGGATCGGAAAATCACAGAATTCTTATGCTTATGCGACCATGTCAAATCTTCCAAATTCAAAATCAAACGTGCGTGTTTCTGCAAATTATCATATCCACACAACACCACTTTCTAATCTATGTTATATATTATAGCCACATGATCTGTGTATACATACCTACTTGCACATAAGATTGCAAATCTCTCTAGTATGTAAAACTGCTGAAGCTAAGCCCTGGTTAGCCCCCCTGGCCTTCACTTGATCACGACATTGCAATTCAGAAATCTTAGAACTGTGGTTGAAACTCAGAAATTGTTAGAATGTTATATCAGATGATGCACCCGTATAGGATGAGGGTAATTCCTTCATGTTTGACAACTTCAAGCTTCGATGGTACTCTTCTGCATCAAGAATTCGGGGCACCAAAACCAATCAAAATCAATTCGAGTGGGATTCATCAAACCGGACTACTTGCCGATATGTGGCAAGATATCCAAGGAGCAAACTTGTGGAATGGGTTATTAAATCCAATCAATCTACTTTTGAAAGAGGAGATACTTAGATATGGTGATTTCGCACAGTTATGCTATGATGCATTCGATACTAAAGTTTGCATGAGTTCTTATGGTGGGTGTAAATACAGCCCTGATGAAATATTTTATAGTAATTATAACGTGGCCGGTAATTGGCAAGCTTACTATGGGTATCGAGTCACCAAGTATTTGTATACTGAGACTGATATTATATTGGGGAGGCAGACAGAGCAATCTATTTGGATTGGCTTTATTGCGGTCTGCACAGATGCTCAACAAATACGAAGAGCCGGCCGGAGAGATATTATAATAGCGTGGAGAGGAACCCAAACATCTCAAGAATGGATACAAGATCTCACAGATATTTTAGTTCCTGCTCGATTATCAACTACGAATGGTCTCAAGGAGAAGGGCGTCCGAGTAGAGAAGGGATTTCTAAATTGTTATAATTCTACAAGAGAAACTGCTCGTTCAGAAGTTATAAGACTCTTAGATAAATACAAGGACGAGGCCTTGAGTGTTACTTTAACTGGGCACAGTTTAGGAGCTGCTCTCGCAACCTTATGCTCATATGATGTTAAACAAATTCTGAACTTACATTCACCAGCACGCCCTATACCTGTTACTGTGTTTGCATTCGCCTCTCCACGCGTAGGGAATAGAGCATTCGCCCAAAGAATGGAAGAACTTGGTGTTAAGGTGCTTCGTTTGGTGAATAAGAACGATATTGTTCCCAAATTTCCTGGACTTGTTGTGAATGAGAACTCATGGGGATGGTTCAGAAATTTGTTGAGTTGGCTTCCCTGGACATATTTTCATGTTGGGGTCGAAGTTGTTTTGGACAACAATAACTCCCCCTTTCTGAAACATACGTGCAATCTTGTTAACGCGCACAATTTAGAGGTGTATCTTCATCTGATCGACGGTCTGCGACTTACTGATCGAAAACCTTGGCATTCGTCCTCGTTGGTTCCAGCAGCAACAGGAAGATCGAATTTGCAAGGCTGAATATGGCCACTCTAGCAGTATTCCCGAAACCCCATGAAGAAATTGTATCGGGCTGTTTGCAAGATGTATATGGCCTTTGGTAGCTACATATTATCATAGAATGTGGTTGTCAGCCAATCAGTGATCTGTTACCGAAAAAGTGGATCATGCAATCCAATGCATCCCAATCATAAGTGATCATAAAATAGAAAATGCCAATCAAAAGCAATCCTTTGTTATTAGGGCACGGGAATATGTTCGATGACCATAATAGTATCTATGTTCATCGAACATATTAACTAATATACATAGAAACGACTAATAACTAATATAGAAACGACTGTTAAATGTCCGTATAAATATAACTAACATAGACAGACTGTTAAATTCCTATATAAATATAAAATTTATATATATATATATATATATTTAAAAAATAATTTTTGACTATGGAAATTTATTTTCACTTTATTATGAAGGTTATTAATATATAAATAGGATTTGTTAAAATACCATGGACCAATACCATAGGTTATCAATACCTTATGACCAAAAAATCAAAACTCATTTCATATAATAATCATGCATATGACATTTTTGTTTCAATTAATTAATTTTATTTCAATTAATGAAATTAAATAAAAAGACATTAAAAGAGTAATTACTTTGAAATTATTTATTAGCCTTTCATATATGTATACTACTAAGTATATTCTTGAAAATTTTATGGAGGTTAAATCACTATCATCCATGTAATAATTATTGATAACTAAATTAGAATTCTGAAAGCCCAACTCCTAAATATACATGCCTATTGACATAAAAATATCCCTACCATAAAAATATTAGAGAGATATATTATTATATAAAAATCATTTCTCCTTACAGTATATTTTAAACATTAATCCTGATATTATAATATTTATGTAATATTTTTTTCCATACCTAGTAGTTTTACTTTTTGTAAGGAAAGAAACCTAGATCAAATTCTCCTCTCCCTGCAATAACTTAGAACCAACATATTTAAAGTTTAGGAACGATGGTGGTAGGCTTTTGTTATGACACTTTAATGCTAGAAATGAAAGTAATCAATCTATTCGTTTGACTAATGATTCTAAACCTACTCCTGTATAGTTAAATGGGGACTTTTTTTTAGCTAACATATAGAAAACAAAGCTAATAAAGCTTTACAATTGTCATGATCTAGAAGTTTGCAATAGTCTTATGAAGTGGACAACATCCAACCAAATTACATGTATTCATGGGCTATATAAAAGGTAGATATGTGATATATGATATCCCTATCTAAAATCAAATAGTAAATTTTAATCTTTTAAATCACAATTATCGTAATGTTCATAACAAATATTTTACACTAACTCTTTATTTTATGGAAAAGAAAAAACAAAAGACCAATTAAATAAAATTATAAATTAAGATAATTTCCTTCTTAAAGAAAATTACAATTTTTTTAAGAATTTTAAAATTCAATACATATCCTATATTATAAGAACAATATTTGAAACATCTTTGATGTATTTGCAATAATCCTTTGGATTATGTTAACAAGTTATATGAGGCATTGTGATGTGAAAAGAGAAATAGACAAATCAACCCTTGATATGATAATAAGTGAGATACTGTGTGAAATTGTTAGAAAATTCATTAGGGATGTCTCTAATGAGTTATTAAAATTTGATATCATAGATAGGTACAAAGCACCAATTATTGCCAAATAATTTTTGTATAAGTAGGAAGAGATATAAACATTTGTAGCTAACTAAACTAGATCATTAGAAATTTGGGATGTAAATTATGAATAAAAAAAATAAAAAAATGATATGTTTAGCAATTGGAAATTGTAATTTGAAAACATTTATAAATTCCTAACACCAAGGAGAAAACTCCAAATTTGAGGACAAAACCTTTCTATAGAAATCATCAATATAAAGGATAAAAAGATCACAAAAGGGAAATCTAAGGAGATCAAATTCCCCAAGATTACATTTTTAAATTGGAGGGCCCATTCACTCACTCCATACACATAATATTTTCAATTTAGTATCCAAGCAAGGTTTCCCCAAACCTTGGATACAAAGCCTCATTGTACTTATTTTTCAAATTGGGGACAAAAATAATCCCTCTAAGTACAACAAGGTTATGATTAGTCTAATTTTAGCAAAAGCTATGTGGAATTCTTTTTTAAAAAGAATATTAGTGTATGAATATAAACATTAGAGGGAAATTCATCCTAAAAAGTGCCAATGAGATTTTCATATACATAACATGTAAACCAATCAAAATACCTTCAATTTTAAAAGAGGTACATGTAAATATTTTGGAGGGAAAATAAAAAATTATAATTGTATTTTTGACGTATTGTCTTACAGGTTTACTTAAATTTCAAGTGTATGCACTTTTTCTTCATTCCACATCCAACGAGTACCCATTATGCATACTTCTCAAAACTATCAATGTGGGCCTTCTGAGAAGTATACATAATGGGTACTCGTTGGATGCTAGTGTCTACAATTGAAATTTGAATAAAACAATAAGCAGATAAGCGAAAAATACAAATGAAAAAAAGTAGTTTTCATTTTTCGCTCCAAAATTCATAATTATTAATTTATTATTTTAACTATTATTTTATTATTTTTCCTTAGAAGGCTACTTTTAGGCTGAAATTTCCTCTAATGTCCATGCAAAAAAACTAAAGCCTAGGCCAAATTGAGGGTTAGAATTCAAGTATAGAATACCTTGTTACACTTAGATCATTATGAAGAGGTGTTGCAATAATAAAGTTGATCCTCTTTGTTGTTTCATTGACTTTAGAAAGGTTTTTGACATAATGCCCATAATGAAACTTTGGAATAGGTTAGAAGAGATGAAAGTTCTTTTCAAGTTGAGAGTTTTTACACTAAGGCTATATGAGAAAATTATTTCCAAGTTTAGGAACACCAAGGGTTAGTAAAAGGAAATAATTAAAATATAGGAGTTAATAGAGGTTCACCCCTATCCCCTACCTTTTGTTATATATACATTAATAGGTCACCTAATAATGCTTTGAGGAAACAGATTATGTCAACAAATCATTGGTTTAGTCATCATCCTTCTTCTTTACATTGTTTATAATGTTCTTTTGGTGGAAAGTCCTTGTGATCATAGAAAGAAACCAAGAATCCCAAATTATTTGTACTCTAGTATGGTTTTACTTTTTCAAACTAACAAAGTAAATATTATGATAATTAAATTGAAAAGGACCAATTATGGTGCACCCATATAGAACAAAAACAACTTATATTGATTTTGCATAGATATTTTGAAATATATATTTATCATAAACTAAACTAGATCTGCAACATTAAAATAAGAAAAAATGGAGGGTAGAAAGCTTATCATGGTCTTGAAAATAATTATAAACTAGTTGAAATTCAAATATTAGATTTACGATGAAAATCCTTTTTTGTTACCTTATATGGATATGAAATTTAGGGATGCAATATATCTATAGAATCACGGATTTAAAAAAAAAAAGAATCAAAAGGAGTTTATAAATTAAACACCAAAGTTAAAGGAAATACACCTCTCCTAGCCTCCCCATAAATGAGAATATTTCATCTAAGGATACAAATATGACAAGGTATCTAATGTACAAGAACAAATCATCCACATGGCTTCCAAATGTTTCTTCAAAGTCTAGCCAAAGCCAACTATGACTAAAAAGGGATGACATGCAACTACCAAATCTTGGTTAAGCCATTAAGAATAAAGGAAGATCTACAAAATAATGATAACATTAGAAATATTATAACATCAAAATTTAAGAAGAAATTGGGATCTGATAAAGAATTAAAGGATAAAAGAAAATTAAGATACTATAAATAGGTGATTAACCCTGATCTATAAAATAAAAAATATCTCCTTATTTTGACTACTATAAATAAGAGTATTGACATTATTAAAATAAAAATAGACTCTCACAAGCTCCATATCCAAACTAGAAATTACACAAATTCTAAAGCACAATGGGTTGGAAATATATATCATCTTTGTTGCACTATAAAAGTTGAAAAGGAAAAAACACTCTCTCTTCAAATGTGTTCCAAATTCCATTATTAGACCTCAATTTCAGAATATTTGTCACAATATCAACCTCATAACGTTTTAATCCATAAAAACTGTAATAATCCTTGAAAATTTACCCTGATGATTTTTGAGCACATAAAAAAGAAATCTAAATAATCTTATAAACTAAATCTAACCTCAATGAACATTATCCATCATCATTATCATTATCATTATTCTTAATCAATCATTATAATTGAAAACTAACCATCACAAGTGTAAAGTTACTAATTCACTAACTACATTATTCTTTCCTATATAAATATGAACATATTCAAAACAAAACCATCTCTCTCATTCTACCTACTAAACAAAAATGGTTTTAAGGTATGCCCTTGTATGCGTAAATACTAACATGTGTATCTATTAGTAAGTAGGCTTTGAAATACATACAAAGTTAGATCTAAGACTTTTGTCATCTATAATGTAGAAGAAAGTCTTTCGGATTAAACACATTGGTAGGATTTGGTTGATGTTTCGAACCAACTAATGTGGTTCATCCTCAGAACTAGGTGAAATCCATCAATAAGGAATAAATAGTAAGGATGCAACATTGCCCAGGGTTAGCCGTAAAAAACTAGTTGTTGGTGAATTGGTTAATAGGTAAAGAAAATAATTATTAGGGAGTTAGTGGTAAGGGGAAACTAGTTGTTAAGGAATAAATAAAAATAAAATATTGAGTTTTAATATTATCGAATTAATGTAAATTAGTCATTTAATAATAAATTATTTTATTTTATTTGTTATAGGTTGACTAATAAGAAAACTAGACATTATGAATAAAAAGTTATTAAATTCAAGTTTATAATATTTTAGAAAGGGATGAATAAGTTCTTCAAAGAGGAAGCCATGCAAAATATATCGAATTAGAGTTAAAGGATAGAAAGAAGAAATATAATACTATAAATTTTATATGGTTAAACAAAAAATAAAAATTAAATTAAATAAATAAATAAATACATGAATAATTAATTGATAATAATAATAATAATTAATAAATAAAAATCAAAATAGGGGATCAAGGAAGAAGAAAAATAAAATAAAACTAAAACTAAATAAATAAATAAATATAAAAATAGGGGATCAAGGCAAAAAACTGTAGGAATCTACATGGTAAGTTCCTCAGACAGAACACCAAAGGACACCGCTCACAAACAGATCACAGATCAATACACCAGTATTTTGACGTGGTTAAAACCCTCAAAGAGGGAAACAGTCCATGGCCTGAGCCAACGGGGCCACTTCAGGCAATTTATTAATAAAAGAATGAAAATTTACATAAGATTCTCTCATGAACGGTTAACCTACAAATGACCCTCCATGCTCTTTAAATAGAGATCATGGACCAATCGGGTGTTAACCCACGGATCAAGTGTTCGTAATACTGAGGAGAGAATGAACCATCAGATCACTACATATCGTGACCGTCTGATTGTAAGTTAAAAAATGCACATAGTAAAGAAACACACTTTACCTAACTCTATACTAGACCAAGTTGTACTTAACTATTTCCTATGTGTCGGAATATCCTAACATCCCCCCTTAAGAACAACTTCGGATAAGATTGAAGGATTTACAAATATGAAACAATAGGAGAAGGAAGGAGGAACTAGAGCCTATCCCCCTTTAGTGACAACTTCCTGAACTCCAACCATAAATCGAAGTTTAGTGAACTTCGCCTCTGTGAGAGCCTTTGCAAAGATGTCTGCAACTTGATCATCTGTTGAACAATATTGCACCTCAAGAACATGGTCATGAATGAGATTTTTGGTGAAGTGCATGTGCAGTTCAATGTGTTTGTTGTACTGATGTTGGACTGGATCTTTGCATAGTTGAATGGAACTTTGATTATCACACCAAAGTGTAGTCGGATGCTACAGCTGAAAGCCAAACTTTGACAGGATCTGACGAAGCCATAAGGCTTCCTTACTAGCTTCTACGGCACCACGATACTCTGCTTCTGTTGAAGAAAGAGAAATGGCACCTTGTTTCTTGCAAGCCCATGTAATAGGTCCTGAACCAAGAGTGAACACATAACCTGCAGTAGACTTCCGATCATCAAGGTCACCAGCCCAATCGGAATCAGTGAAACCAACCAATAGAGGAGATGCTTCAGCACTGTAATGAATCCCAAACTAAACTGTACCTCGAACATAACGAAGTATTCTTTTAGCTTCTTTCCAATGACTTTCACGTGGGTTTTGCATAAACCGAGCAACAAGGCCAACAACAAAGGAAAGGTCAGGACGAGTATGGGTTAGATACAAAAGTTTTCCTACAAGTTGACGGTATAAGGTAGCATCAACTTCAGGAGAAGTACAAGTGACTAAAAGTTTGACTCCAGACTGAAAGGGAGAAGGGGCTGGCTTACAGTCTTCCATGTGAAAATGGAGTAGAATATCACAAGCATACTTGGATTGGGAAAGGGAAATACCTTCCTCGGATTGCAAGACTTGAAGACCAAGAAAATAATGTAAGTATCCTAAGTCTGTCATTTCAAAATTCCTTTTAAGGATAGAACTCACATGGTTTATGAGGTTCGGATCACTACCAGTCAGGATAAGATCATCAACATAAAGAACAAGAATGATAAGAGACTTGCCCACTCTCTTGGTGTAGACAGTATTGTCAGAATGACACCTAGAAAAGCCATTTTCTAAAGGAAAGTTATCCATTTTGGCATACCAAGCTCGAGGAGCTTGCTTGAGACCATAAAGGGATTTCTTAAGCTGACATACAAGGCTGGAGTCTGTTTGTATAAAGCCAATAGGTTGTTCCATATAGATTTCTTCATGCAAGTCCCCATGCAAGAAGGCGGATTTAACATCCATCTGATGGACTTCCCATTTGAAAGAGGCAGCAAGGGAAAGAACAAGGAAGATAGAGTTAATTTTGGCAACAGGGGAGAAGGTTTCAGTATATTCAATTCCTCCAACTTGTGAAAAACCCTTAGCAACAAGACGAGCTTTATGTTTATCAACTTTCCCATCTAGTCCATACTTGGTTCTGTAAACCCATTTGCATCTAACAATTTTTCGTCCCTTTGGTAGAGGAACAAGATCCCATGTATCATTTTCCAATAATGAATGATATTCTTCATCCATAGCTGCTTCCTAATCTGGATGGCCTGAAGCTTTTGTGAAGGTGTCAGGATCATAATTCACTGAAGTTTGAGCCAGTAAAGAAGAGGCTCTCTCGAATTGAGAACGTGTACGTCGTTGATCTGTAGGATCACTGGCAAGATCACCTGCTGCATCCCGAGTAGCACAGACCCATTTTGGAAGCTGTGGAGCTGAAGGAGGATCCTGAGAAGGTGGGGGAGGATTTTCATCCTCACTTTCATCATCTGAAGAATAAATCTTTTCAAAAGTAGAAAAGATAGGGAGAGGTGGCACATCCATCGAACTAGGCTCGCAAGCCGATATATTTTCAGCAAACTTTACATCTCTTCTAAAGATAACATTTTTGGACTTAAGTGGAATAAGTCTATATCCTTTGACATCTTCAGAATATCCAACAAAAATACATTTTTCACTCTTAGGTTCTAAAGCTTTATGTTTCTCATCTGGAATACGGGCCCATGCTTCACTTCCAAAAACACGAAAGTGACTTACATCTTGTTTGATTGAGCTCCATGCTTCTTCTGGAGTGATATTCTTTAAAACCTTAATAGGAGTGCGATTTATTATGTAATTTGCACAGTTAATTGCTTCTACCCAATAATTAAGACTAAGTCCTTTAGATTGAAGCATACAGTTAGATTTCCTTTAATGTGCGATTCTTCCTTTCAGCTACACCATTTTGTTGTGGAGTATATGGAACAGTATGTTGCATTTGAATTCCATTCTCAGTGCAAAAGTTGATGAATGTGTTTTTAACATATTCTCCGCCATTATCAGATCTTAGATTAAGAATTTGATGTCCAAATTGTTTTTCAACAAAGGCCTTAAAGGCCAAGAACATGTTAAATACTTCACTCTTGAGTTTTAAGAAGTATACCCAAGTGTGTCTGGATAAATCATCAATGAAAGTTAAGAAATACTTGTAGCCAGAGAATGAAGCAACAGGAAGTGGACCACATAAATCACTATGCACGAGCTATAAAGGGGCTTAGGCGTGCCAAGAGGCACATTTTTCAAAACTGTCCCGATGATGTTTTCCGAGTACACATTCGGAACAAACACCATCTCTGCAAGATACTATTGGAAGACCTGTCACCATATTTTATTTACACAGATTCTGAAGAGAGCGATAGTTTAAGTGACAAAATCGCTCATGCCAAAGTTTGCTCACTTCATCATTATGAGCAACAAATACTGAGGGAAGATTTGATGACCCAAATTTGTGAAACTTACACAACCTTGTAGAATCATCAGCAATGCCAGTAGCTAAAATCTGTCTAGGATCTCTTAGGTCCTTAATTACAACATCATGAGGTGAAAATTCAACAATTTTACCTTCACCTGAATGGGTTATCTGATATACAGATAGAAGGTTGCAGGATAAGGTTGGAACACATAATACATCATTAAACTGACCATTGTCTATATGAACAGTTCCAGTCCCTACAACACTAAGAGATCTATCATCACCAACATATATATTTTTGGTGTTACAATCATTTAAAGAAGAAAACATGGCTTTGTTTTTGGCCATGTGATAAGAAGCTCCAGAATCAATGAGCCACTCATGAGAATGAGAAGAAGAAGATACATTTAGTGCATAGACAGACCGAGATGCTTAACAACCACATGCAGAAAGTGCCATTCCTGAAGATGAAGTTGAAGTTGAAGATTGCTCCAAATAGATGTTATGCTTCTTCATTGCTGCTTCCAAGGCATCCATCTTCTTAAAGCATTTGGATTCTAAGTGGCCATCTTGATTACAAAAGTTGCAATGTCTATCAGTCTTCTTCCCTTTGTTTTTATTTGTCTTATCATTTTGTTGAAATGATTTTTCGTTTTGAGGTGGAAATTGCTTAGGACCCTTGTTTGTTTTAGAACCATTCCTTTTAGGATACGACTTCTTAGGATTCTTCGAATTTGGTTGCTGCTGGGTAGCTAACGCTTTCTTAGAAGAGTTTCCAAGATGAAGAAGACCAAGGTGTAAGAGTTTTTCTTGTTCTCTTATTAGAGAATCACAAAAGGAATCAAAGGAAGGGGACTTGTAGGCTTGTCCTTGAGAAATGAAGGCTTCTCTTGTAGAATGGAAGGTGGAAACAAACACATAATAGGCTAGTCCCAACTTAGTAAGAATGGAGTAGATAAGGCTACTATCTTCTTTCTTAACCTTAACACCTTCCAAGAGAAGTCTAAGGGTCTTGAACTTGGACAAAAAATCTTCAATGCAAGAAAAATTATTGGGGTCCAATGTAAGAAATTCATTTTCAAGTTGATGGGCTTTAAGTTCATTTTTAATTCCAAAGACATTAGTAATTTGTTTCATTGCTTCATCAGGAGTATCAAGTTCTGCAAAATGGAACCTAAGATCTGGAGAAATAGACATCCCTATCAACCCACGTGCTTGGTCTTGCCTATTTTCCCATTTAGCTGCCTTGTCTTCATCTTTTGGTTTGGTCTCTTGGCCTGTGGTTATTCTGTAAAGACCTTTACTTCTAAGTAAATCCACAATGTAGGACCACCATTGGAAGTAGTTGGTGCTATCAAGAATAACTTGGCATGGACTTTCCATTTTAAAAACACTGAAGCTATAGATGCTGAAACTAAGAATTTCAATGGAAAGATCTTGAAAAATTAGGCTATTTAAAAAAAAACGGTTCTGAAAACAGCTTCCGGATGAAGAAGTTATGGCTTTTTGAAGAAAATTTGATGAAGTCCCCGACGAAGTGTGGGAATGTGCAAAAATGAGAAATCCGCCCCCACAAAATGGAGACTTGAACCCAAGACCTCTACTCTCATAAATTAGCTTTGCACCAAGTGAGATATACAAAAAGTTTGAGAGAGAGAGGGGGGGGGGGGGGGGGGGAGTTGATGTTTTGGGTTGCGTGCTTGCTTTGAGAAAGCTCTTTTTCCCTACAAAACAAAAAACACAAAACCCAACATGGACATACAAAAAGAACGAACCTTGCGGCTTGAAGTTAGCTTTAGCCGGAAACTTAATATTTTCAAAAACGAACCTTGCGGCTCGAAGTTAGCTTTAGCCGAAAACTAAATATTTTCCTCAATGTTTCTGATTTTCTGAGATCACACTAAGGCGTAGTGGAAAAGAGCATACGCATGAGAAAAATCCTTCCTTTCTATTTCTGATTTGCCCAGATTGCACAGAGTCGCAAGGCAAAGAGCATACGCAGAAATGAAAGGTATAGATCCAGTAATAAAAAAATCTAAATAAACCGAAAACCAAAATAAACAGAGAGAAAATAACTGTAAACTGCAAATAAACACTGTATACCTCCAGATCTTAAAAATGACGCACCTAGGGCTACCAGAAACCTTTTCACGTGAAACAAAAGGGTTTCCTCACTGGAACAGAGGCTCCCAACACAACAGAGTAGTCCTCTCAGCCCGAAAGCAGTCAAAAATAGTAGATCTAGGAAACGGTAGTCGGATGCAGTTCTACCGGCTTCAGATTTGGATCACCAACGGACGCGGCCCTCAAATAGCTCTGATACCATGTAGGAATTTACAGGGTAAGTTCCTTAGACAGAACACCAAAGGACACCGCTCACAAATAGATCACAGATCAATACACCAGTATTTTGACGTGGTTAAAACCCTCAAAGAGGGAAACAGTCTACGGCCTGAGCCAACGCGACAACTTCAGGAAATTTATTAATAAAAGAATGAAAAATTACATAAGCTTCTCTCATGAATGGTTAACCTAAAAATGACCCTCCATGGTCTTTAAATAGAGATCATGGACCAATCGGGTGTTAAACCACGGATCAAGTGTCGATAATACCGAGGAGAGAATGAACCGCCGGATCACTACATATTGTGACCGTCGGATTATAAGTTACAAAATGTACATAGTAAAGAAACACACGTTACCTAACTCTATACCTAACTCTATACTAGACCAAGTTGTACTTAACTATTTTCTATGTGTCGGAATATCCTAACATCCCCCCTTAAGAACAACTTGGGATAGGATTGAAGGATTTACAAATATGACACAATAGGAGATGGAAGGAGGCACTAGAGCCTATAAAAACAAATATAATAAATATAATAAATAAATAAATAAAACAAATCAATCAATAAAAATAAGGGATCAAGGCAAAAAACAAATAAAATAAATAAATCAATAAATAAATAAAAAAGGAGAGGGGAGAAGAAAGGAATGATGAGTTACGATGAGAGAGCTAGAATCCAACTCTTACTCAGTTTCCAACTATCATCCCTATTGAGATTATTGGCATGCCTCTCGATCTCAATCGCCTCCCTAAGCTTCCTATGGTGGAAGTGATCTACCTTAGTGATGACTTTGGATTCTTCAATGCAGACATGGTGTTTTGATTTTTCTGCATGCTCAGCTAAGGCTGATGAGTGGGAGCAGTTGTGTGTAATGTCTGTAGCATGCTCATTTATTATCTATTTAATAGATCTACCTATTTCTCCAATTTAGGAAATACCATAGGAGCAGGGAACAAGGTAGACCCCTTTCGAGTCCTTAGGATCAACAGGGTCTTTAACAGATCTAAGAGAGTTCTTAATGGTCTTGAGTGGTTTGAATGAAGAAGTGATATTAATCTACTTGAGGATATGGACAATCCTATCTGTGGTTCCTTGGATATACGGGAGATGAACCTTAGAGATAGGATCATCACGAGAATGCTTAACTCTAGACTCTTTGCAGGCTCTATGAAAGTCCTTGACACTTTGAGATTTGCTATACCCATTATTTCTAAACACTTCAAGAAGATGAGATTTCTCCTTCTCAAGGTGGCTATCATCAGATATTCTTAGAGAACGGGTAGCAAGAGTGTTAATAGCCCTGAATTTCTCAGTCCGGAAATGATGAGAACTTGCATGGAGTTAATGTTCAGCGTGAGTCTTTTTCCAATAGACTTGGTGACAAATGGAACCATCACTCATCCTCGAAAGGAGAATGTCGAAAAAGGGAAGGTGATCATCCACCTTAACTTCCGTCATGAACTTGATGGAGTCAGATTTGGAATTAACATGGTTAAGGAACATGCTAAGCTTCTCCCGACCATGAGGCCAGATGACACAGGTATTATCAACAAACCTATTCCATCTTTTAGGACGAAATTGAGCGGTGGCTAAGGCCTTGGTCTCAACATCTTCCATAAACAAGTTTGCGACAATAGGGTAAAGAGAGGAGCCCATCGCAACGCCACAAATTTTCCCATAGAAATCACCTTGGAAACTAAAGAAGGTCGAGGTGAGGCAGAGGCTGACTAAGTCGACAGTGCCTTTTTCAGTGATGCAATTTATGATATCAATGGATTCTTGGATGGGGATTTTGGTGTATAAGGAGACAACGTCAAAACTAACCAGCAAATCAACCGGTTCTATTTTGATATCTCTCCACTCTTCAATAAAGGTGGCAGAGCCTTTACAAAAAGGACCAGTGCCCCCAACAAGAGGATAAGCTTTCGAGCTAAGAATTTAGCAACAAGATAGGTGGGTCCGCCTATTGTGTTAATAATAGGTCTTAGTGGAGCCCTGGATTTATGAATCTTTGGGAGGCCATAGATCCTCTGGGCGAGGGGATTGCTTCCAAAGAGCATATTGGAAGGACTAAGAGACAGGTCCGACTTAATAGTAGTGGCTACATCCTTTGAGAAGGACTTAATGGGATTATTCTTAAGCTTGTTGTAACTACCACTGTTAGATAGATGGTCTAACATTTTGTGGACATAATCTAACTTATTAAGAATGACAACAGCTCCACCTTTATCTACTCTAAGGACAACAGTGTCAGGGTCATCCATTATGGATTTAAGGTCAAGAAATTCAACCTTGCTGAGGTTTTTCCTAGGGGGTTTAGCCTTCCTAAGAACAATAGCGCAATCTTCCCTAATGATTTCCTTAACATTATCGAGAAGGTCCTTAATACAGTACTCAATGCTACAGATAATGTCATCAATAGGAATCTTATTCGGGGCAAGGGAAAAATTGAGACCTTTATTAAGAAGACTAAAGAATCAAAGATTTTGCTCAAAAAATTAATCACATTCTTAAAACGTAAAATAGATATTATTATTATTTTTATTATTATCATTATTATCATTGTTGTCGTCATCATTGTTATTATTGTTGTTATTATTATTATTATTATTATTATTATCTAAATTTAATAATAATAATAAAATAGATCTATATTATTTCTATTACTAATTAAGTTCTTATCCTTAAATTTAATCAAGTTAAAAGAATATTTATTAAATCTATTATTATTAAAATTGTTCTTCTCATAAAGTCCATTATTTTTATTATGAAGAGATTTATTAAAATTAGAGGTGCTATTGTTATTCATACTATTGATACTCTTAATGTTAAAAGTCATATTATTCAAGTGATTATCAAACCTAGAAGAAGGTGTTCCACTAAAACCACAAAGGCCAACAGACTCAAAGCAATAGAGGGAATATGATTTTGAAGAGAGGGAGCTCGAATGAAGAGGGTCAGGGATAACGGAATTTGGTGATGAAAGGGAGTTGGAATGTAGAGGGTGAGCGATAATGGAAGAGCAAGAAGGGTTCGAGACGGGAGAGTGAGGGGAGGGTGACAAACTCGAAGAGGGGGGAAGGGTTTCTTACTACGTTGTTGCCAACGGATCTGAAACATGGTCCAAAACAAGGGACGAGGGGAATCGAGAGGAGGGTGCAGAGCACAGGGTGTCACACCCCTATACTTGCGGTAGTCTTTCAACCGCTTATAGTGAGGTGTGGCACCACTGAACACTTTCTTTTCACTAATATTTATGTTCATGGACTATGCCTTTACATTCGATACTTAGTTTTATTTTTCTTCACCAAGTATTATTATTAGCCTTTATACTAATGAACACCCATAGACATTCATTAGCCACAACAATTATAAATATACAACACAACTGCAACATTATAAAGGGAGGGGAAACTCCATGAATATGAGTCTTGCCCGAATTCAATATACTTTCAATCTTTCATAAAATATAAGTATACCTTGGAAATATTATGGAGCTTCGGACAAAGTTCTAAACAAATAAATAAATTAGGAAAGTTTGAGATCGTTATTCACTAAGATTTCACTGACATTGTTTTAGCAAGAAAGTGTTGCACATTTTCTCCATATAAATATCAATGTTAACCTAAGTGATAGATGTACCACTTTGCAAACATTATTCTAATATAGAAACAACTCAGGAACAATACATTTGAGCTCTATCCATTTCTTCCTCAATCGCAATATCCATAGTCAAAGTGGTCTCCCTGTTCGTAAATCATCCAAAGTTTGTATTTTTGTAGTTGTACTAGAAATGATCAACGTATTTTCCAAAGTCAAAATCTCATAAGTCCGGATTTTCCTTTTTAGATGTAGTATTTGACATCATGCATCTCTCTTCATGCTAGTGGCATGAAATTCTTCAATGGAAAAATCTATATCTATATCTATCTATATTTATCTTTATCTATATCTATCTATATTATGTTCTAGGTCAACAATTTTATGATTTAGATGAGAGCAAGTTAAAGTTTTCTAGATCAAGGAAGCTCCGTTCTGAAATTCTCAAATATCTCCCTTCCTTCCTAAATTCACTAAAAATAAATGGAAAGAAAGAAACTTGCTATCTCATGAATGTTAAAATACCAATTAAGATTTCAACATGAAAATCACATAGAGTAGATCCTCTATTTAAATCATTAACTGAATTGAGCAAGCAAGTGCGATAGTAATAAGATTTCCATGAAAACTCCCAAAGTTGAAACTCCCCGCAAATAATGTGGCAAAGTTTCTCCTCACAGCAGCAAATCAAGAAACTGTCCCCTTCTTGCTTTTTTTATTTCGGAAATTGCTTCAAAATCATGTTTATTATTTGTTTAAATGCATTTTATCTATTCATTTATATAACTAAATAGTGTTTTGAATTATTTTATTAATGTTTTTTTATATTTATATATATGTTTATTTTGAAATATTTTGTTAATGTTTTTTTATATTTATATATGTTTATTTTGAAATAAGATTTTTAGAATTTTAATTTGAATTTTTTTAATGTTTTTTTATATTTATATATGGGTTTATTTTGAAATAATATTTTTAGAATTTTATTTAGATTTTAATTTTTTTTTTTAATTTTTAATTTTTTATATTTATATGTATTTATTTTGAAATAATATGTTTAGAATTTTATTTAATTTTTTTTTTTTTTTTTTGTAGGCTAGTGCGGGACCTTTACATTTTTCCAACATACAACATCAATCGCCTCTGCAGGACTCGAACTTGGGTGGGGGTGCAACAGCATCCGCCCCTACCATTACACCATGCACGTCATGTGCTCTAATATGGGCTTTTGGAAGACATATAAAGAAAAATTTAGTGTTCATCTTCATCCTTCTGAGTGCTATAAAGATATGGATTTTTCCAATCCATGGTGCTTTGGAAATTGTATAATGAATTTTATTTAATTATTAATTAGATGGTACAGATTTAATATTCATGAAATATTATAAAACATTTTGAATAATAGTCTTAAATTAATAGTGAATATTTATTTATAAAGTATTTATAAATTTTTTTGTCCTCTTAATCAAATTAATTAATTAAAAATCTATCATAATAAACTATGATATTATAACAAAACTTATTTACAACTTAAGAATCTCCATAATAATGTGATGACAAATATGATTATAATAAAAATCTTATTACAAATTTTAAAATATATATATATACTTAACTCATATATTAATTTTTTTTAATAATAATAATAATTTTAAAAAAATTATAGTAAAATTAACTTACCATGTTTTAAATTTGATAAAGTGGGATAATGAGATAAGTGTTTCTAGATATATTGATATAATAATTTAATTTATATGGCTGATCTACTATATTATTTGACACGTTGTTCCGTTATCGTTTTTATTGCGTTCTAACATTATTGACATCCTTAATCGTGAATAGCAAAATAAGATTCTCGCCTCGAATGGTCGAACGGTACGTAAGAAATTGGCGGCGACGACGCGACGACAGGAATTTATTATTACAGAATTCAGAGAAGCAGAAACAATTACTCAAGAAGGATGTTGCAGATGTGTCGTACACGTTTAAGAATCAATAATAAATTATTTGCTGAATTACGTGATTATCTGAAAAGAAATACGATTTGTTTCCACATATGATCCGGATGTGAAAATCCTGCAATTTTTAGAAATTTTAAATGGTAATCGAAAATGAGTTAGGTTTAGTAAACGTGGATATTTAAGAATATTGGGAAATTAATTAGGATATTAAATTTTAACGATAATCATTGCACGTGTAATTGGAGATTTGAGTTATCAATGTGTTTCTTGATAGCAGTTATATATGTTGTTTTGTTTATAGTAGTTAGTGATGTTGTTTTATTATTGGTTTAATAATTGAGTCTTATTTTTAAAATATGGTAGTTGTTAATTTTTTTAAAAAATATTAATTTGATTTTAAATAAAAAATAAAAATATTATAAAAATTTATGTATATGGATAAATTACATTTTGTTAAAAAAATAAGTATTATTGTTATATTTTTAATTGAAAATAATAAATTGATATTGGCTTAGTCTAATTAATAGAAGAAATTACTTTCTTCGCTAGGATTTTTAATACAATTTTAAGCAAGATTGTGATTTGTGATTTGTGTTGTTTAAAATACATTTTGAATGCATAAATGTATTTAGCACTCTATAAATCTAATAAATTCTCAAATTAAACTAATTAAGCTTAGGAGTTGCATAACTAATCCATAAAAGCAAATTTGTAGCTAAATAAAGTGAGAAAATGTTCCAAAAAACCTACTTTAAATATATTTAAATAAATTGGTTATAAAAAATAAAAATAAAAACTAGACATCTTAAAACTTAATAGTTATAAATGCTGTATTTCAAATAATTCTACCATATTTTTACAAAATTATATTTATGGCTTAAATTTATAATTAAAAAATCTGTAATAAATTTTTAGCAAAATAAAGTAGAAAAAACAACCATAAAAAGGCATTGCGCCTACAAGTTAAACTTGAGGAGATTCGCCGCTTTGAGAAAATAACATAATTACAGCTTGAGATAAAGATTGGCATGTGTTACTGTGGATAAGATGAACTGACAACGATTAGATTGATGCGATTGACAGAGTCAAACCTGCTGCTATCTGAAACTATTTGTCCAATCACATGAGAGAGATGGCACGCCAAATTTTCTGGCAACCTTCAACGAGGATGAGAAATATGTAATCGTACGTCCCTAGGTTTGAACAATTCCTAATATTTCGTTGAAGCCAGGAATTTGCAGTCAATTGAGGATCGGAAAATCACAGAGAATTCTTATGCTTATGCGACCATGTCAAATCTTCCAAATTCAAAATCAAACGTGCGTTTTTCTGCAAATTATCATATCCACACAACACCACTTTCTAATCTATGTTATATATACCCACATGATCTGTGTATACATACCTACTTGCACATAAAGTTGCAAATCTCTCTAGTACGTAAAACAGCTGAAGCTAAGCCCTGATTAGCCCCCCTGGTCTTCACTTGATCACGACATTGCAATTCAGAAATCTTAGAACTGCGGTTGTGATTCAGAAATTGTTAGAATGCTATATCAGATGATGCACCCGTATAGGATGAGGGTAATTCCTTCATGTTTGACAACTTCAAGCTTCGATGGTACTCTTCTGCATCAAGAATTCCGGGCACCAAAACCAATCAAAATCAATTCGAATGGGATTCATCAAACCGGACTACTTGCCGATATGTGGCAAGATATCCAAGGAGCAAACTTGTGGAATGGGTTATTAAATCCAATCAATCCACTTTTGAAAGCGGAGATACTGAGATATGGTGATTTCGCACAGTTATGCTATGATGCATTCGATAGTAAAGTTTGCATGAGTCCTTATGGTGGGTGTAAATACAGCCCTGATGAAATATTTTATAGTAATTATAACGTGGCCGGTAATTGGCAAGCTTACTACGGGTATCGAGTTACCAAGTATTTGTATACTGAGACTGAGATTATATTGGGGAGGCAGACAGAGCAATCTATTTGGATTGGCTTTATTGCTGTCTGCACAGATGCTCAACAAATACGAAGAGCGGGCCGGAGAGATATTATAATAGCGTGGAGAGGAACCCAAACATCTCAAGAATGGATACAAGATCTCACAGATTTTTTAGTTCCTGCTCGATTATCAACTACTAATGGTCTCAAGGAGAAGGGCGTCCGAGTAGAGAAGGGATTTCTAAATTGTTATAATTCTACAGGAGAAACTGCTCGTTCAGAAGTTATAAGACTCTTAGATAAATACAAGGACGAGGCCATGAGTGTTACTTTAACTGGGCACAGTTTAGGAGCTGCTCTCGCAACCATATGCTCATATGATGTTAAACAAATTCTGAACTTACATTCACCAGCACGCCCTATACCTGTTACTGTGTTTGCATTCGCCTCTCCACGCGTAGGGAATAGAGCATTCGCCCAAAGAATGGAAGAACTTGGTGTTAAGGTGCTTCGTTTGGTGAATAAGAACGATATTGTTCCCAAATTTCCTGGACTTGTTGTGAATGAGAACTCATGGGGATGGTTCAGAAATTTGTTGAGTTGGCTTCCCTGGACATATTTTCATGTTGGGGTCGAAGTTGTTTTGGACAACAATAACTCCCCCTTTCTGAAACATACGTGCAATCTTGTTAACGCGCACAATTTAGAGGTGTATCTTCATCTGATCGACGGTTATGTGGGAGAGGGTAAACCTTTCAAATCTTCTGGAAGAGACCCTGCTCTTGTCAATAAGGGCTGCGACTTACTGATCGAAAACCTTGGCATTCGTCCTCGTTGGTTCCAGCAGCAACTGGAAATCGAATTTGCAAGGCTGAATATGGCTACTCTAGCTGTATTCCCGAAACCCCATGAAGAAATTGTATCGGAGTAGTCTTTAACGCGACTTTTTGAAAGTTTTTCTGGCGATTTTTTCCGGTGAAAATCCGGCGGTAATTTATTGGAATCCATCCAAGTTTGATAGCTAATTTCTGCACAATGAAACCGTCCCAGGGGTTTTTCAGGGTGCTGAATCCGAATATGCAGTTAAAAAACCATTTTAACTGCAACAAATCATGATTTCATCTCAATTTCTTCCGCCGGATTCCGTCACCGGAATCTCAAAAAGTTGCATTATAGACAACTCCAATTGTATCGGGCTGTTTCCAAGATGTATATGGCCTTTGCTAGCTACAAATTATCATAGAATGAGGTTGTCAGCCAATCAGTGATCTGTTACCGAAAAAGTGGTTAGCTGATCATGCAATCCAATGCATTCCAATCATAAGTGATCATAAAATAGAAAATGCCAATCAAAAGCATTCCACTGTTATTAGGGCACAGGAATATGTTCGATGACCATAATAGTATCTATGTTCATCGAACTAGAAACGACGGTTAAATGTCCATATAAATATAACTAACATAGACACGATTGTTAAATTTCTATACATTTAAAAAATAATTTTTGACTATGGAAATTTATTCTCACTTTATTTTATATTTATATATATATTTAAAAAATAAAAAATAATTTTTGACTATGGAAATTTATTCTCACTTTATTTTATATTTATATATATATTTAAAAAATAATTTTTGACTAGGGAAATTTATTTTCACTTTATTATGAAGGTTATTAATATATAAATAGGATTCGTCAAAACTTTATTATGAAGGTTATTAATATATAAATAGGATTTGTCAAAATACCATGGACCAATACCATAGGTTATCAATACTTTATGACCAAAAAATCAAAACTCATTTCATATAATAATCATGCGTATGACATTTTTGTTTCAATTAATTAATTTTATTTCAATTAATGAGTTTAAATAAAAAGGCACTAAAGGGGTAACTATTTTGAAATTATTTATTAGCCTTTCATATATGTATATTACTAAGTATATTCTTGAAAATTTTGAGGGTAAATCACTACCATCCATGTAATAATTATTGATAACTAAATTAGAATTTTGGAAGCCCAATTTCTAAATATACATGCCTATTGGCATAAGAATATCCCTACCATAAGAGGATTGGAGAGATATATTATTTATAAAAGTCATTTCTCCTAACATATTAATGTATATCTTAAACATAATATAATATTTATGTAATGTTTTTTTCCATACATAGTAGTTTTACCTTTTGTAAGGAAAGCAACCTAGATCAAATGTGCCAGAAGTCACTAAATGGATAAGCAAGGAATTGGGAAAATTACAGCTCGTTTTGCCAGCAAAGAGCATAAATGTCACTTTAATTCATTCTAGCATGGCTTGTGATGTGGCTATTGAGCGGCGATAGCCTTGCAATTAGAATGCCTGTTACCAGGAACTTCAAAATTGTTACATTCAGTTTTGTATATTTACAGCTTTGGAATATAGCCTTCGTTTATATTGAAAACTTATGGCCATGAATATACTGCTAACTAAACTTGAATTGTAGCTGTAGTTAGTTTGGAAGTTTAATCGAGTACTTGTGAAGAAAGAGTGAAGATTTAGCAGGTTAATAATTGCAGAGCCATGAACCTATGCTATTTTTAGATGTTTTTGAACATTTTGCTATCTTTAGTTCATTTCGTGTTGAACTGGTAACAAAGAAAATTATTCCCCTATTAGTAAAACCTATTTTCAATCTTATGTGTTGTCAATTACCTGATTTTCCATTTACCAATTGCAAGTAGAGAGGTATCTATGTACCGGTAATTCTAACATCACCCCTTAGTGTTTACCTAGGGAAATATTATTGCATTATCTCATTTGTATAAAAGTATCACATCATTAACTTATATTGATAGTTTGCATTGTATTGAGCACTCCCCTTTATTGACAAGTTTATTCAGATTTTGTACCATTTCATATCTTCAGACCTCTCTTTATGGGTCTTTCAGGTCTGCTAAGCCTTCCTTTATGTTGCTTTTTGATGGTTTATGCTGCCTATCATAATATCTTCCCCATATGGGCTCTAGCTGAATATCGTCATCATGTTCTGCAATCATAATGTATATGTTTGTCATATCTGTCATATTTCTTAAAGGTAAGTTTTTGGCTATAAACTGAATTTTGAGGGAGGTTAGAATGATCTCTAAGCATCTGAAATAAGATGGTTTACTAGTTTGTAATATTTAATGATTGCAATACAATCTTGCATGTGTAATAAGCTGGTAAGATAGTGTTTGCTATGCAATCATTGCATGAATGAAGTACCTGGTGATGTCTCTCTGAAATAGTAATTAACTTTCTATGGCTTGGACTATCATTGAAATGGTTTTATCATTAATAATGCTTGTGGTGTTGATATTTATATTGCTTAGATCATGATGGAAGAATTTGTGTTACCCATAATGCTTATGGTTTTTGTTCACCATTAGTTTCACTTTCTCACAAATATTTTGAGAATGAACAACAAAATTAGTGTTGCCCTTGATTCTTCTTGCTTTGCTCTCTCTTAATTGTTTTCATTCCTTATTATGAGAAGAATGGTTGAAATATAAATAGAAGCCATATATGATGCACTTTCTTAATCCTGTCATGAAACTCTTGGTACATTGTAAAACATAAGATCTAATGACTATCACATCATATTAAAATTGTTAACAATATGGACAACATTAGACAAACTGATTTTTAGGTTTCTAAAGATTGTAGAAAGGATTTGATTACTTTCAACAATCCCTGAATTTTTATTTTGAATGGAAAATCTATTTTGACAATAACAAAGTCAGAATTATATTTTTGAAGTTCTTTAATAAACTTTTTGCCATCTTGTTTAAACATTTACAATCTTCGAAACTACATGGCTTGGACATTTTTTGGAAAGGACCAGTTGTATCATTGAATGTAATCACGTGCACTCTTTGGTGTTTGTGATGTGAGAGCTTATTTTATCACACAAACAGAGTGATGCTTATGAAGATGCCTCTAAGATCCTTATAATTTTTGAAAATTTAAGTTCTTTAAGCGCAGACATAATTTACAACAATTTCAAAATACCAAAAATACCCTATATTTATCCACATTTTATAAAATAATGCAAAGGATCTAAAATAATTTCTATTCTTGACATGTTTTCAATATCTGCAGAGCGATTGATGGTAAAATGTTGAAATTGACAATTCAAATTTATTGATTCCTTATGAAGAGGTTTTAAATTGTCCTTTCAAACCCGATAGATGCCTTTCATTTGATTACATATCAACTCCGAGTTGGTGAAGACTTCAATATCATTGACATCATGTCGTTTTGCCTCTTTTAGCCCTTCAACAAGGGCAATGAAATATGCCTCATTGTTTGTCGTAATTCTAGGCACTTCTCTCTTTCCATGAAATAAATGCTTTTTTGCCATATTGTAAAGGACGAATTTAATAAATTCTCAACCTGGATTTGGAATGCAGGCCACTTCAATGCATAAACGCCACTTTTGCACCATTTTTTGCACTTAAAAAACCTGAAAAATAAAATAACAATAAATTCATGTTAAACAAGTAGACAATTATCTATTTCCTAATACTCAACATGTTTTTCAATCATATATAATTCAAAGAAGCAGATAATTTGTGTTCATTTACACTGCAACACTTTCAATACTAGCAACTATTCTGCAAAAAACACATCTAGCAATCACTACTTTATTGGAATTGCTTGCAAACTCTAAAGATATTTATCCTTACCGACTGTCCATGCAGCAAAAACCACATAACCCTAGACTAACATAGCATTTTCTAAGAAAAGCATGATTCATGTATATGCCTTATGTGTGACAAAAATGCCATTTATCATATAACATCACAAGTGTTTTCACTTTTGACAGGCTAGTACTACTCTAAAAAGTATTTTTACAGATTGACAGACACATAAGTAAATTTGTTTAACTACATGCCTAACTCTGTCACAATGTTAGGGAACCATATGAGGAAAATCAGTTTCTTCATGGATGCCTTGGCATGTTTGGTGACTATGAAGTAAACCAAAAAATATCAGGTGTTCACCATGACATCTAAAAGGGCTGTATGCCAATCCTGAACTTCACGTGCCCTTACTAGTGTACCACATTTAGGAATTGAATAAACATAAAATTTAAAGAATGAGACTTTGAAGGAGAGCAAGAAATTAAAAAGGCAATAAACCAAGTATAAAACACTCATTGATCTATCAATGGTGGCTTCCCCGGTCAATGTAAGCAGGTAGCTAATATAGCCACCACCAAGGTTCAAATCTACTAAGTGACATGCTAAAGCTTGTGATTATGCTTGTGGATGTGTGCCAATGTCCATGACAATGATTGTTGCCAAATGCAAATCTTGCACAACTTTGGCAGAATAGACACCCCTTGGTCACAATTGCTTACCCAAAGATATCCAAATTGAATGGTGCTAATAGTTCCCTTGTAATGCAAATCTTGGGAAAATTTGGCAAAATAGACATCCCTTAGTCACAGCTGCTCACCCAAAGATATCCAAATTGAATGGTGCTAATGGTTCCCTTGTAATGCTATATATCAATGTTCCAGTAAGTTTCCAGATGGGGGAGTGCAAAAGCGAGGAGACACATGGGGTACGTGTGGAAGCACCCACAAATTTTTGGGGAACTCAGGGGGGTGGGGGGAGGTCAAGGACCTAGCATAAGGGTCCCCAAATCCCAACAATAACAATTCATCCTATGCAAATTCATCATTGTGCAACGCAAATACTAAACAGTAAATAGTAAAATAGTACTAAATTCAAATTTGTAAATGATATAAACATGATTCAGATTAAGGTTCAACAATGAAATACATTGATTCATAAACAATAAATGAAAGATAAATAGTGATGTTATTATAGTAAATGTACTTAAAAAATAGCAGATACTGAAATCTAAAATAGTAAATTGAAATTACTCAAACTCAAAAATAGCAAAGAGTGAAAAATCAAAGACTCGGTCTAAGGTCATCAATGTCTAGAGTCAAGACTCAAAAGTTAAAACTGAAAATCAACAATGTTAAAACTGAAAATCAACAATGGACAATGAACATTGTAAATAAAATGAGCATCAAGGAATGAAAGTGAATAAAAGGAAAATAAAAGCGAAAGTGAGATAGGGTAATTTTACATATTGTTTGTGTTTTTTGTTTTGCCTTTTTTTTTCAGTTCTTAAGCCTTTATAGGAAAAAATTTGGGGAATGCCTAGAAGCAACCAATTCTTTGGGGAACAGTCAACCCTTTCCTAGGGGAACACACCCCCCACACTGGGAAATTTTTCCTTTGTGTTTCCCAACATATATCTAACAAGGGGTCATGGGGAAACATTTCCCCAAGCATACCCCTATCATAGGAGCATGGGAGGGGAGAGGGTGAGGGGCATCATTAGGGAGGCATCCCCATGGAACACTATTATATATGGGTGCTAATTGTTCTTGATATGCATGTTGAAGAAAAGGGGCGGACAAACTTGGATAGATAACTCTCCAAATTAGCACTTAAGCTAAAGGAAGTCCATGTTATGCATTGCAACTCCAAAACAGCTCAATTGAGCTTCTAGTACATCAACTGGCCAACAACGCTACCAACCTGATCCATCTATACTCTCACACATAAATTGAATTCTAGCAATCTGATGAGGTTTCATGATATGTGAGATGGATGAAGATACTCAAGGCTTTTCTTCATTTTGTTTACTGGCAGGATTAGAGCCTCAATTTTAGAAAACTTATTAAGAGAGACTAATAATTTGCTCCTTTGGGGTTCCCGCTGACACACTGAATTTTGGATATAACTACATTCAGACATAAAAAAAATGTAGTAATCTGTTTTAAGGACTCCTATACCTTGATCCCTGATTATTGCATTTATTTTATTTCCCTTTTTTTGATATATATATATATATATATATATATATATATATATATATATATATATATATCCACACTGTTGGAACTTGCTCTTAAAACATATTTCTTTTGTTGCATAGAATACCTCGAATTGTTCTCCAATGTAATAAAACATATCGCAAAATATTGTATTGGACTCATCTTCAAATGAGACATGTCAAGAATTAAATAATTTGTTCCTGCATATCACTAATATTCTGAGGCAATGATCTATTCATAATACATCCTCCATGCAGACTTCACATTGCACAAAAAAAATATCCATAACCTTTTTTTTGCCTAAACATCATATGGTCTATTTGATGCCTCAATCAATATCACCAATAATCACCACAGGAGTAGAGTCCATTCTTGAAATGATGAAAGTGGGTAGCATCTTTCACTATGATTCCATGGCTAACAATCTTGGAGATAAACTTAGTATCAATGTGGCAGTCCCTACACATGCGAAGATTTTTTCAAGATCTAGATACATGCTCCTGAAGTTGTTTTAGTGAACCCAAAAGCAATACCCAACACCTCACTGTAGTGGCTATGAGAGTTTTCTTTCTATTCATTTTCAATATCATGTAGAACAAAACCTCTATTGGGTACATATCCTGCATCCCTCGTCTGGTTAGACAACCTCTCCAACATTTTATATATTTCTTCTGCGTGGGAGTGTGAGTTATCTAAAATCAATTCATGCACAATGTTATTTACATTAGTCCAATTTTGCCCAAGCTCCTTTCTTAAACCATACTCTGTCATCATTTTTCTGACCCTTGCTACATCTTCAGGCATGTTAGCTGCAACATAGATGTTTGAAAGTGATACATATATAGCAAAGTCACGAGGTTTCAACTCGAGAAGATATTATACTTGATATTTCCATATATTCCATAGGCCCTAAGTAAACTCTGCCACACTGAAATTCTTGGTTCAAATGGCATTTTCTGAATATGTACTTTTCCTCAGTCAAGTGTACTGCATGATTTATAAATTAAGACCTATATGATATCCTAAAGTGTGACTCGAACAGCTCCCTTAATTCCACAAGGACAGACTATACCAAAAGAAACATTAGAAGGTAAAGAAGGTAAAGACTTTGCTATTTCAGAAAAAAGCTGCATAGTTGTTTCACATTTTCTTTTACGCCTGTGCCCATCATTTTTTTTAATGGATAAAAACCACCAATAGCCATGATTAATTAAAACTACTCAGCTGCAAAACAAAGCATACATCCCAAAGTTCATATCTGCAGCTTCTTGCATGTACCCAGTTGGTTTTCAGGCTACTGAAATAACTGGGCTTCAACAGTCCCTCCTAACATAATACACTCCTGCTAAGATTAAGAGGAAGCTCACTTTGAAGTCGAGCGTTAAAGCTCTCCAAACCCATTAACAGTTTGCATACTCTGAGCAAGAAAAGTGATACCCTGACATTTGCAACACGGAAAACCTTCAGAAGCGAAGTTTCTTAAAAATTGAACCATCTGATTTCATAGCTGACAGCTTACACACTGCTCAAATTCAGCCAGTGTAGTCTGCAAAATTTACATAAGATTTGGGCGTTCTACATTGCCAGTGTAATCTTCTGACGGAAGGTTCCCAACAACTCTGGGGAACAGTATTATTATTCTTTATAGTGATACAATCATCCAATCTTGTTCATGGGTTCAAAAAAAGACAAGATAGAGGGACTGGAAGATAGAGGAAATGGAATTGGTTCTACATACATGGAGATTCTGTCATTTGCACTATACACTGCACAATGGCAAAGCCAACTTAATCTTGAAAAAATCCCAATACGAAACTGATAACATGCTCCACCATAAAATCAATGCCGACCGAACGATTGTTTTATCTGGTTTTCTGATATCTGGCATATGCCAAAACACAGTCCTCATAAGCCACCGCATCTGCCTGTGATGAGAAAATGTCATCCAAAAGCATAGCGGTCATATTGGCTCTTCCAACCAAATTTACATACCCTTGAAGTATTATGTAACGAGAAGCTTTCTTTCTGAAAAACAAATCTTTCTGCTTAGTCTGTTCCAAGGAATGCACAACAGAATCCGAATTCTCAACCGTGTGAACATTCTCCATTACCTTCTTCCCAAGCACATAGCTCTTCTGAATAAGATATGTAAGCAGTACACTGTCTGGGAATGGATTCCTACTCTTTCTCTGCAATGCAACTCTCACAATCTCCGTCATCATAGCGTTGGCCAAACCCCTAATGGGCTGGATCCCGCCAAATATTACCTCACTGTTCACCAATTTCATCTCCTTCTCCCTTTTGTCCAGCGAAGTCCACAGCTGGTTCCCATAAACGCTCTCAAATATGCCCTGCATCCTTACACCATTACTTCCTTTACTGTTCAATCCAATGTCTATGCCATTCTCAAGCATAGGATCGCTCCATGTGCCATTCTCAAGCATAAGATCACTCCAGGTCCTGTCCTGTATAGTCAAATAAAGCCCATTCTTCTTCCTAACTACGGCCATAGCATCACCTAAAACCAAAACCCCCTTAACTTCTGTCAAAAGAACATGTTTAAACTTATGCCTGACCTTACCCAACAACATTTGATAACAGGCCCATCTTCTCAACTGAATGGGGGGCTGATCCAGAAACCCAATCAAAGCATCATCAGGATTAAGCTCCGAGGAGTAGGAGTCGAGCCCGGGAGTCCGATTTCCGCTTGTTCTGGTGACCTCGTGAGCTGCAGGGGAATGCCGGGTCGAATGCAGTCCGCGGTATTCCCAAATTCGAATTGAGGTGTGAATGGCGGCAGGACGGCGATGGAACTCCTATCAGATGTCATTAAATGCGGAGGGTGGCGGAGCTGGGCAGGGCTCGCGGAGGGTGGCGGAGTTGGGCGGAGCTTGCGGGGCTAACGGAGCTGGGTGGAGGAATTGCCAGCAGCCGGAGCCGGAGGATTTTCCAGACGGCGACGGAAACCGGGCCATTCCTCCGCCTCAGTGGACTACTCCTTATGCTTCTGAAGCGAAAAGATCTCTATCAAATTTTAATCAAAATTGTTTTAGAAAAGTATACCAAACAGTTAAAACTACATTATTTGACAGAGTGTTTAAGCTGCCAAGACCGTTCCGTTATCGTTTTTATTGCGTTCTAAACTTATTGACATCGTTAAAATAGTGAATAGCAAAATAAGGTTCTCGCCTCGAATGGTCGAACGGTACGCAAGAAGTTGGCGGCGACGACACGAATTTAGTATTACAGAATTCAGAGAAGCAGAAACAATTACTCAAGAAGGATGTTGCAGATCTGTCGTACACGTTTAAGAATCAATAATAAATTATTTGCTGAATTACGTGATAATCTGAAAAGAAATACGATTTGTTTCCACATATGATCCAGATGCATCCGCCTGCTAAAAGTGTGAAAATCATGGAATTTTTAGAAATTTTAAATTATAAGATGATTTGAGTGGACACTGATTCAATGAACAACTGTGAAATAACAAGAGTGTAAACGTGCAAAATGGTAATATTAAATAAATTAATTGGTTTAAATGGTAATCGAAAATGAGTTAGGTTTAGTAAACGTGGATATTTAAGAATATTGAGAAATTAATTAGGATATTAAATTTTAAAGACAATCATTGCACGTGTAATTGGAGATTTGAGTTATCAATTTGTGTTTCGTGATAGCAGTTATATATATTGTTTTGTTTATAGTAGTTAGTGATGTTGTTTTATTATTGGTTTAATAATTGAGTCTTATTCTTAGACTATGGTAGTTGTTAATTTTTTTTTAAATATTAATTTGTTTTTAAATAAAAAATTAAAATATTATAAAAATTTATGTATATGGATAAATTACATTCTGTTAAAAAAATAAGTATTATTTTTATATTTTTAATTGAAAATGATAAATTGATATTGGTTCAGTCTAATTAATAGAAGAAATGATCTTTTTAGCTGGAATTTTTAATACAACTTTGAGCAAGATTATGATTTGTGATTTGTGTGGTTTAAAATACATTTTGAATGCATAAATGTATTTAGCACTCTAAAAATCTAGTAAATTTTCAAATTAAACCACTTAATCTTAGGGGTTGTATAACTAATCCATAACAGCGAATTTTTAGCTAAATAAGGTGAGAAAATCTTCCAAAAAACCTACTTCTTCCGCTCAATCAAAAATCCGTTATAAAAAATAAAAATAAAATCTAGAAATCTTAAAACTTAATAGTTATAAATGCTGAATTTCAAATAATTCTACCATATTTTTACAAAATTATATTTATGGCTTAAATTTATAATTAAAAAAATATGTACGAAATTTTTAGCAAAATAAAGTAGAAAAAACAACCATAAAAAGGCATTGCGCCTACTAGTTAAACTTGAGGAGATTCGCCGCTTTGAGAAAATAACATAATTACAGCTTGACATAAAGATTGGCATGTGTTACTGTGGATAAGATGAACTGACAACCATTAGATTGATGCGATTGACAGAGTCAAACCTGCTGCTATCTGAAACTATTTGTCCAATCACATGAGAGAGATGGCACGCCAAATTTTCTGGCAACCTTCAACGAGGATGAGAAATATGTAATCGTACGTCCCTAGGTTTGAACAATTCCTAATATTTCGTTGAAGCCAGGAATTTGCAGTCAATTTAGGATCGGAAAACCACAGAATTATTATGCTTATGCGACCATGTCGAATCTTCCAAATTCAAAATCAAACGTGCGTGTTTCTGCAAATTATCATATCCACACAAGTTACAACACCACTTTCTAATCTTTGTTATATATACCCACATGATCTGTGTATACATACCTACTTGCACATAAGATTGCAAATCTCTCTAGTATGTAAAACTGCTGAAGCTAAGCCCTGGTTAGCCCCCCTGGTCTTCACTTGATCAGGACATTGCAATTCAGAAATCTTAGAACTGTGGTTGAAACTCAGAAATTGTTAGAATGCTATATCAGATGATGCACCCGTATAGGATGAGGGTAGTTCCTTCATTTTTTACAACTTCAAGCTTCGATGGTACTCTTCTGCATGAAGAATTCTGGGCACCAAAACTAATCAAAATCAATTCGAGTGGGATTCATCAAACCGGACTACTTGCCGATATGTGACAAGATATCCAAGGAGCAAACTGGTGGAATGGGTTATTAAATCCAATCAATCCACTTTTGAAAGCAGAGATACTTAGATATGGTGATTTCGCACAGTTATGCTATGATGCATTCGATAGCAAAGTTTGCATGAGTTATTATGGTGGGTGTAAATACAGCCCTGATGAAATATTTTATAGTAATTATAACGTGGCTGGTAATTGGCAAGCTTACTACGGGTATCGAGTCACCAAGTATTTGTATAGTGAGACTGATATTATATTGGGGAGGCAGACAGAGCAATCTGTTTGGACTGGCTTTATTGCGGTCTGCACCGATGCTCAACAAATACGAAGAGCGGGCCGGAGAGATATTATAATAGCATGGAGAGGAACCCAAACATGTCAAGAATGGATACAAGATCTTACATATTTTTTAGTTCCTGCTCGATTATCAACTACTATTGCTCTCAACGAGAAGGGCGTCCGAGTAGAGAAGGGATTTCTAAATTGTTATATTTCTACAGGAGAAACTGCTCGTTCAGAAATTATAAGACTCTTAGATAAATACAAGGACGAGGCCTTGAGCGTTACTTTCACTGGGCACAGTTTAGGAGCTGCTCTCGCAACCTTACGCTCATATGATGTTAAACAAATTCTGAAGTTACATTCACCAGCACGCCCTATACCTGTTACTGTGTTTGCATTCGCCTCTCCACGCGTAGGGAATAGAGCATTCGCCCAAAGAATGGAAGAACTTGGCGTTAAGGTGCTTCGTTTGGTGAATAAGAACGATATTGTTCCCAAATTTCCTGGACTTGTTGTGAATGAGAGTTCATGGGGATGGTTCACAAAATTGTTGAATTGGCTTCCCTGGACATATTTTCATGTGGGGGTCGAAGTTATTTTGGACAACAATAACTCCCCCTTTCTGAAACATACCTGCAATCTTGTTAACGCGCACAATTTAGAGGTGTATCTTCACCTGATCGACGGTTATGTAGGAGAGGGTAAACCTTTCATATCTTCTGGAAGAGACCCTGCTCTTGTCAATAAGAGCTGCGACTTACTGATCGAAAACCTTGGCATTCGTCCTCGTTGGTTCCAGCAGCAACAGGAAGATCGAACTTGCAAGGCTGGATATGGCTACTCTAGCTGTATTCCCGAAACCCCATGAAGAAATTGTATCGGGCTGTTTCCAAGATGTATATGGCCTTTGTTAGCTACATATTATCATAGAATGAGGTTGTCAGCCAATCAGTGATCTGTTAGCGAAAAAGCGGTTGGTTGATCATGCAATCGAATGCATTCCAATCATATGTGATCATAAAATAGATAATGCAAATCAAAAGCATTCCATTGTTATTGGGGCACAAGAATATGTTGGATGACCATAATAGTATCTATGATTTTACCATCATTAATTGAAACGGC
Source organism: Pinus tabuliformis (assembly GCA_031772625.1). Classification (NCBI taxonomy): domain Eukaryota; kingdom Viridiplantae; phylum Streptophyta; class Pinopsida; order Pinales; family Pinaceae; genus Pinus; species Pinus tabuliformis. Next base: position 539,614,047 of record CM062806.1, read on the forward strand.
TTTGTGGATGCTAAGGCTGTGCGGCAAGATATACTCTAGGAAGTATTTAGACTTACATGTAATTATATTGACTGATTGTTAGGTTTTACATTATGTAGCGACGATTATAATTTAAAAATATGAATATTGTGTGTTCGGTCTTTAAATATTTATTAATAAATAAAGGATGCTAATTTAATTTAATAAAAAATTATCTAAATTTTAACCAAAATCATTTTCCAGGAAAGTGGAAAAAATATTTATTAATAAATAAAGGAGATTAATTTAATTCAATAAAAAGTTATTTAAATTTTAACCAAAATCATTTTCCATTAAAGATAAAAAAAATCCATTACCATTAAAAGGATGATATTGAATTATTAAATCTGAATTAAATAATTAAGAATAAAGAAAAATATATAAATTAATAAAAATATTAAAAATATTATAACATCAAAATTAAGGAAGAAATTGTGATCTCATAAAGAATTAAAGGATATAAGATAATTAAAATACTATCAAAAAGTGATTAACCTTGACATATAAAACAAAAATTATCTATTTATTTTGACTAGTATAAATAAGACTATGGACATTATTAAAATAACAATTGATTCTCAAAAGCTTCATAATGAAAGTAGGCATTATACAATTTCCAAAGAACCATGGATTGGAAAAATCCATATCTTTATAGCACTAAGAAGGATGGAGATGAATATGAAAACTAAATTTTTCCTTAAATGTCTTCCAAAAGCCGATATTAAATTTCAATTTTAAAATATTTGTCATAATATCAACCTTCATAACCTTCTAATCCATTAAAACTATGGTGATCATCTAAATAATCGTCTAAACTAAATGTAAACTCAAAGAATATTAACCATCATCATTATTATCATTACCATCAACAATTATACTTTTTTTTTATAAGCTTGGGAGGATTACATCTTCAGTGTGTCCAATATATCACCCCGATCTGGGGCAGGAATTGAACTAGTGATTTCACATCAAGGATTGCCTTAACTAATCACACAATCACTGTCTATCCACAACCCCATGTACTTTCCATGATCAACAATTATACTTTAAAAAATAATAATCATATGAATTAACTAACTTCTTCATTAATTTTAGATTTTTTTTTAATAAAAATTTCACCATTTTCAAAATATAATCTCTTTTTATTTTTCCTAGTAAACACAAATGTTTTTAAGATATACCCTTTATAAAGATAAATCCTATTAATAACTAAACTTTAAAATACATACCATAATCTAAAAATAAAAAAATTAGGAAAATGAGAAATCACTATTCCTTAAATTTTCACTAACATTATATAAATCTATAACAAGGAAATGTTGTTACTCAATTTCTCCATGCTTATCAATTATTAAATTAACCTATAGTACCACTTCTTAAACCATATTCAAATACATAAAAGGCTCACTAACCATTTGCTTTAGCTGTATGCATTTCTTCCTCAACCGTAGCATTTATAATCAAACTGGTTTCGCTGACCCTCAAGTCATCATCCTATGTTTGTATTTTTGTTGTTGTGCTAGAAATGACCAACTTATTTTCGGAAGTCAAAATCTACGAAGCCCTCCTTTTCCTTTGTAGTTCTAGTACTGCGTCATAAACATCTCCCTTCATAGTTGTCGCTCTAGTTCATTGTAACAAAATCCCTTAATAGATAAAAAAATGGTGTGTTCTCTCTACATGCCAACAACTCCACGACTTAGATGAAAGCAAGTAGAAGTTGTCCAGAGCATAGAATCTCCGTTCTGGGTTCTCCTCTATTCTTTCCTGAATTCACTAAAATTGGTCGGATGTGGGAAACCCGCTATCCCATACTCGTTAAAATAACAAATGAGATTTCAACGCGAAGCTTACACAACCTAGAACTTCTATCTAAACCCTTAAGTTAATTGATCAAGCAAGTGCGATAGTAATAATAAGACCTCCAAGATAACAGCCAACGTTTAAACTGCCCCAAATAATGTGGCAAAGTCCCTCATCATAGCTTTAGAAAAAAAAAAAAACGACCCCCTTGTTGCTTTTATTGTTTTTTAATACGGCATGAAACCATGGTTCTTGATTAGTTGGATATAAATTATTTATCATTATTTTTAAATATTTTATTTATTGATTTTTATTGATATTATAATTAAAAAAATTTATTTTGTTATTATTTGTTATATACATTTATATGTTTATTTTGAAGTAATGTTTTTAGAATTTTAGTGTAATTATCAATAATTGTTAAATAAATAGTAAGATTTAATCTCTATACAATATTCTTAAATATTTTTAGTAGTTGTTAACCATTATAATTATGATATTTTTGTCCTTTTAATTAAATTGGTTAATTAAAAAAATGTAATAATAAACTGTAATATTGTAACAAAGCCTATCTACAAGTTAGAAATCTCTATAGTAACATAGTGGTGAATTTCCATTATAAAATAATCGTTACATGTTTTAATATATATATATATATATATATATATATATATATATATATATATATATATAATTTTAAATTAAAGTTATAATTTAATTATTTTTTATGATTTTTTTTAACCTTAAAAAATGTGAGATGTATTGTGAGATAAGTGTTTAATGTATATAGACACAATTATTTATTTATATGGTTGAGTTAGTTTAAATTATATGAAAAGATGATTAGTGGGTTAATTTATTTGCAAGTCTTTTAACTCTTCTCGTCTCCACTACAACACAATATACAACATTTCATAGATACTACTAGCTGGACAAATAGAACATGCTTTAAGATACTTGAACCCACACAATTACAGAAACAAATTGTTCACCAAACCATTTAAAATAAAATCATTAATAATAAAACCAACACAATCACATTAGTAACAAGCACACTAATAATTATTAAATGTCTAGGAAGAATTTAATATTAAATATTATATAAGTAATAATTAGGTTTTATAATATTAAGTTTAAAATATAAAATTTTAATATTGAGTATTAATATTAGGGTTTTAATATTGGGTTTTAATATTAAAGTGTCATAATAAATAAACATAAGTAAAAAATAAAAATAAAAAATTATGGTTTACAAGTAAAAAATAAAAAATAAATGAATAAATTTCAATTAAAATTAAAATCAATTTTTTTTTGTTATTTAATAAATTATTTAAATAATATTCTTAATATTATTGATGAAATGATTAAACTTGAATATTAACATTAACATTATGATACGTATTAATATTAATATTAATACTAATATTAAATTTATTAATATTAACTTTTATCTTAATATTAAAATTAAACCAAAACATAATACTACTAAATATAAACTTAAAATCAATATTATTAAATTTAATAATAAAAAATTATTAAATCTAATAATAATAAACCTAGATTAATAAACCTAAACATAATATTAATATAACCTAAAACCTAATATTGAAATGTGAAATTTGGTCAGAAATCATTACTGAATTTCCTAAATGGTAGAAATTATAGGAATTTTCCTACTTGAAAATAATATGGGTAAGTTATCTTTGAATAAATCAATATACACACCACCTAATATTGGAATGTGAAACTTGGTGAGAAATCATTACTGAATTCCCTAAATTATAGAAATTGTAAGTGTCTTCCTACTCGAAAATAATATGGGTAAGTTATCCTTGAATAAATCAATATACACACAAACCAGGGAACTATAGGGAGAGGATATTAGTATCTTAATAGTACAACAAATAGTTAATCTTCCAAGAATGAAACTTGGTTACAAATCATTACTAAATTCCCTAAATTATAGAAATTATAAGTGTCTTCCTACCCGTCGTGCACAAGAACAAGGTTTGGTTGTGAAGTGCGGAAGGCAGCTCGTGTGAGGGCGAGCCTGCCCGACTTGGGCAAAGAATCTTGGTTATCACACGGAGGTGTGATGAAGTTGTAAAATTGGCTAAGAATGAAACTTGGTGTTTCCAAGTATACTTGTGAAGCTTCATAATATTGAAAGACTGTATAATATATTATTCAGGCAGACTCATTGCTCAGGGAGTTGCCCTTCCCTTTATACTGTGCAATTGTGTTCTCTTGTATAATTGTTGTTGATAATGAATGTGTATGTGTGTTCATTGGTATAAAGGAAACATTAATAATTACTTGGTTGTGAAACACAAACTAAGTAGGATAAGTGGTTAGGCGTAGTCCATGAACATAAGTATTGGTGAAAAGAAATTGTTCGGTGGTGCCGCACCTCGCCAAGAGCAGTTGAAAGACTACCGAGGCTCCGGCATCGTGACAGTTGGTATCAGAGTAGCTGATTTGGGCATTAAAGGTTGAAGCTGCTACACAACTCCACTGAAGTGAAGTTGGTATCAGAGCTAGTCTGAAGACTTGGAGAAGTCTTGCAGGAAGTTGGGTGAAGCAGGTGTGTAAACACTTGACAGTTGGTGACAAGTACTTGCAGGTGAAGGAAGCTGGTTTCACATACAAGTGGAACAAGAGCTCGTTCATGTTTTGCAGGAAACTTGGAGAAGGCTGAAAGGCAAAGATGGTGGATGAACCTACGACAGGTGAATCTAGCCATAATGCAGGTGAAGTCTTCCAGTACAAAGTGTTGGAACAGATGGGTCGATGGAGTTCTAACTGGGTTTCAATGAAGGCTGAGAACATCAATATTTGGGAAGGCTGTTCGGAACTAAGGAAGGAACTTGAAGAACTCAAAAGCCAATGTAGAAGTACGATGGATGATGAACTCAAGGAACTTGATGAGGAGATCCAACAAAGTGGTGTTGGTCTTCAAGAGCTCTTGGATGAAAAAGCCTGGTTAAGGAAGAAAAGTACCATGGTGGAAACCAAAATCAAGCAAGTTGAGGAAGAGATAAAGAAGAAGCTTCTTGGTAAGAAGATTGTTGTAATTGAGCAGGAAGAGCTCGACTACATTGACAGGCTGGGAACTCACTATCGAGACAATCCAGAGGATGTTCGGAAGCTTATTTCTATGAAGGTAGTCAATGGACACTTGGTTGGTGCACTTGAGTAGAATGCGATGGATGACAAGCTTGAAGGGAATCAAGCTGGACTAGGATTTAGTTGCTTAGAAGAGCCAAGCAAGGAAGTGAAGTACCTTAAGAGGAATGTCAAGTTTGAGCACAAGACAATTGACACTTCTGAGGCTGAATTCTTGAAGAAGGTTGTTGATGTAAGACACAAGATAGAGCCGATAGAAGGAGGTGATGCCTTGAAGCTGAGTTTTGTGCAGGTGACCGTGAAAGGCAAGACATTTGCAGCTTTTGTGGATACGGGAGCTACTCATAGCTTCTTAAGCAGGAAAGTAGCAAAGTCTCTTGGGAAGAAAGCAAAGATGGAGAGGGAATGGAGTGCTTTCAAAGCAGTCAACTCTACCATGAAAGCTGTTATTGGTGTGATGGAAAACACTTAGGTGAGAGTGGGATCGTGGTTTGGAAAGTTGGACTTGAGGATCGTGGACATGGATGATCATTCTATGGTGCTGGGGCAAGATTTCATGAGACTTGCACAAGCCAAACCAATGGTAGACCGAGACATTCTCTTGATCAAAGCTGAGGAAAGAACTATGATGGTTCCGATGAATAGAAGGAGTTGCTTGGGTTATAGACCGAGGATGAATTCTATGACTTTGTATCCCAAAGATCCAAATGTGAAGCATGAAGATGTGGAGCAAAGAGGAATTGGGAGTATAGCTCAAACATCGAAGGAAGGGAAGTTGATTGACTTCGTTGCAAGAGCGAGGAAGAATGAAGTAAGTGAGAGCTCAATCTCACGAGCCTTGGAGCACTTGACAGAGACATCTTCTACTGATGATCTTCACAATGGAGTTGCGAAAGAAGGGAGTCCGAGTACTACTTTAGAAGCAGTGGTTGGAGAGGATTATGGAGGTAGAGATCCGGTTGGTATAGTGGATTTTTGCAGGTATGCTATGGGCATATATGACTTTCAGTTGACAAAAGACAAGCTTAGAGATCTTGGATGTACATGTGAAGAGATTGAGGCTGTTCATAGATACTTGAGAACACAACATCAATCTGATACATGGCTAGATGAGAGTCAAGGAGGAAACTTCCTGGCCCTCCTTTCTCTATAAACAACCTTGGAGATGGGTTGGTGCAGGGACGTTGATTGGAAGGGGTTGCACCAACTTAACAAGGGGCCTTGGGAGGAGGCTTCTTTATGACAGATTGCAGACTTGGATGTAGATGACCAGATGTTGGGATGGAGTCTACATGGGTTGGACATCATGGACAACTAGAGTCATGGACATCAGGTTGGAGACATGGTGCATGACAGTTATGCAGGGACATTATGCAGGAGCATGTATAGGGGTGTCATTCATGGACATTCTATGGGGAATTCCAAAGCAAAGGATGTTGTGCAGATGTTGTTGTGATATGTAGATGTATGAGCGAGTGGAGAGGTTGTACACTCTTGTGCAACAAGGCCATTGGCTGAACATGTTGCATATGGGATGGAGATTCCATGGACCTGAGCATGGGAATTGGACAGATTCTTGATGAGTCTAAGATGTACCAGAAGTCAGGGAAAGACTGATGGGGACATAAGGATGTGCATTCTTGTGGTTTGGCCGTATGGTTGGATTAGCTACCCAACTAGTTTGAGTCATGAGGGGTACCAATGTGCAGAGGTATGTTGGCATTAGTTGAAACGGGTCAATGCATGGCAGAGATGTGTCAGTATTGGTTCTACACTTGACAGGCAGACTACAGGATGAGGATGAGACATGATGGAGATGGTGGTTCTACATATGTTGTTGGGATGTTTTGCAGTATGTGGAGGAGTTGATATCATGGATAAGACTGTTCGGATATCAAAATCTTGATCTTGCTGGATGGCTACCAGGATGACATGTTGTCGAGGACGACAATGACTTCAGGTGGAGGAGGATGTAAGGACCTGTAGTCCTTGACTCGTCCGCTGGTGCAAAGAGCGAAGGCTTGGAGATGAGTTGGTTCAACAACCGAGGGCATGAGATAACAAAGACGGCCGAACGAACACTTGGAGCACACGTACAAGTAAGGCGGTCACATGTTTATATGGTGGACAGCGTGGGCGTTCACCTTTGTAAGCTGACGGTTGAAGAGTTATGTTTGAGCATAGGCCGATGGGCCGACCATATGAAATAACAAACAAAGGCATTGGTTTAACATGAAACAAAGGTCGACCAAGGGGTGGCACGACCATCCAAGGATCGTATATATTATATGCGACGGTGGAGCGGAAGGTCATTCATTTGAACTTCGCTCAAGGTACTCGAGAAGAAGGAGAAGTGCACAGATTTGGGTGTAGCCGCAACAAGAAGGGAAGGTGTTGTTCTATGCGCCCAACCTTGGGCGAGGCCACACAGAAGAAACACATAGTCTTAGTCTTGGGTGAGAGCGCGGGCAGGAGCGCCCGTTGTTTGAACGAAGGAGTGAGGGTGAGATTTGGTGAAGTCGCCCGGCGTGTAAACATAGAACGATGGAACGTTGGTGAAGCAGGGTGAACGGTGGAACATTGGTGAAGCCGGTTGTGCAAAGAGGGTGTCTTGGTGACTTGGTGGAGTCACCCGCCCGTCGTGCACGAGAGCAAGGTTCGGTTGTGAAGTGCGGAAGGTAGCTCATGTGAGGGCGCGCCCGCCCAACTTGGGCAAAGAATCTTGGTTATCACACGGAGGTGTGATGAAGTTGTAAAATTGGCTAAGTATGAAACTTGGTGTTTCCAAGTATACTTGTAAAGCTTTGTAATATTGAAAGACTGTATAATATATTATTCAGGCAGACTCATTGTTCAGGGAGTTTCCCCTCCCTTTATACTGTGCAATTGTGTTCTCTTGTATAATTGTTGTTGATAATGAATGTGTATGGGTGTTCATTGGTATAAAGGAAACATTAATAATTACTTGGTTGCGAAACACAAACTAAGTAGGATAAGTGGTTAGGCGTAGTCCACGAACATAAGTATTGGTGAAAAGAAAGTGTTCGGTGGTGCCGCACCTCGCCAAGAGCGGTTGAAAGACTACCACCGGTCTGGGGGCGTGACAATTTGTATCTTAATAGTATTGGAGAAATTTGTGTGCCATCATTCTTTACTTGTAATACCACTCTTACTTTCTTTAGGTTTGGTTATTATGTAGAAGTGATTATATTTAATATTAATACTAATAATTGATTAGAAGTAGGACTCTAACTTTGCATATTTTATTATATGAATATATGTATTTATTTTTAATGAGATGAAAAAATATATTTTGAATAATATAATTAATTATAGGTCTTAAAAAATTTGTATTATAGATATTATTATTTATATAAAGTGTTCTTTTAATTTATATGTAAGTTATTTAATGGGTTAGTTTTATTAATAATCTAAAGCATTATGAGATGTTAAAGACACGTATGAAAATAGATGACTAAGTAGCAATTATTGCAAGAATAATTATTTCACGTCGGTTTTTACTGTCGCCGGACATCACCATGACGCTTCCAATTCCGAACAATCACCGTGGCCTGATCACATCGCCTCATCTAGTCATATTTGAAAGGAAAAATCCGATTAGAAGGCGAAGGGGAAACACTCCCTAGAAAATTATTTGTTTAATTGATGTAAACGACTTAATTTATGCCATAAATAGAAGGATCATCGAAAGGTAGGCATCATCCACTCTCGGATTTCTTGCTTGTTTGTGTAATTTAGCAGCTGTAGTTGTGATTTACTGAGTTCTTGGTCTGTTGTGTTTCTTTCATCTGATATCCTACCTTAGGCTAAGAGAAATATTGAATATGTTCCTGTGTGAGGTCGACATTTCTACCATTCCAAGGGTGTCCTTCTTTTAAGAGTGTTGTTGTATTATTTTACGTGGAGATTCACATCCTCTTATAGTTTCGTTTTATCTGTTTTCTCACCTTCACTAAACATCTACTTGGAAGACAGAGCAGTTTGGTGGAAGAGTTCAGGTGAGCATTTGGTTACATTAAGAGATTCGCGAGAAACCTTTTTGATCCGTTAGATCAAACAGAATCAATATGTGGTTGCGAGAAGTCTCATTTCGAAAGGGACAAGAGCAATTCGTTGAAGGTCAAACATGCAAAGGTGACGTGGGTAATATTTTTCTCAAATCCCTTTGTAAGATTGAGAGGGATTATTGTTTCAAGTCATATTGAAAACATGGTTTATCCTTTTCAAGTTTGTTTTTTCTAAATGATTCATATGTTGTATAAATAAAAGGTTTATTAAGGGAGTATAGATGTTTTTAATACATAAGACACCAGGGCTTGGTTAAACCATTGGGAGATCGATGAGAATGTTGCATTGCAAAACATTAAAAACATTAAAAATATTGTTACTTCTAAGTTCAAAGAAAAAATGTGGTGCGAGAAAGATTTAGCAGCTAAAAGAAAATTAAGATATTATAAGGAGGTCATCAACCCCACCCTAAAAGATCAAAAGTATCTCTCTGTTTTAACTAGCTCAAAGAAGAAAATTAATATAGCCAAGATTATAATGAACTCTCATGAGCTCCATAGTGAAAAGGGTCGTGGGGCAGTTCCTAAAACACCATGGATGGAAAGGTTCTGTTATGAACATCGAGGATGAAAATCACTTTCTCATAGAGTGCCCCACGTACAACCACATTAGATCTCAGTTTCAAAATCTTTGTTGCAATACTGACCTTCCTAGCCTTTTACATTGTCAAAATTACAGTGACCTCGGGAGGTTTCTCTCCAAGCTTTTTGAGCATTGGAATAAAATATTAAATCAAACTAAATAATTCATTTCTTTAGGTCTGATAGACCAAAGTTTGGTCTCAGTGGATGTTAACCATCGTCGTCATCATCATCATCATCATCATTTAAACTATTTGGAAGGGTATTTGGAAGTCATCTCCATCATTTTGTAGTTTTTCCTTTAAAAGGAACTAGAAGTAATATAGTGTAAAAGTTATTTTAAATTTTATCTCAAGATTTCAATTATTTGTGATAGATGGCATCAAATACGAATACTAATCAGTCAATTCCTATTTTAACTACGAAAAGTTATCATTCCTGGTTTATTTAAATGAGAACATTGTTGCATTATCATGATCTTTGGGGATTTGTTACTGATGGGTATCCAGAGCTTGCCAATGAGGCAGCTTAGATGGTTCTTACAAATTTTGAATGAACGTTGTTGAGAGAGAATAGCAAGAAGGACAATACACCTCTTGGCCTTATTCAAAAAGGTTTAGATGATACTTTCAAAAGTCTCAAATGTAGAATCTTCTAAGAAGGCATGCAACACTGTTGAATCCTGTCATCAGGGTGCACAAAAAGTAAAGAATGTCAAGTTGCAGAAGTTGAAAATATATTTCGAGAATCTGAAAGATAGTGAAACTGTGGATGCTTTTATGACTCAATTCATGAGTGTTGTTAATCAGTTGAGACAATATGGAGAAGACCTCTCAAATAAGAGTGATTGAGAAATACCTTCAAAGTTTGCCAAAGAAATTTGAAGCGCTTGTTGTATCCATAGAAGAGTTCAAGGACACAAATCAAATGCAAATTGAAGAGTTGATTGGTTTGTTGATTTCACATGAATCGAGGATGTCAATATATGATGATAGCATGTTTGAGAATGCCTTCAAAATTTAACTACAATTTAATAGAGGAAGATGCAGAGGAAGATCGAGTAATAGAGGAAGAGGAGGCAGAGTAGCTGATCAAAGGTGTCTGTGAGATATTATGATCATGAAGAGAAATCTTAGCAATGTCCTTCTAATTTAATACCAAATGTAGGTTTTAACCCCATATAGAAATTACCTGCATACGAATTCTAAAAAACACAGAAAATAAACAATAACAAGAGCATAACACATAAAACACATATACACAGAGATTTTCCCCTAGATCCCAAAACCGAGACTACCAGATTGATTTTTCATTATGTTCCTTTCAATGTTACAATACATATTTATACATGCCGAAGCATCCAATACCATGGACCGAAAACCATTGCGTCCAAAACCATGTGCGAAAACCATGCACAAAACCATAGGTAGGTCCGTCCAACCTAATATAGGGTCCAAAAAAGTTTTCCCTGGGGCGCTACCCCAAACCCCGTAGAGGGGGGCTACCCGCCCGCCTCAAACCCCCTGTGATCCCCCCGTTGCGCAATCGACACAACGAAAGGGGCACTGTGCCCACCCTCTAACCCCCTGGTTAACTAGGGGTGCTATTCATGGAAAGAATATAACACAATGCAACAAGGCGTCCGCGAGATAATTGTGATCATGAAGAGAAATCTTAGCAATATCGTTCTAATTTAAGGGGGAGAAATAATATAACCTGGCATCGAGAAAATAAAGGGTATGATATGTCTAAAGTTCAATGTTATTATTGCAAAAGATATGCCCATTTTTCTACTAAGTGTTTGAAGAGGCAGGTAGATGTTGGTAAGAAATCTACACACATCTCAGAAGAATTTGACGATAATCAGAAGCAGGTTTTTATGACTTGTAATGTGACTCAAGAATGTTCGAATGATATTTGGTTTTTAGATAGCAGCCGCAACAATCACATGACTAGAAACAAATATTTGTTTTCCAATATAGACACCAGTATTCAGTTTGAAGTCAAGTTGGGTAGCGATATTAAGGTACGCATTAAAGGTAAAGGGGTGATTGTTGTTTTCTTTCCACAGGGGGCCACGGGAGAGCTTAGTCATTTATCCAGCCCTGAATTGCCCATTATTTCTCTACACCAAGAGAACTTATCAGAGCTCACAGACTTTATCAATGCATCTGTAGTATTCTTCAAAGTGTCCACCTTTACCAACAACACCTTTTTGTCTTCTATCATATCCCTCACAAAGTGATACTGAACGTCAATGTGCTTTGTCTTTGAATGGGAAGCAGATTTCTTTGCCAAGAAAATTGCACTTTGGCTGTCACAGTCTATCCTTATAGCTCCCTACACTAGCCCCATACTTGAACACATTCTCTACAACCAAACTGCTTCCTTGCTTGCATGAGTGGCTGCCATGTATTCTGCTTTTGTAGTTGATAGTGCCACTACAGATTGTTTCTTACTCATCCAACTGACTGCACCTCCAAATAGGTTAAACACATACCCATTTGTAGATCTTCTCTGATCCAGATCTCCAACCCAATCTGCATCAACGAAGCCATGAATATCCAATTCTCTGTCCAATACTGGTCTTCCTTAGTAGCAAAAAGTATAATCACTAGTGCCATGCAAATACCTGAAAACCCGCTTCACTGTTGTTCAATGCTCCTTCCCTAGTTTTGACATAAACCCGCTCAATACTCCCACTGCATGTGCAATGTCTGGTCTAGTACAGACCATCCCATACATTAAGCTACTGACTACACTTGCATATGGAACATGGGACATGTCCTTTTCCTCTTCGTATGTCTTGGGACATCATTCGACAGATAACTTTACACCCACAGGAATTGGAACCTTCACCGATTTACTATCTTGCATATTAAACGTTTGTAGTATTGTCTCGACATACTTCCTTTGGTTTAACCAGATCTTCCTCTTTTCCCAATCTCTTTTAATTTCCATGCCCAGAATATAGTTTGGAGCACCAAGATCTTTCATGTCTAATTTGGAGGACAATTGGGTCTTCAAATTTTGGATGATTTCTTTGTCATTTCTAACCAACAACTTATCATCCACATATAAGACTGGAAAAATAACATAGTCACCAATTAATTTAAAATATAGACAATGATCTACTTTGCTTCTGGTGAATCCAAGTCCCCGTATAAATGTATCAAATTTCTGATACCCCATCCTTGGTGATTGTTTTAACCCATACAGAGACTTATTTAACTTGCATACCAGTTCGTTCTTACCCTTCACCACAAAACCTTCAGGTTGCTTCATGTAGATCTCTTCTTCCAGATCCCTGTGAAGAAATGTTGTCTTCACATCGATCTGTTCTACCTCAAAATCAAAAGCAGCAGCAATAGATAAAATTAATCTAATAGAAGCTACCTTAGCAACAGGAGAAAAAATATCACCAAAATCAATTCTCAGCACCTGGGAATAACCATTTTCTACCAACCGAGCTTTGTATTTCTCCACCTTTCCTTCTGCATTTGTCTTCTTCTTGAACATCCATTTGTTGCCAATGGGTTTCCTTCCAGCCGACAACTCCACCAGATCCCAAACCTCATTTTTGTGCAAAGATGTCATTTCATCAATCATGGCCTCTTTCTAGAGTTTTCCATCCTCTGAATGCACTGCTTCCTTCACAGTTCTAGGATCATCATCAGTAATAGATAAAGCAAAATTTGAACAGAAAGTAGATGGACTATACCTTTCTGGCTGTCTTCTTTCTCGAACTGATTTTCTCACACCCAAAGTTTGTGGCTCTTCATCTTCTGATTCCTCTTCTGTTGTAGAGTTGATTCTTCATCCTTTAGCTCAAACTCTACTTCTCTGGTTCCTTTGATGGGACTTCATGTTTAATAATATCTTTCACCTCTCTGAACACCACATCTCGGTTGTACACAACCTTCCTTGTTATTAGGCTCCAAAGCTTATAACCCTTTAAACCATCCTTATACCCAATAAAGATGCACTTTTCAGATTTACTATCCAACTTTTTTCTTTTATCCTTTGGAATATGTACATATGCATCACATCCAAATACCGTTAGATGTGAAAGAGAGGATTTCTTACCAGTCAATACCTCTTATGGAGTATTATCCTCCAACGCTGATGAAGGTGATCTATTGACCAGGTAACATGTTGTCTCCACCGCCTCTGCCCAGAATTCTTGTCCTAACCTGGCACCACTGAGCATGATTCTTGCCCTTACCATTAATGTCTTCTTCATTATTTTTGCAACTCCATTTTTCTCAGGTGTGTATGGAGTAGTCTTTTTCCATGCTATACCACACTTTTTACAGAATTCTTCAAATTTCTTATTGCAGAACTCTCCACCGTTATCTGTCCTTAGCACCTTTATCTTCTTCTCTATCTGGTTTTCCACCAGAGACTTAAATTCTTTAAACCTCTCAAAGACTTCATATTTCTTCTTAAGGAAATATATCCATGTATTCCTTGAGAAGTCATCTATAAATGATACATAATACATAGACTTACCTAGTGATGTAACCTTCACAGGTCCAAACACATCATTGTGCACAAGCTCTAATATTTGTTTCACCCTCTTACCACTAGAGGAGAAACTCACCCGATTCTGCTTCCCATATACAGAATTTTCACAGAAATCAAAATCCAGAGAGCTATTACTCATACCTTCTACCATACCTTTAACATCAAGTATTCGAAGGCCCTTCTCTATAATATGTCCAAGCCTTTGCTGCCATAGCATGGTCTTCTCTCCAGAGACCACTAGATTTTCTGCTCCATTTTCAAGAACCAGAGAACTGTTGCACCCATCAACAACAGTGCTACCTTCTAGCTTGTACAGAGTTCCAATCCGAACTCCCCGCATCAATACCAATGCTCCCCAAACCATCTTGCACGTTTCCTTCTCGAACATTGTTTTTACACCTGCATCATCTAGCTTGCTTATAGATGTTAGATTTCTTGCCAATGAAGGAATATGAAAAACTCCCGGAGGTGTTCTAACCCTTCCTCCTTGCAACTTCAACTTTACTTTTCCACGACCAACGATTCTAACCTTCATATCATCCCCTAAGAAGATATCACCACCATCGTATTTCTAATACTCGCAGAACCACTCTCTATGGGTAGTGAAGTGGAAGGATGCACCTGAGTCAATCAACCATGCCTCATGATCTACATGTGTACTTGAAGAAGCCACGTACACATCCCCACCTTCATCTGAAGTGGTTTTTGCCTCTGCAGAAGGAGCATCATCAGATCCATTTCCTTTGTCAGGAGCTTTAGATTTACAGTCCCTTTTTAGTGCCCTTCCTTTCTGCATTTCCAGCACACCACCTTTATAGGTTTTCTTAGAGATTTATATCTCTCTCTAGATTTAGATCTCCCACTCGATGACTTATTTTTGTTTCTATTCTGGGACCTTCCTCTTATAGACAATCACCATTATGGCTCTATATATTTTTCTGTCTCATCTCCTCCATCAATAAGGATGAGACTATTTCATCAAACTGCAAGGCAGTTGCATTGCTACCTATTGCAATAACAAGACTATCCCATGAATCTGGTAGAGAACACAAAAAACTGATGCACTTAACTTCATCTGAAATTTTAATATCATCAGATAATAACTGACTTACCACAGTATTAAATGTGTTCATATTCTCTGTCACCGAGTCTCCATATTTCATCCTTAGGTTATACAACTTTTTCCCTAGGAACGGTTTATTCACCAGAGACTTAGATTGGTACAAAGTCCCTAACTTGTCCCACAAAACCTTAGTTGTAGCTTCCCCTGATACATTCAACAATACTGAATCTGAGACACACAATCATATTGTGGTCTTTGCCTTCTGATCCAACTTCTTCAATTCTTCATCAAACACTACTGTTGGTTTAGTACCCAGATCTACCGCGATCCACTGATCTTTATCTACCAACAAATCCTCCATCTTCAGTTTCCATACCTCAAAAATCTGACCATTAAATTTCTTGATCTCTATCTTTCCACTTCTCGCCATCTTCTTCCACCACCAGAATCGATCCCACAAATCTCCCACTGAACAGGGTTTACCACAAGCCTAAGTGAAACCCCTCAACAACAAAGGCGTCCCCTTGAAGCCAAAACAGCTTTGATACCAAATGTAGGTTTTAAGCCCATACAGAAATTACCTGCATACGAATTCTAAAAAACATATTAAAAAAAAAAAAAAAAAACGAGAGCATAACACATAAAACACATATACACAGAGATTTTCCCCTGGATCATAAAACTAGGACTATCAGATTGATTTTTCATTATGTTCCTTTCAATGTTATAATACATATTTATACATGCCGAAGCATCCAATACCATGGAACGAAAACCATCACGTCCAAAACCATGTGCGAAAACCATGCACAAAACCATAGGTAGGTCTGCCCTAGATAGGGGGAGCTTCTAGTCGTGGAAATAATATAACACAACCCAACAAGGTGTCCGCGAGATAATTATGATCATGAAGAGAAATCTCAGCAATGTCCTTCTAATTTAAGGGGGGGTAATAATATAACCTAGCTTGGAGGAAATAAAGGGTATGATATGTCTAAAGTTCAATGTTATTATTGCAAAAGATATGCCCATTTTTCTACTAAGTGTTTGAAAAGGAAGGCAAATGTTGGTAAGAAATCTGCATGCATCTCAGAAGAATTTGACAATAATCAGAAGCAGGTGTTTATGACTTGTAATGTGACTCTACAATGTTCGAATGATATTTGGTTTTTAGATAGTAGCTGCAACAATCACATGACTATAAACAAAGTTTTTTTTCCAATATAGACACCAGTATCTAGTCTGAAGTCATGTTGGGTAACGATATTAAGGTATGTATTAAAGGTAAAGGGGTGATTGTTGTTTATACTAGAGATGGTGATAGAAGAACAGTTGTTGAGGTGTATTATGTAGCTATCTTAAAATGAAATTTGTTAAGAATTGGACAAATGATAGAGAAAATGTATAGAGTGTTATTCAAGAATAATGTTTGTATTATCATTGACAAAATATCCAATCAAATAGCTGATAGCAAGAGCAAAAATGACAAAGAATAGGATGTGTTTACTTATAATAAGAAATGAATTGTATCCCTCCTTGAATGCTTAGAAAACTAAGAATTTTGACGAATCATGGTTATGGAATTTAAGATATGGTCATTTATATTTTGGTGGTCTATATTTGTTACAGAAGAAACAAATGGTGAAAGGGTTACCCAATGTTCAACAACCAATAAGCTCGTGTGAAATTTGTATATTTGCAAAGCATTATAGACAAAAATGTGTATTTGGAGTTTCGTATAGGGTGAAATCTCCATTGCAGATTGTTTACACAGATTTATGTGGACCAATTCAAACACCTTCTTTGGCTAGTAATGTTTAATTTTTAACTTTTATTGAAGACTACAATCGGAAAACATGGGTTTATCTTCTAAAACATAAATGTGAAGCGTTTTATCTATTTAAAATATTTGAAGCTATGGTTGAAAAGGAAAGTGGAAAGCATATTAAAATTTTGAGATTAGATAGAGGTGGTGAACATATGATAAACATATTTCATTGAGTTTTGTCAATTGCATGGAATCAAGAGGCAGTTTACTGCACGTTATACCCCACGGCAAAGTGGAATAGTTGAAAGGAAAAGTCTAACTATTATGAGTATGGCTCAAGGTATGTTGAAGGAAAAGCATCTACCAAAGGAATGTTGGGGAGAATCAGTAGCTTGTGTTATTTATATTCTTAACAGAAACCCGACTAAGAGCATAAAGGACTGAGTTCCCAAAGAAGCCTCAAATGGTAAGAGTTGTCATATATCTCATTTAAGATTTTTTGGATGCATTGCTTATGCACATGTTCCTAAAGAATTGAGAAAGAAGTTATATGATAATAGTGAGAAATTTATCTTTATTGGACACAGTAAGGAATCTAAAGCATATAGACTCCATAATCCCATCACCAAGAAATATATTAACAATAGAGATGTTCAATTCAAGGAAAAAGAAGCTTGGGATGGAAGCATAGATAAATATGTTGTAGAGGGAGTCGTATTATCTCATGGACATGATAATGAAGATGAGACATAAGTACAAGATGGAAAATCAATTCAATATCCACCTGTTTCAAGCACTTCAGGAAGTCAATCACCAAGAGTTAGTCGATTAGAATTTAGAACATTAAGAAATTAGGAACATGGCGAACCATGAGGTTATGGTGGACAACAAACAACATCTTAGGTGGGTAATGAATCTAATCCTACAATAGCTACATTAAAGAATAGAATCAAAGTTCATAATACTAGAAGTTTAAAGGAATTGTATGAGTAAAATGATGAAGTAGATCAAGTTTCAAATTTTGCATTACTTAGATATGATACAGTAAATTTTGATGAAGCTATGAAAGAAAAAGTTTGGATAAAAACCATGGATGAAGAAATTGTTTCTATAAAAAGGAATAATACTTGGGAACTTGTAGTTTTTCCTGAAGGTAAAAATATGATAGGTGTTAAATGGATTTATAAAACTAAATTGAATGCTAAAGGTGAAATTGGAAAACATAAAGCAATACATGTAGCTCGGCAATTTAGTCAACAATCTCGTATTGATTATAGTAAAACTTTTGCACTTGTAGATAGACTTGACACAATAAGAATGGTATTAGCTATTGCTGCACAAAATAAATGGAAAATATATTAGATGGATGTTAAGTATGCATTTTTAAATGTCTTTTTGGAAGAACAGGTTTATGTGAAACAATCTCGTGGATATGAAATTGATTATCAAGAAGATAAAGTTTACAAATTAAAGAAATCATTATATGTATTGAAACAAGCACCGCGAGTATGGTGTAGTAGAATTGATGAATATCAGGAGTCCAGGTGAGACATCCTTGTATACAAAGGTAAACGAGGAAGGTAAAATTTTGATGATGTGCCTGTATGTTGATGATTTAATTTTCACTAGAGATCTCTCAATAGATGATTTTAAGACAAGCATGAAAAGATAATTTGATATGACTGATTTAGGCCTAATGAAATATTTTCTTGGTATTGAAGTAAATAAATCTGAAGAGGATATTTTCATTTGTCAATCCATGTATGCAAAGGATATATTGAAAAGGTTTAGGATGGAAAATTGTAAGCCAATTGTAACTCCAATTGAAATTGGTACAAAAATCAGTAAGGATGATCAAGGTGCAAATATTGATCCAAAATTTTCTAAACGATTGGTTGGAAGTCTTATGTATTTGATTGCAACAAGGCCCGATATAATGTTTGATGTAAGTTTACTTTCTAGATTCATTGAGTCTCCGAAATGTACCCATTAGCTAGTTGGAAAAAAGATTTTAAGATATTTTGCTGGAAAAAGAAATTATGGTATCTTGTATACATCTTATTTAGATTTTAAACTGACTCGATATATAGATAATGATTTTGTAGGAAATATTGATGACAAAAAGAGCACATCTGGGTATGTATTCAATTTTGGTTCAGGTGCAGTTTCATGGGCATAAGTGAAGCAATCCATTGTGACTCTATCATCAGCTCAAGCAGAGTATGTTGCAGCCACAACAACAACATGTCAAATTGTGTGGATGAGAAGAATTTTGAAAGATTTGTTGCATAAACAGAAAGAACAACTCATATTTTCTGTGACAAAAAATATTCTATTGCATTATCAATAAATAATGTTTTCCATAAGAAGATTAAACATATTGATACGAGGTATCATTTCATTCGTGAATTAGTAAGAAATAATAAAATATGTATGGAGTTTTATAGATTAGAAGACCAGTTTGCAGACATGTTTACCAAACCCTTGGGAAAAGAATTGTTTGAAACTCACAGGGAAAACATAGGGGTATGTATGATATAACAACATTTTGATGTAATAGCAAAGTTTTGCTATTTTATTTTTTTGTCAAATAATTAAGGGGGAGAATGTAATAATAATTATTTCACATTGTATTCCTCTGTCACTTCACACCGCCATGATGCTTCAAACTCCAAACAGTCATCACTGCCTGATCACACCACCTCAGCTCGTCAAATTTGAAAGTGCAGCATCGATTCGAATGCGAAGAGGCATCACTGCCTAGAAAATTATTTGTTTGGATGATGTAACCAACTTAAATTTTTCTATAAATAGAAGGATCAGTGAGAGGGAAACATGATCCACTCTCGGCTTTCTTGCTTGTTTGTGTAATTCAGCAACTGTAGTTGCGGTTTACTAAGTTCTTAGTTTGTTTTGTTTCTTTCAACTCTTAAATATAATATAACATTGAATACCTTTATTGTAATTACAATCATACAACTCCCAGTAATTATAAACACAAGTAAAACCCAAAAGTAAATTTCTATATACAAAATTTGTTTAAACAAAAAAATGAACCTAGTAGAAGTATTAGATGTTAGTATAGAAAAACACTAAGAAATTTTATATCAGGGAAAAGAAATTGAAATCATTTCTAACCAAAAAACTAATAGGTTAAGCATCCCTTTCAACTAGTAAATAGTATAGAACCATTAGTAATTTTAGTTCTATCCGCAACCTAGTGCTGATACTCCTAAGTGCCACTGAAAGTGACATCATTCTTATTGCTACTTGAATTCATAGGATTATGCCTAAATATAGATTGGAAAGACGAATCTCATTTTCCCCATAATCAAACCAATGCAAAAAAAATATAATCTGCTAACAAAGTTCAACGGCTTAGCTTGTATAAAACACATCAACCATGGAAAGAACATATGAGAATATAATAATTAAGAAGGATAAAGATACGACCGGTAGTTTAATGATATATATGTGTATTGAGGCATTGTCACATAATTAGTAGGATATCTCGAATAGTTCTCTCCTTTTACCCTAAATTCACAATACCATAGCTAATGCTCTAAACTTTGTGAGTTATATCATCAACCTAGCAATCTTAGTTGTATAAACTACAATAGCAAGCAGATGGAAGATTTCTCTAGCCTAATTAGTCTAATTATAAATTGTAGAGATTAGTGACTGTTTGGAATTTGAAGCATCATGGCAGTGTGCAGTTGGAAGATCGTGGTGGATTATTGTTAGACTGGTGTAGTGGTGAGCTGGATGTTGGATTGTTAGCTTATATTAGGGTTTGTGTAGATCGTGGTGATCACCTTGGCTATAACTTTCGCCTGCCCGGGTGCCCTCGCCGTTCATGGAAAGTGTTGAAACACATCACCGCTGAAACAATAGTGTGTTGTGGATCTATGTCAGGGAGGCAATGGTGCCTACTTGGTGCTTATTCATGCTTCTATGGATCGGAAAGCGTGGTGATTTGTGGTGAGTTGGTAGATCAAAATATTTGAAGCTCGAGATTGATTGGTGAATTTTGACTATCAAAAATCATTGGAGACTGCAGAGAGGATTATTGTGAGATCTTTTGTTTTTTGGTATGTGTTTTGTGGTGCCTCCACGCAGAACAAAGAGTGTGAGTTCTGACAAGACCTTGATCGATCCTCTACACTGACAGTCGAGATCACATGCATGTGGTGTTGTGCTGATGTCAAATTCTGATTTCTGTGAGGCATATCAGATGCCCGCCCTTCCAATTGTTTCTCCTTTAGCATTTTGAATGTTTTGCTCGCTGCCACTATTCACACCTTCACTGCAATTTTGTGCTTTATGGATTTTGGTGTTGTAAGTCTGCTATGATTTTGGATGGTACCCTATTTCAATTTTGTTGTTTTCTTTCTTTTGAAGCTGACTTCGATGCATTAGAGGTCAAGATCGATCCAATGCTCATTTGATGTAGTTTTTTTTTGGGTGCACTTTATTTTGGTGGTGCCTTGATGCATTGAGGCCAATAAAATCATTCCTGAGATCGCTCCTTTGTTACTTTTTTCTTTGCTTTTCTCTTGAGATTGATATCGTCAGTGTGGGTGTAGTTCTGATGGTGACCAGATCGATTGTTGGAGATTGAGGATCTTGAAGTATATCCATAGATCACTCATGTCACGATGAAAAATCACATGGTAGGATCGTATCTGAATGAGAGAAATAAGCTTGATGGGTCAAATTACAACAATTGGAAATTCAAATTGTAGACACTGCTAAAGTGTTCGAGTGCATGGGAAATAGCAAATGGGGACGAAGTTAAGCTGACTACAGATGAAAGTGGAACAACTGCAACAATTCAATATTGGGAGAAGAGGGAAAATAAAGTGAAGGTTTTGTTAAAGATGTTAGTGAAAGACAACATCATCTATCACATCAAATAGTGAAAAAATGCCAATGATATTTGGGTGACTTTTAAGGATCTGTATGAGATAAAGAATACAAATCACCTGTTGTTTCTAAAGAGTAAGATTCCTTCCATCAGAATGGAGGAGAATGAATCTGTTGTTGCATTGATCTCTCGGATCAAAGTGTTGAGAGACAAATTGGGTGATATAGGAGTGAAAGTGTCCAACATTGATCTCGTCTCGATTACCTTAAATGGTATGAATGATGATTCTCATATGTTTATTACAAGGCAGAAAACGAGGGAGAAATCTCCCACCTCTGAAGATATGACAGGGATTTTGATGCAAGAAGAAGAGAGGCGAATGAATCTGAAGCCTCCAAATGCAGATTGCATTGAGAGCGAAGAAACATCCCTTCAAAGGAAAACCAGGAGCAGGACATAAAGGTGTAGGTTTTAACCCCGTACAGAAATTACCTGCATACGAATTCTAAAACACAGAAAATAAACAATGTGAGAGCATAACACATAAAACACATATACATAGAGATTTTCCCCTGGATCCCAAAACCGAGACTACCAACTTGATTTTTTATTATTTTCGTTTCAATGTTACAATACATATTTATACATGCCAAAGCATGCAATACCATGTACCGAAAACCATCACGTCCAAAACCATGGACCGAAAACCATCACGTCCAAAACCATGGACCGAAAACCATAGGTAGGTTCGCCCAACCTAATATAGGGTCCAATTTTTTTTTTTCCTTGGGCACTGCCCTAGACCCTGTAGAGGGGCGCTACCCGCCCCCCTCAAACTCCCCGGAAAAGGGGGGCTACCGCCCCCCTTGTGACCCCCCTGCTGCACAATCAACGCAATGAAGGGGGGGCTCCTCCCCCCCTCTAACCCCCCAGTTCACTACGTGGGCTAGTTGTGGAAAGAATATAACACAACCCAACATTCTCCCACTTGTTGTTTTCTTTCCACAGGGGGCCACAAGAGAGCTTAGTCATTTATCCAGTCCTGCAACGCCCATTGTTTCTCTACACCAAGAGAACTTCTCAAAGCTCACAGATTTTGTTAATGCATCTACAATATTCTTCAAGGTGTCCACCTTTACCAGCAACACCTTTTTTTCTTCTATCATATCCCTCACAAAGTTATATTGGACATCAATGTGCTTTGTCTTTGAATGGTAAGCAGGGTTCTCTGCCAATAAAAATTTCACTTTGGCTATCACAATCTATCCTTATATCTCCCTATACTAACCCCATACTTGAACACAATTTCTGCAACCAAACTACTTCCTTGCTTGCATGAGTGGCTGCCATGTATTCTGCCTCTGTAGTTGATAGTGCCACTACACATTGTTTCTTACTCATCCAACTGACTGCACCTCCAAATAGGTTAAATACATACCCACTTGTAGATCTTCTCTAATCCAGATCTCCAGCCTAGTTTGCATCAACAAAGCCATGGATATCCAAAACTCTGTCTAATCTTGGTCTTCCTTGGTAGCACAAATCATAATCACTAGTGCCACGAAAATACCTGAAAACCTGCTTCACTAATGTCCAATGCTTCTTCCTTGGTTTTGACATAAACCTGCTCAATACTCGCACTGCATGTGCAATGTCTGGTCTAGTACAGACCATCGCATACATTAGGCTACCGACTGCACTTGCATACGGAACATGGAACATATCCTCTTCCTCTTCTTTTGTCTTGGGACACTTTTCAATAGATAACTTTACACCTACAGGAATAGGAACCTTCATTGGTTTACTATTATGCATATTAAACCTCTGCAATATTATCTCGACATACTTCCTCTTGTTTAACCAGAGCTTCCTCTTTGCCCGGTCTCTTTTAATTTCCATGCCCAAAATATATTTTGCAGC
This sequence comes from Pinus tabuliformis, assembly GCA_031772625.1. Taxonomy (NCBI): domain Eukaryota; kingdom Viridiplantae; phylum Streptophyta; class Pinopsida; order Pinales; family Pinaceae; genus Pinus; species Pinus tabuliformis. The sequence goes on from CM062806.1 coordinate 539,637,809, forward strand.
ACCAATATCTTTCATGTCGAATTTGGAGGACAATTGGGTCTTCAAATCCTGGATAATTTCTTTGTCATTTCCAACCAACAACATATCATCCCCATACAAGACTAGATAAATAAAACGGTCACCAATTAATTTAAAATACACACAGTGATCTGCTTTGCTTCTAGTGAAGCCAGGTACCTATATAATTGTATCAAGTTTTTGATACCACATCCTTGGTGACTGTTTTAACCCATACAGACACTTCTTTAACTTGCATACTAGTTCTTTCTTACCCTTCGCTGCAAAGCCTTCAGCTTCCTTCATGTAGATCTCCTCTTCCATATCCCCATGAAAAATTTTTGTCTTCACATCCATCTGTTCTACCTCAAAATCAGAAGCCGCAGCAACAGATAAAATTAATCTAACAGAAGCTACCTTAGCAACAGGAGAAAAAATATCACCAAAATCAATTCCCAACACTTGGGAATAACCTTTTGCTACCAACCTAGCTTTGTATTTCTCCACCTTTCCTTCTGCATTTGTCTTCTTCTTGAACACCCATTTGCTGCCAATGGGTTTCCTTCCAACCGACAACTCCACCAGATCACAAGCCTCATTTTCGTGCAAAGATGCCATTTCATCAACCATGGCCTCTTCCCAGAGTTTTACATCCTCTGAATCTACTGCTTCCTTCACAGTTCTAGGATCATCATCAGTAATAGATAAAGAAAAATTTGCAGAGAAAGCAAATGGACTATACCTTTCTGGTTGCCTTCTTTCTCGAACTAATCTTCTCACACCCAGATTTTGTGGCTCTTCATCTTGTGATTCCTTCTCTATTGTAGAGTCTGATTCTTCCTCCTTTAGCTCAAGCTCTATCTTCTTAGGTTCCTTTGGTTGGACTTCATGTTTAATAACATCTTTCACCTCTCTGAACACCACATCTTGGATGTACACAACCTTCCTTGTTACTGGGTTTCAAAGCTTATAACCCTTTAAACCATCCTTATACCCAATAAAGATGCACTTTTCAGATTTACTATCCAACTTGGTTCATTTCTTCTTTAGAACATGTACATATGCATCACATCCAAATACCCTCAGATGTGACAGATAGAGTTTCTTACCAGTCCATACCTCTTGTGGAGTATTATCCTCCAACGTTGATGAAGGTGATCTATTGACCAGGTAACATACTGTCTCCACCGCCTCTACCCAAAATTATTGTCCTAACTTGACACCACTGAGCATGCTTCTTGCCCTTTCCATCAACGTCTTGTTAATTCTTTTTGCAACTCAATTTTGCTGAGGTGTATATGGAGTAGTCTTCTACCGTGCTATACCACACTTCCTTCAGAATTCTTCAAATTCCTTACTGCAAAACTCTCCACCGTTATCTATCGTCAGCACATTTATCTTCTTCTTTGTCTGGTTTTCCACCAGAGCCTTAAATTCTTTAAACCTGTCAAAGACTTCAGGTTTCTTCTTAAGGAAATATATCTATGTATTCCTTGAGAAGTCATCTATAATGATGCATAGTACACAGACTTACCTAGTGATGGAACCTTCACAGGTCCAAACACATCACTGTGCACAAGCTCTAATATCTGTTTCGCCCTCTTACCACTAGAGGGGAAACTCACTCTATTCTGCTTCCCATATACACAATTTTCACAAAAATCAAAATCCAGAGAGTTATTACTTATACCTTCTACCATACATTTACTATGAAGTATTCGAAGGCCCTTCTCTCCAATATATCCAAGCCTTTGATGCCATAGCATGGTCTTGTCTCCAAAGACCACTAGATTTTCTGCTCCACTTTCAGGAACCAAAGAACTGTTGCACCCATGAAAAACAGTGCTACCTTGCAGCTTGTACAGAGTTCCAATCCGAACTCCCCACATTAATACTAGTGCTCCCCGAACCATCTTGCAGGTATCCTTCTCGAACATTGTTTTTACACCTCCATCATCCATCTTGCTTACAGAAATCAAATTTCTAGCCAATGTAAGAATATGTAGAACAACCGGAAGTGTTCTAACCCTTCCACCTTGCAACTTCAAATTTACTTTTCCACAACCAATGATTCTAGCCTTCCTATCATCCCCTAAGAAGACATCACCACCATCGTATTTCTCATATTCGCAGAACCACTCTCTATGGGGAGTGAAGTGAAAGGATGCACTTGAGTCAATCAACCATGCCTTGTGATCTACATGTGTACTCGAAGAAGCCAAGTACACATCCCCACCTTCATCTGAAGTGGTTTTCGCCTCTGCAGAAGGAGCATCATCAGATCCCTTTCCTATGTCAGGAGCTTTAGATTTACAGTTCCTTTTGTAGTGCCCTTCCTTTCCGCATTTCTAGCACACTACCTTTACAGGTTTTCCTGGAGATTTAGATCTCCCTCTAGATTTAGATCTCCCACTCGATCACTTATTTTTGTTTATGTTCAGGGACCGTCCTCGTACAAACAAGGCATCACCATTCTGGCTCTCCATATTTTTTTGTCTCATCTCCTCCGTGAACAAGGATGAGACTATTTTATCAAACTCAAGGCAGTTGCATTGCCACCTATTGCAATAACCAAACTATCGCATGAATCTAGTAGAGAACACAACAAACTAATGCACTTATCTTCATCTGAATTTTTGATATCAACAGACGATAACTAACTTACCTCAATATTAAATGCATTCAGACGCTCTATCACCAAGTCTCCATCTTTCATCCTCAGGTTATACAACTTTTTCCCTAGGAACAGTTTATTCACCAGAGACTTAGATTGGTACAAAGTCCCTAACTTGTCCCACAAAGCCTTCGTCGTAGCTTCCCCTGATACATTCAACAATACTAAATATGAGACACACAATCGTATTGTGCTCTTTGCCTTCCAATCCAACTTCTTCCATTCTTCATTGGTCACTCCCGTTGGTTTAGTACCCGGATCTACAACGATCCACTGATCTTTATCCACCAACAGATCCTCCATCTTGAGTTTCCACAACTCAAAACTCTGACCATTAAATTTCTCGATCTCTATCTTTCCGTTTCTCGCCAACTTCTTTTACCACTAGAATCGATCTCGCAAATCTCGCACTGAACAGGGTCTATCACAGGCCCGAGAAAAACCCCTCAGCAACAAAGGCGTCCCCTTGAAGCCAAAACAACTCTGATACCAAATGTAGGTTTTAACCCCGTACAGAAATTACCTGCATACAGATTCTAAAACATAGAAAATAAGCAATGCGAAAGCATAACACATAAAACACATATACATAGAGAATTTCCCCTAGATCCCAAAACTGGGACTACTAGCTTGATTTTTCATTATTTTCCTTTCAATGATATAATACATATTTATACATGTTGAAGTATCCAATACCATGGACAGAAAACCATAGGTAGGTCCGTCCAACCTATTATAGGGTCCAAAAAAAATTTCACGGGATGCTACCTTGGACCCCGTAGAGGGGGGCTACCTGCTCCCCACAAACTCCCTGGACAGGGGGGTTGCCGCCCTCCCTGTGACACCCCCATTGTGCAATCAGCGCAACAAAGGGGGGGCTCTGCCCCACCTCTAACCCCCTAGTTCACTATGTGGGCTAGTCGTGGAAAGAATATAGCACAACGCAACAAAAGGTGGTGGTACATCCCAGAAAAATTCATTCCAAGGTATGTCATCCACTAGAAATGATTCAGGAATCAGGTGTTTTTACTGTGGTAAAACTGGTCACATTTCTAGAAATTGTTATAAAAATAAGAGTGATGAAGGCAGACATGGGCATAAGAAGCATGCAGGGCACTTTGCTCACGAAAATCATAATCATGACCTCAAATTGTTTGTGTCTGATTCTTCTCTCTCTGCTGAGACTGATGAGGCCAAAACTTGGTTTGTGGATTATGGAGCATCCACTCATATGACATGTAATAAGCATTGGTTTGAAAGTTTTAAAGAGACCAGCAGTGGTTCTAAGATCTACCTAGGTGATAACAAAGCATACCATATTAAAGCGTATGGAAATATTTATGTGATATTGCCTGATGGTAATATCAAGCGCATCTAGAATGTCATATATGTACCGGATATTAAAAATAATTCGATATTTGTCTCCATGATTTCATATTAGAATTTGAAGGTAGAAGTTTTCAAAACCTATTGTATCATAAAGGATTTGTTGGATCATCAAAAGTCAGTGGCATCTAGAATACGAGTTGGAGGCTCGTATAAGTTGAATGTTACAAGCGTGCGACATCAAGATTTAACTTCAACAACTATGACAACATAGAATATTTGCCATCAAAGGTTTAAAAACATCAATCTTCATGACTTATTGCTACTACAAGAAAAAGGTATGGTTAATGGACTTCCTGTTTTAAAAATGCACATGTTGATAGTGAAGGATGTGCAATTGGAAAAATGCACAGGGATGAATTTCCCTCGAATGTAAATATAATAAAGAGAGATATACTCGAACTTGTGCACAGTGATATATGTCGACCAATGTAGACAAGGTCCTTAGGAGGAGCTTACTATTTTTTGTTATTTGTTGATGATTGCACAAGATATACCTGGGTATATTTTCTCAGAAAGAAAAGTCATACTTTTGAATATTTTAAAGAATTTAGAAGTATTGTTAAAAAGAAGACATGGAAGGTAATCAAAACTTTGTGCTCAGATCAAGGGGGAGAATACAAGCTTGGAAACTTCATCAAATATTGTAGGGATCATGGAATAATTCAGCAGTTTACAGTACCCCACACTCCACAACAGAACGAGGTTGTAGAGAGAAAGAACAGAACTCTGGTGGAGTGTGCATGCAACATGTTGAAAGTTAAGAATGTATCTAATGGTTTTTGGGAAGAAACTATTAATATTGCAGTCTATTTAAAGAATGGGAGTCCAACTAAGAGTCTTGATCTCAAGATTGCACTTGATACTTTATATCGTTTTAAGCATGCAGATAGTCATTTAAGAGTATTTGGTTCAAAAGATTTTGCACATATTCCTAAGGAGGATAGGAATAAATTGGATGCTAAGGCCATAAAATGCATATTTGTAGGGTATTGTTCTGAGTTCAAAGCATATAAATTATTTAATCTATCCACTCACAAGGTATTTGTGAGTAGAGATGTTGTATTCCATGAACAGGTTGATGAAGGGAGCAAAGAAAAAAGTTATGAGGAGTGGCACATGCCATTACTGATTGATGATAGCAATGATGAATCTAAAGATAACCATGTGCAGTAGCAATAGTAAAAATAAGAATCTAGTGATGTGAGTACAGTTAGTAATCCAAGTCCACTTAGGAGTGAGCAGGACAGATTGGAGGCAAGTCTGCTACCAAGGAGATGAGGTACACACACTCACTTAACAGTAAGGTATAACGATTATGCCCTTATGACCAGTGTTTTAAATGTTGTTGAGCCCATGAATTATAATGAAGCAAGTCAGTATGATGAATGGAGATAAGCTATGAAAGAAGAGTATGAGTCAATAATTAAAAATAGAACCTCGAAATTCTTTGAACTACTAGAAGGGGAAAAGCCCATAGGTTCTAAATGGTTATATAAACCTAATTTCAAAGTAGATGGTAGTGTAGAAAAATATAAAGCTAGGTTGGTGGCTACAGGGTACTCACAGAAAGAAGGGATTGATTATGAGGATACCTTTGCTCCTGCAGCTAAGATAAATACTATTAGAATGTTAATAGCTTTAGCTACAAAGCATCATTGGAGTCTACACCAGCTAGATGTGAAATATTATTTTTTAAATAGAGAACTGAAGGAAGAGGTATATTTAAGACAAACTCGAGGATTTATTAAAGAAGGCATTGTATAGATTGAAACAAGCACCTAGATCTTGGTATGAAAAGATAGACTCTTTCTTCTTGCAGAATGGTTATAAGAGAAGTAAAAATGACCCAAATCTATATACTTTGTTTGATTCAAAGGGGCATATTGTGTTGATTTCTTTATATGTTGATGACCTGATTGTCATTGGAAATGCTGATGAATTGATTAAAGAAATCAAGGTGCATATGTCACAGGTTTTTGAAATGAAGGACCTTGGAGATTTACATTATTGCTTGGGTCTTGAAGTCTGGAGGGATTCTGACTAGAATTTTCTCAGTCAAGGAAGGTATGTGAGGGGATTGTTGGCATTATGATTCAGGTTTGGCACTCTGGTACAGGTGTTGTACTTGATGGCAACTCACTTAAGTGGCAAAACTTTGTTCAGGCTCTCAAAATGATGGAAAATAAGAGGTTCGCAGGTGCACCGTTCAAAAGGTGCGGACCTGCAGATTAGCCGTCCAGGAAGTGCGGACATACCCGCAGGCTCTCCGTTCATAAGGTGCGGTCCCCCAGTTCACTCACTCCAATGCAGAAAAGCGCGCTCACGTGGGGTTTCTTATGTTTGGCCCTTGGTATTAAGCCAGTCGTTCATGATCCTATGGTTTTGGCCTGTGGTATAGGATCTAAATTGTTGAACCCCAGTTTGGATCCCTTGTATTGGTTTTTGATGGTTTTGTCCCATGGTGTGAATAAGGGATTGACTATAAAAAGGGAAGGAGATCACTTGGCTAGACACTGGTGAAATTTGAATATCTTAAGATCTGAAATTTTGGGTGATTGGTTTTAAAAGCTAGATCTAAATCAAGGAGAAAACTTAAGGCGAATCTATTGATAAGTCGTGATCTCTCGGGTGCATGATCAAATCTGTGGATCTGACTGTCTGTGGCACATTGGAGGACTGTTAATTTGGCCCTAATCAGAGGTTCGCAGGTGATTCACGGCGTGAGTGCGGGGGTACACAGCGCAGGAGAAGACGCAGTGTGGGGGTACGCAGCGCAGCAGAAGGCGCAGTGCGAGGTACGCAGCGCAGAAGAACGCACGGTGCAGAGGTACACAGGGAAACAGAAGAACCAGTTGCGGAGGTACGCTGTCAGGCAGACAGTGCAGATGCGTATCTATGCGAAGGTACGCAGGGCAGCCGAACGAGTGGTGCAGAGATACGCAGAGCAGAAGACTGACCAGGTGCGGATCTGCGCAGTTTAGACACAGAAGAGCTGCGGGTATTCGCAGGCCTCTATTGGTGAAGTTGCGGACCTATTTTGAAACATTTGTTGGCTGTCTTTTATCTATTGCTGCAGAGTTCTGGGTTTAGATTTCTGGTATTACTTTTCTGTTTACAGCATTCTGAGAAGTTGGGTGATTCATTGATTGATTGTATAAGGAGATTGGGTGATTTGCATGTACTTGATGATTATTTGATGTTCTTGGATCCAGTATGAAAATTAATGAAACGTGGTCCTTAAAGAAGTAAAAGAGCTAAGGGAGTTGTAGCTCCCTTCCAGGAGAGACTGGAAAACGAGAGAGAGTTGTAGCTCTCTGCAGGTTGCAACCTGCGTACTGGTAAAGGACTGCACCAGTACAAAATCATTGTAAAAGAAATTTCTAATTGAAAGAAGATAGAGACATATTGCAGCAGGTGGTTTTCACCCACATTGGGTTTCCACCTTATATCTGGTGTTCTTTGGTGTGACTATCTGTTTTTCTTGTTCATGCTCATTATTATATGGCACTGGCATACAAATTAATGATCAATATCTAAAGAATAAATTAAAGTTTAAATAGGGAAGATATATTGAAAAGAATTTGATAATTCTGATTCACCCCCCCACCTCTCAGTATTATTTCCAACAATTGGTATCGGAGCAGGTCCTTCTGAAGAAGCATGATCACTTGAAGGAAGATCTTTTATCATGAGCAACTACAAGAGGGAAGCATCAATCATGCCACCGGTTTTTGATGGGACAAACTTCGTATATTGGAAGGTAAGAGTTACTGCCTATCTTCAATCTCTGGGTACAGAAGTCTGGGATATCATAGATACAGGGTATACTTTTCTAGAAGCAACTCCTACAGATCCGGCTGAGAAGAAGAAAAATGAAACAAATGCAAAAGCGGTCAATACTCTATTGGGATGTCTATCGCAATCAGAATTTGTCAAAGTTATGCAGTATAAATCCGCAAAAGAAATATGGGACAAGATTGTTCTGAGCTATGAAGGAGATGATCAGGTAAAACGAGCAAAACTTCAAACCCTCAGAATTCAGTATGAAAATCTCAGAATGTACAATGATGAAAGTGTGGCTAACTATTTTCTTCGTGTAGATGAGATTGTTAATTGTATGAAAAATTTGGGTGAAGAAGTAAGAGAGGCTGTTGTGATTGAAAAAGTTCTAAGATCCTTGTCCCTTAGGTTTGAATCTAAAGTTTCTGCAATATAAGAAAAGGAGAATCTTCAAAACCTTAAAATGTCACAGCTGCATGGAATTCTAACTGCTTATGAAATGAGGAAAGGAGGACCATCAGATAGGAGAGAAGCTGCATTCAAGGCTTCAGGCAAAGGAGACTACTATGAGTCAGGACACATGTCAGAAGAAGAAGAAGAATCAAATTTTGTGAAAAATCTTCAAGGGGGTGCTGGACGATTCCTAGGTAAGTTACCTTTCAAATGCTTTGCTTGTGGAAGAGTAGGTCACTATGCTGCCAAATGTCCTCATAAGGATAATATTGACAAGGGGAAGGAACCTGTTAGATGGAACAAGAAACAAAATGCAAATAAGAAAAGCTATTACACTCATGAAGTTAGTGATGGTCTTTCAAATAGTGACGAAGATGAACGAGATAATGATTATAAACTTTTAATGGCCTTTGAAGATGATGACTACATGGATGCTATAGATGAAGAAGGTTTTTATGAAGAGATGTCTAATCTTAAAATTTTCTTAGAAGAGAAAAATGTGATTATTGATTCTCTCCAATGTCAACTAGCTGAAAGGGAAAAAAATCTTGAAAAATTGGAATGTGAAATTGTTGGTCTTAGAAAAGAGATTGAGAAAACAAAAGCTCTTAATCTTAAATTTGTTAAAGGATCTGAAACTCTGGATGAGATCATCAATGTGCAGTGTTCTCCACTAATCAAGATAGGTCTGGGATATAATGGAGAAGCATCTCAAGCATCCACCTCCAAAAGTTATCTTGATGCAGCAAGGAGGAGCGAGCAAAGGCCTAATAGAAATCATCAGGTAAATCAGGGACAGTTTACCGCAAGAACGAACAAAGACTATCAAGAAAATCGGGGGTAAGCTACCTTAAGGTCAAATAGAAGCTACAACCAGCCACAGGTAAAATCTTCCCAATTTGCCTCAAGAATGGATGTGAGTAGAAACTACAATTGGTTGGATGATAGATTTGATAATCGCAGGAGTTTCTTCAATGGCCAATGTTTCTCTTGCCATAAATTTGGTCACAAAGTAGCTCAATGTGTTGCCTATAAGACAATCATGACTAGAGAAGCTCAAAAACAAAGAAATATGACTGGGATCACGAAAAGGACTTATAACAACTTTTTGGCCCTTGAAAATGAAGTTGAATGTTCTATTTGTAATAACTTTGGTCATGAAGATTCTGAATGCAGGAGCAGGTTTTGGAAGACAACTCAGAAGGAACAAACCTCAAGTGCCAGAACATGGAGAATGAAAGAACCGCAACCAGAAAGATGTGGGATAGCTTTTTATGCAGAAGGATAGGAAAATCTATGGTATATCGACAGCGGATGTTTGAAGCATATGACAGGTGATAAAGAAAAACTTGAATCATATACTGCTTTAGAAAAGGGAAAGAAGGTTTCTTTTGGAAACGATACCCCTGCAGCCATAAAAGGAAAAGGCACTGCTCAGTTGAAAGAAAAGGTCAAAGCTGGAAATGTTTTGTATGTTGATGGCTTGAAGCATAATCTACTGAGTGTTAGTCAGATGTGCGATCAAGGAACCGAGGTAATATTTCCATCAAATGGATGTAGTTTTCGTGATCTTGATACAGGAAAAACAGTGATCAAATGCAGAAGAACTCCAAATAATCTATACATATTTGAAGAAGGACAACAACAATGCTATTTGAGCAAGGATGATGAACACTGCTTATGGCACCGGAGGTTGGGGCATCTAAGATTTTCACAAATAAGGAAAGCATGCAAATACCAGGCAGTTCGTGGTCTTCCAAATATCAAAATTCCAGACAACACCATATGCAAATCATGTCAGTTTGGTAAGAAAACCAGAACTAACTTCCCTGAGAAGGAAGGATCAGCCTGCAGGCCTCTTGAACTAGTCCATATAGATGTATGTGGTCCATTCAAGATAAGGTCACCTCGAGGAGAAGAATACTTTATATTATTCATTGACGACTTCTCCAGGATGGTTTGGTTAGGACTTATGAAGCACAAAGACGAAGCATTCGAAAAATTCAAATCCTTCAAAGCCTTGGTTGAAAATGAATCAGATTACAAAATTAAGTGCCTCAGATCCGACAGAGGTGGGGAGTTTACCTCAAATGAATTTTTCAATTTCTGTGAAGAACATGGAATAAGAAGGGAATTCTCTACAGCTAGGACTCCTCAACAAAATGGAGTGGTGGAAAGGATGAACAAAACAGTCCAACAAATGGCTCGTGCTATGCTTGATGAGTCTGGAACTCCCACAACCTTCTGGGGTGAAGCTTCATTTGCTGCGGTTGTTATTCTCAACAAAACAAATGTCTGAGTTAACAGCACTCAAACTCCGCATGAGCTCTAGTATGGTGAGACTCCTTCGATAAAGCATTTCAAAATTTTTGGGAGCAAATGTTATATTAAGAATACTAATGAACAGCTTGGCAAACTTGAACCTAGAGCAGATGAAGGAATTATCCTTGGTTATTCTCCCCACAGCAAAGCATATAAGTGTTACAATAAAAGACTTGGAAGAATTGTTGACAGCATTGATGTAGTGGTTGATGAAAAAGGATACATCCCTAGGCAAGTAAATCATGAAAATATCGAAGAGAATGAAGACTACTCTCCAAATCAGACAGATGATGAAGAAGAACCTCAAGAGGCACCAGAGGAACAGATAAGGATAGAAGAGAAGACTCCATCCAGGTACGTTCAGAAGAATCATCCAGAATCTCAGATTTTGGGGCAGAAAGAAGCAGGTGTACAAACAAGAAGAACAATTGCAGAAGCCTCAAGCTATTTGGCATTGCTCTCCTCCACTGAACCACAAAATGTAAGAGAGGCATGTAAAGATGAATGTTGGGTCAAGGAAATGGATGAAGAACTTGAGCAGATTGAAAAGAATAACACTTGGGAGTTGGTTCCTAGACCAAAAGATAAGAATGTCATAGGGACAAAATGGATCTTCAAAAATAAGTTGAATGAAAATGGGGAAGTAATTAGAAACAAGGCCAGACTTGTGTGTAAAGGGTATGCTCAACAAGAAGGAATAGACTTTGAAGAAACATTTGCTCCCGTTTCTAGACTAGAGGCCATCCAAATGTTCCTTGCTCTCTCAAGCTTTCAGAAGTTCAAAGTATTTCAAATGGACATAAAATCAGCTTTTCTAAATGGAGACTTAGAAGAAGAAGTGTACATTGAGCAACCAGATGGTTTCATCCTTGGGAACGATCCAAATCTTGTATGAAGACTAAAAAAGGCTCTCTATGGTCTTAAACAGGCTCCAAGGGCTTGGTACTACCGTTTGGACAAATATCTTCATCATCAAGGTTTCTCAAAGGGATCAGCAGATAGCAATCTTTATATAAAAATTGAAAATGACAAATTGCTAATACTTGTTGTGTATGTAGATGATATTATCTTTGGTAGCAATGAAGAAGCTATGAGTCAAAGCTTTGCCTTGGTGATGCAGAAAGAATTCGAAATGTCTTTGCTTGGAGAACTGACATATTTTCTTGGATTGCAAATCCAACAAAATGAAGGCGGGATCTTCTTATCTCAAACCAAGTATCTCAAGCAAATTTTGAAGAAATATGGTATGGAAAATGCAAAACCAGTATGTACCCCCATGGTCACAGGATGCAGCCTCAGTGCAAATGATGAATCAGCAGTAGTGCATCAACCAACCTACAGATCTATGATTGGAAGTCTACTTTATTTGACAGGTACTCGACCAGACATCATGCATGCAGTGGGAATAGTTGGAAGATTTCAGGCAAATCCAAAGGAAACTCATCTTCAGGCAGTGAAGAGAATCTTTAAGTACCTTCAAGGAACTCAAAACTATGGCTTATGGTATCCTAGAGATACAGATCTCACACTTCATGCTTATACAGATGCAGATTGGGCCGGAAGCATGGATGACAGGAAGAGCACAAGTGGTGGTGCATTCTTTATGGGTTCCAGATTAATATCTTGGTTCAGCAAGAAACAGAGTTCGATTGCTTTATCTACAGCTGAAGCGGAATATGTGGCTGCCGCATCTTGCTGCACTCAACTCCTTTGGATGATGCAGACTTTGCAGGATTTTCAAATCACTTGTACACCACCTATCTCCATCTTATGTGATAATACAAGTGCAATCAACATTTCAAAGAACCCAGTTATGCATTCAAAGACCAAGCACATACCGCTCAAGTATCACTTTCTCAGGGAACAAGTGCTTGAAAAGAAGGTCAAGTTAGAGTATGTTCCTTCTAAGGAACAAGTTGCTGATATACTCACCAAACCATTGCCCAGGGAGACTTTTGAATACCTCAGGAAAAAGCTGGGGGTAGTTGATGCATCATCCTGTTGTTAAATCTCATCTGTTTCAGAGATTGTTGGTTGTACGCGAGGTTCATATGGGGTATACGCATACATTTGCGGGTTTATGAATTGGTCGAAGATCGAATGGCACAGATTTAGGGGGGGCACATATAATGCATTGTTGGCATTATGGTAGCACAGAAGGAGAACATGGATGTTGATCCGAATATTGCTGCAATATGTCTCTATCTCTTTCATTTATGGTGTATGGTGGATTATGGTTTGCAGATCTGGTTTACAGTCAGGGGGAGCATGATCAGCAGAACAAAGACTTAAGCATGGTCTCATAGGGAGCATAACCCTTTGCCCTTGATGTCAAAGGGGGAGAATGACATTGAGGATCTTGAGGTTGCCATCAAGTCCAAAGGGGGAGATTTTTGGCATTATGATTCAGGTTTGGCGCTATGGTACAGGTGTTGTACTTGATGGCAACTCACTCAAGTGGCAAAACTCTATTCAGACTCTCAAAATGATAGAAAATAAGAGGTTCGCAGGTGCACCGTTGAAAAGGTGCAAACACGCAGGTTAGCCGTCCAGGAAGTGCGGACATACCCGCAGGCTCTCCGTTCATAAGGTGCGGTCCCCCAGTTCACTCACTCCAATGCAGAAAAGCGCGCTCACGTGGGGTTTCTTATGTTTGGCCCTTGGTATTAAGCCTGTCATTCATGATCCTATTGTTTTGGCCCGTGGTATAGGATCTAAATTGTTGAACCCTGGTTTGGATCCCTTGTATTAGTTTTTGATGGTTTTGTCCCATGGTGTGAATAAGGGATTGACTATAAAAAGGGAAGGAGATCACTTGGCTAGACACTGGTGAAATTTGAATATCTTAAGATCTGAAATTTTGGGTGATTGGTTTTAAAAGCTAGATCTAAATCAAGGAGAAAACTTAAGGTGAATCTATTGATAAGTCGTGATCTCTCGGGCGCATGATCAGATCTGTGGATCTGACTGTCTGTGGCACATTGGAGGACTGTTAATTTGGCCCTAATCAGAGGTTCACGGGTGATTCACGGCATGAGCGCGGGGGTACACAGCAGGATAAGACGCAATGCGGGGGTACGCAGCGCAGCAGAAGGCACAGTGCGAGGTACGCAGCGCAGAAGAACGCACGGTGCAGAGGTACGCAAGGAAACAGAAGAACCAGTTGCAGAGGTACGCTGTCAGGCAGACAGTGCAGGTGCGTATCTGAGCAGAGGTACGCAGGGTAGCAGAACGAGTGGTGCGGAGATACGCAGAGCAGAAGACCGACCAGGTGCGGATCTGCACAGTTTAGACACAGAAGAGCTGCGGGTATTCGCAGGCCTCTATTGGTGAAGTTGCGGACCTATCTTGAAACATTTGTTGGTTGTCTTTTATCTATTGCTGCAGAGTTCTGGGTTTAGATTTCTGGTATTACTTTTCTGTTTACAGCATTCTGAGAAGTTGGGTGATTCATTGGTTGATTGTATAAGGAGATTGGGTGATTTGCATGTACTTGATGATTATTTGATGTTCTTGGATCTAGTCTGAAAATTAATGAAACATTGTCCTTAAAGAAGTAAAAGAGCTAAGGGGGTTGTAGCTCCCTTCCAGGAGAGACTGGAAAACGAGAGAGAGTTGTAGCTCTCTGCAGGTTGCAGCCTGCGTACTGGTAAATGACTGCACCAGTACAAAATCATTGTAAAAGAAGTTTCTAATTGAAAGAAGATAGAGACATATTGCAACAGGTGGTTTTCACCCACATTGGGTTTCCACCTTATATCTGGTGTTCTTTGGTGTGACTATCTATTTTTCTTGTTCATGCTCATTATTATATGGTACTGACATACAAATTACTGATCAATATTTGAAGAATAAATTAAAGTTTAAATCGGGAAGATATATTGAAAAGAATTTGATAATATTGATTCACCCCCCCCCCCCTCTCAGTATTATTTCCAACAGGGATTATTGAAGAAATTCAGAATGCGTCAGCACAAAGTTGCTTCCGTACCTATACAGTAGAATGTTAAACTTCAGAGTGGTGATGGTTCTAAAGTGGTGGATGCTACATTGTACAGACAACTAGTTGGAAGTCTGATTTATTTGACTAAAACTAGACTTGGATTAGCTTTTTCATTCAGTGTGTTGAATCAATTTATGTAAAAACCTCTTGAGAATCATTGGGTGGCAAAAAAAGGTGTCTTAAGGTATCTTCAAGGAACCTTAAACTTTGGCATTAAATACACTGATTCTTTTGATGTTAAACTAACAGGTTATTCAAATTCAGACTGCAATGGAAATCTAGATGATAGAAGATCCATAATAGGTTATGCTTTCAGTCTTAGGTCCAGGGTAATTTCTTGGAGTAGAAAGAAATAGAGTTCTGTATCTTTATCTTCAACAGAAGAAGAGTATCAAGTTGTATGTGCAGCCACTTACAAAGAAATTTTGGTTGAGGAGACTTCTTCATGATGCAAGAGAGGAGCAAAAAGATGCTACAGTAATTAAATGGCATAACCAAAGCTCAATCAAGCTAGAAAATAACTCAGTTATTCATAAAAACAAAACATATTGATACATAGTTTCACTTTGTTAGAGAAAAGGTTGAGTGTAAAGAAATTTTTATTGAATATTGTAATATCTGTGAGAATGCAGCAGATATCTTCACCAAGCCCCTTGGGAGGATTAAATTTGAATTGTTTAGGTAGATGTTAGGCGTTCAAGTGAACGCTTTCTCCATTAAGGGGGAGAGTTGAAAATAATGGAGAATAGGTATTATTGGAGAGAGTTTGTTTCACACTTGTGTGTGTCCTACATTAGGATTAGTTCATATTTTCTAGGAGGCAATTCAAATATTCCTAAAATGATGTAAACTTATATATTTGTGCTCTTATGATTAATCGAATATAGCAGTTCTACTTGGGCAGTCTCTAGGTGCAGCTCGCTGACCTGTGAGCTGCTAGAGCTGCTAGTTTCAGTATATAAGTTTTCTCTTCCATTTTTAATAGAGGAAATCAACCATCCATAACCTCTCATTGAAATCTATGTAGAGAATTAATAAACGTACTATTGCACCTAATCCTTTAAGGGTTGGTGTGGAAGCTGAATAGCCAAAAGGAGTCCAAGGGACCACTTGGAATACGAAACCAAGGGTCACTCCTATGTATTATAAATATGTATTATTGTGAATAAGAAATGTAATTTGATGTTTATCTTTAATATTTTGTCTCTAGCATGTGTGTGTTTAACATGGTATTAGAGCTGCAGGTCCTCATTGTCTGAATCTTTCAACTGTTCTAGCTTGTCAGCATCTCAGACCTCCCTATGCATGGCAAATCTACCGCTTCAATCTGTCCTGCCACTTATTATTTGCCATCCCTATTAACGCTTCATGCAATTCTTTGCCGATTTTTATGCTGCAACTACATATAGTTCTTAAAAAAAAATTCTAAAACAGCTCATATCATTTATTAGCACTGTTAGTAAATGATATTTTCTACGAGCATTTTCTCTATCAGTGTTCTGTCCTGAGACTGTCAAATCTTTGCCAAGCGTTACACTAGCATTTTTTTCCATTTTCTGCCATATTTCTGCATTATAACTCCTCTTCCATTCTGTGCCGTAGACTCTGGTTTCCATTTGGATTATGAATAATGACATGATTCGAGCCACTCAATTGGCATCCACACCCGCGCCTACAAATGACCAAGCATTATATGGTCAAAATGAATGCTGCTTGAACGTTGCTTGCCATGATGAACTCAACTTGGTGGGAACACTGTAGAAAGCTGTGAAGATTAAGCGGTAGAGGATGAAGTTGTCCTCCTCCTTGGTTCTAATTGTGATGACCATTCAGATCTAACATGTCTGCGAAGAAGAGCCAAATGTCTTGACATTTCCTCTTGATCCCTGGAAAGAGAAGCTTGCATTCCAAGAGGAATCCTTTCATCCTCGTCAACTATGGAATGTCGAGGCATTGTTCTGCTTCTAACTGCCCTAACTCTTGCACAAATATCTACAGCAGTTGCCTCGAAGCCACCAGTGGCACATCGTCGGAGTTATGCAGTACTGCTGGCCTCTGCACTTGCTCTTGACATTGCCTGGTTTATTCTTTTCTCTAGTGAGATATGGAACATCGAGCCCCTTCAATTTGGAAAGTTTTCAATATTTTCAGTAGAGGTTGTATTTTGGATCCAAGCTATTGGGTTTTCCGTTTGATTGATATCCTCATTTGTATGGTTCCATATATATAGGTTGGGAGTATCTTCAGATATTTCTTCTGTTTATCAACCTGCCGACTTTAAGAACAGGCTTGGTTTTTCAAATCCATCAAATCTTGCTCATGCTAAACAAACTTACATTGATGATAATGTATTAGGAGGTTCTATTTATGATCCAGCATTTTACTCCTCTCTTTTCCATGGCAAACAAGACCTTGGATCTTCCTATGAGAGTACAAGGCTGTTGGAAGGACCTGAAAGTGTATGACATGTAAAGAACTGATTGATCAAGAGGATGTCCTATCTAGTTTTTCCTCAAGTTGAAGATGTACAGTTGTACTATATTCATCTATTTGTATCTCTAAAATTGTTGTTGTGAGTTGAATGGTATTTCGTTTCATATGATATACTTTTTGGTGAACCCGACGTGAATATTTCTAGCTTCCTTGTGCTCCTGTAAATCTCTCTTGTCAGTTGTGGAAGCTCTAGAATCTGTTGTTTCTCTCAATTTCTCTATGTATTCCATGAGTTTTGTAATGTTGGCTAAAATGTTGAATCGAGTTGAGTGAAAAAACCATGGTACAAGCTCTATTCTTTTCCATTAAAACTCTTTCTTTTTTCTTTGTCCACTAAATCCTTTGTCCTTTATCCATTGGTGTCTCCTTATTCTACAAATTGTGTATTGATTAAAATTTTGTGAAGGCGTTGAAATACATTGGTCCCTCTATGTTGAGCACTCTGTAAATCAATTGAAATATCCCTAGAATATTTTTTTGATTAAAGTGTTGAACAATCCTCGAAGAATGTGAACAATGTTGCATATAGATGGTTATGGCCTATGAATGGTGTGAGCGTTGGCTTTGACTATATTCAATCATGCGTTGCAAGAAAATTTTGAATGGTATTTTGTTTGGTGGATTGATAAATTGTGGTGCCTCCAGTGTAACCATGGTGCAACGTAACTGTGGTGGAGTGTAATCGTGGTGCCTCCACACAGCGTAACCATGATACCAAGTCTCATGGTGTTGCATGGTCATGTTGACTGGAGTGCTTGAATTTAAATGCCCATCGTCCACTGAATCGTCGGAGTTTGTATGTCGAAGGCGTTGTAGCCTTGAAGCCTTGTAACATAGAATCGAGATATTGTGATACAGCGACATCAACATCAGGACACAGAGGGCCTGTTTGTCTGCCTGTCCAACATTTGGAGCTCCCAGCGAGGATCAACTATCCATAGCTAACTCTGAAAGATATGGTTCTTTTGGACAAGAATTCTTGGCAAGAAACAAATAGGTTTCAATCCTAATATAGAGACACAACTAGAGACATTACATCTAGAAAATCAAATTTCATCTTGTGTATTATGATGGTTCCATTTTGATGATCTTGTTGTCAAAGATCATTGGTAGGGGTCATGGGGAAGAACAAACATTCTTTTAGATCCATGCATCTTTTGGAAGCTTGATAGTTTACATATTATTTGTTTTATTGGCATCATATTTTTGGCATGAACCTTTTAAAGTTTAAGTTTGACATTGGAAAAATGACTCAAATTGGTGAAGTATTAGAGTTCTTGAAAAATTTGATACAATCTATTTCTGATGACACATTCCAAATTAGCAAAGGCTCTCTCTCATAAATTCAGACTTGTCTACAATATGCACAAGAACAGATTGATTTTTTGTAGCTTGAATCTCAACAACAGGAAGAATTAGAGAGTTTAGACTTCTGTGATCCATACTCGATTGTAAGAGGTTTCAACAAAATTACATAGAGAATCATTTGTCGACGCGTTTCGAACCAACTAGTGTGGTTCATTGTCAGGACAAGTTGAGGAACAAATCTGAGCGATCCGTTAAATAGAGTATGCAGGTCCTCCAACGGCTATATGAACGGCCAAACGTTGGAATAACCGAGGAATCCTTGCAACACTTTAGAAATGCTAGATTTGACCTCAACTTCGAGACCTGCATGCGTGCCCTTTCGAAATGATGAACTTTTTTAGCAGTGGCTTCTCCGTGCAGGGAAATTATTAGAGAGTTTAGACTTATGTGATCCATACTTGATTGTAAGAGGTTTCAGCAAAATCACATAGAGAATCATTTGTCGACGCATTTTGAACCAACTAGTGTGGCTCATCGTCAGGACAAGTTGAGGAACAAATCTGAGCGATCCGTTAAATAGAGTATGCAGGTCCTCAAACGGCTATATGAACAGCCAAACGTTGGAATAACCGAGGAATCCCTGCAACGCTTTAGAAACGCTAGATTTGACCTCAACTTCGAGACCTGCATGCGTGCCCTTTCGAAATGATGAACTTTTTTAGTAGTGGCTTCTTCGTGCAGGGAAATTATTAGAGAGTTTAGACTTCTGTGATCCATACTTGATTGTAAGAGGTTTCAGCAAAATCACATAGAGAATCATTTGTCAACGTGTTTCGAACCAACTAGTGTGGTTCATCGTCAGGACAAGTTGAGGAACAAATCTGAGCGATCCGTTAAATAGAGTATGCAGGTCCTCCAACGGCTATATGAACGGCCAAACGTTGGAATAACCGAGGAATCCCTGCAATGCTTTAGAAACGCTAGATTTGACCTCAACTTCGAGACCTGCATGCATGCCCTTACGAAATGATGAACTTTTTTAGGAGTGGCTTCTCCGTGCAGGGAAATTATTAGAGAGTTTAGACTTTTGTGATCCATACTTGATTGTAAGAGGTTTCAACAAAATCACATAGAGAATCATTTGTTGACGCGTTTTGAACCAACTAGTGTGGTTCATCGTCAGGACAAGTTGAGGAACAAATCTGAGCGATCCGTTAAATAGAGTATGCAGGTCCTCCAACGGCTATATGAACGGCCAAATGTTGGAATAACCGAGGAATCCCTGCAACGCTTTAGAAATGCTAGATTTGACCTCAACTTCGAGACCTGCATGCGTGCCCTTTCGAAATGATGAACTTTTTTAGCAGTGGCTTCTCCGTGCAGGGAAATTATTAGAGAGTTTAGACTTCTGTGATCCATACTTGATTGTAAGAGGTTTCAGCAAAATCACATAGAGAATCATTTGTCGACGCGTTTCGAACCAACTAGAGTGGTTCATCGTCAGGACAAGTTGAGGAACAAATCTGAGCGATCCATTAAATAGAGTATGCAGGTCCTCCAACGGCTATATGAACAGCCAAACGTTGGAATAACCGAGGAATCCCTGCAACGCTTTAGAAACGCTAGATTTGACCTCAACTTCGAGACCTGCATGAGTGCCCTTTCGAAATGATGAACTTTTTTAGCAGTGGCTTCTCCGTGCAGGGAAATTATTAGAGAGTTTAGACTTCTGTGATCCATACTTGATTGTAAGAGGTTTCAGCAAAATCACATAGAGAATCATTTGTCGACGTGTTTCGAACCAACTAGTGTGGTTCATCGTCAGGACAAGTTGAGGAACAAATTTGAGCGATCCGTTAAATAGAGTATGCAGGTCCTCCAACGGCTATATGAACAGCCAAACGTTGGAATAACCGAGGAATCCCTGCAATGCTTTAGAAACGCTAGATTTGACCTCAACTTCAAGACCTGCATGCGTGCCCTTTCGAAATGATGAACCTTTTTAGGAGTGGCTTCTCCGTGCAGGGAAATTATTAGAGAGTTTAGACTTCTGTGATCCATACTTGATTGTAAGAGGTTTAAGCAAAATCACATAGAGAATCATTTGTCGACGCGTTTCGAACCAACTACTGTGGTTCATCGTCAGGACAAGTTGAGGAACAAATCTGAGCGATCCGTTAAATAGAGTATGCAGGTCCTCCAACGGCTATATGAACGGCCAAACGTTGGAATAACCGAGGAATCCCTGCAACGCTTTAGAAACGCTAGATTTGACCTCAACTTCGAGACCTGCATGCATGCCCTTTCGAAATGATGAACTTTTTTAGCAGTGGCTTCTCCGTGCAGGGAAATTATTAGAGAGTTTAGACTTCTGTGATCCATACTTGATTGTAAGAGGTTTCAGCAAAATGACATCACTTTAAGAAACAAACCTCCTGCAAGAACAAGGATTCATCTTGGATGGATCACTTCTTAGCAATGGGCTTCAACAGCCAAGAAGATATTTCACTCATACAACAGTATTTGTTCTCAAATATTGAAAATTCTTATAGTTGAGATCTCTTCATCTTCTCACCCTGTATCTGACAGGGGGGGAAGTGATGGTCATCTACAAGCTTCAAAGCCACATCAAGCGAGCCTAAGCCACCACTTCCAATACCAGATTCAAAGTTGTAGCCAGAGACAAATATGCCGCTGAGCATGCCTTCAGTCGGTTATACCTCTTCAAAGAATTGGGGACACTTCCTCTAGCATAATACTTCAGCTTCTTGCCAGTTTTGGAAGAGTTCCAAGAATTGCATCAAGCATTCCAGAGTTGTTGGTCATCCTTAAACCATTACAGGTTGAGACCTCCCTTTTCAGGTTGAGGTTCTCCCTTTTATGCAGGGTGAGACCTCCCTTTCATGGTTGAAGGTTTCCCTCTTCAAAACATCAAGAGCACTTCTTCTAGCAAAAGACCTGAGCTTCATGCCAGACTTGGAAGAGTTCCGGGAATTGCACTAAGCATTCTAGTGTTGGTGGTCATCCTTAAACCACCTCCCTTTATACCAACATTTCAGAGAGCACATTTAGCCTAGCGCTGCCATTCATTTTTGCATGTTTTGTATTACCGCTCTCTTCTTGGACTCATACATAACCCTTCGGATTAAGGGGGTGAATGTCGAACACCTAATCCTCTAAGGGTTGGGGTGGAAGCTGAACAACCAAAAAGAGTCCAAAGGACCACTTGGAATATGAAACCAATGGTCACTCCTATGTATTATAAATATGTATTATTGTAAATAAGAAATGTAATCTGATGTTTATCTTTAATATTTTGTCTCTACCATGTGCGTGTTTAAAAATTATATTAGAATAGAGAAAAACACCACTTTAATAATTAAATTAAAATATAATATGTAAAAAGTCAATCTCAGTTGAATCTCATCGCTCTATATTGATATGACAAGAAGAATATTCACTTAAGAATAGACGTTGTCCATCCATTAGATATGCCTATCAACTTAATTAAACTTAACGTCGAACATGTTGATATAATAATATCTCATCCCTCATCCCTCCATATTGATATGAGACTAAAAATATTCACTGAATAGTAAATTTTGTCTATCCATTAGAAACAAATTAAAAAATCTATCAACCCTATTGTTGTGAAATAAATATGTGTATCAATATAATTACAATTTTTCATTATTTTAATTATAATGGATAAGATATAAATTAATTTGACTTTTGAAAGCTGGTCATCTTATAATCTCAAACCGGCCATTCTAACGGATCTCTATCCAATTTTAATCAAAATTGTTTAAAACAAATATACCAAACCGTTAAACTACATCATTTGACACGGGATATTATAATCTCAAACATGGAATCCTAACGGATCTCTATCAAATTTTAATCAAAACTGTTTAAAACAAATATACCAAACCGTTAAACTAAGTTATTTGACACGGTGTTTAGGCTGCCAAGACTGTTCCGTTATTGTTTTTATTGCTTTCGAAATTATCGAGATCGTTAATCGTGAATGAAAAAATAAAGCTCTTGCATCGAATGGTACGTAGGAAGTTGGCGGCGGCCACGAGACTATACAAATTTATTATTGCAGAATTTTGAGAAACAGAAAAACTACTCAAGAAGGATGTTACAGATGTGTTCTACACGTGTAAGAATTAATAATAAAAGTATTTGTTCGATTATACGTTAATCTGAAAAAAAAATACGATTTGTTACCACATTTGGTCAAGATGCATCCTCCTGTTAAAGGTGTGAAAATAAATTCCACATCTTTTAGGCTTCTTTTAAGAATTTTAAATTATAATATGAATAGATAGGACACCTGATTTAATTTAAAAAAAACAGCTGTGCAAAATGCATTGCTAAACAAATTTATGGGATGAAAAGATCATCTAAAAGGAGTTATTCTTTTGTAACAAAATATGCTTCCAATGCATATGAACATTACAATATTGAGAAATACAGGAAAAATTTAAGATATTAGATAAGAAATATAATCATTGAATGTGCAATGAAAGAATTGAGTGATTGAATTTTGCACATATTAAATTGTCGTTGTTACTTTTTTTTACAATATTAATATATTTATTTATTAATAAAAATAATAGCATTATAAAAAAAATTATATTTGAAAATTGTAATTTAAAAAAAATAAAAATAAAAATAATTAATATTGTTAAGAATTTCTAGAATCTTGTATATTTTGTTTGAAGAGTTCTGTGAACACTTCATCCATCTTAAGTATTTATTCACATGACATTTTATTGTGTAAAGACTACAATAAGACTTTCAAGTTATGGTCCAATAAAAGGTTTAGAAAATAGATACTTCAATAATATTGAAAAATAGATATTTGTTGTTGTTAGTGTCCCAACTTATTAGAAACTAATAACTAGCACAACTATGATTGGTAAATGTCCATATGTATCAACCCATAATAAGTATCAAAACACATACTTCATTATATATCTCAAGTTGCCAAAATTAAAAAATAATAAGATTTAACTAAATTATAACATTATTTATTATTATTATTATTGATAACATTATACATCTAAAAAAAACTTTTTTGACCATGGATATTCACTGTCACTTTATTATGTAGATTATTAATATGTAAATAGGATTTGCTACAATACCATAGTTTATTAATACCTTATGTCCAAAAAGTCATAACTAATTTCATATGATAATTGTTCATATGGCATTTTCCTTTAGATTAATGAATTTTATTTCAATTAATGAGTTTAAATAAAAGGGAAGAAAGACATACCTACTTTATATATAATTATCAACCTTTGATTTGTGTATACTACTAAGTATATTCTTGAAAATTTAATGGAGGTTAAATCCCTAGCATCCACTGAATAATTATTGATAATTAAGTTGACATAATGAAAAGGAGGTTTCTCCCGAAAGGCTGAGAGCGGATCTCCACGGTATTCCCTGATTGCGACCATGGCCGCTGTAAATGCATCGATGATGGCGATGAATGGAGCATCACTCCTGCAACGGAGGCCAGCGGAGAGGTCAACAGACGGCAGGCAGCTTCGAGTAAAATGCATGGCAGGGGTTAGTAATTCGGCTGTTGTTTCGATCTCGTTCGCCATGGCCGGGTTCCCCTTGTCGAAGTGGATCAGCAGATTGCATGATTTCTCCTTTTTGTTTGGCCGTGAGGTTTCGGGGGTTTCAGCGGCGGCAGATCTGAAGTGCGGCAGCCTAAAGCCTGTGTTCGATGGGAAATGCGGAGAGCAAATTGGCAACAAGCATAGATCGGGCAGAGGGTTTGCAGATCTAGACATGCACAAGGAAAAACGATCCAATACGAGGCCAGATCTGGAAGATTGTTTACAGCCAGAGCAGGTAACAACAACTCGTTTTCAGATTTTTATTAAATCCCCTGAGGGGAAAACCCGTTTAGTGTGGGTTCATGCAGGAAGCACCATCTTGCAGCTGAAACAACAAATATGGGCAGAGACGGGATACCCAGTTCAAATCCAACATTTGGTCAGTGGTAGGTGGTCCCTCCAGGACAGTAGAACGCTGAGAAGCTATGAGATTAGTCCAGGAACAATCATTGCCATAAACCTTAGGCTGAGAGGAGGGGCTATGCCTCAGGGACAGCCAAGCTCCTCAGGGGGAGACAATGGGAAAAAGACAGCACCTCAGCACCAACCCAAGGGAGGTTCCTCCTACAAAAACATTTTACAGGGCAACAGAGACTCAGGGTCCTCTCCAGAACAAGGCGGATATACACCTAGGCCATACATAGTAGATCAGCTAGGGCAAACCCCAGCCCTTAACTTTGATTCTACAGGGCTTGATGATTTCGTTATGTCCTATGAAACGCAGGCCCTAATCTGTCATTTTAACAGTTTTTGGCCAAAACCAATGGATCTATTCCACTGGATCTTCACCAGTTGGACCATGGAATGTGATATACATCTATGCTCCAAGGGGTTTTTTATAGTAAGATTTGCATCCAAGGAAGTCAGAGATACAGTCATCAGTGTTGGGCCTTGGTTTTGGGGAACATCGGGGCTGTTTATGACCCCATGGTTTCCAGATTTCGATCCAAACAAAATGACCGTATCCAAAGTGCCGATCTGGGTCCGCCTATACAACCTCCCCCTTCACTTCTGGAGTGAACGAGTACTGGAAGGCATTGGGAACAGCATAGGGAAATATATCAAAACAGATCTGGAAAGGATTGATGAAAGGGTCTACACTTTCGCACGCATTTGTGTGGAAGTAGATCTAAGTAAAGGGTTGCCGGACAACATAAGGCTGATCTACAAACAACAAAATTGGCTGCAAGCACTAGACTATGAAAACACCGCTTTCAGATGTAGGCTCTGTAGGCAGACAGGACACTTGCAAAGCACATGTCCAGAAGCCAAGAAAGTAAACAGTAAAAAGAAGCAGAAAGGGAAGCAGAGGAAAGGATGGCAATTCCCCCCCCCAGACTCAGAGGACGAAGAATCAAAAGCAGAGGAGGAAGAGACCCCCGCAGAGAATGCCGAGGTTTCTCAAGAAATGGAGACTCAGAAGGGAACCACATCAGACAACAAGGCTTCACAGTTTCACTCAAATCAGGCAGAGAAGGCAAGCGAGGATCTAAATATGGGAGGGATCAAAAGGCATCACCACTCGGACACTTCAGACTCAGACAAGGAAACAGCCTCACAGAAAGCAGAAACACAGTTAGTCATAGCTTCGATTGAGCCCACTCAAGGAGAGTGGCGCAAGGTCGAAAAGAAAAAGGGGAGAAAAACTTGAAGGGTGAGTCCTTTACTCACTACCGGATTCCAGTTTTTCTGCCTCTTTCTCCCTTCTTCTCTCTTTCTCTTTTTCTTCTTCTAATGCAAGTTAGTTTTGTAACGTTGCATGGGGTGCGAAAGCACTTGAGCCCAATGGGCATCTTACGGAAATGATTCAATGCATCTGCTAATGTAACTTTTCATTTTTTAAATAAAAAGTTACCGATTTTTTCCTTGGAAAAAAAATTTATTGATAATTAAGTTAAAATTTTAGAAGCCCAATTCCTAAGGGTAGTGGGATATTTTAATCTATACGAATTGTTTCATCTTAGATATTAATGTAAATTTTAGAAATTACTCATCATAATATAATATTTATGTAGCAATGTTTTTTTCCACATATATTCGTTTTATGAAACCTAGTTCAAATTTGTCCCTACCTACATGAACTTACAACAAGATATTTAAAGTTTAAAAATTATGGGAATAAACTTTTGTTATGAGACTTTAATGTTAGAAATGAAAGTAATCAGTCTATTCTTTTAACCAATGATTTGAAACCTAGTCTTCTATAGTTAAATGAGGGTCTTGTTTTAGTTAACATATAAACAACAAAGTTAATCAAGCTTTACAATTTTCATGATCTAAAAGTTTAACCAATGATTTGAAACCTAGTCTTCTATAGTTAAATCAGGGCCTTGTTTTAGTTAACATATAAACAACAAAGTTAATTAAGATTTACAATTATCATGATCTAAAAATTTGCAATGGCCTAGTAAAGTGGCCAAAATCCAACCAATTCACATGTATTCATGGACTACAAACAAGACATATGTGATATATGGTATCCTTATCTACAACCATATAGTAAATTTTAACCTTTTAAATAAAAATTATCCTAATGTTAATCATAAATCTTTAACAACAACTCTTCATTTTATGAAAAAAGACCAATTAAATAAAAGTAAAACATAAGGTAATTTCCTTAAAAAAAAATCACAATTATTTTTAAGGATTTAAATATGAAATACATGTCCTATGTTATAAGAACAATATTGAAAAGCTATTTGATGAATTTACAAGAACCCTTTGTACTTTTATTAACAATTTATAAGTGGAGTTCTGATGTGAAAAGAGAAGTGAGAAAACCAATGCTTGATAAGTGTGAAATTGTTAGAAAAGTCATTATGGATGTCTTTAAAGAGTCATTCAAATTTGACATCATAAATAGTTACAAAACTAATTAAATGGCTGAGTAATTTGTGTATAAATGCAAAGAAAGAGAAATATTTACAGCTAACTAATCTAACTTATTAGAAATTTGGAATGTAAATTATGACAAAAACTAAAGAAAATAATATGATTCTCTTAAGGAACTGGACCTCATACTTTAAAAAATTTTATAAATTCCTAACACCATGGAGAAAGCTATATAAAGCATCGATGTAAGGGATAAAAATCTTACAAAAGGGAAATCTAAGGACATCAAATTCTACCAATATTAAACTTTTAAATTTAAGGGCCCATCTAGACACTTGATATACATAATATTTCCAATTTAGTAGCCAAACAATATTTCCCTAACCCTTGGATACAAATCCTCATTGTACTTATTTTTCAAATTGGGGATAAAAACAATCCCTCTAAGTACAACAACATTATTATTAGCCTAATTTTACCAAAGCTATGTGGAATTATTTTTTTAAAACAAGATTAGTGTATGGATATAAGTCCATGGAAAAAAAAACTGCCCAGGCAAAATTAAGAAGTTGGAATTCAAGTATGGAACACCTTGTTACACATAGGATCATTATGAAGAGGTGTTGTTATGATAAAATTGATGCCCTTTATTATTTCATTGAATTTAGAAAATCATTTGACACAATGCTCATGATGAAACTTTGAGATATGTTAGAAGAGACGAAAGTTCCTTTCAAGTTGAGAGTTTTTGCAGTAAGGTTGTATCAAAAAACTATTTCCAAGCTTAGGAACACCAAGGGTTAGTGAAAAAGAAATTGCAATATATGAGTTAATAGAGGTTGATCCCTATTCCCTACCTTTTGTAGAATATACATTAATATGTTACCTAATAATGTTTTGAGGAAACAGGTTTTGTTGGGACATCTATGCCTGGTATAATCATCATCCTTATTATTTATATTATTTATAATGTTCTTATGGTTAGAAGTCTTTAATATCATGACAAGGAACTACGAATCTCAAATCATTTTCACTCTAGTATGGTTCTACTTTTTCACACTAGAAAAAAAATGATTATGATAATTAAATTGAAAAGGACCAATTATGATGCACTCATATAGGAAAACAACGACTTGGTTTGATTTTGCATACATACTTTTAAATACATATTTATCACAAGCTCAAATAGTACTGCAACATTAAGAAAATAATAAATGGAGGGTAGAAAGCTTTTCATGGTTTTGAAAACAATTGTAAACTAGTTGAAATTTCAATATGAGATTTAAGATGAAAATCCCCTTTCGTTATCTTATATGGATATGAAATTTAGTTATATGATATCTATATAGAAACATGGATAAAAATAAAGAAGAATTAAAAGGATTTTATAACTAAAATGCCAAAATTAAAGGAAATAAATTGTCCTAGGTAATGTACAAGAACAAATAATTCACATGGAAGACAATAGGCTTCCAAATGTTTCTTCAAACTCTAGGCAAAACCACCTATTACTAAAGCGAGATGAAATGCAACTACTAAATCTTCGTTAATCCATTAGGAATAAAGGGAGATCTACAAAGTAATGAGAACATTATAAATCTTATAACATCAAAATTTAAGAAGAAATTGTGATGTGATAAAGAATTAAAGGATAAAATAAAATTAAGATACCATAAAGACATGATTAACCTTGATCTATAAAATCAAAAGTATCTCCCTATTTTGATTAATGTAAATGAGAGTAATGGTCTTATTAAAATAAAAGTATATTCTCACAAGCTCTATAGGGAACTAGGAATTATACAATTTCTAAAGTACTATGGGTTGGAAAAATATTTCATCTTTGTTACACTAAGCATGTTGAAGAGGAAAAAACACTCTCTTTAAATGTCTTTCAAATTCTCATATTAAATCTCAATTTTAGAATATTTGTCACAATATCAACCTTCATAGCCTTTTAATCCATTAAAATTATGGTGATCCTTGAAAACTTACCTTCATACTTTTTGAACATATAAAATATAATTAGTCATATAAACTAAATCTAGCCTCAATAAAAATTAGTCATCATTATTATTATCATTATTATTAACGATCATTATAATGAAAAAACTAGCCATCATCTTACTGAACAACTTATTAATTTAATAGTTTTACATTATTCTTTCTTATATAAATATTAACGTATTCAAAATAAAATCTTCTCTCTTATTCGAACTACTAAACAAAAAAATGGTTTTAAGGCATGCCTTTGTATGCATAAATCCTAACATAGGTATCTATTAATAATTGACTTTGAAATACATAGAAAGTTCTAAACAAATAAACAAATTTTGAGATCATTATTCACCAAGTTTTCAGTGACATTGTCTTAGCAAGAAAATGTTGTTGAACAATTTCTCCATCTTCTTATCAATTGTTAACCTAACAGTTTCTTCCCCAACCCCAGTATCTATAACCAAAGTGGTCTCCCTGTTCATTAAATCATTGTATGTTTGTATTTTTGTAGTTGTGTTCGCAATGATCAGCCTATTCTTGAAAGTCAAAATCTCATAAGTCCTCATTTTCCTTTTTAGATCTAATAATTGACATCATGCATTTCCCTTCACTCTAATTTATCGAAACCAAATTTTTACTTACTTACTTTTTGAAAGTCAAAATCTCATAAGTCCTCATTTTCCTTTTTAGATCTAATAATTGACATCATGCATTTCCCTTCACTCTAATTTATCGAAACCAAATTCAGCATTTCCCTTCACTCTAATTTATCGAAACCACATTCTTTCTTTCTTTCTTTCTTTCTTTCTTTCTTTCTTTCTTTCTTTCTTTCTTTCTTACTTACTTACTTACTTACTTACTTACTTACTTACTTACTTACTTACTTACTTACTTACTTACTTACTTCATGCCAATGCCATTAATTCCATGATTTAGATGGGAGCAAGTTAAACTTTTGTGGATCAAAGAAGCTCCGTTATGGATTCTCAATGATCTCCCTTCCTAAATTCACTAAAATAAGTGGAAAGGAGGAAACCTGCTCTCTCATACTTGTTAAAAGATTTCAACATGAAATTTACACAGAATAGATCCTGTATCTAAATCATTAAGTGAATTGAGAAACCAAGTGCGATAGTAACCAGATTTCCGAGAAAACTCCCAAAGTTCATACTCCTCTGAAATAAATGGAATGATTAGTTCGTTGCCTTACATGGATGTTATATTTATTAATTCTTTTTATAAAATATTTTTAATAATGTTCCCAAAGTTAATATTTATTTGTAAAGTATATATGATTTTTTTAGTTAAATTAATTAATTAAATAAATAATCATGCTGAATCTTATACACTATGGAAAGGTTTGAAGGCTTCCATCAACTTTTATTTTCAAATTTTGAAGATGGTGATGGATTTTTAGAATGTAACAAGGCGTATGGTTCACATTACTCCATTGAACACTCATTTGGCTTTAATACTAAAGTGGGTCAAGAAGGTATCTAAGACCTCTCTAGGGTTAACTTCTTGCATGCTTTAACGGAGCATAATGCTTTGATCAAGATATATGAAAATTAATCCTCACCTTGCTTATGTGAGCAACTATTTGGTTCCATAATTTCAATCCAGCGAGAGGTTCCACCCTTTATTCTTCAAGGACTATGGTTGTAGGCTTTGGGATTTAGCTAGAGGAACTAGATTGCAAAATAAAGTTTGATTTCGTGAGTCTTAACTTTCGTAGCTACTTGATTTGCACGATCCTTATCCTATTCTATAACATTAGTAAGTCACCACCATTGTGTCTTGTTTTTTGAAAGAAGATTTAATAGAGGGGATTGCCTCTTGTCTTAATTCACAACATTTTTTAGTGGTTTTACTCTCGATATTTGGGGGTTTGCTGGGAGAGGTGTTATGTCTCCCTTTCATCCCTCTTTGAAGGGCCCCAATTAGCACGCTGATTCCCACTATTGTACAATTAGTGGGGGTGTATCATAGACATTTTTTGATATAGTTTAATTTTTAAAAGGTGGTTTCCATTTTCAACCCCTTGTTATGAGATTTCAACCTAAAACTTGTTAGAGGATTAACACCACATAAAATAATTAATTTATAATTTCTGAATTTGTTTATTAATGGCTAAGAGCATGTGTTTCCTCATAAAAGGTCAAAGGTTCAAAATCAAAGGGGATTCCTTAATAGACTCTACCATTCAAATCTTCGTGTGTATCTTGTCCCACAAACAAGGGGTCTCATATACCAATTTGGTGCCTACCTTGTTTGTGACCTTAAAATTAATAAAATATCATATAAAATTTATTTTTTTAAAATAAATTATTTGTTAATAAATATATAACTATGAGATTAATAAAAAGTAATATTAATTATAAGATTATACTTATGGATTGAAGTAATTAATTTAAAAAAAAAATAGACTCACCATTCTATTGCGTGATTAATTTTGTAGTATTAAGGATTTTAGGTTTGTGACTTTTCATTATTAATATTTTGTTTGCACGATTTTATGTTAATATTTTTTATGATTTTATTGGCGGACTTCATCTTAATGTTTTTTGCATTTGTTTTGGGCAACTTCATCTTAATGTTTTGTGATTTTTTTGGCACAACTTCATCTTAATACTTTGTGTGATTTTGTTTGCGCAACTTCACCTTAATGTTTTTTTTTTTGTTATTTTCCCTTTATTATGATTTTAATAACCAAATTATAATTTTCAAAAAATATAATATATATTTTAACAATTTTAATAACATAATTTCAAAATATATTAATTAAACTCAATAAATTTAAATTTATTTTAAAATTAATTTATATATTTTTATTTTAAATAAATTATATTTATTTATTTTTGATATAATTATTATTTTATTATTTTTAATATGAAATTATTTAACCTTACAACTTTTTCCATATGCTAAATTTGTGAAATGAAAATAAATATAATAATTAAAAATATTATCCTACATTAAATTTGATATTTAAAATATTTTTTCATTATATTATATTAAGTATCATTTTTTCCTTTCTTTATTACAATAATAATATTTAAAATATACTAAATAATATAATATTTTTGTTTAATATTTAAAATAAAATTATCATTATTTAAAATTATTATAGCTTTTATTCGAAATAAAAAATATATTTTACCAATTAAGTTTATTTCTTTAAAATACTGCCCTATAATATAATATTGAATTACATAATGTAAATATGCTGAATGTTATATAAGTGATGGTCATGTTGACGAGAGACATTGAATTAATCATATAATCAATCAACAACGAAAAATAAAAAGTATTGTAGCCATGTATATGATTATGATTATTCAAAAAAGTTTAGATTGAATGAATAATTTAATTTAATATTGAAGTTTAAATTTAAATATTTAAAAGTAATATTAATATTTATTTAACTTTTTTATTCAATTATAAATCTAATAAATTGTATATCGAATGATCACAGTCCTGAAAAGTTGTAGTCATGTCGAAACTTGTCCTTTGTTCAGAAATATGTTTTAAAAATGTGAATAGCAGCGAGAGTTGATTCGTATGAACGTTGGTGTGTATTCCAAGTGATTGTGATAACCGGTGCAGTTTTGGCAAACTCCATCCTCCGTCAAACGTTGAGTTGGAGATACAAAACTAGGAAAACGAAAGTTGGAGAAATCGATTTGGGAAATCGGAAGACAATTACAGAGCTGTGAGTGTATTGACTTGAGTGAGGCACCTGGGCCTAAAAATTGACTTGAATGGGGCAAACGGGATGAAGAACCCAGGCGGAAGTTTATTCATAATCAGAAAATCGCAGTAAGCAAATCACAATAATATTCAGAAAATTTAAAGTCCTCCCAAACCTGAGCTCTCCGTCCGCTTTGTTCTCGCCGTCTCTCTTCCTCTACTCTGCAAATTCAAACACACAACAAGGATTCTGTCATTGTCCTAGAACCGAGTTCCTTTTTTATTTGCAATCCCAGATTCTTTTTTAATTTATTACTTGGTTTAAATTTCAATTACTCGCCACAGATCTCTACCGTCCAAATTCTACTTCTAATCGACGGTTGACCTTGTGATCCTCATCCGCTGTCACACGGATCACGAAAACTGCTTTCTATTACTATATGTAAAAGGAACGGGACAGAGACGAACGCCGTTAGAGAGACGGAGTAGTCGACCAACACATCGGTCGGAAAAGGTGCTTTTCTGAAAACGAAAACCGAAAACCGAGGAGGTTTGAAATGGTACAGGTGTACGCATGGGTTGTATGGATATGGCATGGATGCAAGATGAGGTGTTTTGGCGGTCATCGGCAAGGAAGCCGACCATCTCTCATACATGCTATACCATGTATGTATTACCATGTAAATGGATGTCACGTCAATGCTGAAAAGTCACATTAAATATCGCTTGCCATGTTCATGCCCAGGCGAATGCAGAGACGTATTTCGATTGTCCAAATGTACTCTTAAGAGTCTTAAATACCCAATAGCATGGGATTTATTGGTTGTCCTTTTCTTACTTGACCTAGTGTTAATGGGGCATTTACCTAACTCAGTTTCTCGGAGTTCTTTTCTTACTTGAACTAGTGTAAGTGAAATAGTTTAATTTTAATATTTTACACCAAAAATTTTAGATAAATTATTTATAATATTTTATAATTATATATAAAAAAAAATTATCAACGTGATATAATTAAATTTCACCATTGTAAAAATTCCTACCATACTTATTATATAAACACAGACTAATTTTCCACTTTTTCATAATTTTAGAAATGTGAATGGGAGATCAGCGATTCCTCCTACCTGACATCAGCCAATTCAGCTATTTAAACGCCCTGGATATCGTGTGGTTCTCAAGCTCAGCTTGTCCAAACTATTTTCTCTAGTGCGTGCTCGCTGTTATCGGTCATTTGGTTCTATCGCCCGGACCCGTCGTTGAATGTTCTGAATCTGATGGATTTACCAACTGCACAGTTTCTAATGCTTATGGTGTGTTCCCCGACCGTAGTACCTGCAGGGCTGCGCAAGTCGTCTATCCTGCCACCGAAAAGCAACTTCTGACCTCCGTTGCAGAGGCCGTTCAGAAGAACCAGAAGATGAGAGTTGTGACTCGTTACTCGCACAGCATTCCCAAGCTGGAGAGTCCTGGTGGAGAGTCCTGGTGGAATGCTAGGCACTGGTCTTCGGTAAGGGCAGCGCTGTTCATGAATTCGTTGTGGGCATGAGATTAGTAGTCCCTGCATCGCAGAACGAGGGATATGCCAAGGTTGTGAGCCTCACTGAAGCAGACGAGGATCTTAATGCACTCAAAGTTTCTTTGGGGGTTCTCGGAGTCATTTCTCAGGTATTCATGGAATATCCTAGAAAGATATAACTGAATTCTATTTAATTTTAATAGAAGATTTTAAAATTTAACCAATCGCAGGATAAATATTCTCAAATAAAACTATGATGTAATTTTATTGATGAGATGAGTGTGAGGTTAGATGAGGATTTTATTGATGAGATGAGTGTGAGGTTAGATGAGGTTAGTTTTATGGGAGAAAGGTCTCTTACACCTGATTGTATTTCTTTCTTTCTTTTCTCATTATTATTTATTATAATTTTAGATTGAGCATATAAATATTTATTATTATTTTTTTTTTAATTTGCTTAATAAATATATTTATTTTAGAATTTTAATTTAATTATTAATGATTATTATGTAAATAACAGTGATTTCAGAATATTTTAAATTTATCTTAAAAAATAGTAATACATTTTTTTTAATTAAATTGATTAATTAAAAAAATGTTATATTAACCATTCTTCATAGTTAAGAATCTTGTTAGATGTTGTTGAAGGAGTTTTGCTCGAGCAGTAGAGGGCAGGCTCAAATCTGTGGAGACATACTTTATTTTATGGAAATTATGAAAAAGATGTATAACCAAGTTCTATTGAAAACATTAATAATCCTCCCACCTAATTTTTGTGTAACCTCTAGATTTTATAGAGCTCTAACCTTGACAAATTTACATATTTACATTTTTACTCTACTTAAATTTAAGCAAAAAAAAATTGAATACCATAATATAGCTTATGAGATGAAGTATTTTTTTCTCAGACTTCATGCTTTTGTGATTCATGATATATTCTTTATATCTTCAGGAAAAAATCACATTGAAAACAAAAGATTGACACTTTTGGAACCCACATCAAAGTTCATCATCATGACCAAGAATTTAATTTATCTATTTTTCAGAAAATATAGTTTCAAAAATCATCCTCCATTTTCTATGAAAAAGAATTTGTGATTTTTTTTTACTAAATTTTTTTATTATTTTTCATAAATCTTGAAACCTTGTGTTTGACGACATTTTTGAGTAAACATATATATAATATTTAAGTATTTATAGTAAAATTGCTGGGAATTCAATTTAAAAACAAAAATAATCAGACTTTTTAAACCTTCTAAATCACTGAAAAAACATCATAATTAAAACTAATATTATGAAAATGACCCTCTCATTATTAAAAAAAACTAATTCATACCATATAGTTATGAATACTACATTCATTAATTAACCAATTAAAAGCCAACTAAAAAAACTAGGAATTTGGGGCTTGCCATTCTCTTCTGGTTTATGTCCAAGGGGTTCATTACCTCCCTTTCCCATTCATTGCCTTGAATGCACGAGTAGTTCTTTCTATGATAGCTAATTTCATGCGAAGCCTTTATAATATAATTGAAAGCAATTTTAGTTTTCATAATATGATTGAAAATAATCTTCGAAAGTTTTTTAAAATACAGTTAGGTTATTTTAAATTAAAAAATATATATATTAATAAAATATATATTTTTAAATAACAAAATAAAAATTTAAAATATTATTTATTAATATTAATGTTGTAATTTTAGATTTAAATTTAATCATTATCATTAAAATATTAGAGTAGTTTTTAACAACTATAATTTGGATTTACAAAAACTTTTGTCAATCATTTGGATTTACGAAAAAACTTTGCTAGATTTTCTCTAAATATAAGTGGAATTTCCATAACTTTCGAGACAACTCCTTAACCTGTTTAGACTAAGGTTAAAAGATCTAATTTTAATATTATTTTTAAATATTATGTAGCAATTCCATATTGAGAATTGAGAATAAAAAGCATGATTTCAATTTTAATGAATTGCAATAAATTGCAAAACGCACCCTAAATATAGTGCTAATATATGCAATTGCGTATCCGGTGGCTCATCTTTCGGACAGAGAAGATTTTCGTGCGTTTTCGTGAAAAATATGGTGAACTTGATCCGAATCTACTCAATAATATTAACCCTCTTCTAACATGTATAGCTCCCGATTTACCATTTTCGGCAGCGATCTTGTTTGTACAGATTCATTTACTGTATCAATGCTGCTAATCTTTATGTATTTGTCGTGCTGCGCAGGTCACACTCCAATTGCAACCTATGTTCAAGCGTTCCATCAGGAACGATCAGCAAAACGACTCCGATCTCGAAAGGAGGATAACGCAGTTTGGCATAGAACACGAATTCGCAGATGTCACGTGGTACCCTGATCAGCGAAGGGTCCTTTATAGAGTGGACGACCGAGTGCCGGTTAATACATCCGGGAATGGAGTAAATAATTTCCTAGGGTTTCGCCCTGCATTTCATCATCTACTAGCCTTTACCAGGATACTAGGTAGGAAAATCCAACATGAATAGTCATCCAGATTGATATACATATGGATATCAATATCGAGACCGAGTTTATCAAATTCACTGTTCTTAGTTTCTTAATTCGTTAATGTTTGAATTTGCAGAGGACGAGGCAGAAAGCCATCATAGCATTCACACCAAGTGCGTATTCTCCTCCATTCACGTTAGGTCCATGATTAAACTGGCTACAGGGCTGCAGAACAACGATTGCGAGTTTGTTGATTATCCAGTGATTGGGTATCAGAACAAAATGCAAGCTGCTGGATCGTGTCTCAGTAGCCCCGAGGACGGATTGGACACAGCTTGCGGATGGGATCCTCGAATGAAGGGAAGATTACTCTTCTTTCAGAATGGATTTAGTATCAGTGTGTCCAAAATCGGACAATTTCTTTCAGACGTAAGGAAACTTAGGAAAATGTTTCCAAACAGTCTGTGTGGGGTTCAGTTATACCAAGGTTTTCTGATGCGATACGTAAAAGCTTCAAGTGCTTACCTGGGAAAACAAGAGGATTCAGTTGACATCGAAATGACGTATATAGAGCGGACGACCCCAACACTCCCAGACTGTATGAAGATGTGTTGGAGGAAATTGAGCAAATGGCTCTCGTGAAATATGGAGGTCTGCCTCACTGGGGAAAGAACCGAAACATTGCATTTGATGGGGTCATGAAAAAATACAGCAAATACGAGGCGTTTCTGGCAGCCAAAACCAAATACGATCCAAAGGGACTCTTTTCCAATGAGTGGACAGATGGTATTCTGGGAATAGGAGAGGCAGGAGTGATCATAAAGAGGGATGGATGTGCTCTGGAAGGACTATGCGTGTGCTCAGATGACGCGCATTGCGCTCCTGATAAAGGCTACTTCTGCAAACCTGGGAGGGTGTACACAGAAGCCCGCGTTTGCAGCCACACTGAAAGCCCGCCAGGCTGGATAATGGAGACAATAGTATGGCCTTTACTTACTAAGATATTTCATACTAGTATCGTCCTTGCTGTAAGTGTCTGGTTATATCAGCGTTGTTTAAAGCGCCGTCCTAATTGAGTATTGTGTATTTATGTGATATTGTGGCCAGGTGACCCCATACTCGTATGTATTGCATTTGAAATAAAGTACCTACTTCTCATATTTTGATGAGAGAGTTGCTCCACATAAGCTTGGAAGTTATCGCTACTTTCATTGTTCAATTTCTTTATTCTCGGAAAAAGTAGTGACTCTGATTATTTGGCCTATTATTTTGAAATTTATTATTCTATGGATAAACTTCTTTTAGTTGATGAAGATGTGTTCTCAAATTCCATTAAAACGAAACCCCAAATTTTTAAGCTTTCGGCTCCAGGTTTAATATACACTGTCCACAGAACCAGGGACTACGACTTAGCACTTTTCCAAAGTTTTGCTTGTATCCGGGATTTGCGATAATTTAGTAGTAACTTCCTTGCTAGCGATTCGGATTTCTTTAGACCTGGAGATGTCTGGCTCCATATATTTCCCACTCCTTTGATCCATATGTTCCTCCTTTGATCCAGATGTTTTGTCAACACGTATATGTTTATGTCGATAGGCGTCTCTCCTATTGGAATTGGGCACTTTAATCATTTTTTTAATTAATCTTTTTGATCGGATGGCCTAAATTGAAAGATGCCAGTGTATTCTAGTGGTTGCCACTATATCAATGGATAGAATTCACACCACTAACTTACTTGCATGTCTAAATCACATGTTTAAAGCATACTTAAATTAATTTTTTACAAAGAATGATTAAAAATTTATTGTACCTCTTGTTGATAACCATGTATGTTCATTAGTGAGAAATGTGTTTAAAAAAATTATAAAATATTAAACTAAGAGACGTGGATCAAAGAGGAACAAGGCACCGACAGTTTTCCTCAAGCTTGTGAAACGATTAAAAGTTGAGACGTGCACCTTCTACCTCTTCATATTCTGAAACGTATGTCTATTCCACTGTTTGCCAAGTGCTTTGTCCATTAATTTAACGATTACCTTATGTGGGTGGTTTAAACGTATTCGTGTTCAACCATACCTTTTCACATTCTGGTCTCAAACGTACCCATGCTCTACCATACCTTTTCACATTCTCAAACGTACCCGTGTTCAACCATTTGCCAAGTGTTTTCCGACACCTATAAGGATTACCTGAGTGATTTCCTATGTGTTACTAATTCTCAGGCGATTTGAAGGTGGTTGCATTACTAATTCAACAACGCAGTTTTTACTATTGATAGTCATGATGATGTATGTCTCTGTGGGCACTGCAAACTGTGATTTTGTGATAAAAGCCGCAAGAGAACGAGGAAGTCTAGCGACATCAAGCAGAAGCGCCTTGATTGGATCTTCACCACCTGATTGCAGGTTGAAATGTTGCAGATGCACTTCCTGTGTGAGAGTAAAAGTTCCCATTCATCCTGGCACCATCAGGTAGCTGTGTCATGGCGAACCGATGCCAACAAATGCCCAGCGTCCTGTTTATCCAACGAAGATGCAGGCGGCATTGATGTGTCGTTGCCCAACAACACCGTGGATTCCAAGGCGATTAACCTCGGGAACGGCTATGCGGAGATCAAGCGAAGACGGGATGATGGCGAGGAGTTGGAGAATGACCGAGTTTGGTCGAGGGTGCTCAGCGATGTAGAAGAGGAGGGCTGTTCCAGGAAGAAGCTTAGACTGTCCAGAGAACAATGTGTTGTTTTGGAAGAAAGCTTCAGAAAGAACAGGGTGCCCGAACCTGTAAGTTTCTATACACAGTATTCACTTACAGGTTACTGCTCTATCGTTTGTGTTTCGTCATGCTTTTGGCTGATGTAACTTCTTCTTCTTCCGCAGAAGGAAAAGCATGCGTTGGCCTTACAGTTGAATCTCCGCCATCGACAAGTTGAGGTGTGGTTCCAGAATAGACAAGCAAGGTTAGCTCCAGTCCTTTATTGATTCATTGTATTTTGCATGTCGAAATTCATATGGAAAGTTCCATTTTGGAATCAACAGCTACATAATTTGGCCTGTAACTATGAAGAATGACTTGGAAATCAATTGTTGTGCAAATTTATAGTTCGGAAAACTTTTGATCCGATGGAGATCCTATTGTGTTGACAGTTTTATTGACTCATTTCTGTTATAGGTTAATTAAATGTTATGAATTTGTTTCAGGACGAAGCTTAAGAAAACAGAAATGGACTGCAAGCTTCTGAAGAGATATAATGAGGCACTTATAGACGAGAACAAAAAACTTCACATAGAGGTGGAAAAACTGAAAGCGAACCGATGCCAACAAATGCCCAGCGTCCTGTTTATCCAACGAAGATGCAGGCGGCATTGATGTGTCGTTGCCCAACAACACCGTGGATTCCGAGTCGATTAACCTCGGGAACGACTATGCGGAGATCAAGCGAAGACGGGATGATGGCGAGGAGTTGGAGAATGACCGAGTCGGCAATGAATTGTCAAGTATTGATCAGAGTTTCTTTACCTGTAGTCATTGTTTAGCAATGGTGGACACTGTCTCTTTGTCAAACATTTTAGGTTTTCTCTAAAGTTTCACTTTATGAAACATTTAGCGTTTCAATGTATTTTTTATTAATTGACTTCGGTTTAGAAAGCGCTCAAGTCTCTCTTAATTTATTGAATGAGATGAGGCATCTTGATAAACCAAGGAACATATAGTTGTACAGAGTGGGAGTCTATGAAATAAACATTGTATGTAAAATTCAAATGTTTATGTGAGATCATCTCTTTCTCCGAACCTTCTTGTGTTTATGAATTTTCTCCTTTTTTTATTATCAATCTAAACATGTATAATAATCGTTTTCATTTATTATTATTTTTAATAAAATACGATGACAATTTCTCTATTCATGCTCATAGTAAAAGTAAAAGTCATCGTTATCGCTAAAAGCAGTACTTATTGACTAGTCAATGCATGCATATTAATGCCTACTTAATAACTATCATTAACACGATTTTTTCTTTCAAGGTTTCATGTTTGAGTTATACAACATAGGCAGGACACATGAAAATATTGTTATTGTAAAATGATTTAATAAATAAAAGACCTTTTTAGGTTATTTTATCGTTATTTTAAAAATGTTATAAAATTATAATTTTATTAATCATTGTTAATTTTTTTTAAATTTATTAATTTTATTAATCATTGTTTAGTTTGAACAATACAACATATTTCTATTGATGATCTTAAACCTGTTAAAAAAACTTAAAGTTTTTGTAAGCCCGGACCACTCATCTCGAGACACTTACAGTGTGAGTTTTACCCTTTAGTGCCCCTGGTTCCAGCCCTCAAGTCCCAGCACTTATACATGGAGTTTTGTGCTTTTTAAAAATGTTTACAGTGTGAGCTTTACCCTTTAGTGCCCCTAGTTCCAATGCTAAAGTCCTAGCAGAGGAGAGAATGATTCAAAGGAGTCATTAGGGATCTTGGAATCCAGCTGAAGAATCAGACGAAGCTCTAGAGAGGAAGTGAAGTGGGAATTCACAAAGGATTGAGGCTCAGAGAGAATTGAGCAGCAGAATAGTTGAAGAAAGAAACCCTAAAGAAAAATCGAAAACACAGAGAAAACACTGAAGAATGAATTAAAGTCAATTTAAAGGGACGAACGAAGAAGTGTGGTTTCAGTATACGGGAACTGTTGGATCTTATAGATCAACAGCGTGACGACAAAGAGCGAGAACCGTCGATCTCATAGATCGACGGTCATCGCACGGTGAAGGAGCGCAGGAGTTAACGCAGAGAAAAGGTGGGTTTATAACCTTAGGCAGTATTTCGGGCGAGGACTAGATGGTAAGTGGTTTGAGCATTGATCAACCGATTCCATACATATCACGACGCATGGCAGAGAGTTGGTCTAAGGACCTGCGGTACTGGGCATCACCGAAACGCGTGCGAAGGATGGAGTGCGATATGGTGTGCGCACAAATAAATGGAATAGCAGAGAGACACTTGAAATATTATGAACGAGTGTTGAACGAGCTTGTTTATACGGTGGATGAAAGTGGGCAATCCACGTATGAAGCTGACGGTTGGAGGTTTTGCATTTGAAGTGTTGGCCGATGGGCCGACTAAGTAGAAAGGCAATACAAAGACGTTGGTGAATAAATTGTAAGGGTCGACCAAGGAAATGGCACGACCATCCATGGAGCGTATAAGTAAACCACGCATGGAGCTCATTTGGCAATCAACGAACTCGCTCATCCAACAAGGAGAAGTGCGCAGAACAAAGGGTAGCCGTAGTAAACAAAGGGAAGACGCAGAATAGTGATGCGCCCAACCTTGGGCGAGGCTACACGGGAAGAACGCATTGTCTTGGTTTTGGGTGAGGGCACGGGCAGAGGTCACCCTCCGCTCGGGTGAAGGTTGACACAGGTTCTTGGGTGGCTCGGGTGAGCGCCCGCCCGTCGTGTAAACATAAAACGGTGGAACGTTGGTGAAGCCGGGTGAACGGTGGAACATTAGTGAAGCCGCTTGTGCGTAGGAAGAGGGTGTCTTGGTGAGTTGGTGGAGTCACCCGCCCCTCGTGCACGAAGAAATAATATTCGGTTGTGAAGTGCAAAAGGCAGCTCGTGTGAGGGCGCGCCCGCCCAACTTGGGCAAGGAAATCTTGGTTATCACACGGAGGTGTGATGAAGTTGTAAATTGGGCTAAG
Organism: Pinus tabuliformis; assembly: GCA_031772625.1. NCBI lineage: Eukaryota > Viridiplantae > Streptophyta > Pinopsida > Pinales > Pinaceae > Pinus > Pinus tabuliformis. The sequence continues at coordinate 539,680,091 of CM062806.1, forward strand.
TATGAAACTTGGTGTTTCCAAGTATACTTGTAAAGAATTGTAACTTTGTAAAGTTGAATAATATATTATTCGGGCAGACTCATTGTTTAGGGAGTTGCCCCTCCCTTTATACTGTGCAATTGTGTTCTCTTGTATAATTGCTGATGTTAATGAATGTGTATGGGTTTTCATTGGTATAAAGCAAACATTAATAATTACTTGGTTACGAAACACAAACTAAGTAGGACATATGGTTAGGCGTAGTCCACGAACATAAGTATTGGTGAAAACAAAGTGTTCGGTGGTGCTGCACCTCGCCAAGCGCGGTTGAAAGACTACCGTCGGCCTGGGGGCGTGACAGTTGGTATCAGAGCTAGTCTGAAGACTTGGAGGAGTCTTGCAGGACGCTGGTTGAAGCTTGGAAATTGGTGGCAAGTACTTGCAGGTGAAGGAAGCTGGTTTCACATACAAGTGGAAACAAGAGCTGGTTCATGTTTTGCAGGGAACTAGGAGAAGGCTGAAAGGAAAAGATGGTGGATGAACCTATGGCAGGTGAATCTAGCCATAATGCAGGTGAAGTCTTCCAGTACAAAGTGTTGGAATAGATGGGTCAATGGAGTTCTAACTGGGTTTCGATGAAGGCTGAGAACATGAAGATTCGGGAAAGCTGTTCGGAACTAAGGAAGGAACTTGAAGAACTCAAGGAACATTTATTTGTACAGAGTGGGAGTTTATGAAATAAACATTGTATGTAAAATTCAAATGTTTATGTGAGATCATCTCTTTCTCCGAACCTTCTTGTGTTTATGAATTTTCTCCTTTTTTTATTATCAATCTAAACATGTATAATAATCGTTTTCATTTATTATTATTTTTAATAAAATACGATGACAATTTTTCTATTCATGCTCATAGTAAAAGTAAAAGTCATCGTTATCGCTAAAAGAAGTACTTATTGACTAGTCAATGCATGCATATTAATGCCTACTTAATAACTAACATTAACACGATTTTTTCTTTCAAGGTTTCATATTTGAGTTACACAACATAGGGAGGACACATGAAAATATTGTTATTGTAAAAAAATTAATAAATAAAAGACATTTTTAGGTTATTTTATCGTTATTTTAAAAATGTTATATAATTATAATTTTATTAATCATTGTTAATTTTTTTTAAATTTATTAATTTTATTAATCATTGTTTAGTTTGAACAATACAACATATTTCTATTGATGATCTTAAACCTGTTCAAAAAAAGTAAAGTTTTTGTAAGCCTAGACCACTCATCTCGAGACACTTACAGTGTGAGTTTTACCCTTTAGTGCCCCTTGTTCCAGTCCTCAAGTCCCAGCACTTATACATGGAGTTTTGTGCTTTTTAAAAATGTTTACAGTGTGATATTTACCCTTTAGTGCCCCTGGTTCCAGTGCTAAATTCCTAGCAGAGGAGAGAATGATTCGAAGGAGTCATTAGGGATCTTGGAATCCAGCAGGAGAATCAGACGAAGCTCTAGAGAGGAAGTGAAGTGGGAATTCGCAGAGGATTTAGGCTCAAAGATAATTGAGCAGCAGAATAGTTGAAGAAAGAAACCCTAAAGAAAAATCGAAAACAGAGAGAAAACACTGAAGAATGAATTAAAGTCAATTTAAAGGGACGAACGAAGAAGTGTGGTTTCAGTATACGGGAAGTTGGATCTTAATGATCAACAGCGTGACGACAAAGAGTGAGAACCGTCAATCTCATAGATCGATGGTCATCGCACGGTGAAGGAGCACAGGAGTTAACGCAGAGAAAAGGCAGTTTTATAACCTTAGATAGTATTTCAAGCGAGGACTAGATGGTAAGTGGTTTGAGCATTGATCAACCGATTCCATACATATCACGACGCATGGCAGAGAGTTGGTGTAAGGACCTGCGGTACTGGGCATCACCGAAACGCGTGCGAAGGATTGAGTGCGATTTGGTGTGCGCACGAATAAATGGAATAGCAGAGCGACACTTGAAATATTATGAATGAGTGTTAAACGAGCTTGTTTATACGGTGGATGAAAGTGGGCAATCCACGTATGAAGCTGACGGCTGGAGGTTTGCATTTGAAGTGTTGGCCGATGGGCCGACCAAGTAGAAAGGCAATACAAAGACGCTGGTGAATAAATTGTAAGGGTCAGCCAAGGAAATGGCATGACCATCCATGGAGCGTATAAGTAAACCACGCATGGAGCTCATTTGGAAATCAATGAACTCGCTCATCCAACAAGGAGAAGTGCGAAGAACAAAGGGTAGCCGCAGTAAACAAAGGGAAGACGCGGAACAGTGATGCGCCCATCCTTGGGCGAGGCTACACGGGAAGAACGCATTGTCTCAGTTTTGGGTGAGGGCGCGGGCAGAGATCGTCCTCCGCTCGGGTGAAGGTTGACACAGGTTCTTGGGTGGCTCGGGTGAGCGCCCGCCCGTCGTGTAAACATAAAACGGTGGAACGTTGGTGAAGCCGGGTGAACGGTGGAACATTAGTGAAGCCGGTTGTGCGTAGGAAGAGGGTGTCTTGGTGAGTTGGTGGAGTCACCCGCCCGTCGTGCACGAAGAAATAAGATTCAGTTGTGAAGTGCGGAAGGCAGCTCGTGTGAGGGCGCGCCCGCCCAACTTGGGCAAGGAAATCTTGGTTATCACACGGAGGTGTGATGAAGTTGTAAATTGGGCTAAGTTTGAAACTTGGTGTTTCCAAGTATACTTGTAAAGAATTGTAACTTTGTAAAGTTGAATAATATATTATTCGGGCATACTCATTGTTTAGGGAGTTGCCCCTCCCTTTATACTGTGCAATTGTGTTCTCTTGTATAATTGCTGATGTTAATGAATGTGTATGGGTTTTCATTGGTATAAAGGAAACATTAATAATTACTTGGTTACGAAACACAAACTAAGTAGGACATATGGTTAGGCGTAGTCCAAAAACATAAGTATTGGTGAAAAGAAAGTGTTCGGTGGTGCCGCACCTCGCCAAGCGCGGTTGAAAGACTACTGCCGGCCTGGGGGCGTGACAGTTGGTATCAGAGCTAGTCTGAAGACTTGGAGGAGTCTTGCAGGAAGCTGGGTGAAGCTTGGAAATTGGTGGCAAGTACTTGCAGGTGAAGGAAGCTGGTTTCACATACAAGTGGAACAAGAGCTGGTTCATGTTTTGCAGGGAACTTGGAGAAGGCTGAAAGGAAAAGATGGTGGATGAACCTATGGTAGGTGAATCTAGCCATAATGCAGGTGAAGTCTTCCAGTACAAAGTGTTGGAACAGATGGGTCGATGGAGTTCTAACTGGGTTTCGATGAAGGCTGAGAACATGAAGATTCGGGAAAGCTGTTCGGAACTAAGGAAGGAACTTGAAGAACTCAAGAGCCAATGCGGAAGTACGACAGACGTTGAACTCAAGGAACTTGATGAGGAGATCCGACGAAGTGGTCTTGGTCTTCAAGAGCTCTTGGATGAAAGAGCTCGGTTAAGGAAGAAAAGTGCCATGGTGGAAGCCGAAATCAAGCAAATTGAGGAAGAGATAAAGAAGAAGCTTCTTGGTAAGAAGATCGTTGTAATTGAGCAGGAAGAGCTCGACTACATTGACAGGCTGGGAACTCACTACCGAGACAATCCAGAGGATGTTCGGAAGCTTAGTTCTATGGAAGTAGTCAATGGATACTTGGTTGGTGCACTTGAGCAGAATGCGATGGAGGACAATCTTGAAGGGAATCAAGCTAGACCAGGATCGAGTTGCTTAGAAGAGCCAAGCAAGGAAGTGAAGTACCTTAGGAGGAATGTCAAGTTGGAGCACAAGCCAATTGACACTTCTGAGGCCGAATTCTTGAAGAAGGTTGCTGATGTGAGACACAAGATAAAGCCGACAGAAGGAGGTGATGCCTTGAAGCTGAGTTTTGTGCAGGTGACCGTGAAGGGCAAGAGATTTGCAGCTTTGGTGGATACGGGGGCTACTCATAGCTTCTTAAGCAGTAAAGCAACAAGTCTTTTGGGAAGAAAGCAAAGATGGAGAGGGAATGGAGTGCTTTCAAAGCAGTCAACTCTACCATGAAAGCTGTTATTGGTGTGATGGAAAACACTCAGGTGAGAGTGGGATCGTGGTTTGGAAAGTTGGACTTGAGGATCATGGACATGGATGATCATTCTATGGTGTTGGGGCAAGATTTCATGAGACTTGCACAAGCCATACCAATGGTGGACCGAGACATTCTCTTGATCACAGCTGAAGGAAGAACCATGTTGGTTCCGATGAATAGAAGGAGTTTCTTGGGGTATAGACCGAGGATGAATTCTATGACTTTGTATCCCAAAGATCCGAATGTGAAGCATGAGGATGTGGAGCAAAGAGGACTTGGGAGTATGACTCAAACAACGAAGGAAGGGAAGTTGATTGACTTCGTTGCAAGAGCGAAGAAGAAGGAAGGAAGTGAGAGGACAATCTCACGAATCAGGGAGCACTTGACAGAGACATATTCTACTGATGATCTTCACAATGGAGTTACAAAAGAAGGGAGTCCGAGTACTACTTCAGAGGCAGTGGTTGATGAGGATTATGAAGGTAGAGATCCAGCTGGCATAGTGGATTTTTGCAGGTATGCTATGGGCATATATGACTTTCAGTTGACGAAGGACAAGCTTAGAGAGCTTGGATGTACATGTGAGGAGATTGAGGCTGTGCACAGATACTTGAAGACACAACATCAATCTGATACTTGGGTGGATGAGAGTCAGGGAGGAAACTTCCTGGCCCTCCTTTCTCTATAGACAACCTTGGAGAAGCGTTGGTGTCGGGACCTTGTTTGGGAGGGGCTACACCAACTTAGAAAGGGGCCTTGGGAGGAGGCTTCTTTATGATAGATTGCAGACTTGGATATAGATGGCCAAATGTTGGGATGGAGTCTACATGGGTTGGACATCATGGACAGCTAGAGTCATGGACATCAGGTTGGAGGCATGGAGCATGACAGTTATGCAGGGACATTATGCAGGAGCATGTGTAGAGGTGTCATTCACATTCTATGGGGAATGTCGAAGAAAAGGATGTTGTGCAGATGCTGTTATGACATGGAGATGTATGATCTAGTGGAGGGGTTGTACACTCTTGTGCAACAAGGCCATGGGCTGAACATGTTGCAGCTGGGATGGAGCTTCCATGGACCTGAACATGGGAATTGGACAGATTCTTAATGAGTCTGAGATGTAGCAGAAGTCAGGGAAAGACTGAAAGGGACATAAGGATGTGCATTCTTATGATTTGAGCGTGACAGTTGGGCTGATCACCCAACTAGTTCGAGTCATGAGGGTACCAATGTGCAGAGGTGTGTTCATATTAGACTAGGCTGAGGTGATGGTTGGTAGAGGGATGTGACTATCAGGTCTACACTTGACGAGGAGCATGCGGAGGTGTGTTCTGATGAAAGACTACGGGATGAGGACGAGGCATGATGAAGACTGTGGTTCTACATATGTTGCAGTGATGTTTGTAGTATGTGGAGGAGTTGATATCATGGATAAGATTGTTCGGATATGGAGATCTTGATCTTGGTTGATGGCTAACAGGATGGTATGTTGTCGAGGACGACAACGACTTCAGGTGGAGGAGGATGTAAGGACCTGTGGTATTGGGCATCACCGAAACGCGTGCGAAGGATGGAGTGCGACTTGGTGTGCGCACGAATAAATGGAACAGCAGAGCGACACTTGAAATATTATGAACGAGTGTTGAACGAGCTTGTTTATATGGTGGATGAGCGTGGGCAATCCACGTATGAAGCCAACGGTTGGTTGCATTTGATGTGTTGGCCGATGGGCCGACTAAGTAGAAAGGCAATACAAAGACGTTGGTAAATAAATTGTAAGGGTCGGCCAAGGAAATGGCATGACCATCCATGGAGCGTATAAGTAAACCACGCATGGAGCTCATTTGGCAATCAACGAACTCGCTCATCCAACAAGGAGAAGTGCACAGAACAAAGGGTAGCCGCAGCAAACAAAGGGAAGACGCAGAACAGTGATGCGCCCAACCTTGGGTGAGGCTACACAGGAAGAACGCATTGTCTCGGTTTTGGGTGAGGGCGCGGGTAGAGGTCACCCGCCACTCGGGTGAAGGTTGACACGGGTTCTTGGGTGGCTCGGGTGAGCACCCGCCCGTCGTGTAAACATAAAACGGTGGAACGTTGGTGAAGCAGGGTGAACGGTGGAACATTGGTGAAGCCGGTTGTGCGTAGGAAGAGGGTGTCTTGGTGACTTGGTGGAGTCACCCGCCCATTGTGCACGAAGAAACAAGATTTGGTTGTGAAGTGTGGAAGGCAGCTCATGTGAGGGCACGCCCGCCCAACTTGGGCAAGGAAATCTTGGTTATCACACGGAGGTGTCATGAAGTTGTAAATTTGGCTATGTATGAAACTTGGTGTTTCCAAGTATACTTGTAAAGCATTGTAACTTTGTAAAGTTGAATAATATATTATTCGGGCAGACTCATTGTTTAGGGAGTTGCCCCTCCCTTTATACTGTGCAATTGTGTTCTCTTGTATAATTGCTGATGTTAATGAATGTGTATGGGTGTTCATTGGTATAAAGGAAACATTAATAATTACTTGGTTGCGAAACACAAACTAAGTAGGAAATATGGTTAGGCGTAGTCCACGAACATAAGTATTGGTGAAAAGAAAGTGTTCGGTGGTTCCGCACCTTGCCAAGTGCGGTTGAAAGACTACCACCGGCTTGGGGGCGTGACAGTTGGAGTGGGGAATCCGCTTTATTGCGTGGTTAACCCCCGTGTGTGTGGTCAACCCGAAACCAATGTGAATCATTGGATCTTTTGGGAGAAGATCAATGGCAGAGAAGTAATGTGACATAGAAAGGAGCGGACCCGATGTTGTTATGTGGCGCAATTAATAAGTTTTGAGATCCAAAATCGCATTATTGCATATCAGATGCGATAGAGGTCCTTGTTAACAAAACCCGCGGAGAATCACGATTGTGATAAGCAAAAAGGTAAATCTCGAAAAGTGTGCCGAGGTCGTACCAAGGCAGAAAAGGTGTGGTAAGCGTATATTTCCTTTTAAATGGTTTACTAAGAAAATAGTGCCGATAGAAGGTTTATGTGCTAAATATATATGTAACCAAGATTTAAAGAGGAAAAGGTTATATATGTGTGGCTAAAGGGTTAGTGAAGGTTTTATAAAGGTTAATGAGAGGGTTTTAGTCCCGATAGGAAGGATTTGAAATCAAGGCTTTAATAAAGTATTTTTCCCTTGGGTTTATTAATTCCCAATGGTTTATAATATCAAATTACTAGTTTTCTTCATTCTTCAACTTTTTAATATTAATAATTCCTTGGTTCATAATCCCTTGAGGTGTTAGTGTTAATCCCTTGGGTTTATTATTCCTTTGGGTTTATTATATCAATCCCTTGGGTTTATATTATAAAATAAACCATGTTTATTTTAATGTTTGTAGTATTTGTATTTGGGTTTACCAATGTTGGGTTTATAATATTAGTCCCATGCTTGAATGTCACATTTTGACCAAGATTGTCTCACCATGAAAATAAAACATGTTTATTTTAGTGTTTGTAATATTTATATTTGGGTTTACGAATATTGGGTTTATAATATTAGTCCCTTGGGCTTAATATTGTTCCCTTGGGTTCACAATCCATGGGGTTTTAGTACTGCTTCTTTCAGTTTATTATTCATTTGCATTTATAATATCAAAATTTGTGTTATTTTATTCCCTTAGGTTTATAATATAAATCGTAGCCAAACATGGTGAACCATGTTTGAATGTCGCATTGTGACAAGGATTGTCTCACCATCAAAATAAACTATGTTTATTTTAGTGTTTGTAGTATTGATATTTTCCTTTGCTCGATGTGAATTTTATAATATTAGTCCCATGGGTTTAATATTATTCCCTTGGGTTTTAGTATTAATCCCTTGGATTTATTATTCATTTGGGTTTATAATATCAATCCCTTGGGTTTATTACTCCATTTGGTTGATAATATAAATCATGGTAAGCCATTGTCAATTACAGCCAAACATCGTCAACCATGGTTGAATGTCGCATTGTGACAAGAATTGTCTCACCGTCGAAATAAACCATGTTTATTTTAGTATTTGTAGTATTTATATTTGGGTTTACCAATGTTGGTTTTATCATATTAGTCCCTTGGTTGAATGTCGCATTTTGACAAAGATTGACTCACCATGAAAATAAACCATGTTTATTTCAGTGTTTGTAGTGTTTATATTTGGGTTTAACAATGTTGGGTTTATAATATTAGTCCCATGGGTTTAATATTATTCCCTTGGGTTCATAATCCATTGGGGTTTTCGTGTTAATCACTTAGTTTTATTATTCCTTGGGGTTTATAATATCAATGCCTTGGGTTTATTATTCCCTTAGGTTTATAATATCAATCATGGTTAACCATTGTCAATCATAGACAACCATGGTTAATCATGGTTGAATGTCACATTGTGACAAGGATTCTCTCACCATGAAAACAAACAACGTTTATTTTAGTCTTTCTAATATTTATATTAGGGTTTACCAATGTTGGGTTTATAATATTAGTCCCTTGGGTTTAACATTACTTCCTTCGGTTCATAATCCCTTGGGGTTTTAGTATTAACCCTTTGGTTTATTATTAACTTGGGTTTATAATATCAATCATCGTCATTTTTATGTTTCTCCTGTGTTTGTAATATCAATTCCTTGTGCTTCTTGCTCCCTTAGGTTTTTAATATGTATCTGTTGGGTTCGATAATTCCTTAGGTTTATAATATTAAAGAGTTGGGTTTATTAGTTCCTTGGGTTTATAATATTCGTCCTTTTTGTTTAATAATATTCCCGTTGGTTCATAATCCCTTGGGATTTTAGTATTAAACCCTTAGGTAATAATAAACAAAAGGGACTAACATTATAAACCCAATGTATACACACCCTCAGATAAATATTAAAAATACTAAAGCCTAAGAATAATAATAATAATAATATGAGTTTATATTATTATAATAAAATTCATATAATAATCATAAATATATAAGAATATAGTTGCTATTATTTGTATAGTTATTAATTTTCATAAATAATTGGTATTTATTGTTATTATTATTATAATATTTATTAGATTATTATTATAATAATAAATATATTTGTATATTATTATAATAATATAATAATAATATAATATTATTATAATATTATAATCAGATATTATTATCGGAGCCTTTTACACTATCGGGAGCATTACATTGCTCCTTTATGTTAAAAACCTGGGACATCAACATTTATCGAAATACACAGGAATACGGGAAAAAACCCCACTCCGAACCCATGGCTGGACTTAAAAAATAATACACTGGCACCTATAATTATCGCCGAGTCCTCTCTCGGTCCCTTGCAAGTCCGCTGCGCCACTTCTCCGACCCTTGATAAGTGATCGCTCCGATCTTCGATCGCCGATTGGCGCTTTATCGCTCTCGGCGTATCAGCGTATCACATATCAAATGTCTCTGCGCTTGACCTTAGCGATTAGAGATCAACGATTAGATCGCGATCGTCGATTCGAATCTCGATCCGACGGTCCACACTTAATCGAGTGATCGCGATTACCCTGATTCAAAGGTCCATTCCCTGCCTCTTCAATGCACCGATCCAATCAGTCCTATGGACCCAATAAGGGTATATGTTCCCATCGATAACATTTCAAGCCCAGATTTCGGATCTGACTTTGTTTTGCACTAAATCTTAAGTTTTGAGATCTGAAATTGCATTACCTCATATCAGATGCGATAGAGGTCTTTATTAACAAAACTCGTGGAGAATCGCAATTGTGATAACGAAAAGGTAAATCTCGAAAAGCGTGCCAATGTCGTACCAAGGCGGAAAAGGTGTGGTAAGCGTGTATTTCCTTTGTAAATGGTTTATTAAGAAAATAGCGCCGATAGAAGGTTTATGCACTAAATATATATGTAACCAAGGTTTAAAGAGGAAAAGGTTATATATGTGCGGTTAAAGGGTTAGCGAAGGTTTTATAAAGGTTAATGAGAGGGTTTTAGTCCCAATAGGAAGGACTTGAAAGAAAGGCTTTAATAAAGTATTTTTCCCTTGGGTTTATTAATTCCCAATGGTTTATAATATCAAATTAATGGTTTTCTTCATTCTTCAACTTTTTAATATTAATAATTCCTTGGGTTCATAATCCCTTGAGGTTTTAGTGTTAATCCCTTGGGTTTATTATATCAATCCCTTGGGTTCATTATTCCGTTGAGTTTATATTATAAAATAAACCATGTTTATTTTAGTGTTTGTAGTATTTATATTTGGGTTTACCAATGTTGGGTTTATAATATTAGTCCCATGCTTGAATGTCACATTTTGACAAGGATTGTCTCACCATGAAAATAAAACATGTTTATTTTAGTGTTTGTAATATTTATATTTGGGTTTACGAATATTGGGTTTATAATATTAGTCCCTTGGGCTTAATATTGTTCCCTTGGGGTTTTAGTACTGCTCCCTTCAGTTTATATTCATTTGGGTTTATAATATCAAAATTTGGGTTATTTTATTCCATTAGGTTTATAATATAAATCATAGCCAAACATGGTGAACCATGTTTGAATGTCGCATTGTGACAAGGATTGTCTCACCATCAAAATGAAATATGTTTATTTTAGTGTTTGTAGTATTGATATTTGCCTTTACTCGATGTGATGTTTATAATATTAGTCCCATGGGTTTAATATTGTTCCATTGGGTTCATAATCCCTTGGGTTTTAGTATTAATCCCTTCGGTTTATTATTCATTTGTGTTTATAATATCAATCCCTGGGTTTATTATTCCCTTTGGTTGATAATATAAATCATGGTAAACCATTGTCAATCATAGCCAAACATTGTCAACCATGGTTGAATGTCGCATTGTGACAAGAATTGTCTCACCGTCAAAATAAACCATGTTTATTTTAGTATTTGTATTATTTATATTTGGGTTTACCAATGTTGGTTTTATATTATTAGTCCCTTGGTTGAATGTCACATTTTGACAAAGATTGACTAACCATGAAAATAAACCATGTTTATTTCAGTTTTTGTAGTGTTTATATTTGGGTTTAACAATGTTGGGTTTATAATATTAGTCCCATGGGTTCATAATCCCTTGGGTTTTCGTATTAATCACTTAGTTTTTTTATTCCTTGGGGTTTATAATATTAATGCCTTGGGTTTATTATTTCCTTAGGTTTATAATATCGATCATGGTCAACCATTGTCAATCATAGAAAACCATGGCCAACCATGGTTGAATGTCACATTGTGACAAGGATTCTCTCACCATGAAAAATAAACCATGTTTATTTTAGTCTTTCTAATATTTATATTAGGGTTTACCAATGTTGGGCTTATAATATTAGTTCCTTGGGTTTAACATTATTTCCTTCGGTTCATAATCCCTTGGGGTTTTAGTATTAATCCTGTGGGTTTATTATTAACTTGGGTGTATAATATCAATCATCATCATCTTTATGTTTCTCTTGTATTTGTAATATCAATTCCTTATGCTTCTTGATCCCTTAGGTTTTTAATATTTATCCGTTGGGTTCACTAATTCCTTAGGTTATAATATTAAAGAGTTGGGTTTATTAGTTCCTTGGATTTATAATATTAGTCCTTTTTGTTTAATATTATTCCCATTGGTTCATAATCCCTTGGGATTTTAGTAGTAAACCTTAGATAATAATAAACAAAACTGACTAATATTATAAACCCAATGTATACAAACTCTAAGATAAATATTAAAAATACTAAAGCCCAATAATAATAATAATAATAATATGAGTTTATATTATTATAATAAAATTCATATAATAATCATAAATATATAAATATATAAGAATATGGTTGCTATTATTTGTATAGTTATTAATTATCATAAATAATTGTTCTGTATTGTTATTATTATAATAATATATTATTATAATATTGATTATATTATAATAATATATTATTATAATATTGATTATATTATAATAATAATAATAATAATATTTGTATATTATTATAATAATATAATAATAATATAATATTATTATAATATTATAATAAGATATTATTATCGGAGCCTTTTACACTATCGGGAGCATTACATTGCTCCTTTACGTTAAAACCCCAGGACATCAACATTTATCGAAATACACAGGAATACGGGAAAAAACCCCGCTCCGAACCCATGGCCGGACTTCAAAAATAATACACTGACACCTATAATTATCGTCGGGTTCGCTCTCGGTCCATCGCAAGTCCGCTGTGCCACTTCTCCGACCCCCGATAAGCGATCGCTCCGATCTCCGATCGCCGATTGGCACTTTATCGCTATCGGCGTATCGACATATCGCATATCCACTGTCTCTGCGCTTGACCTCTGCGATTAGCGATTAGCGATTAGATTGCGACCGTCGATCCGAATCTCGATCCGACGGTCCACACTTAATCGCGTGATCGTGATCGCACTGATTCAAAGGTCCGTTCCCTGCCACTTCAATGCACCGATCCAATCAGTCCTATGGACCCGATAAGGGTATAGGTTCCCGTCGATAACATTTCAAGTCCGAATTTCGGATCCGACTGTGTTTTGCATTAAATCTTAAGTTTTGAGATCTGAAATCGCATTATTGCATATCGGATGTGATTGAGGTCTGGTTAACAAAACCCACGGAGAATCACGATTGTGATAAGTGAAAAGGTAAATCTCGAAAAGCATGCCAAGGCCATACCAAGGCAAAAAAAGTGTGGTAAGCGTATATTTCCTTTGTAAATGGTTTATTAAGAAAATAGCGCCGATAGAAGGTTTATGCACTAAATATATATGTAACCAAGGTTTAAAGAGGAAAATGTTATATATGTGCGGCTAAAGGGTTAGTGAAGGTTTTATAAAGGTTAATGAGAGGGTTTTAGTCCCGATAGGAAGGAGTTGAAAGCAAGGCTTTATTAAAGTATTTTTCCCTTGGGTTTATTAATTCCCAATGGTTTATAATATAAAATTATTGGTTTTCTTCGTTCTTCAACTTTTTAATATTAATAATTCCTTGGGTTCATAATCCCTTGGGTTTATTATATCAATCCCCTGGGTTCATTATTCCCTTGGGTTTATATTATAAAATAAACCATGTTTATTTTAGTGTTTGTAGTATTTATATTTGGGTTTACCAATGTTGGGTTTATAATATTAGTCCCATGCTTGAATGTCACATTTTGAAAAGGATTGTCTCACCATGAGAATAAAACATGTTTATTTTAGTGTTTTAAATATTTATATTTTGGTTTACGAATATTGGGTTTATAATATTAGTCCCTTGGGCTTAATATTGTTCCCTTGGTTTCATAATCCCTTGGGTTTTTAGTACTCCTCCCTTCGGTTTATTATTCATTTGGGTTTGTAATATCAAAATTTGGGTTATTTTATTCCCTTAGGTTTATAATATAAATCATAGCCAAACATGGTGAACCATGTTTGAATGTCGCATTGTGACAAGGATTGTCTCACCATCAAAATAAACTATGTTTATTTTAGTGTTTGTAGTATTGATATTTGCCTTTACTCGATGTGAAGTTTATAATATTAGTCCCATGGGTTTAATATTATTCCCTTGGCTTCATAATCCCTTGGGTTTTATTATTAATCCCTTGGGTTTATTATTCATTTGGGTTTATAATATCAATCCCTTAGGTTTATTATTCCCTTTGGTTGATAATATAAATCATGGTAAACCATTGTCAATCATAGCCAAACATCGTCAACCATGGTTGAATGTCGCATTGTGACAAGAATTGTCTCACCGTCAAAATAAACCATGTTTATTTTAGTATTTGTAGTATTTATATTTGGGTTTACCAATGTTGGTTTTATAATATTAGTCCCTTGGTTGAATGTCGCATTTTGACAAAGATTGACTCACCATGAAAATAAACCATGTTTATTTCAGTGTTTGTAGTGTTTATATTTGGGTTTAACAATGTTGGGTTTATAATATTAGTCCCATGGGTTTAATATTATTCCCTTGGGGTTTTTGTATTAATCACTTAGTTTTATTATTCCTTGGGGTTTATAATATCAATGCCTTGGGTTTATTATTCCCTTAGGTTTATAATATCGATCATGGTCAACCATTGTCAATCATAGACAACCATGGCCAACCATGGTTGAATGTCACATTGTGACAAGGATTCTCTCACCATGAAAATAAACCATGTTTATTTTAGTCTTTCTAATATTTATATTAGGGTTTACCAATGTTGGGTTTATAATATTATTCCCTTGGGTTTAACATTATTCCTTGGGTTTGTAATATTAGTCCTTTTTGTTTAATATTATTCCCGTTGGTTCATAATCCCTTGGGATTTTAGTATTAAACCCTTAGGTAATAATAAACAGAAGGGACTAATATTATAAACCCAATGTATACAAACCCTAAGATAAATAATAATAATAATAATAATAAATATAATAATAATTATATTATTATAATAAAATTCATATAATAATCATAAATATATAAATATATAAGAATATAGTTGCTATTATTTGTATAGTTAATTAATTATCATAAATAATTGTCTTTATTGTTATTATTATAATAATATTATTATTATAATATTGATTAGATTATTATTATAATAAAAATTAAATTTGTATAATAATCATAATAAATAATAATAATAATAATATTTATTATAATATTATAATCATATATTATTATTATTATTATATAATAAACAATATAATTGTTATTATTTCTTTTTATAATTTTATATTATTATAA